>CM036542.1:11657500-12357500 GCA_020745685.1 Tautogolabrus adspersus
AACTAACCACTTGGCCCCCAGCACTCTCTAATTAGAGTGGCTCATAAAAACATTAAGTATGTAGATCCTTATATGGGCTGAATAAAAAAAACAGGACATTATATTGAGACAGAAAGGACAAAAGAATTAACATAACCATCGCCTGCTTCTGATTAAGTGTACAACTAGTGAGAAAGCCTCAAACTGAAGTCGAAAGATGGAGTATGTTGCACACATGTCCCAGATTATATCTCCTGCCAATTAATTTTAATTATTAGGTTGAATTGCACATCCAATAATAATCCATCTCTCTGTCACGTGTCAAGACACACAAAGACACAAACACACACACAAACTTTCCTCTAAAAACTCCCACTAGGGCGGGAAGATGAAATGATGGTATTCCTGGTTATATGTCGTATAAGATAAGATGTACTTTATTTATCCACAAGGGGAAATTACTTCTACACTCTGTTGTTGAGACATGCTACACACACATGCACCAACAGGACCCTGCAGTATGGACATGCACTAAAGGAGAGATGTCAGAGTGAGGTGTTGGGGGTTCGGTGCCTTGCTCAAGGGCACCTCGACAGTGCTCAGGAAGTGACCTGGCACCTCTCCAGCTAACAGACCAATTCCAGACTTGTTCTGGACTTTGACCTGGACAGGCAACCCTACGATTTTCCAACTCAACTCCCTACAGACTGAGCTACTGACGCCACAATACAAAGAGTATCTTACAATGTTGTTATTTTACTGCTTCCTGATTTATTAGTAAGGCAAGACGAGGCATTAGTAAATAAAAATGACACTTGTTAGTGAAAATCTATAGGGAAATAAGGCAATACGTAAAATGACCTATTTGTTAACCTGTAAGCTACAAGTAAGACAACAGCTAAGGTAAGCATTCAAACACTTCCTAGCTTACATTGCATTAGCTAGATAATTCATCTCTAAGCTAATGTTAAATTACCTAGGTATCTATGCTTATCCAACTTCATCTTGTAACACAAACAAATGGCAATATAAGCTTTCAGCCAGTTCCTAGCTTAAGGTAGGTAAATACTAATGTTAGCTGTTGTCTGACTGTAGCTAATAGCTTATCAAATATTTCGTCTTCACTTGAAATATGACGTTTTCCTTTTTTTTCTAGTATTGATTGTCTTCTTGGTTCCTGACCAATCAAGAAGCACTACTATTATTATTTGCCAGACACTCTGATTTATGCTTTCCTCCTAGAACAAAACAGGAAGACATTTTTACAATTAACCGCATTTGAGCTTCCCAAGCTGAGTTTAACAACACAGAAAAATGGCCGCCGTGTGAAAATGGTCAATGAACCAGCTTTGTCACTGACCTCTCGCACACTCTAACGGTCCAGGCAGCGATGATCCACAGAGAGATGCTGAAGACCAGCAGCACCGTCCCGGGGCAGATAGTCATGAGGGTTTTCATTACAAATCGTGTGTTAAAATGTACCTGCAAAGCACAAACACACATGAAGTACACACTCAGTAAAGCTGAGCTGATAAGTGACACATTTAACACATTGTTTTTAGGCTTAGCTCTGAATCCTTATCCTGTAACGGGATGTTTCCCACACAGATTTGATATTTCACTAATTAGTCTTCTGAGTAGCTTCTGATAGGAGCCGCACTCTGAGAATCTCTGCTGTAATTGGAGTCGAGATCGGGGCTCACCCTCTGACACCAGTCAAACATATAGTGTCTGTGAGTAATGGCCTATTTCCGAGTCTGCGGCTCATTTGTCATCAACTTTTGGCACATGGGTGATTTAAGAGCAGCGGTCGAGCCGTGGAAGGGTTAAGCAGCTGAAAACGAGTCATCATTTTAGAGCTTCACTTCAATGGAAGCTTTACCTCCTCTGCCTGAAGCTGTAGCCCGAGGGTCAGAGGAGTGCTATCCTGGATACACTCACAACCTGCTAAATTACTCATCTTAAATCTAAACTGTCCTCCTCTTCCTGGTTTGCATATTTCCCACATCATAGTACTACATCTCCACTACCTGGTTTTCCAATAAAGTTTATCGTTTAAAGAATGCCATAGATCATTTATTGCACGGCTTGTACACATTTTCTCTACACTCGTATTGCAATCTCATTCGACTCCTTTCTTTTCATGGCCCATTTAAGCCGTACGCAATATCTTGTTCCCATTTCACGCTCCCATCTCGTATTGTATTATGAGAGATCCACCAAAGCTTACATCTAAGTCTCCTAACAAAAGAAGGGGAAGGGGATTTGAACCGGTAGATGAAAAGACACAGGGTGAGTAGAAGGACAGAGCTGGAGGAAGGATTGTTAGCGGAATAGAGGTCAGGAATGAAAGGGACGGGGAAGACACAGATTTAATTCAGAGCAAAGAGCCCTTGACCTTAATATTTCCCTCATCTCTGTCTGGAGGAAGCTTTGACTACCACAATCTTAACAGCACAGTGCTCACACAAAACCCCTCTGACCTTATTTAGGGCGCCTATACTCCTGGAGGAGGCGTCAGTGAACAGTTTGCTGTGTAGAAGCATGACTCTAGCAATGAGGTAGAGGCGAAGGAACATTGGCACGCTCAGCACCATGTCCAGGTCTGCCTCGGCCTGCGACGGCGCATACGAGAAAGCAAGCCGCGCCCGCCACTGAAACTTAAAGTCCCCGGGTATTGGATGCACCGCAGACACCAGCAGCTCCAGAGCAATGAGCAGAACCCTCTCCATGGTCATGGCGATGCGCCAGTCGTCTGCTCCGTTGTCGATGACGAACAGCTGCAGGGACAGGAAGGACATGAAAGGAGGTTAAAATAGAGAAGGAGTTACACTTGTTTAAAGCATTGCAGTGCAAACTTTTCATCACAAATCTCTGCTGGCACTCGTATCTACAGCTGACTAGGATGATTAAAGGAACCAGCAGCAATTTAGAGTAAATGTCTCTTTCCTGAGATGTAAAACACCAGCCATCTAATCAGCAATCTATTCAGTCACTTCACTGTGGCCTGAATCATTTTCATACAGCTCCACAACTCTAACTTAAATTACTTCAAAGATGCCTCGTCATCTCATGCTCTTAAGAAAAACATGGTCCTAGTTATCACTTTAACTAAATTTTTCTAAATAAAGACCAGTATGTCGAGCCAAACGATGCTATTTTGATGGCGGTTTACTCTCCCTGTATGTTGTTTTGCATGGGTAATTACAGTATTTACTTTCTATATTGTCCGCAAAGCTGGTAATATAAGGAAGTGGTAAGAGCAGGTTTCATTACAGGGACCCTCCTCTAGACAGTGCTGACAGGAACTGGAGGGGTGGGGTTGAAGGGTTGAGGGGGAAAGCCAGTTATAAGGAGATGGATGAAGTACAGAGGAAATGAAGAGATAAAGATAGGAACGGGGAGATGTCATGGAGAGGAGGACACTGCAAGAAAAAAACCCTCAATCTTTTTAAGTCAAGATGGTCTTTTGAATTGAAAAAGAGTGATTTTCCTGAAGCAAGGGGATATTCTAGTATTGCTAGTTTTTTTTTCTCAGCGTTTTTGTGGCACAGAGGTCTTTTTATGGCTGTAAACTAAACATGCTGCTTCACAAAAATGAAAGAGAACAGCGTTTGATCCTTCATTACCTCTTGAGGCATGTTGATTTCATTTTTAATTCATTTATTGAGACAAAGCCCAGATTTAAGGACTCAATCGTGAACAAAAATGTCTTAATGTGAGATTCTTTAAATATAAAGAGAGAGAGGGGCACAACACATAGCATAAGGACATGGAGAGAAACGAGGAACTCCCCTTCAGTAAATCAGAAGAGTTTACCTGATGCTGCAGCGCCTGCAGAAACAGCCGGTGCTAACAATTGCTCTTTACCACATGATTCATCTCAAGGGCTTTTATCCCACACAAACATTTATTTAGGGCAACAAAAACTACAACAATAGGTCAAACATCAGAACAAGCATTGGCAGCCAGCCACAATATGGTCACTGTCATGATGAAGGCTGACTGAAGCTTACTAAACCACACACTGCTCTTCATCATAGATCATATCAACATCCAGCTCAGCAGGATGTATGTGTTTCCCTTGTTCACCTGCTATAGCATGTGTGCATGCATGTAGCCAACATGTGTACACACACACACACACACGTAGACTACGCACGCGCCTGAGTCATTCTGTAAGAAGTCATTTGAACCAAGGGTCAAACGTTGGCCGTACTCTAATGATTTCACAGAATGTGTGTGTACTGTATTTGTGTGTATTTGTGTATGCCTGAGTGAGTTTGAGCGAGAGTGTGCAGACCCAGCCTCGTCATGGTGACTGTTGCCAAGGCGACAACATCAAAGAGCAGCCAAGCTTAATTAGGAACCCCAGCGAGGGAGAAAAAGAGAGAGAAAGAGCAGGAAGAAGAGGGAGGTGGAGAGTCAAAAAAGAAGAGAGATGCATTGAGAGAGGAGCAAAAAGAAAGCAGGAGACAATGAGGTAAAAAGGTGTGTGTGACAGCGAGTGAAAAGGTAGATGGATAAAAGAGAGGACAGCTCTGCAGACACTTAAGAAGAAATTTGTGTATTTTCTTATTTTTGGGTCAAATTATGGATAGAAAGCCCCCATGCGGGGGAGAAAAAGCTGGGTCCCATAAGGTGAAGACTAAATTTAACCGTCCAGGCTTACATCCATGTAATCTCCTCTAAATAGACACAAATTTGTTCTCTGTGTGCTTGTTTCTGCCAGAGAGTAGGGCACCAAACTGTGTGTATATGTCTTCATTCATTCTTTTCTCACTGTGTTTTTTGAATCTCTACCTCTCTTTTTCTTTCCTTCACACATCCCTTATCCCTGTTCTTCTCTCTCACAATGACATCTCCTCAAATCAAAACCAAGGTGATCCAGTTTCTTGCTGCTGGAGAAAATGAGCGCCTCTCCCTTCTTCCTCTTTTCCTCCGCCCCTTCCCTTTCCTTCCCTCCCCTCCTGGCCTGTCCTCCCTCGCGCTCCTGCTGTCGGTCTTTTCCTGGCTAAATCGCCATGAGGAAGGGATAAATAATTAAATTCCATTAGGAAAGTAATCTGTCAATGGGAGTGAGTGAGTGAGTGCCAGTGCCCCTACATGGGCCAGGGCGGGGAGAGAGAGAGAGAGAGAGAGAGAGAGAGAGAGAGAGAGAGAGAGAGAGAGAGGGGAAGAAACAGTCTATCGGAGATGAACAAGGGAGGTCAGAGAACAGCAAAGCCAAATAAACTTGGACATAGAACACAAGCCCAAAGGGGGGGGAATGAACAAGAGCATGAAACATAAATTGCCCTCTGTTATTCTCTTAATTTTAACAAAATGTGGCATCACAGGGCAGAGGGCAGGGACAAGGAACAGCAACAGAAAGTGGACAAGACAGAAGGAGGGCAGAGAGAAAAACAAATAGCAGCCCAGCTGGAGAGAAGGGAAACAAAAAAAAGGAAAAAATGTGTGAAAATGACAGCACAAAACATGTCAGGTCGCTTCATAGATAAAGTGTGAGCTCTGGGACAGTTTCTCGACATCGAGCATCCCCCATCTGCTACATCTGCAACCTGCTGGAGGAGTTTGTAACCTCTCATCACTCTTCCTTGGCCATCTCCTGATCCATGCTTCGACCCCTCGCAGTCCCTGCGGCCATTGTACCTTTGTAATCGTGTTAAGTCCCTGAATGCAGATGTCTCTCATCACGGAACCAGACACAGAGCTGGCCAGACTCTGCTTGAACAAGCGAGAGAGACATGCAGGGCGGATTTCGCACATGTACATACACACACACAAACAATCCTGCCCCTGTCAAAAGCAGCCTCTGAAAAAGAGGTAGATGCAGTTTCCCACAGGATCAGAGGCAGAGACGGTTACAGAACGAACACTAACATACTTTTACATTTAAATGTCTAGGTCCTACAGCATGGAAATCCCTGAAACAGGCAGAAAAATAACTGGGGCGAGCCAAACACACACATCCCAAACACACACACATTCACACACCGGATCCACGTGAATATGCATGACTGCTCTGAGGGAACACCCCCTGTGGCGGTTTTGCTACACTGTCAACAGCGGAGAGGAAGCAGAGAGGGTAACAGGGAAGTGAAAAGGAAGTGTTGGAAAGTGTGCGAAGGGAAGGTTCTGTGTGCGTGCATGAGCGATTTTAGCGAGTCTGCCACTAGAAAATCTAAAAACTGCAAGAGAGAGTAAAGAGAGGATTCCACCAGCGGTGTCTAGAGGCCTGGAATCTCCTTCATTTTAAACAAATATGAAAAACAAACTGGGTTAGTTAAATTAGCCAACGGCTGGCAGCGTTTGATGAATTAGCATTTCTTGGAAATGGTGAGAGATGCTTCTTTCACGTCTAAGGATGAATCTCTTATTTTCCCAGGGTGTGTGTACATTATGCAGAATCTGTAGAACAAGACATATTATGAAAGGACAGTCCAAGTATGACACTTCTAAGGACTTTAAAGAAGAAAACCCTTTTTAGGAAGACTACTGCTCACTTTATTTTGTAAATGCTGTGTGCCTGCCTTTGAGTGCCAGGCTGGTGTCTTCCTGATCAATGGACTGCTGCTCAAATCCTCCCAAAGTAACCGAATAACACACTTCTCTAATGCTTAAAGTGCACTAATGGACTGGAGAAATATCTCCTTCTCACACACTCTCTCTGAGTTTCTATTTGATTAAATACATTACAAACAATTTTGTTTTTTCTCTGTCACGTCTGCATTTCCTGAAAGTTCCTTGGTAAAATGAGTACTTTTGTTTTAGACTGCTCTGATTTTTAGTTGTGAATGTTATGAGTGTGCGTGTGTTTGTGTGTGCAAGTGCGTGTGTGTGTGTGTGTGCGTGTGTGAGGAAGGCCACTGGTGAGCTGGCGAATTAGTGAGTCACGCAACGGACTGGAACTTCAAATCCATGAACATGCATTGAAGTCCCTGAACGAGAGATCAAACGCATGAAAGAAAAAGTGCAAACTTTATATTTGAGTTTTTAAGCACACATTTGGTCTGGTTTTGAACTGATGAATCATTTATCTTTTGATTAGCCAAACAGCATCTTTGAAACCAGGGTTCATAGTAACAGCTGAGCTGTGTTGACACTGTGAGTGTGTCTCTTGATTCATCTTTAGTAAGACCGTTGATAATTCAACCCTCAGTCTCCATTTGTCCTGGCCAGTCAATGTTAATTCAAGCTAATGGTTTACAGATTGAAAAGTCAATCACAGCACTCTCAAGATGTCTCCTGAGTTTATTGTGGTGAAAACAATCTCTCTGCTCAAATTCTAATAAAATCTGGAAGATATCAGTCTTTGTTCAAAACACAATCACAAAGAATCAGAAAAAAACCTGACAAAAGATTAACTCAAAGAGCAAGTTTAAACTCAAATGAAAAAGTGAAAAAGGCAAATAATCAAAATTTACCAAGGACAGTAAAGAACGTATTAAAACAAATAACACGTACTAATTTGTGTTGTTGTTTTCAGGGTTGAGGAGGCTCCCTAAGGCTGACCATGTTGGGTTTTCAGTCTGTTTCTCTCTAATTTAATGCTCAGTTCAATGACCAGTCTGGTGATCAGTGAACCAGGGAAATAGCTCCCTTAGTAGGTACAATATCTGGATTAGGGCTCGACCGGTATGGGATTTTTGGGGCCAATATCGATACTAGGAAGAGAAAAAATCTGATACGATATAGGACGATATCTTTCTGATATCTATAGATATAGATCTATAGAGATAGATAGAAATAGACATTTTTTTGCATTGATCACCCTCAAATGCAGTTATCAAATACTTGTGGAAAGGATGTACAGTATAATGAAGACAAGATGGAAAGTAACTGTGCATGTATGCACATCCACGCTTCACACTGAGAGTAGTAATGCTTGTTGTAATCCTTAAAGCACACTCTGCTGGTGACAGCCAGAAAGAGAACTGCTAGTATAATACAAAGATACTCAAATGAAATGTTATTTTACTTGTAAATAAATCTAGTAATATCAGCGTATATCCGAGATAAAATTTGCCAATACCGATAGTCACTGGATATGCTAATATCGTCCGATATTATCGGCTGGCCGATTAATCGGTCGGGGTCTAATCTGGATACCTGATTTGTCACAGTCCAGCAGGAATATGAAGTATTAAAAGTTACAATGGCAACACGTTTCATGTTTACCCATTCTATATATTATATATGGTTATCAAAATGTTACAAAATAAGATAAAGTGCAGACACACAATCTATTAAAAAGCAAATATGTTTGGAAGAGGCTATCATTACGTCATCCACTTTTGTTGAATGCTTCATGAAGCCTTGAGTTGTGCATATTGGCCACAACCATCTTAGTTTTCTGGAGCCACGAGTAACCATATTTGGAGGACAGGATAGTGCTGGAGAGGAGAAAGGTGTTTGCAAACGCCAACCTATCAAACAAAACATTTGACACCCATGGTTCATTTATTAGCTGGTGAATGAGCTAGTTTACCCTCATGTTTCCACAGAATGACTTTCTATTTGGGGTTTTAGCCGACCAGAGTAGTTTAATTATCAGACTGAGAGAGCTAGAGGAATTAAGTGAAGTGAACCCTCCCTCGCCAACTCTTCAGCCAGAGAGCACGTACCAGGTGACTTTAAAAGGCTACTCTAGAGTGGCAAAACTGATTTTATTGATTTCATAATAGAAAAAAAAAGTTCAAAATCCAAACCAGAATTTTTTTTTTTTTTTTTTTTTTTTAACGTTCTAGTCTCCAAATCTTGCATTTTATTACCCATAATACAATTTGAGTGATTGGTGTAACTTCGAGAGGCTTGCCTTAAGCTAATTTTAGGACCTGGCTGCAGAGGTCTAGTAGACATTTGTGGTGTTCTTCCACAATAGACACTATACATGCAGGTGACATCAGTTTAGGCAAGTTTTAAGACTTCCCAGTTCCCTCGAGAGATATTGAGGCCTTTACACAAATCCTTGCACATGCAAACATGTCATCTCAAGGTCACCATCGGACCAGATGCACAAGTGTTTCCCTTAGGGAGACTAATATATGCGCTGATAAGTGCTTTGTTGATAAACCACATAAATGATCAAGGAGGAAAACATTGTTATGGTACTTCTGCGATATTACAGTGCACACATTGTAAAGGAGCAGAAGTTCATTGTCAATCTGTGTGAACAAAGTGTTTTGTTAAGACCTCAAATTATTCTAGGCAGGTTTAAGTTAAAATGTCATCAGTTTTTCACTGAACAGAACTCAGCAGGGTTTGATGGCCACTTGCAGTCCAGTCTGGTGCTTTTATGCAAATTGCACAGCAGAGCTGGAAAATCCAGACACGACACACCAGGAACCACCTGAACATGCACTTGAGAACTCCCGTTTTTTTTTGCCACAAATTGAAACATAATCAGGACAAGGAAACGCTTAGTATAACTGCAGTGGAAAAAGAAGCCAGAAAAAAAAAAACTCTTGAAAGTTCAACGAGTTCAAGTTAGATAAATGTCTGTTAACTGATTAAAACCCCATTTCAATTATTCTTTTAGATCATGAAGCGGCTGTCAGGTTGGCACCCATCATCTGGCAGCAGTTGGTCAGCCAGTGATATAAAAGGGTTTGTTGGTTTATTTCTGCTGAATTGCCAATAAATGGTTACAACGATAAAACAAAGTAAAGACACACTGATATCTATAGAAGATGTAACTTCAAATTCATGATGATCAGATGCAAAATTAAAGAAATACAGATGAGAAAAGACAGCGCTGTTTAGATCGCTGCAAGTGTTAAACCACTATTTTCTAATGTAGAGAAGATTCACCCAAATTAATTTACTTTCATACAATTAATTTGTAATGGGTCAGATTGATGATGCAGAACTGATGAGTCATATTCCAAAACCTTTGAAATCCATGAAAGGTTTAAATGAGTGCTGATGGTGAGATGGTATCTGAAGGGTATTATGTTTCAATCCTGTTTGAATTTCAGCTAAATATTGTACAAGTTTCAGGAGGACTCTTTGGATTAGTTAATCAAAAAAGACGAAGACCCACTTGCAGAAACCAAAACATTTTAATAAATAAAAGGGCAAAAGGCAAAAACAAAAAGCTTACTTTTGAGAGTCCAAATTCAAACCAAAGTCCATCAAATATCCAACTGAAAGATCAAAACAGAAGAGGTGCAAAAACACAAGGGGTGCATTCGGATTGTCCCTCCTATCTACTTTCACTATCCACTTTACCTTAACCCCATGAAAACGTCATGAGGTTAAGGAAAGGTGTTAGGAGAATTCATAAAGGACTTAGGGAAAGGCGATCACGTTGTTTTGACAATCCGACCGCATTTCCACTTAATGTAACGTAACTTAACGACGTAATAATGCGACGGCGGCGGAGGTTAGTGACGTAGGTCTGCCGTGGTGAAACTACAATCTTACGAAAATGGACTACTAAAAGCTCATCTAAAAAACTTTCCCCTGTGCCTTCTTACCGGTGAAATAATCCTAATAACCACGAGGTTGGAATTAAAATAAAAGGAATATAATCTACCAGGATACTTCACTTTGATCGTTTTACAACATCAGCATAACTTTCATAGTTTACCTCTGGGGTTAAGATTGTTCAAAGTTGTTCAAGGCATATTATTGCAGCTTGGTAACTTACATGATCTGAGTCCCTTTTCCTTTTTCTTTTCTTTTTTTATTAACAATGTTTTATATTAACAATTTCTCGTGTGAATCAACATTAACAGCAAAGCATCTCCACTAAACATTATTCACCTTCTTCACACACACATAATATAAATAAAGAAATAAATACAAAGGCAGTAACAAAGTTTAAGTCTAATTAATATATAAACCAAATGCAGATTGTCTCCACATTTCTCCTCCAACAGATCGTTAGTTTTCGTGAACGGTCGGATGCGCGAGTCGCTTTAAAAGTTGCGGCCGCAAGGAATTGTGGGGCGGCATTATCTCATCTCCTTTCGTAAAGGATGGTCCAGTGGTTCCTATGCTAAAGGAGGTTATAAAGGAAGCATTGACCCACCTTTCCTTAGCTTTTAGAGAATTCGAACGGCTCTAATCATGGCCGCCACTTAAACGCTTCCGGGGTTAAGGAAAAAAGGATAGTGAAAGGAGATAGGAGGGACAATCCGAACGCACCCAAGGAGTAACACCGAGCAATCACTGGTAACATTACACAAAACACAGGTAAGTAGACGTGTGAACTGACAACAAGAGGGCAGGAACACTGTCTGAAACTAAATAGACACTGGGGTAATCAGGCACAGGTGAAACTAACGACACAGGTGAAGACAATCAGGGCAATCAAAAAGGAGGGAAATCAGACATAGGGAGGAAGTAAGACACGACAAGAAACACTGGGGACAAGAACTTCAAAATAAAACAGGAAACACTTAAGACACACAGAGAACTCAAGAATGTAACAGTAACAATACACACAGGACATAGAGAAACATGAGGATAAGAGCTACAAAATAAAACAGGAAACACTAAAGACTAAACTTGGAAATAAAGCAATAAAAAATACACATAAGGGAAGCAAGCAACAAAAAACTGCCTGAGGCAGGAAATGACAACTAAGAAACAAAACATGACATAAACGAACTCAACAGAGGTAAACCATGACCCTTCCATGCATGTCCAAATTGAAATTACAAACAAAACTTACATTTAAATTTCCATTTTGCAAAATTCAAAATAAAATAACTATTGGACTATGGTCAAGTGAGGCTCTGCAGAGTTGTAGCACAACACATAAACTACAATGTTTTTCAAATCAGACATTTTTTGTGTTAGCTCTCGCCATTATTCACTATAATACCAAACTAAATTGAACACTTCTGCTACATGTTCACAGCATGCTTCAATTATCTCTCTTCCACCAAAAGCTAATTGCTGTCAATAGTTAATAAGAAGTCAAATCATTCCTTTGATGGCAGTGATTAAGGGAGAAATGTCTAATTCCTGATGAGCACAGATGAACTGCAGTATAGCCTGTATTGATTGTTTTTCCTTGTTTCATGTTGAGCACAAATGGTTCAGGCTCTCCCATGACAGATTAGAAGAGACAGTGAGGATGTAGAGAGAGGAGGAAGAGGACTGGGGGTGAGATAAAAGGCAAAAAGGGCGTGAGGGTTTTTTAGAGGTCGAGAAATGCAGGCAAATGTTAAAGTACAACAGGAGAAGGATAAAGAGGTGAGAAGTTAACGGCTGAGATAAAGGCAAGGAGAGAAGAGTGAAGAAGAAAGGATGTGAAACTAAACAACAAAACTGAATTGAAGCCCAGAGGAGAGGAGGGAGACAGATCTAATCTGATAAGCGGGGCGAGAGAAGAAGAAAAAAGAAAGAAAAAGAGAAGCACGCTGATGGTGTTAACAAACGTACTTTGAGATTCAAGACATGAGGAAGGAGAGAGAAATGGATATCAGAGAAAGAGAAAGAGAAAGGTGGATTTATGCCTGTTAAATCAGATAACATCATTCTGATCTGTGCATGACTCTGCCTCCTCAAAATTCTGTGCAAATGCATATATGCTGTGTGTTTGTGAGTTGTGTGTTGCAATCTGAGAATAAGATCTGTATCGAACAATGCCTTTGATGCTGCAAAGTAATATTTCTTTTTGTGTGCATTTAAGCCATGAGAAGTAAAAAAACAGAGACTAACTGTCACTTTGTGTATAGCTCATGTAACCAGCAAACAGGCTGGGAGCCAGCAGGCAGGTTGACTAATAAACTTAACATGCATGTAATGAAACATGTATGCTTTCAGGTGTAGCCTACATACTGTTGTATGTTCTGCATGCACTGCTGCACACTGTCACTGCTCTGCAGCTGATGTTTGCAAAGATACAGAACCAGCTATGTGTGCCACCTATAACCACAAATTGTTGTATTTTGGGGGCTTTTGTTTCTGCAATGATACAAGATATTCATAAATGAGTTAGCTTCATAGTTAAAAACTTGGTGAAATATTTAATTTTGATGGAGCCAGGTTTGCTGTTTACATAGTGCTGGAAAACAACAAGTCACACAACACTGTCTACCCCACTTCTTGTTGTTTTGCTCTTGGCACCTCAATACGCTACAGTAGCAAGTGGATTATTGCTATACAAATGTGAAAATGTGCATCTTCCTCTATCCCATTTTTCAAGCAAAACACAGTTTTGGCAGACGGCTGTTCAACATGAGTCCGGTTCTGCTCGAGGTTTCTGCCTCGTAAAGGAACGTTTTTCTTGCCACTAACTTTGCTAAATGTTGCTTAATGCTCATGATGGATTAATGTTGGGTATTTGTAGATACTATAACAACCAGTAAGGTCTTTTACCTGCTCTTTTGAAAAGTGTCTTGAGATAACATTAGTTATGAATTGGCGCTTGATTAATTGATTAATTGAGTCACATTAAACCCACTGTTCTCTCTGCTTGTACATACACTGTTTTATATATATATATATATATATTTTAAAGATTTATTTTGTAGCTTTTTGTGCCTTTATTGCAAAGATATGAAAGTGGATAGAGTCAGAAATCAGGGAGGGAGAGAGAGAGAGTGGGGAATGACATGTGGGAAAGGATCCACAGGTCGGATTTGAACCCAGGCCGCCCGCTTGGAGGACTATAGCCTCTGTACATTTGGCATGCAAACTCCTATGCTACAGGTGCCCCAAAAATGTTTCATATTTAACTGATTTGTGCTTTTCACAGAATTATTTATTTCATTCTATTCATCCCTTTTTTATATACATATTTGTATTATTTTTTTTTTGATATAGAGTCTGAAAGACAATAAAGAATTCTTGAATCTTGAATCTTGAAGCTTAAAAGAGAAAAAGAGATTGACTGAGCAAGAAGCCGGACTAGAGAAAATATTGGACCTTGTCAGTCGATGTGGTTCTTTGGCTTCTCACAACGTCTTTGCCGGTGTTCTGTCGAGATGTGCTGTCTTGTTAAAAATGCTACGATTGCATGGAACGATAGCAGAGGCCATCTGTATCCCATATCAAATAATGCTCCCAGTACAGAATCACTTAAAAACACCACTACTCACTACCTTTGCACTGTAAGGAAACAGAAAGCGTGTTTTGAAACTCTAAAATAAAATCTTTATTGAAGACTTTAGATGAAGCATTACTCGACAGAGGAAAAGCCCCTCTTCAGAATTCAAAACTGAACTCCTCCATAATGTTGCTTTAAGTGATAAAGCCATAGAGTTGTTTGTTTTTTCATTCTTGTCTTCATCAGCACTGTTTTTATTTATCGAACAGAACAGCAGACAAACAAAGCTAAGGACTAGCTAGTGCATATAGTGGAGCTTGTAGGGGTTGACAAAGAAAACAAGAGCTCAAATAGAAAGAATATTGATCCACAGGCCAGAAACATAACTCCAAATAAAAGCTGATATTGCTTTGTAATATTTCAGGTGGATGTGTATAGTTAACTGTTTGCTCAGAGGTTTTCATGTAAACTTATCAGGTCATACTTACTGTTTGTGTTTATAGCTAGCCAAAGCATGTTAAAGGAACTTCTCAATTCATAATAACTTAACTGAAATGTCACTGTGCTCCCATATTTCAGCATTGTAACTGGGAACAGTGTTATACTAACTTGGAAAACAATACTGAAGTTGTAATAAACCAGGATTATCCTTTAAAGCTGTCTGTTGCAAATAAATTACCATCATCCACTCCCAAGTTAATACCAAAAGTGATTTTGGGGTTTTACACCCTCCTCACCTCCCCCTACCCTGCTGTGATTCCCACTGATACCTTCATAGCACACACCCTAACTTGATTTAATCAAAAGGAATTTTTCTCAAAGAGATTAGCAGAATACCATTTGATCTCTATCTCTCTCTCTCTCTCCATCTCTTCTCTTCTCTTCTCTTCTTCTCTGTCAGCATTAGCGTGCCTGTCACGTACGGCAGCCAAAGTGTGCGTGGGAGGATGACTGACTCCGAATGTGAGTGTGACATCAAACTTGTGAGCAGAAGCGAGGGTTCTTTTATCAATGAATTCTTCGCCATAAACGCCAACATATTCCTGCACGTGCACCACGTGTGCATTCAATGAATTGTCTCCTTTTTTCGAAGAGAATCTTGAAACACTGCGGCTGCCTGTTGCAGACTGATTGCCAGTCTATCAGTCCCAGTGTATGACAGTGATGAGCAACAGCCATCTAGTTATTGACCCACAGACAGAATGCATGGACCTTAATGCAGAAAGCATCAAAATCTCAATCAGGGACCCACTGGAACTTTAATAGAAATTTCCGGCAACATCCAAGCTGCAATGTAATGAAAAAAAGTCCCCGCATTAAACTAATATGTGGTTAGATGGATGAGTGTTGCTCCGTGGTTTATCTGGTGGGAGTAATAGCTGGTGTGGGGGCACTCATTGGGTCTGATTCCCGCAAAGCTCCCATAAATAGTCAATGTGCATCGATTGTAAATGGCTTCAGAACAAAACCCGGCTTAATGACCCTGGTACCATTATATTAGCAAAATGACAAACAGCAAAACAGATATCATGAAGCATGAAAGCAGTTCTGATTGATTGTTTCAGCCAAACAAGAGGTTGAGGCTGTGTGTGTGTGTGCATATGCCTCGCATGTCAGCGTTAGTGTTTACTTGTGTTCTCTGTTTCATCTATTGAATGACTAGTTGTTGTTGGCGGAGTGTGTATTTAACATTTGGTGTGCATCCACTCGATGCAAAGCCGTGCAGACTGGTTTGTCGATTCCCACTACGACTGTCATTAATGTCATTAATTGGTTGGAGGGGACACACACCTGGGTCCCTCGCTTAAGCCTGAGGGAAAACAACATAATGTGGACACTGTGGGCAGAGCTGTGCTTCAGCTTATACCAAGAAAAGTACTCCTAAAAAATGAAAACAACTGAAGGCATTGAAGGAATAAAGGTTTCTTCTTCTCTACTCTTTCTTATTATGTCCACTAATGGTCAAGCTACATTTAGGAGATGGTTAATTTAGCTTAGCTCTTTCCAAGGATAAAGGTTGGGTGGAATGAAATCCAGAATCCCATTGGCAGTCATCTGATGACAGTTTAGCCTTTATTAATCTCTATATAAACTCTGCTTGCAAGTGTAGCCAACAAGCTCTCAAAAGTTTCTCTACAATCAGAATTATTTCTCAGCTCTAAAGCTGCAACTTCAACTAACAGATTTAAAAAAAGATTGACGACATGACAGCTCCCAAAAGATGAAGCCAAAGATTTGAAGCTCCCCTGGCTGCAATATAGGTCAAACGCTCCGCTTCCTCCATATTGGGTCAAACTATAAAATCAAAAAACATGTCAAATATCTTTTTCTCAAACATGTTTTCTGACATTAAAATGAGTTCTTATCATAGAGATTTGCGCTTGAGTGTTCCTTTACTCAGAGAAGTTACGGTCTAATTATTTATTTGATGCTATTAAAAGGGGTAAGATGCCATGATTGACAGCTCTGATGACAAATTTGGCTCCTTTAGTGCTGCATCTAACAGAGTAAAGAGGAGGAACAGCAAGAGGAAACATAAGGAATGTTAACACAAGAGTTATTGAACTTCCATAATGGGTGAGTTTCTACTCCAAATGGACACAAGGATCTGTTCTGCTGTTGACTGTACCGACCTGAGTGATCTTTGCTATTTTATCAGTTTTGAAATGTGTTTTGGTCAGCGGAAGACGATGGACGCCAAAACCCTCGGTAGATGCTGTGCAACTTTGGCTCCAAATGATGTCACCAGCCAGTATGTCTACAACACCTGTTGCGGGGGTATCTTCATGTCCATCTCTATTTAAATAGTTCCACTGTTAACAATCACCAGCCCATGAAAAGAAAATCTTGATCAGAAGTCCCTTATCGCGAACAGCTGCCAACTATTAGCACTATTTTGTCTTCAGACATCATCAGACTGTATCCAAGATTGACAATTTTGTTACGTATAGACAGAGCCAGGGTAAAGTTTTCCAGTATTTCTGCAAATTAAAGGTAATCACCTCTCTTCAATACTTAACTGACAAGCATGAGAGTAGTATCTATCCTCTTCTCGAACTCCCAGCAAAGGTAAGCTACCAAAGCTATCAAAATGTCAAACAAAAACATCTGACTAGCTTCGTGTTAGTGTTTAATTATTTTTCTACCTGAACTTCCCGCGCATGGTAGGCTATGATGAGACCCAGCAGGATGACAGTGGAGAGGCTGATCAGACACTTCAGGGCCAGAGAATACATGGAGCTCTGTAAGGAGAAAGAAAAACAGACACAGCCTTAGAAACATGCAGCATAGACATAACACACGTTAGTTCATCTTTTCCTAGACAGTAATTTTAATGTTCAACCACAAAATCTTAAAAAGCAAGCCATGGTTGTCCCTTAATCGTTTTTTATAAGTTCAATTCAACCAGGAGCAAGTTTAAGATGAGCAAATAGCAAAGACAATAAAAACTAACATTTACACAACAGACTTTAAAGCTGACCAGAAGTAATGTGGTAGTGTTCCAGCCATCAATATCGCTCTGAAGTCAAGCCTTAAATCCTCTGCCTGTCTGGCTTCATAGGGCTTATAATCAATGCAGTGGGGAACTTCCGATCAATACAACTCATAGCACTTCAGTGGCTTCTTTAACCCCCTCACCTCACATGTTCAGAGAACAGCTTACTGGAGTCTTCACACGCATGTGCACACACAAACACATTCGTATATTGGTCCATTAACATGAGAAACACACATCCTGCAAACGGCAAAAATACCAAAAATAAACAATTTGAACATCAAGAGGAAAAATCGCATCAGATAGTTTTTACTAGCTTGTCTACCGTGTTCATTTTGTAATATTTAATCTGGAAACAGCATGTTTGAATGTGTTTGAGCAAAATGTGCAAAAGCCAGAACATAATCAGAAAGGAAAATGAGCCTGAGCAACAGGTATCACAGCTGAAAAGAAATTCAAAAGCTCAGGTAATAAGAAAGCCGGCATGAGAACTACATAAACACAGATTTTATATCTTAGGCAAGTGTCTATGGGGAATTAATGTCCTCTGAAGCTTCCTGGTATTCTGACAAAAAAAAAAAAAAAAGATTCTGTGGAGGATGTGTTACATCACTTCACCTTCACCTCGTCCAAATCTGTCATGCATCATGAAACCTTGTTATCAAGCCATGCGATACAGCTCTCGGCTCTGTGTTAGTCTGTGTGTTGGCTGCTCTTTCTGTATTTTTGTCTTTTTCTTTGGTCCAGACTGAAATATTTTGTCAAGCATCAGATTTATTTGAAGGAGGACAGCTATATGTTTACATCATATAGGTACAACTTTTCCTTTCTTTGTCTTTTTTATTTGTTGGCAAAGACGTGAGTGTCCAAACATATCGATCATTAAAACTGCTTTTTGGAGAAGTGTAAGTGTCCAGACTTGCCTATCAGGTATGTTGTCATGAAATTTAGATCATACAGTCATGTTCTTTAAAGGATGAATCAAACTGACTTTAGTTATCAGCTGATTTTCACTCAAGGCACTCTGAAATCAACAGACATGGATGCCTCATCATATGTTACTGAGGTACTGAAAACTGAGGAGATGATGCTGGATCATAGGTCAGTTGATGATCATGCCCTAGTTATATTCATGATTTAAAGAAAAGCAATGACAGCCTCAACAGTTTTTTTTTTTTTGTGTACACTTAGATAACTTTGTTAAATTTCAAAAGAAATACATTTACAACAAACACTGTATTTTTTACACAGGTTCAGGGTGTATGGTGTTGATCATAAGATTATGTTTTTGTTTTACCAGGATGTGTTGGAGAGCATCCTTATATACTGGATGAAAGCCTGGCACGCCGACCCCTCTGTTCAGTTGAAATCTGAGCTTGCTCATCTGGTACCGACTGCCATGAAGGTTATAGGGAGGACTGAAAACCTCTCCAAACAGTCAACATATGAGCAGTCTGCTCTCAGGCAAGCACAGAGAGTGACCCGTCTCACATCCTCCACTCTGTGTATGAGTCTTTACAACGCGGCAGACGATACAGAATCCCCAAATGCAAAGTAAATTATTTAAAAAACGTGTTTGTGCCAACCCCAATTTAAATTCTAACTAATATTTCTATAGGCCGTTTTGGTTGTACAATAGCGTCATGGTGTTCTTATCTTCTTCACTGATTATGCTGTGTTTTCTGCAGACCTTGTGCAATATGCAACAAGCTCACTATCCATACCAAAAAAGATACATATTTTTAAATCGAGCAAAAATACCTAGTTAAATGTCTTTTCTCAGTTTGACTCATCATCATATCATACAGTATGTCACTACAGTTGTTAGATTCATTAACCTTTCGTGGAGAATTAACAGCAGGAGGGTGTATGAGGGAAACCAGTGGCTTGGCTATTGATGTGTGGACCATTGTGGTTTCATCTTCTCATCTGATTCTTTGGAAATAAAAGAATTATAGATTATCACCATACTTATTGTTTAACATTTTGCTCTATTCCTGTTTTATATTTTCACTCTATACAATCATATAAACTCCTGTTTGTGAGAACCCGCAGTTCAGCCTCTATAGCCGTTTTCACAAATGCACTCCTGAAAATATCTAGATAATTTCAGGAGGACTGCTCCGGATATTCTCCTGACCTGGCTATGCCCCTCCCAGCAGGAGACTAATCCCTGAGGTAAAACGAGACGTAAAGAAAGACGCAGAAGTAGCGGACGGAGCAACAGAGTCTGCTTTACGATGCTATATTGAGAATATTTGCCCAATGCCACGTGTAGTTCGGCGGAATCACAATGTCAACAAAAGAGCGGAGAACAACATACTGACAAACAGAAAACATTATGCAGCCGTTTAATTACGTACACGAAGATCTGCTGCATTCTCACATCAGCCCACTCGGACTTGCTGCGGTAAAAAATACTAGGGGTTTGGCAGGAGAAACACCGGGTGAAGTCTGAGTGAAAAATGTGGCTGTTTGCGTTCACACATACAGCTCCTCCTGAAACTATCAGGAGTTTTTCAGGATTTTTTTGCAAGTGTGAAAGCCCTATATGTGCCATATCATCTTATATGTATACCTGTGTACCAACTGTGCAAAGCTGTGACAACAAATTTCCCCCTGGGGGACAATAAAGTATTGTATTGTATTGTATTGTATATCTGATACTGGCAATTTCAGGTACTGTCTCTGCAAGATCCCCCCTCCTGCAAGCCCACTTTATTGTGAATGGCCAGCTCTGTCCCTGTTTCCCTGTGCCTGTCGCATATGACCATATGAAGAGTTCTGCAACTTTCTGATGTCACAAAATCTTCATTGTGGAAAAAGGTGTCTCTGAAGGTGTATCTGAAGACAGAGGGATTACTCACACATCAGTTTCCTACCAATATATGTGTGAAGAAACAAGGAGGTTACAGGTGTCATTCATTCATTTCTGTCCAAGTATTTTGAGTTATTATTCTATTTTAAATCTTTCCAACTGTAAAACATTAGCAAAAATAAAAGGTTCCACTCACCGATAAAGAATGTCAAGAATCAGCAGTCAACAAAACGCTCAGTTTGACCCTTTTCTGACCTTTAACATTAAAACTGTGCATTCAGTTCTTCGGTTTCTAGAAGGAACAATAGCTTAAATTGTTTGACTTGTTTGGCTAAAGGACTATGTGTTGAATCATAGATTATCAAACACAAAAACCTCAAAGAGCATTTATTCTCGGGTTCACGAAGGCCACAAGATAACCTCAAAAGCCTGCTGTCTTTTCCAGGAGGAAGAGTTGAGCCACCTTAAGACTGCAGCCTCTCTGATCAGATATTTGGGCTGTTAAGTAGGATGCTATTAAGCATTCATCGCCAATCACACTCTCTTTATCTGAGGCTGCACTCCCAGTTTAGACGCACATTACTCAGCCTTCCTTCATGATCTTATTAAGCACAATCTACGTTGCATTTTGGGTTCATGAATATATATTGCAAGTCAGCCTCCTGGAAAATAGAGTGTGTTAGTGTGTTACTGTGTCTATTTAGGGTCTGCGTAGAGTCTTCCTGGCCTCAATGTTATTAATTCAACATAACACACACACACACAAACAAAGTCTAGTTTGTTAATCTTTCGAGACATCGTCCTGTGTTGAGTATTCCTTTTTCTTTTAATCAAATCTGAGGGGATCAAATGTGAGATTGGTTGCTGTTTCTATCATCTAACACACAAACACGCATATAAACAGACACTATCAAGGAGAGCATTAAGGGAGTGCTGTTCATTTGTTGCATATATCAATGTGGTTACGGGCCACTGCACGACACCGGGAAAATAGCATCTAGCTTTAGCTGTCCTCTGATTTCCTCCATCTGTTTGCCTACAGCCTTATAGCTGCTTTTGGTCTTTACTGGCTCACATCCTCTTATTCTCCTGTCTCCTCTCTCCTCTGCCGCTAACATCTCATTTGTACTCACTGAAGCAAGCTAGGTGCAAAGAAGCCAACATTGTTGTGCTAATGAGAAAAATGCAGACTAGGATTTCAGCTGCTGTATCCATTTGAAGACATAGTTGAGCTGAAATGGGATTTTCTTGGAGTAAAATTCAGCCGCCTGTTGTCTGTTTAGCTCTGCCCATCACAGGAGCGGTCAGGAGCATTTTAAATCTACATGTTCCAACTCCTTTAAATCCACCTGTATCATAAAAGACACGACTGTGAGGGACATGCATGTGTTTACATGATTCCATTTGGTCATCACAGCTTTTTCAAACCATAGCAACTGAGAACTCTCCATTTTAATGAGCTCACAGTGTTCGATTTATTTCTAGTAACTGGATACCTCTAATACCAATGTTTGATTTACCAAATGAAATCACCTGTTTAAAACTCTTGATGAATACAGCGACAGTCTAAACCTGTTTGCACAGCCTGCTTCATTAGGGACGTGGACGGCTTCAGATTTTTGCAGTAGGAGTTCAGTTGCATGCTTTGATATGAATACAATCAGTTTCTGTAGAAAACAAGATGGGGTTCTCATGACAGTTTTCGTTTCTTCTTGTATTTGGTTAAAGGTCACATATTATGCAAAATACACTTTACCATGGTTTTCTAACACCTATATGTGACCCTAGTCTGTCTACAAACCCCCCAATTGTGAGAAAAGTCCATCCTCTCCGTCTTTTGCCTTCTCAGCTTTTCACCCAAAATGTGTGATCTAACAGGCCTTTTTGACTTCACAAAGGGCAGTAACCCCTCCCAAAGGTGGGTGACACTCCAACAGCTAGGTGTTTGTTCTGCCCTCTGAGTCTGCTTTTCCATTGAAACAATTGGGCATAGTGCAAGAAAGCCTGAGCCACCCTAGCCCTTCCAGTGAGGGGCGTTGTCAGACACAGCTCATTTGCATTTAAAGCTATTGACACAGCAGGGCTGAAATAGAAGGGTTCATGCTCAAATACAGGATCAGAGTGGAATTAAAGCAAGGAACTTCACAGACATGTTTTGGGGAGCTCTGAGACTTAGTCAGACTTGTTGAAAAGAAGTATAATATGTGACCTTTAAAAGTACAAAAAAGTAGTTTGTGTGTCTCTGTACTTCCTTAATGCTAAAATATAATTATATGGATAGCTGAGGTCCGCCCTGGGGGTAACCAACGCCATTCAGTGTTGATATTTGCCTGAATGTGTTTGTGACATCAGATGACCAAAACTTACTGAAAGTACTTCAATTTGACACAGAACATTGACCTTGTCTGACATTGCATATTGTAGGCTTTAAGTCGAGTTATAAGGGTACCAAGATCAAACATCCACCAAACATTTTATTCCAAACCCATTTTGATGTGAAATTCCAAATTAAGCTACGAGTCATTGTGACCAAAACCAAACTGCTGCTGTACATCAATGTGAACGATCTTCCAGCTCTATGCCATCCCATCATTTAGTTCTGTTAGATCTCTGATTTTAAATTTCAACCAAAATTCAACATCTGTCCAGGGTTAGATGTTGGCATTAACCCAATGCTGGGTTTTGTATCTGACACAATTTTCCATTATAACCTAAATTGAACAGTGTCCAACATTAGAGTCAGTTGTCTGTCTGATGTTACTTTGACATCGTTGCCATCTGTGTACATTATGGAAAATATGCTGAGTCACTTTCAGGACGATCAATACCACTCTCTGTCTATACGTTAAGTATCCAGCTAATGACAGGCTGTGGTTTAAGAGAGGGGGTTGTTCTATATCCTTCTTTTCTGTTTAAACTGCTCACAGACATTCTTTTAAAGGCCGTTACTCACTGTTAGTTTTTCTTATTGATCAACAGGTGAGCATAGTACTTGTCAGGATTCCTGCTCTCACAGGGAAGTTGCCAGGCAACCAGCAATGTACGGGTGAAAACACTGGTGCAAATTCTCAAATCAACAATGACTGAAATCCTTGTAGCTGCTTCAGGGTTTCAGGTCTGGGTACTCTTGATGCTTGTTTAAAAATTAAAGTTGCACATAAGAGACACAACTGATTGGAACAGTGTAGGGCTGCACAAATATTCCCGGTTCCATTTTTTGCAGAGCCAGTGACAGTAATTTACAAATATTTTTCAAACCAAAAACTTTTGTTTGACCATTTCTTATGTGCAGATCAAAATCAAACAAATATTTGTTAGTTTGTGACCTTGTAAGAAGTTGGCTTTTTATGACTTTGGACAAGAGCCAGGCTAGCATAAATGGATAAATATAGTAAGAACAAAATGCAATAGTGGGTTGTTTGTAAGCTTGATGAGGGTGGCCTGTAGAAATCTTTAATGGTAAGAGACTGTGCAAAGTTCAAACTATCCCTGACGTGTACCGTATATGTCTGCATTTACATGTGTGTGTAACTGTGTTTTTTTTCCTTTTTCCTTTTTGTCCAGCTGTGCAGAGATGTGTGATAAGTGAGTATTGATTAAAGGCTTGGAAGGCAGCATGCAGAGATAATACGCTTTTTTTTGGCTTCTTAAGTTCATTTAGCTGGCACACACACACACACACACACACACACACACACACACACACACACACACACACACACACACACACACACACACACACACACACACACACACACACACACACACACACACACAAAACCAGTCAGTATCTAGTTGAGGGTTTTCCCCAGTTGTCCCTACCTCACCTTTATTGACACAGATGTGAGAGCAAATACACTTTGCTTTACAACATGTTACTTTCGTAACGATAGGTCCCCTTACACACGATAGTAATGCATTTAAGTGTGTGTGTGTATGTGTGTGTGTGTGTGTGTGTGTGTGTGTGTGCATGTGTGTGAGTGCGTTGTAACCAACGAGTTGGGGGTCTATCCCTGACGGAGCCATGCCTCCTTGCAATCAGTCTCCAGGGAAACCAGCAGTAGACAGAGGAGAGATGTCACCTTACCAGGATAAATACACAGACACACACACACATACATGACTGCACACTGACACACCATTACAGCCCTACACACTCAATTAAATCCAGACAAAGAAAGATGGGATAGTGCGCGCACACACACACACACACACACACACACACACACACACACACACACACACACACACACACACACACACACACACACACACACACACACACACACACACACACACGCACACACACACATACATAAACACACAAGCAGGTGCATCCATGTGTACCAGTATGACATAAACATACAGACTAACACGCAATAGGTGCATATACTCAAAGGAGATGACTAAGTTACGTGACTGTTGTGTTCCCACTGGATGATGCAAGTCCTAACACATGTGTATCAACACACTCACACATACAGACACAGCTAGCCTAGCCTTGTTACACTGAAAGGAATGAGCAGATTTGTACCTGTTATTAGTGAGACCTCTGGGACCTGCTGTCCCTTTAGAAGCCTGTGATCTAAAAGATGAAGAAAGTGTAGAGCAGAGTGGAGGAAAAGAGGAGGAGGAGGATGGGGAGGAGGAAGGGGGGGTGGAGGCGTGCAGAAGTGCTGAGATGGCTGATAGAGTACAGTGGCAGTGGGTGACTTTAATTCCCTGATGATCCGCTCGCTCGTACTGTCTGAGCAGCAGTAAGCAGCCACTGTAAGTGTCCTCGCAGAGAAAGGGCTGCAAAGGTCACAAAGTAAATGTCTGTGAGAAATGTCACAGATAGGGGAGCGAGAGGGGGGAGGGAGAGACAGAGATGTTGTGAGCCCGCTGGGATGGATGATGAACCCCTTGGGGGGGGGGGGGGGGGGGGGGGACATATTTAAGAGTTGCAAGGAGGGACGTAAACACAGTGTGTTAGTGGGAAAAAGGCAGGAAGGAAGGACAAGGAGACAGGTAGCAAGTATAGATGGTCCAATATCAAGCTCAGACACAATTCCAATTATAAAATAAAAATAAAAATGGTTATTCCTGAGGTTCAATCCTTTATATCAAATGAACACATACATACAGAGAATAATTGCCATAGAAACTGTATTTTCTTTCATAACTGATACATTAATGAATGTCTCTCTCTGTCGTCAGAGGACGAGCTCCACACAGACACTGATTTGTCTTACACTATTTTAATTGCTGATGTTTTGCCAGCTCTGACTCTTGACTTTCACTGCCCTGTTGTTGTTTGCAATTGTCACATAATGAAATCAGTTTTCTCTTGCCTTTGATAAAAAGTACATTTTGTATTTCACTATTTTCACTTAATTAACAGCCTAAGATCAGTTCTTTTTATACTGCTCTAAAACAGTAGTTCCACACAGCTGTTGTTTGCTATCATCACATAAGTAACAACCTGAAATCTGTTCCCTTATGCTTCTGTATAACAGTACTTTCCACACGGTTTTAGTTTGCTATCATCACATAAGTTACTATCTATGATCAGTAATTTCTTTCCGCTCTTAAACATAGTTGCGACACAAGTTTCATGCACTATCGCCACATAGTAAACCACCTGACATCCGTTCTTTTGATGTTTTCCAAAACTGTAGATTCCAGTGACATTCATCATATCTCAATGGCAGTACAGCTCAACTTGCCTCCAACAGATACTGGAGCTCCAGTACTACTGTTCTGAAGCATCGAAAAAGAGTAATATCTGATAAATTATGCTAGCAGATTGGAACACTGACTGGTATACTTGCTGATATCTGCTACTTGATTACCTACCTGCCACAGGAATGAGTCCTAAAACCCGGAAGTGAGTTAGCATCTTAGCGCCATGGGTTCTATCCTCTAAAAGTCAATGGGGAATTTGAATGGGTTTGTGGTTAGACGCCTGAAATAAGGTCTGTGGTTAACACAAGCTTAAGAGATGTTGGCGTTTTGTTAGACGAGATAAACTACGTTAGATAAGACCCCAACTTGTGAATTTTAAAGTTTTTACGCGTACTAAAAACGGCGATTGCTAACAAGTGGCTAAATGAGACTACAGTGGTTGTCGGGGACATTTAACGTCATCACGCCGGGAACTCTCTCACTAGTCCGCCTTACAGCCTCTAGTCTTGTTTTTCAGTGCTCTTGCAAATATTTGGTTAATAAACAACTTATTAAGCTACGGTTTCGCTAGCTTGTCAAAACCGCTGATTAGATCGATGAAGCATAACGGTAGTGACGTCATAATCAACCGACCGTGGTGTAGTTCGCTTGTAGCATAACGTTAGCTTTTTACTTCTCTCAGCTGCATTAACGCTTCAAACTTCATTAAAGTGGTGTTAATTTGTAAAGATTATCCTGCTTAACAAAACGTCTACGCATCAGAAACGTGTGTTAGCCACAGAGCTTATTTTCTGCAATCATCCAAAATCCAATGCAAAAATCCCATAGGCGAATTCTCGTTAGAACCCATGGCGATGCTACTTCTGGGTTGGCCTACAAAAATACGTCATCACTTTTGTTCTCTATACTTGATTATTGATACAAGACATCAACTTTTAGGCTGTATCAGTATTTTGAATAATGATGCCTGTATAAGAAATAAATCTGCTTCTTATCTGTGAAATACTCAATGCTCAATGTGGTTTAAAAAGGACAGGAAGTGGGTGCATGCTCACACATGATACCCTGGCCTTACATCCTCTAACAAACGTACAACACCCATCTGCATGTCAAGGTGTCAAGTGTGTGTATTGACAGTGTGACAGTGTGACAGGTGAAGATGACAGCAGCTGTGTGCTTACTCAGAATAGCTGTGTTCCATAGCAGGCCTGAAACGTGGCACAGAGCTGGGGCCCCTGAGGAGCCACATGGGCCTTTGTGAAATGATCTATTGATCTGACAGTGACAGGCCACATGCTAAGGTCCCAGGTGTCCGAAGGCCTCGGTTATTCTCAGATAGAGACGCATGTTCCTGAGAGTAACCTGTTCCTAATAAAATCAATAATAGAAGCTCATAAAAGTGTTTCAAAAGGAACTGTCCTCATACTGCTGTTAAATGCTAACAGTGTCAAGGCCCTGGGTCAGTGACAACCTGGTGGCTCCATCATTACAAGAGGCTGCAGAAAAAGAGAGTTAAAAATACAGAGCCTTTAAAGCTGTACAATATGGATACTTTCTAACCATGCC
Organism: Tautogolabrus adspersus; assembly: GCA_020745685.1. Classification (NCBI taxonomy): domain Eukaryota; kingdom Metazoa; phylum Chordata; class Actinopteri; order Labriformes; family Labridae; genus Tautogolabrus; species Tautogolabrus adspersus. Next base: position 11,685,035 of record CM036542.1, read on the forward strand.
TGTATGTGAGTTATGATTGCAATATTTAATACTCACATGTTATTGTGTCTTTGATGATTTTTGTGGGACAACTCACATTTCTGCCTGAGATAAATGAAACTATTTTACATTCATGAATTATTTCATCATACAATATTCTCTCCCTGCATAATCTATCTCAGCTCAACAACTGGGGTTTGACATTTACAGTACGGACATTCACAAATTGCCTAGAGCACTGATTATCAATGGTGGAGGAAGTATTTAGATCCATGAATTAACTAGAAATGACCAAAAGAACAGGAGTATCAAAGATATACTTTTAGAAGGAAAGTCCTGCATCTAAAACCCTACAGTATACGCAAGTGAATGAACAGAAGCATTACCAGCAAATAGATCCTTGTATTGCGGAAATGAACAATACAAGTGATACAATACAACACAGGGCCTTGCATAAGTATTTGTCCAATCTGACTTTCTAAAAAAAGATTTATTTGGCTTTTTACTGTTTGGTTAACACACAAGGGCATTCCAAGAAGCAGGGATCAGCAAAACAAACAATTTGACTTGAAGGCAATTGTTTGCATCTGACTAGTAAGGGGGTTCACAGCAAAGCACTCTTTGATTTTTATATTTTCATTTGTAAATAATTTCAAATACTACCCAAAATTCCCAAAATTTAATTCAAAATGATAGAATATTATGTGCTGGTCCATTACATACAACCCAAATAAAACTTAATTTAATGATCTGTTGAAACACAACAACATATGTTCATAATTGTAAATAATTATTTTATTATATTATTATTATATTAATTGTGTTATCAGTTTGTTAATGCTAATGCATAAATACTAGAGGTGGGACAAAAAATCAGTACTGCTTGATATCATCATCCTGACTTCTGTGATACAATTACGAATCTCTGCTGCCAAATATCAATATTAAAAAAATAACCCTAAACAGAATTACCTGCCAATTAAACTTACCGCGACACTACTTCATGACTCTGTGGGTAATGTGAACTGAAGTTAATTGGCCAAGGAATAGGAAGCCGGGAAAAAAGAAAAGGCAAATAGAATTTTGTATTCTTAAGTTTATTAGAATTCATGATGTTTTTTTATGATTGTCTACTGTATCACAAGATCGCTGTATTGTGATATTGCTGTTATCTTAAGCCTTCCCTTTACCATATCTTATAGTATCTTGAGTTACCCTGCGATTCCCAACACTAATAAATATTGAGATGTTGTTGTGACTGGTTGAGGTGGAGTTATTGTAATAATATTTTCAGAGAATAACCTGTAACTTTAGCTGTCATGTTAATGTCATGGAAACGTTCAATATTTATGAGAATAACCTGAAGTATCATGAATCCTCTAACTGTGCCTAATTATAGAAATAAAACACACATACTTTGTTATTTTCCATCGCTGCTAAGTCAATGAAGATAGAGAAGTTTTATTTCCACCTTTACTTTTCTTCTTCATCTCAAACATAGCCTAGCATACCACAGGAAAGGTTTGTGAACTTCTGCCTTGAACCTGACTGCTTTCGACAAGATAAGATCCGAGGATGGAGGCTACAGTATATTACAATGAATTGAAAATGTCAGCTGTAGCCACAGTATGTGCTGACAGGGTTTCAATCTGTTTCTGCACATGAATATACATATGCTTAGTCACTGAACCCACAGTCACGAACATCATGTCCTCCTCTGTTAACCTCTCTCCCTTTATCCTTCATCACAAACACACAAATACACACATGCACGCACCATCCAACCCACCCTGTTTAGTTCCATTCTTATTCTTCATCTCTATTTTTGGGAGAGAGATAGAGCAGCTGGTTTGGTAGGAACACATACACACAGGCGGTATACATAGGCATTGTAATCTAATACAGCGCTAATAATAATCCTACATTACACGTTACAAAGCTGATCATTTTCTGTTTTCTTAAACATAATAATTCTTCTTCATGAAAGGTGAAAGTCTGAAAGGTGCTGGTAATTTTGTACTCCTCTGATAAAAGTAAATGAGATTAAAGTATTAGGAACCCCTCTTTATAGCGCTAAACGTGGAGATAATAAAGTGTACAGCGAGCGTACATATACATACATAACATGAAAAATGATCCGTACATATCACATTTCAACCACAAGCTCTCACAGCACATATTAAGCATCTCGGTCAATACAAAGAATGCAGCACCTCAGAGAGGCAGCATCCATTTTCAATGTGCCAGATAGTAAAGCACATGTGTGCCGGGTTGGACAGTGCATGAGTGGGTGAGAGATTATCAATAATCAATCCAAGAAATCATTCAAGGCTTCCCTGTTAGACTGCTTTAAAGCACTGCATGAACCTCTACACTTCTCACTTCGCCACCTCCCATCCATCTCCCGTTCATCTTCTTGATCTCTATCCTTTTTTTCCCCACAACAAACCAGCATGCTTCTTTCCACCTCAATTACCTAAGTGAGGGCTTGAACTGTCTGATGGAGCTCCAGTATCTGTTGGAGGCAAACCAAAACTGCAGACATAAAAACAGAAAAAATATGTAGCTTGGCACTCTGCATGTAAAAATTAATTTTGATCAGGCTTTGCTAATGAAGCTATGAGTTCAAACTCTTCAAATAAAAAAGTATAACCCTGAAAGGAGACAAGGAAGAGCATAGATATTTCACATACTATTCAAACTCAAATCCAACTTCCCATCCTCAACTCAATATCTTAATGAACATGGATCAACCGTGGCTGACTTTCTTGGGATTCAGAGCTGTCCATCACTTCTCACTGATTAACAATGTTGCATGATTAAGATGAGGAGTGTATTGGTTGTGGCTTAAGAACCTAAATCAGGCTTTTCATTATCGCATTGCCTTTTTTGTCTCCTTCTACAGCCTTTAATTTCTCGCCCAGCCGCTTCTCTCCCTCTCTTCTGATCACACTCCCCCAGTTTGACGCCCACTGGAAGAGCACAGGAGAGCAGAGGGAGCGAGGGTAAGTAAGGGAGATATATGAAAGAAAGAAAGAAAGAAAGAAAGAAAGAAAGAAAGAAAGAAAGAAAGAAAGAAAGAAAGAAAGAAAGAAAGAAAGAAAGGCTGAGTTCTTCATAAAGGAGAAAAGGTCAACAGAAGGGAAGAAGCAAAGGAGGGATTTCGAGACAGACTTTTAAACTATGATTTCCATTTAGGAAAAAGTCAAAGCCTCTAAAACGAAGATTTTCATAAAGTAATGACTTGGCAAAGACACAGCTTGTAAAACAGAAAAGGTAGACTTTTCTGGACTTGACAGGGGTGATGAAGTGTCCACTGGAGACCAGAGAAAGAGTTAGAGACGACAGACAGCCGGACTATTCTAATGGGCTTCCTGTAAATCTGTGCTCTCATGTGGTCCTTTTTTCTCTACCAAATTATAATAAAAAAACAAAATTGTTGCGAGACAGGTTAAATAAAGAAAACCTTTCCTTTGTGAAATGACTGAAAGAAGGAAAATAAGTATCTTTACATCAAGAAGGTGTGCACAATACGCTCCAAGGCTCCCTGGCACTCACACAAAAACACACACATACACAAACACAACCAAAATAAACAGACATAGGCAGCCAGGGGCCCATTCAGCTTATTACACTCCCCATTACACAGACAAATGAGATCCTGGCCTCATACTGATAATCTGCCCCGCACCCCCATCCTGTGTTGTTGTATTACATCACTCAGAAGCAGCAACTGTCAAGCCTGGTCGTTACAGTACACAACCCTCACACAACATGGACAACATTCTGGTCAGAGCAGGATGTACCAATCATGAATTCAGTGATTAACTGGTAAAAGCTGACTCTGATTTTTCTGGCCCCTTACCAGTCCAAAGCAGAGAACGTTAGGGTTGGTGACATGGGGTTCGAAGACGCATTACACGTCCTGTATTTCTTGTTACTTTATTCAAGCACTATCAAGATCAGAATGACCCCCAAAAGGCTTCAAAACTATTAAGTGCACATGGGTACAAGTAGATCATAGCCCGTTTACATTAGTGGACTTGGTTTGACACCTTTAATGTAATGAGGCAACATTAAAGGGGCAATAAACCAATTGAATTTAGTATTATCAAAAAGTTGGAGAACTTGAGAGAGACAGATTTAAAGCAGAATGGCCAAAACTGTAGCAACATATTCTGACTTTAAGTCCCTACTAACCCGCAATTACCACATAGTGCGTGCAAGCTGCGTTCCGTCAATGCCAAGGTTTTGCGCCGTCCAAGCGCGCCCTACCCCACTGGGTCAGTTTCTGGACATTGAGCGCAGGCATGAGCAGCTGTACACAGGGCTTCAAAGAAAACATGCAACAACATGTTACTTTGTCTTTCCGTGGTTGATTTGCTGTTCTTTCAGTTCCTGTTTTGACGTAATGTTGATAAAGTGATGGAATATATGATCCGGAGTCTGTATATTGTTTTTTATTTTGAAATTGACCGGATGCTCTGTGCATTTCCTTGTTGGACTTCCTGTGCAGGTGGATCTACTCTGTTCAGCTGGACGCACGCTCTGTGACACGGAGCGCACAACGGAGTGGCGCTGCTGAGACGCTCTGGAGACGTACACACACGGTACATGCATGGAAACACAATCATTTACTAGATAGGGAGCAAACTATCCCGTAGAATGCAGCGCTGATGGAATGCGGCGAGCAAGGACTACTGTATATACATTTTGGGTAAAAGTATCATGTCTTCCATTAGACCCTCATGCCTGGTTATGACCATGGCTTTTAAACCTTAAAAACTTTGTTTGTAACCCAGGCTTCTTCTATATATTTGTAATCTCTAAGCCCAAAACAAGAAAACCAAGATGACGTCACTATGACATCATCAGGGTTATTTCTTCAAACTTTAACACGCTTCTCTAAATCTGTAGGACACATTGGGCAGCTGTAGAGAGGACTAACAGAGACAAATGTATTATCAGTTTCAGGCCTGTGAACAACACTGATTGATCCTCTCACCTTTGTGTACACGCCCCAAGACAGCTCAGTCTCAATCACCATGACGACGATTCCAAACATCCCAAAGATGAGGGCGTAGTCACTCAGCCTCTTCCTCTTCTCGAACAGTGCCCTGCGATGCCCCAGTTTATAGCCAATGTTTTGGTTCTTCCGTTTGGAGGCCTTGGAGGTGCTGCCTCTGGCCCCAGTTCCTACTGCCCCGACCCCTCCTTGCCTGCTGCCCCTCCCTGTGTGCGCCCGCCTGCTCTCCACTAGCGCATGGTTCTGGTGGTAGATGGACATCTGATCAGATGTGGAGTCTGTGATGTCATACCCTACTCTGGGGTATGGCGAGTCTTCTTTGGATGATATCACAATCTCTGGAGGGCTCTGGATTGGGGGTTGATTGGTAGAGGACTGGACCGACAAGGAGGTAGGAGGGGCTTCTCGCTGTCGATCATGACCACCAGTAGCAGTTGCCCCGGCAACAGCTGAAACACCAGCCTCTTTGGTTTCGCTGCTGCTGTCCGATTCAATGAGGTTTCTGCGGGAGGCGCTGAGGCGGCTCAGGGGCTTCATGACCCCGCCTGTATACTTACAAGAACTCATGGCGATTTCTGTGAAGGGGTTACTGTCCCTGCGATGGACCAGAGGGCTGGCCTGTCTGTGTTTGCACCCTCTCTCTCGCTCCCTGTCCCTGTCCCGCTCCATGGAGGGCGAATGGGAGGAGTAAAAGAGGGCGTTGTAGACCGGTGAATTGTCCCCACTCAGGCTGTGCTGCGAGCCCAGGCAGGAGGAGAGTGGAGTGCTGGTGGGGTGAAGGGCGTTGGGGATGGATGGGGGCAGAGGCTGGGCTGTGGAGGATGACAGGGGCAACTTGGGTAGCGATGCTGGAGGTAAGCTGGGCGCGGCAGGGGACGGGGACGGGGTGCTGCCATTTAGACGATCTAGGCTTGATCCTCCCATGTGGTTAGAGTGGTTTGATCCTGGCTGGTTGCCAGTGGTAGAGGGATGGGTTATACTACCCAGGGGTAGGAGGAAGCGCTGGTCCTCGTCCTCGCTCCCTCCTAGCAGAGCCAGGCTCAGAGAGGGGGGAGGTTCCATGGTCACGGCTGTGGCCAGGCACCTTTCTACAGACAAACACAGAAAGAAAAAAGAATCAGACTGTCACTGGAGAAAAATGACAGAGAATACAGACTATTTTTCATGAGCGCAATAATAAGGAGACAGATATTGGCTTGAGGTAGGAGAGGGGGAGCTTTCTGATGGATAACGGTTAGTTAAAAGACATGAGGGAATAGTCTGAACTCCAAAAGCTGAAGACGTGTGACAAAGAGGTGCAGCAGAGTGAAGAAAAGTAGCCATAATTGGGGAATATGTTATTCCTTGAGTCGCATTTGACTCAGCTGCCCAGTCAGCCCCTCTCAGCGCTCTCTGTCTCTGTTATCCAGTGTCCTCTCCTTCTCTAACATCACAATGCTTCCAGCCATTTGTGCCATAAAATGTCATTTGTGTTACACTGTTGTAAGCCAGAAGGATGGTGCACATCCTCTGGCTTTACACCATGGAAATGAGATCAGGCTCAGAGACTAATAATGCTACATGAGTCAATTTTGATAGCTGGAGAAGAACTCTATATGTGCATGCCTGAGTTTAGCACAAGTTGGCTGCATTTTTGTACATTTGATTGATCCAAAACAATAACCTACTTTCAGTGTGATATAACCAGACACCTTCACGCCCCCCCTCCTCCCTGTCTGTTTCTCTACCTACCTCCTACCTCTTCTCGTTCAGTCCTTGTCCCCCAGGTTAGTTGTGTTGAATCACTGGCTGGATGAAAAAAAGACCACCACACTCTTCTTTTTCATGTTGTCAAAGCCATCCCATTATCTTTTCTCTTCTCCTTCTTTCATACAGCTTCCCTCCACAGGTCTTCGCTTGTCTCTCGAAATTGTGCGTCGCTTTCCCCACAGATGTTTACCTCCGTGTCCGCTCACTTGCTATGCTCAGTTTGTTTCCCTCTCACTCATCACTGATCTCTCGATGGTGCCCATTTCGATCCCCTCAGTGTCAATCGACCCGAGATGAAGAGGTGTAATCCATGTTGACTGGATTAAATCGGTCAACCTGTGGCTGCACGTCAAAAAAAATTCCAATATAAACACCGGCAAAACAGGCAAATAAACACAAAGCTAGGCGTCCAGTGCCACTCCACAAATGAGCAGTGAAGCCTGTCATATAGTATGAGAATCCACCGACTTCAACTCCATCTACAGCTCACTGTCTCCCTGGATCTATCTCTCACTCTCTCCTCCAACTTCTCTCCCTCTTTCTCCGCCTCCAGTCCTGCCGTTCATTCCCATTGGACGGAATCAGAGAGGCTAAATCAGCGCTGAAAACAGGTGGCAGGATTTGTAGGTTGATGCTGCCAAACAAATGTCTATTTTTTTTTACCCGTTTTTTTGTAGTGTTAGTATAATTTATTTTCTCTGTAGCTTTGGAAAACAGCGTGTGTAGCTGCTGCCTCTTTAATAAAGACTACGACTAATTTTCGGCGCTTAAATGCACCTGTTACGCTTGCGAAAGGACGCTGGACCTGGCAACCCAATGTAAAAAAAATACTAAAAAAAATAGTCACAAAATAATTGTCACTTTTATTAAGCAATTGTGAATACATCTGCCAACAATTTGTGGTTAAAAATAACAGTGATTTACAAAAAAAATAAAACAAAATCCCGCAACACATGGCGTGGAGGAGGGTGTGGAAGCAGCAGGAGCGGTGCGTCTGTGTGCGCCTTCGATTCGTCCATAGAGAACTCAGACACTTCTCTTCTGAGATTAAAATGAATAGGCTAATATAAAAAAATCCAGTGGGGAAATTAGTGGTATGTATTTAAATGAACTGAAGTATGAATGAATTATCCTCTTGGTATAATTCATTGTTTTTTCTCTTTTCTGACTTTGGTGTTGAGCTCCTGCGTAGAATTGCTCTTGCAGTAGGCTAATAAATAAAGTTGTGGATTGAATCAAATATTAATTTACGCCTTAGGGGAAGGAAAACAATAATTCTGATGCATAATTTACAAGGGGGTTTCTCTGATTTCATTCCAAGTTGACTAATCATTTCATAATTCCAACTGCAGAGAGCCCATACAACATAATCCCACATAATGAGGCTATTCTACCTGGTTTAATCTCTTTAAAATGATGGTTCTCTGTGTGCGTTACGGGCTCTCTTAATCGGATGAGCGCTGACGTTGATTCGTGTGGGAGCGTATTAGACCGTTTCCTTCTAACAGGTCTGCCTATCCTGCGATTATGAAACCTGACAGACATCAATAAAGCAAATCATATGCAGGATGATCCCGAGTGTTACTTATACACCACAACCATATGCAAACACCTCATTCGCACAGTTAGAACTGGACAAATATGTCACCCTGCCATATGTTTCACTATCAGTGTCATATATAGGCTATTGTAATTTTTTCGTTGTTGTTTTTTCCCTCTCTACTCAAAGTGTTTCCTTCTGAATCTAAGCAGAGGGCCATTCCTCCTTCTTTCCTCATGAATAGCAAATAAACAGAGTAATGTGTTGTTTCTGCCCTGGGCTGATTCGTGATGGGTCAGTGATGGAGAGTGGCTGCTTCAACAGGCAGTAATTCTTCAAAGAAAAGCCCGGAGAAAGGTCAAAGGTCACTTCTGGACTATATCATATCAGACAGAGTGAAAGAATAAGGCTAGGACACACACTATGTAACTGAAATAATAATCTTCTGTTTTTTTGGGCTCATTTTAGCTTGAGAATATTTGAGGACTTTTACATGGCTTCTTGTTATTTAACAAGCACAAATATAATATTTTCGTCTTTCAGCTCGACTGTTTTGTCAGAAATTACATTTTTGAATTGTTTTTCAGACAAAATACAACATGTAAAGATGAGGCTTTAGGAATATGTTTCATTGTTTCCTGAAATTTTACAGATCAGGCACTACATTTATTAACAAAAATAAGTGACAAGAAAATGAACCAACCGTTTAAATATTGTATAGTTGCACCATTAGTTGAACGCAGTCAATTTATAAAATACATGACTGTGTGGGTGGTTTTGATGTTGGTTCTCACCTGCACAGCTGGTGTATTCCTCCCATTTGTGTTTTTCCCCTATATAAGCTCAAGTTAAAAGACTCAAATTAATGATGCAAAAAAATAATCATCAAAACTTTGATAATCTGGCAGCGGTTTCTTCACAGCTGCTCTCACATAAGCTAGAGAAAGCATGAGCGAGGAAGAGATTTGACTAACACAATAGGATACAAAAAAGCAAAGATAAAAAAGGTAAAAAGGGGGCTGACAGAGGCCCAAGGGGACAGAAAATAGAAATGGTGGGCAGGCCACACTGTATATCATTCAGGAGCCTCAATATTGTGGACAGAGGTTAGAGGGCAGCAGAGAAAGATGGAGAGTGTAGAGCGGTGAAAGCAGGGTGGAGTGACAGAGAGGAGAAATGATGGGCCCATTGAATGAAAAGGTTAGTTCACAGTCCTGCCCTACAGCAGACGTCAGATGTATGCTGGGATAAATATGTGAACAAGAAAGTGAATAATACAATACAAAGAGGAATGATAAAGTGGGATGGCAGTTGCTATGCCAACGCAATAGTATACAGATGAGTTCTCGGTCCACCTGATATCTCTCTCTCTCTCTCTCTCTCGCTTTGTTATCTACCTAAGTGCTGAAGGCCATATACCAGCTTGAATAAAGGACATTATACCATGCAAATCACACACTTTCATAGTGACACAACGGGGGGCAGGGGTATGTGACAACTTAGACAAGGAGGCTAATGAGTGAAATAAGAGTAACAACCAAACAAACACATGCTAACCCATGCACAGACACACATTTTATTACAATTACAATAAGCAGGACGATTGTCCCAGTATCCTCAAAGAGGGATGGCTATACAGATATATAGCCTACCAAAAGTAGTCACATTTTTGATGCCCCACACAGTTTAATAGCACCCTGACTTGGGTCTTAGTCAACCCACTGTAGAATTATGATGAAAGCCACAAAAGCGATTTTCTTAGTGTTTGTTGCAGAATATAAAACATGGGGGGATCAACAAGATGCATGAGTACAACCATTTTTGAGAATAAAGTAAGAAGTTAAGGCAATAATAAAACAAACACATTCTGGATTATCTCAATGGCCAGTCAGTGCAGAGAGGGAAAAGGAGGAACATATTTTACTCCTTTTCTAAATTAGACACCTGTTGTCCAGATTTATGATAAATGCCCTAGGAGTGATGAGCGAGTGCATTACATAGCTGCACAGCTCTTAATGAACCCCTGTGCTCTATCGAACCCAGTCTATCAGACATGCTCTAATCACTGCTCCACACCGGCTCCACTGTATCCTAATGGCTCAGATTGCATTAAAGGCCTGTGCAGAGGAAGCTGTGCAGAGTAACCCACAGCCTAAAACTGACCGCATGTTTGCAGATCTATCCGAGCAAACAGCACTCTGATCCTGCTGCTTGAGAGAGACTAATCAAATACATACAGAGCAGACTACTGGGGCTAAAATACAGAGGGATGGGGAAGCTTGCAGAAGGCTATTGGTAATGTCGTCTGAAACATATCACCTACAAACAACTCTGCCCTTTTAATCAAAGGGCTGACACCAGCAGGCAAACACACACACACAATTTTGACACAGCTTTTTAGACTATATGTCTGTCAGACATATCAAACACCAAACAAAATACTCCCTCCTTCATGTCAGGTCCAGTTTGATAAGAAAATTCCTTGGAAGTAGATTATCGTCGCCCCTGACCATAATGTCCATTGGTAGAGTGTGCAGCTGTTATGTTACAAACATTTATACGGGTTTGAGCAGTTCAAAGGGTAACTACAGTTTCACAGTGTCAGCATGATAGCACAGTGCATAGTGTGGCTGTGCTGATCTACTGGATGTGTGTGTTTGTGTCAGCTGCCCGTCTCACTAAAAGTCGCTCGTCAGCAAAGTAGTGAGACTGCCTGATTTCCTCTCTTTCCTTTTCCTATCACTTTGACATTCATGTCCTTCTACAACTCTTCTGAGGGTTCATGGGAGTTTATGAAGATTGGATACTGGACAGCGGTTTTCTTTCACTCCATCCTTGGAGAGCCAGAAACCCAGCAGTGCCTGGCTACAATTCTACAATTCACTTAGCAGACGCTTTTATCCAAAGTGACGTACATCCAAGAGTAAGAACAACACAAGCAAGGATCTAGAAAAGAGGAAAGATGTCAGTAAGTGCAAACAAACAGCTTTACAGGTGCTACATCAGTTGACCTGGCTTTGTGTCAGTTGGTCCCAGTGAATTGCAATGATGCCAAGCTGTCACAGTTGAAACCAGACAAAGTGATGAGCTTTCTTTTTAAGCCATCTATCACAGGGCCAGAAATGACTTCCACATCTTATTTCCAGTTGTCACTCAGATTCCTACGGGTGACTATGGCCAACGACGATCTTTGACACCATATCTACCTGTCCAGTTCTTCTGGAAAATCCTCCTGGTATCCAGCCTTATGTCTCACAGCATGTGCAGTACTGTATTACTCCTCTGCTGCTACTGCTGCCTAAAGCATCTTTTCTTCTTTCTAGTCGCAATTAAAATTTAAGAGGTTTCATTTCTTGATTATTTTAAGCCTTGGACGATACATAATAGGGAAAGACTGAAAAAAGAATTCTTGTGAATCATGATTTGGGCATTAAGTCCCTCCCCCTGAATTAAGCAAGGTACTTGGCTAGGAAGCTATAGGCCATTTCTATTATCCCAAAACTGCCACAAAAAAACTGGAGTTCATTAAAGGGCCACTAGAGACTGACTCCCAAAGTGGGCTAATCCCTGTAGAACTCTATGTTAAAAGAGTCAAACTTAACTTATTTTATGTTATCTAGCAATATCTTACTTTCTCACTTGAGTTGTTGTGAACTGATGGGGAGTTCGGTATATTTGGTAAAGCTACTTCAGCTTCTTTAGTCCAATAAAAAAGGAAACCTTGTCAGTTACCATAAATGGAGTCTCAATTTGCTAGAAATAATACGCTGGCTGTTATCGTGCTGTTTAGCTGACTAGCTTTTAGTTTAGCCCTGTTCATACTGGGTTACTTTGACTGCTTAGAATTACAAACCACTTGCTCTCCAACTTATAGTGCCCCCTCCTCTTCTTCATACAAGTAACAACATGATAGCCATGGCCCATGGTGCAGAGCTTAAGCCTTCAATAATCTTTCCACAAATAAGTGAGACAGTTACAGTGAGTTGGCTCACTTCTTATAAGACTGATCAGGAGTTTAATACTAGTAAAATTGAGGTTTTAGGTCAGTTTTATATCATTTAAACATTTGATTTCAGGCTATCTCAAAAGCCTTCAACTATCATCTGATGATGATAAAGCCTCTGCGGGCAATAGCGGGATTCCCACGTTTGGGGATTCCGGTGTGGCCAGTGGTTAGCAAAAAGAACGTGAGGCCAAGACTTCATTTTCTTTTTGCTCTTTGCTTTGCCTTTTTTTAACCATCCAACTAGTAACTTGAGGAACAAGAATGGAGTTGGACTCGAGAGAAGTCTGAGAGTGAATTTTTAGCCTAGTGGTATTCTGTATATAGACATTAGTTCAAGGTAAATCATAGACTGTGCCTGTTGAAATGCCAGTGCATTACTGTACTTTACAAAGTCATAGTCTGTTTCATTGTCAATTTTGCCATACGTTCTGGACATACAGACACATCAAAAAATCGTTTCTCTCCAAACCACAGTGCAAACAGCAATAGTGTAAAAAAAAGAAGCAAATAAGAATATAAATACAGATATAAAAAGTATTGAAATAATGTGCAAAAAGGTGTGCATTCAAAACAAAAGCAACAACTACAAAACTCCAATACCAATACTAAAGTCTCGTTCTGTATTTTTGAGCAAAAAGGCCATCCTAATTGTCTATACTGAGAGGATATTGAGCTGAAGGGACAAGAACCCTGGAAACATACGTAGATATGTTTGATATCTTATATAAGATATAAATTAGGCTATAGGAAGATGATGTGCTCAATGCATCAAATCTTCTAGACTCTGATTCTTTGATTGTACCTCCAAATAGCAGAAACAGCCATCCGTTAGCACAGCACCAAACCAATTTCAGTCACTCAGCAAATGTGAGATGTGGGCAGCATTTTAGATCTGTGGGATCATGTTACCCTGACCGCTTTTCTGACTCTCACCACAGCTAAACAGTGTAAAGCTGTGGTTGTTCCCCTTGTCCACCAACACCACTCTTTCCCCTGTTGATAGAGTTTGTTGTAACGGCAGGGAGATATGGTGAGTGAACATTTGTGGCCTGTTTTGAAACCCCATAGTTCTCAGAAGCGGCGTCAAATTTAGGCCTCCTTTAATGCGTAGGTAGTTAGGAGTCAAGGTCTGAAGCCTTCTGACAAAAGGAATGCTATATTGTACTTTATGTGCCAAGCTTGATTGAAGAGGCAATTGGCTAAATATGTCCGCAAGTGTGCAGCTGCCCTGTTACTTACACTCAGGAGTGCTAAATAAATTCAGAAGCTAATTACAGTTTGAAAGTGTCAGCATGATAGTTAAGTTTATTCAGGGTTGTTGTTTGTGTGTGTGTGTGTGTGTGTGTGTGTGTGTGTGTGTGTGTGTGTGTGTGTGTGTGTCAGAGAGAGAGAAAGACAGAGGCTGGAGTCTCTCTGAGTCAGCTGTCTCCTATCTCTCAGCTAAGTGACATTGCCTGATTCTTGCCAGACTCTTTGTGACACTATATTCATTTAAAAAGTTACATTATACAGTCAAGTCAGTTCTGCCCAATCTTACCATTCAATCACTGTTGTGGTCGAATTTCCATTTACTGCTAGAAGAAATACTGTTACGTTACTGTAGCATTGTGGGAACTTGTTATGTGTTTATATAAAATGCCATGTGATGAATAACCAACATTTAATTCAGCTCCTGCATTTTTGTAGGGAAAAACACAAATAACAAACAATAGGGGTCCAATAAAAAAAAGGTAAATACCACTTTAAATATTAAATATAGATAAAAAGTTATAACTCAGTGCAAGCTTGGTAGTTTATTCTTGACCGATTGACTAAATAGCCCTTATTCAAGGTCCACATGATTCCTATAATTCTGCAGCTGTTTTCATTATCTCAAGGTCCATATCACAAGAATAACTGCTTTTGTTTCTTAGTCTTACATGTATGTGTATCTGAGGTTCATGAAATAGATAGAGACAGGCTTCTGACTTCTAATCTTCCTCTCCACAAAATGTTTTTGATCAAAGCGGGTTTGAAAAGACACATTGGCATATTCTATCTAGTGACCCAGTTGGTGGCCCAAAATGTGTCAACCCATCAATGTTTTTAAAGAAAAGATCAAATGAAGGGAGGGATAAACTTGTAAAAAACAGACATGTATGTAAAAACCTATACTTTCTCCTACTCATTGTCACTATCCAGGTTAAATCAGACCAACTGTTGCATCCCCACAGGCAGGAGGCAGAGAGGCAGAATCACATGTAGGAGCACACATGTACGATCTCCTGAAATGTCCCTGTTTGTACGGTTATGTGAAACAAAGAGGGAACTTAGAGTCTAAATCTCGGAACACAAAAGTAAAATCAGGAATCATAATGAGAGGCAGCTGTTGCCAGACATTTTAATTCTGCCTGTTATGGGATTTTGATACTAACATTTATGGGGATTGAGTCAGTTGGGCGACCACTGAGGGGTGATAGAGACAAAAAAACTCAGACTGGATTCATTATCTCCAGAGAGAGAGTTTCTTATGGGCATAAACCAGGAGCTTTCCTATTCCTGTTCCTTTTTAACCTAAATTTATTCTATGATGGACAACACCTTGTGATGGAAGATGGACTTTTTTTTCTATTGACACAAAAAATGACTCCTGTGATGACACACGAGAGAATCATTTTTGTTATCAACATAATTTTTTCCCCTTGCAATTTATACTTGTTTCTAACAAACATGTCTCTTTCTGATGTTTTGCTCAACTTAACTTAATTTTGTTTTTGTTCCAAATTTGCTTAAGTGCGACGTACATGTGTATCGTTGATTTTCCTGTGTCTTATGACTTTAAATATGTACGGTGATGGATGATTTTTTGTGGTGGACGACTGTTTGTTAGAGTCGCCTTTTGTGCTTATATATTGTCACATGAAATGACTCCCGTGATGACAGAAAGCTACTTATTTATGAGACATTTGTGTTACTGTGGATTTTTCCTTTTGATTCAAACATATTTCTTGTATATGTTGGTTGTTGATATTTTGAAAAAATTCTGTATTTTATTTTATTTCATTTCATTTTGATTCAAATAGCATTTTTGTATAAATTTTGTTCAATTGTTTAATTGTTTTGTACAGGTTTGACACCTGGCGCAAATTGTTTATAAAAAGATTCACACCCACTCTTTTGTTTGGAGCACTTAATAAGGTCTGGGGCTGAAACACTTTTGTTTCCTTCAGCTGGTGTTCATTTAAAGTTTATTACTTTATTGCGAGTGCTGACGTTTTTTGCTTTAGAGTTTTGTATTACTTAGTACCTATTACCTTTGAGGAGTTTTTAAGTTGAGCACACCAACTTTGTTTGTCAGTGAAGCTGTACAAAGACACAGAGGTGTTTGAATTGAATGCTAAACTCTGTATGCTAACATTTTCAAAAAGATCATGCTCACATGCTGTTGTTAATGTGGGGTTTATTAACCAAGAAAACCATTTTATTTCTAGCATGTTAGCACTCTAACATATGCTTCTTAGCACGAGACAAAAAGCTGGTGCTAGGTGGCAGATTGAACTGTAATTGGTTTTACAAGTATTTGTTTTTTGGTCATAAATCCACATTTTGGAGGAAATACATTTTTGCTGATGACTGCGCTACAAGAAAAGTGAGGTAACTCAAAATATTACAATTTATCCCAAGTCAACAAAAGCATCTCTGTACAGAGTTCTATGCTACACCATTATATCAGATGTATCCAGAAACATGCATTGGCTGGCCACCATGGCTTTCTGTATATTCGAATGGCATGGTATTATTCAATAGACACATGACTGTAAGGTTACTGCACAAAGGTATGTGATTTGGTAGAATGGCAGTAAAATGATCCATCACTGCCTGTGCTGTTACAAGCTTATATCATTTTGTACCATGGCAGGTAAATGGCAGTAAAATGGGGAATATTTTTTACTACAGTCATATTTGAACTAAAACATTATCCATTATAACTCAAAAAGTGTCACACCGTGACTACACTCCAGGGCCCTGTCTGCTGCTTTTTGGACCTAAAGCTCATTCCCTCCTGTCACTACTATGATTGCAGATATAAATTTGAACCCAACTCCACAGGTTCTCATGATCTTGTGTGTTTTTAGCTTAGCTTCTTAGCCGTTTCTCTCCACACTCAGCCTTCATATATTCCCTTCTTCCCCGCTCTCATTTATTTCCATTGGAGAGGATCGATTGGCTCATTTAAGCTCTTCGATGTGGACTAATATTTCACTCCATGCAGCCCTGTTGCACTCGTCCACCCTTCCCTCCACCGTGCCTTGCTCCTCTCCCTCTATCATTAGTGTTGCCCTCCCACCATCCAAATATTTGACAGGAGAGATAGCATGAATAGAACTTGATGGGTGGAGATCTGATTGAAACAAGCCCTCACTATTGCACACCGATTTGGGCAACACAAACATATAATAAAACAAATTGTAGAACATGCGTGTTTTTTCAACTGATTCTGTTGAGATTCCATTTTTACTCACCCCTCCTTTCATATAACTGGCTGTTTGGGAGGCATTAACAATAAAAAGCACTTATAAGACACCACACTGATTGGCTGCCAATATTGCTGCCATTATCTTGTCTCCTGACAGAAACACAATTGCTGCTGACTCGGAGACCGGATCTGACACTGATTCAGAATTAGAAGCTGAATATCACTATTTGTTCCCAGTGAGAAATCACACCAAGCAACAGCTGAAAATGGCTCGTTTAAATGTTCAGTGTTATTGCACCACATCGAGACACTGCTGAAACAGTGAGGGAGATCAGTATTGTACAGTATCATGATTTTGAAGCTCATTTCTAACATCTCTGAAAGAATACATGTTTTGCAACCAATTTATTGTTTAAGAAAAAAACAACATATTTCCTTTCAGTATATTGTTTTTTTTAATTACATAAATATCTCATTCCTTTAAATCATTAAAGCAGGGTGCACTTAAACTATTTTTATCTAATTAGATGCTTCTTGACAGCACTGATATTTACTCTATGCAGCGCCACTAAGTTGAATCCAACGCACACTCTTCTATAATATCTCAAACGTTAACCTAAACTCTAAGCATGTACCAAATTTAGTCTGTTGGAAGTGTAAGTGCTGGATTGACTAAAATTGTCCCCAAAAAGGTAGATTAAATAGAAGCTATAAGGCCTGAAAATGAAAGCAAACTAATCTCTTAGGGCATGTAGTATCATGTAAGAATATCAAGAAGTCAACTTACTATAATGTATGAATCTATTCAATGTCAGCTCTGCAGATTCAAATGTTTATCACGAAGCCTTTTATCACATGCACATACACATTCACGCAGCCTCCGGACCGAAAGGCGGGGACATGTTTCCATCTGCTGATCCTTTGGAGCATTGCAACGAGCTCTGCAGGTATTTGGAGATTTAAGGAGATAGAGCGTACTATGTAAAGGATCCCATGCAGTAAAAAAACAAAAAGCATCTCAAACTCGTTTAAACTTTCAGTGTAGAGAGTCTGTTGGATTCTGGATAAGTTCAAGCAAAGCTGTGTAATATATTTGGAATTAGAGGCAGAGGGACTGCTCGGCCTTTTTCACTCTACTAAACCAGTCTCAACGTGTTTCTCTCGTGCCTCCTCTTGAAGGAGGGAATCTTTTTACGCCTAAATGTCAAAGCTCCTGAATCATTCAGACACCTCAACTGTATGTGAAAATGAAAGTAGTCAAATAATCCGTACAGACTGATTACAAGATATTACAGACACACAGAACTGCATCGGAACATTGCTACTTATTTGTATTTATTTATTTTTTGCTTCAAACTCGATTGGTAAAAAACAGCATATTCATTGCAGTTTAATTAAAACAATGTTAGAAAAGCAATTGTAGATGATTTACAAAATATATACATTAAACCTATACATATACATAAACACACAGACATATTTACAGCATTATACTTTAACATCCTTTTTTGCATGGTGGGGTCCAAAAGTCTAAGTCCAATACCAAGAATGAGGCGTGAATATAGTGAATACAAATAAAAATAAACCAAATTTACTTCATTTGAAGCTCCCTCAAAAACATTTAGATCTGCCATTTCCAAATTCAATATCATCGATAAGGGAGCGACAAACACTAAAAAAAACAATTGTTCTGCAAGTCTTAACAAGTAATCTCTTTTAAAGCCTGTGACGTAACCTGATAGACTTCCTCTGAATAATGTTTTTAGCTTCTTAGTTCAACGTAGCATTGTAGTCAAGACCACACCAACCGAGACCAAGACATACCCGAGACCAGAGTGCTCCGAGACTGAGACAAGACCAAGACCAAGACCAAGGTAGTGCGAGCCAGAGACAAGACCAAAAATAAAACTGATCAAAAATCATCTTGTAAAAAAAAAAAAGGTTTAAAACAAAAACTGTTTGAATAAAAGAAAAACTGGACATTGTTCAAGTCAAACACAAAGTCTTCTTTGTGTCGTTAGAGGCTCGGACTGTTTTATTATCAGTCATTTCTTGTTTTTGGACACCAGCTGGCTGACTGATATTAGGCCGTAACACCAGGAAGGTTGCTACCGTAAAAGGGGGAAAAGAATCAAACTACAAATGAATTTCAGTTATTCATTGTTTTAGAAAGAGACATTCCCTTCTAATCACAGTGATGATGTGGAAAAATAGCCTTTCTGTGGTGGTCTTGATTTAAAATCCGGAGTCTGCCCAGACTAAGACTAAGACAAGACAAAGTAAAAATGGTTTCAATTCAGAGACGAGACCTTCAAAAAGTGGTCTCAAGACCGATTTCTTTAAAGGCTTCATTGTGTGTATCACCACTGAAGGCAACAATAAAGCCCTCTTTTGAAAACCTGAACTTCAGGGCTGTAGTAAAAGAACACATTTCTATATTGATATCTACAGAGGCATATCATAAAACCTTTTATTTCCCAGAAAAACAATGGCTCTGTACTGTACATGCATCAAAGCTCCAACAAACAGTTTGAAGTGCTGACTTGTTTGCTTTCAAACTGTAGGTACCGGACCTAAAACAAAACCTGTGAGAGCAAACTTAAACACATCACAGCACATTTCTGACAAGCTCTTTCTGAGCTCTACTAAACTGTGGGAAACTTTAACTTCAAGGTTTTTTTCTTCACCTTTCTCACTGCATAAATAAAAAAAATAAAACATGTAATATTCAAAACGTTTTTACGTTGACCTCTTAGGTGAATTTCTTGAACTGGACTTAGGCTTTTGGACCCCACCCTGCACCTGTGTGTACATGTGTATGTATATACCTGATGTATATATTGCACCATCCGTCTTAATGTAATCAAAGAAAGAACAGCTCACGCACTCCCCTTAAACAACACCACTAACCTCAATTCCTCAGGAGCTGGCCATACAGGAGAGCCTAAAGAGCCTTGTATGATCGAGATGTATAAAACAAGATGCAGACAGTCTGCAGGCAGGAGAGATAAGACATCCCAGGTCTCTCTTTTATGGCCAGCTGCTGATGAACTTATTGAAATGAAAAACAAGGAGATATTCAAAAACACACAAGAACAAAACATTAAAAAAGAACTATTGTGACTCTTTGAGGCCATGACATCAGAAATTGAATATAAAAGCAAAAAGCACAGAGAGTTTAAGGAACCGATCAAAGGGGCTGCTGACCTAGTCTACGCCACGTAGGGTATCCATGGCAACAACATGTGAAGGGAGGGACTGCTGAGGGTGTACAGAAAGTTGAAAATGTACACAGAGATGGGTCTGAATGAAGGTATGTACGTGTGTATATGATGCTAACGCCTCTATTTGTGAAGAATGAATGTCTGGTTGGTCACTGATCAGAGCAATAGTTTGCTTTGCGATCTTCTTATGTACACTGAAAGCCTCCCGTGTGCGATGTTGGCTGGGACTGTGCTGCACAAGAACTCATTTTCCAAGTTTACTCATTACATATACTTTGATTCTCCTTGCTGAAGCTGCTTACAGTAAACTACAGAGCAGAAAAATAAAAAGCACTTGATGGCAGAGGACTTAAAATCTTAATGAACTTAAATACAAAATACGAACACTGCTCAGAGGGAGGGCCATATGAGGTTGAAAGCCAATTTGCAGCACTTGTCAGCTACTCAAGCTCTCATGGCCAAATTAGATAGCAAACAGTGGTCTGAAGAGGCCAATCAAATGGGTCCAAAAATGAGTTCACACGTCAAGTGGAAAAACATGGCAGCCTATGCCAAACAATACAACAAATGACATTTTGAAACCAGCCAAGGCTTATTAGCAGTATGAAGGAAGCTGACATACAGTAACTGTTTTACAATACAACCCCAATTTGCAGCAATAGTTACCTTGTTGATTTACTGACTTCAAACTACTTCCCATTTTTCATGTAGTGATATTTTCTGTGCGTCAGGAGGATTTCTCCTTAGAACTCTGTCAGCGTCTTTGCCCTCGCCATCTTCCTCTCACCTGTTATGTCCTTTTCTTCCTCTGCACCTTTTCACCACGTTCCATCAGAAGATTCAGTTCAGGCCAACAACAACACTTTGATTGTCCTCTTATATAGTCGTATTTTTAATTTGTCCCTGCTTGTGCTTTCCCCCCCCTGCATATTTATATTAACCGCCTAATGATGCACCCTGCATTGCTCTACGCCTCCTCTTGCTTGTACTCCATTGCTCCTCCATTTCTACTGCTGCCGAATCCCACAGATACCCCTGCTCCATTGTTCCTGGTTCCCTCCTTTGCATCAAAGCTCTTCTCCTCCAGTGGTTTGCCGATCCAGGCACCATAACCGTGGACACTGAGAGCTCGGAAGAACTGCTGCTTAGCTTGCTGGAAGAACAAGGCCGACATCTTGGCCTGTGTGTAGGAGGGCAGGGCAAGGAGGTCCGTGCGGCCACGCCGCTGGCATAGAGAGCGGAAAAGGGTGAACAGGTTGGCCTTGGACACTCTGGAGGTGCATAATTTGCTCCTAGAGAGAAGACAAGAGATGTATCTTAAGTTGAGAGTTCTCAAAGTAAGTTTGACTGTCACTAATTTCCTTTTATTGTGCGATTGTACCTAACCGCCAGCAGCTCAATGTATTGGATGACTCAATTAAATGATAATATTTATTTTAGGATGTTCCGTTACTGGCAGTTCCAGTCCAGAGTAACTTAAGAATAACTACAGATTGTAATACCAAACAGAAATGTGTGTTCCTAATGATGGTGTTTGATCAGTGTCAAATGATAACTTATACAGAAGAAAACAATGTCCCATTTTAAAGTTTTTAGAGGTTAACTCCACTTCTGGGTAAATCAATTTCATTCTCTGCTCAGGCAGATGACTTATTCAAGTGTGTGGTGGGTTTCTCCAAAGTTGTTGTTAGCCAATAGAAAAAAACACAGTCCAGCAGCTCTACACCCCCCCTTCAATAATGACTTCATCTAAAAATAACAGAAGATGTGAACAAACAATGTGTTTGCCGTCAGGAGCGGCAGTTTTTTGATCAGTGACATACCCATCCAGTTTGCCTTTGGTCCCGTCCAGCACCTCCACACTGTGCTGGTCAGGAAAGCTCCAGTTCACACTGGACTCCTTGGTCTTGCCAATGTGACGGGTGGAGTCGTACACACTCACTCTGCCCACCTATGGTCCAGCCAGGTGGTGTGGGAGAAAGGAAAAGGAGAGATAGAGAGCATATTTGGTTCAATCATGCTAATTTAGCCCCTTAGTGTGAGTCAGCAATTCCAAACAGAGCGTGCTAAATGAGTTCTGTAATACTTGTGAGTGTGACGTCTGCATCAGTGCGTCTGTAGATTAGGATAGTATACACAACCAATTCTGCTAACGTGTCAATGAAAGTGTTCAAAAATGGCAAATACAAAGGAGAAGCTGAATTTTGTTCGACCGCCAGCTTTCTCTCAGTGACATCACGGGGCTACGTGACAGTGACCACACCTGCTTTGTGTTAATTGATGGATGAGCCAAATTTTAAAAAGGCGAGCAGTGAAGAAAAAGTTGTTTGGGCACAAATAGGAGCGTGGGCAGCATAATTCATTAAATTAGTGAGATGACCTCAATACTTTTGATTAATGTCCACATGTCACAATGCCAAAATGTGTGCATTTACCTCAGGGTGGTTCAGCATGAAGGGAGGAGGGAGACTTTGGGTGAACGCTTTACCGTCTCTGGCCAGCCGACAGCAAACAGCACGTGTCAGGTGCCCGTGGCTGTACAGGTAGCCTGACAAGATTAAAACAACATGACTAATGGTAGAAAACAAACATGAGCTAAAAGGCAAGGTCAAAATGGAACTGATGTCATGACTTTGTCACATTATCTGTTCTTGAGTTGGAAAAAAGGGAAGTTTTACCAAGTGTGATGGACTTCAGGTAGATGGGATGCAGAAAATGGCTGAGCAGCGCCCCCTGCAGACCTAACACATTCCAGCGCAGGATTTTGTCACTGCAGCTCATGGTTCGCAGCCTCTCTCCGTGCTGGATGCCGTCCCAAGTGGGCACAATGTCACTGGATTCCACTGGAATAGTACCCTCGCCTGAAACAAGCGACAACAGCACACACAAAGTTCACAAGTCTTTGCCACAAACCGGGGTAATGAATAAAAAGCATCCAAGCGCTGCACATCTATGAAGACGATTGTATCAGTGCTTTTTCTCACCGTTCTCCACTTTGGTGCGAAGTTTGCCCTGCTTATTATTCTCAAACAGAGGCTGATGACCCTCGATATCATCCCCTGTCTCACTGCAAGACTTGTCAAACAGAGCACCGTCCCCACAAGGTGCTGTGCTATACATAAAGAGAAACAAGAGATGTAAGATATTGATATGACAGACACCACTGACCTGCAGTTTAAAGGAGAAAGGATCATATTGATCCAAACGTGAAACATTGATGTATCTGAGCAACGGACGGGACAGAAATGAAAGAGGAGAGCATGAGGGGAAGTGAAAGACAGGGGGAAGAAAACATCTGATCATCTCACCTGATGTAGAGGTGAAAGGTTATGTCAGATTTGATTTGCAGTTTGTTTTCCTCGGATTGCTCAAATATGCTATCTTCTGAACCGTCGTAGTGTTTGACCAGCTCACTGTACAGAAACCTGAGAGGAAATGAAATGATGACTTAGACTTTTAAATCATGTCCCGCAGACCGGGGTCTGGAAGGGGAAGTGGTTTTAGAACTGGGACAGAAATGCTGATTAAGTGCAGGATGTATTTCTACCGAATGAATCCTCGTCTGGAGATGATTTCAGCATGACAATCATTAACAGTCTCCCCTTTAAGGCTCAGCTCCTCCCCTTTAACACAACGGTTTCCTGGCAAAATTAAAAAAGCAAACACATTCAATGTCAAACACAACAATGTAATGCCGCTCAGTCCTGCAGTGACCTAGTTCTGTTACTCGCATCATGGGGGAAAAAAAAGGCAGCAGGACACTTTTTATGCAGCAACACTCTGTGATCACCCTGTTACTACCACTACCCTTAACTTCAAAGGTTACTTGCTTAAGGTGATGGATTTACCAGTTCCCAGGCTGACAACAGTCCCCAGGCCCTCTCCCCTCCTCATGACAATGGTGGCCAGAATCTTACGTCCCAGAAGGCTGTGCTGGATACGGGTGGTCAGGGAGTTAAAACGCTGGTGGCTCAGCATTGCTATCTGGTCGTGCAAAGTGCTTCCACTCACTGGAAGCTAGAGAAATGGATGTATACAAGACAGGACAGAAAGAACATGAGGATTTTCTTAAGCACTGTGAGGCAATTTTAACTTGTTTGAAACAGACGATGTAACACTGATACCTCAGTATGAACTATTTTTCATTGTTTATTTCTGTATATATTTATTTTAAATTCATGTAAATGCTGCTATCAGTTGTTGTGAAGTGAATTAAGCATGCTGAACAAAAGAGCCTTTTTCTTTTACATTTAAAATGGAAAACTTTGATTCAGACAGTAAAATGGAAACGGCACAAGATTGTTCTCCAAAGCACTCTTCATTAGTATGTACTGAACAGCATCAGCAAAGAGATAAGACGTACCGCTTGTCCACAAGGGCGACTGAAATGGACACAAAATGAAAGTTTCTCCCACTTGCTTTAACATTCAGGGACAGCTCGAATGAGTTTGACTGTGCAATCCAATGATAAGTCACAGAACATTAGAGTTTGCCAGAGTTTATGGTGGACCAAAACATATGCAGCCTGAGAACTTGTTAGATTTGTGAGTTGAATTTCAATCCAAATTCATCCCTCCCTATAGTTGATACAAAGCTAAAGCCCCCTGGGTGAAGAGAATAAATACATTTACTGTGAAACAGCAACACTGTTTTGTTACAGACTGTGCGTGTACTACTCAATTAGCATATAGACACTCAAGTTTTTCTTTGTCACTGATTCAGTTTTGCTCACCAAAAGTAACCTGAGGCAGACAGGTCTTTAAATAATCTGAACCTAATCTTTAAAGTCAGATAACGAGGTAAGCAAGAGCTCTTTGTTTGACACTTCTGTTTCTCTAATCCCATTACGTACTGCCTTATTCCCATGCTGAATCAGTAGAGGCTCTTTTAATGTCTGTGCTTATAAAGGTTTCCTATCAGAAAATGTGGGGAAAAAAAACCCAAATAAAACAATACCTCAGCGGGAATAAGCTCCCCGGTACGAGCTGCCCTCTCAGCCTCTCCAATCAGAACACGTAAAGCAGCGTCTGCCGCTTCCTGTTTTCCCTGCTTCTTGTTGGATGCACACACTGGAGGAAACCAGCGTCCGCCAAGCTTAGCCTGGTAGGTGAACCTGAGCAGGAGGGGGGGGAGAAGACACTCAATACGTTTACATGTACAGTTAAGTACGGTTATAGCTTTATTAGGGCTTTTTTTTCTCAGGTACTTTGGGGCTTTTCATACCTTTATTTGACAAGCCAGTGGAAAGATTAGGAATTAGGGAGATACAGTGGGGAACGACATGCTGGAAAGGTGCCACAGGTCGGACTTAAACACTGGCTGTAAGAGGACTAAAGCCTCCTAACGTGGGGCGTAACCTAACCGCTAGGACATCAGCACCTCTAGCTTGATTAAGCCATTTAATTGCCCTTGTCCCAGTATAAAAGCACAAGGGGAGAATCGATTTATTGACAGAGGTATGCGAGACTCTGCTACGGTAGGTGGCTATGTGCCCCCTTTCAGCTAGTCACAATGGGACCTTCTTCTGAGTGACCTATTGCGTCATATACCAAACAATCAACGAACAACATAGCAAGCTGCTAGCTGGTTGTATGTTGAACAATAAAACCAGGATCAGCTTTACAGCTCTTTACATCTCTACGTACTCTTCCAGCTCAAAGCCCAGAGGGGGTTCTGTGGAGCATGTGCAGATACATTTTTCCATTTAGTACCCTTTCTGTTTCTGTAATTTTTGTCATGTAGTCTAAGAGTGCAGTTTTAGTCGGACTAACACAATAAATCCACTTTTTTATCATCATGTAAACGTACTGAATGAGAGATGATTTGACAAAGAGTTCTCACTTCAAGAACAAAAGATGCCCTTTTTTTAAATGATAAACAACTTTCCATTGGAGACTTTTCCTTTGCATGCCATGTGTTAGAGAGTTCTTTTATCCCAGGTGTTCATGTTAATTGTACGTGTGGTGCACTTCAAACATACTTAGGCTCATGTGCAGGCCCGGACTGGCCCACCAGTCGGATCTCAGCTGCAAAGCCACGCGCTCTGGCGTACTCCAGGAGACCTGACACTGCATTGTTGTTCAGGTGGTTGATGAGGTCCCCGACTCCTGCTTCATGTGCTACTCGCAACTCATCAGCGGTTAGAGGGGGCAGAGAAAGACACGCAGTCCCAGAACTGCTGCCTTCAGTATCACTGGAAGAGCCCAGGGGTAACTGAGGCTGGAGAGCAGAGAGAGTGGTGGAGAGGAGAAAAACAGAAGTGAAGCTTGCTGAAGAAATGGAGTGGACCTGTGTGACAAAGAGTTCCAGTCTGAGTTGCTTGTTGTGTCTTCAATGTCCAAACCCCCTCTTATCCCTTCCAAATTAACAAATTGACTCCTCACCTTGTTGAGCTGCAGCCTCCCGTCAGACATTAACTCTTTGACAGCCTCTTCTGCAGCTAACTGGCGGGCTGCCTTCTTGCTTGGAGCTGAGGCCTCTGGAAACAAACTCTCTCCTACCTTCACCCTGTACATGAACCTGAACATGAGGTAGAGAAGGTGAAAAGGATGGAAAGAAGAGAAAGAGAGAGACATTTGTTTTAGTCTTGCAACTGTCATCAATGGTGATAACACACTGTGTTGAGCCTTCAGTGTACTAGTGGTCTAAATAGATGCATGCAGCATTTCTGGAAGTGATCAGTGGAAAACAAACGTTTGTATTGTAAACCCCAGCCAGGACCCTAAAGGGATGGATGATAAAAGAAAGGGTGGCTGGACAGAGATAGTACTGTATTTTTGTCAGCTGACTACAGTGCTAAGGATAGATTAACCAGAAATAGCTGATCAACTGCTTTCCCAAGGAAGAAACTTGTGACCACAAAGTGACTTTCAGTGTGGGAGAGGTTAAATTCAGAGGGAGGTGAAGCAGCCGGTACCTTGGGTCATGTGGTGGGCCGGCCTGCCTAGTGATGATGAATTCGATGGGGTTCCCGCTGCGCTGGCTGTACTCCATCAGGACAGACACCGGATTCTTCCCACCAGGGAGAGAGCGTGACAGTGGCTGGCGAGGTCCCTCCGTCATCGCTTCCTCACTACTGCTACCACTCCCACCAAATCCCCCTGTGCCTTCAGCTGGCCCCTAGTAGAAAGTGAAGGAGACACGGATCAGTTAGATGCTTCAAATGTCACTAGTGAGTAGAAAACTATATTGTTGCTTCCCAGTAATTGATACAAGTTTGAGTTGCTTTGATCTTGAGAGGGGAGAAGTTTGGAGTTAATTGACCTTCCTTCAGACGAGCAAAGTGGAGCCAAAAAAAAATTGACAGCTCTATCTCTGTCTTTTTTATAACTTTGGAAAATATTGCATTATCCTGCATCTGTTTTATTTTTGTTCAAGTAAACAGTTTAGACTTTTACCTTGAGGTCCTGTTGATTTAAAAAAAAAAGGGGAATACGGATGAGGGATTTGTTAGCGCATCAAGCTATGAAGCCTTAGCTTGATGGAAAAATACCCTTCCCTACTGTTCACTTACATTACTAACACACTCTGCTTAACTTAAGTGCAGGACAAATCTCAATTTAAAGCACCATTGAAAGCAATTGCTTAGTTGGCTGATGGGGGATCACTTTAACAGATTCCAACACAGACTTACACTGGTATCTGGGAGTAAATCCATCACTTGGTCCATACTGGCAGTATTTCCCACCTCCCCCATGCTCGCCCCTCCTTGCATCTCCCTGATCAGAACACGCAGGGTTGCCGCAGCAGCGTCCTTTTTTGCGGTCTTCTTACTGGAAGCTTCTGCGACGGGAAACAGCTTCCCGTTGAGCATCACCTGCATACGAAATCTGACAAATGGAAAGACAATTATTTAGGTCATGAGGTGTTTTATAGAGGATAGCAAATGTGCTGGTGGAACAACTCCAACACAACTGTGCACATCACATAATGACACTCAAGGGGCAACAGGAGGCAGCCAACTTTAACCAACTTCCCTCTTTTCAATGATTTGGTAACCTGCAGATGCAGCTAATATTTTTGTTGGAATTGATTTTATTTAATATGGTAAATACTACAGTATTGTTTCTTTATGGGTGAGATAAGGATCTGCTTTGGGGGCGGCAGTAGCTCAGTCCGTAGGGACTTGGGTTGGGAACCGGAGGGTCGCCGGTTCAAGTCCCGATGCGGACTAAAATATGGAAGTTGGTCTGGTAGCTGGAGAGGTGCCAGACCACTTCTCGAGCACTGCCGAGGTGCCCTTGAGCAAGGCACCGAACCCCCACCAGCTCAGGGGGCGCCTCCCAAGGGGCTGCCACCGCACTCTGACATCTCTCCATTAATGCATGTCCACAGGTCTCGTTGTGCATGTGTGTGATTCAGGCCTGTGTGTGTGAGAAGCATGTCTAAAAAATATAACAGAGTGCGAACCACAATTTCCCCGTAGGGGATTAATAAAGTATATAAAATTAAATTAAATTTAAAAAAAAATTAATGGGTTCTCTAGCCCTTCCTTTACGTATCCTACTGTCTTTTCTTCAAAACCTAAAATCTCCTTTTAACGTATCCGATTCATTCATGTAAAGTAAACTGAAATGAGAGATGACTATAGCACATGAAACTGAGTCTGCTGTGACTCCTTTCCCCCTTGCATCAAATTAAACTTTACATTGACAAAGAAAACAGATCAAGCGACTTACCTCGGGTCGTGAGAAGGTCCTGACTGGTCGAGGAGCAGGAACTCACAGTTCTGGCCCAGATACTGGGCGTACTCCATGAGGCCACTGACGGGATTCTTCAGTCTCAACTCCTGTAATTTGCCCCACAGGTTCTGTGGAGGGGGAGCAGCCAGCGACACAGCTACAGTTCCTACAGCATTAGTCTTTTCTGCTGCTAATCTACCGGCGTCCGTCTCTTTCCGTATGGTGTTGAGGAATTCTGGTATGTCGTCTGTCGCCCACTGTCCTTCAGTGGTTTCTTCATCTTGACATAGGGACGAGGAGGGGGCCAGGCAGGAAGATTGTGACTGAAACGCAAAAAAGCAGAGGAGACTGGTATAACAAAATCAGGATTTAAGTCAAAAGGTGGTCATCTTAACGACAGACGTGGTCATAAGAGCCTGCGCATGTTCCAAGGAGAATCTTTTGTCCTTTTCTCTAAAGGGAGAGTTCAACAATTCACATGCAACCGCTCACATGTCTGTCAAGTAGATATACAGCTACATGTTACCATCAGAAGAAATACAACCTTCCTGCGTATATCATACCATAATACGACACTCATATGAGCCTCTTCATATTTGCCTTTCACATAAAGAATTATTTATCAACTACCAAATGTTATATTAAGAATATCACCAGGTCGTCAGCTCTTTGAATGAGCTCTAATGTTTCTTCTTTAGTTCTTTTTTTGTCATGAAATTGACTACTACATAATGAAATAAAGAAATGTAATCTCTTGATTAGGACTGCTATATGATGTCTGAGGTCATGTTCATATGAATGTATACATCATAAAGACATTAAATAGATACAAAGCTATAAAGCTAAACTTTGCTAACCAGTTCTCTTTGACTTTGCTCAGGTATCCAGTTCTCTGAGAGCGGCATTGGTTCCAGGCCTGGTAATGAAGGTAGTGGTGATGATGACTGGAACATGGATCCTCCGCCCTTTGAGTTCTCTAACGGCATCCGAACCTCCTCAGCTGGCGTGCTCTGTGCGACTTTAAGGCTCCTTTCCATCCTCTCTCTGCGGTGATTAGAGAGCTCCCAGGTGGGAGGGTTGACTTCTCCATTCCTAATGACTTCACCTTGCTTCTCCAGGGCGTAGAGGGTGGGATTGACCTGCATAGCACTTCTAAGACCCACATTCTTTGCTATGACAAGAGCAGTTGCTTCCCTCGAAAGCAGGAGATACTGCAGGATCCGCTCCTTCTGTTCTGTCATTGTGGAGAGATCTGGATCAGCAGAGCTTGTAGTGCTTGGATGTTTTTTCTCCTGCAGCTGAGCTTTAGCTGAGGACTTGGATTCTTCAGAGTCAGATGTCTCAATAGAGGAGCGAGAAGAACTGGATTCTGTGTCAGAGTCCTCTTCTTTGGCCCTGTTTTCTGCTGGTTCTGGTTTTGGCTCAACCTCAGAGCAAGGTTTAAGTGGTGGTTCTAAACTGACACATGAATATGAAGGTGGACTTGGTGCTCTACAGTTTTGATCTTCCTCACCTCTGAGAGGCTCTCTGTATAGACTCCACTCAGGAGGAAGGAGTCCTTGCTTTGAGGCCTTCTGCGAGCGCTCCAAAGAGTAGAGAGCCTTGTTGACTATACTTTTGGGCAGACGCAGCTTTTTGGCCAAAGATTTTGCAGGGATAGTTTCAGTTGACTTCAAAGCAGCCAAAGCCCTGTGTACCTGGTCCTGGATATCAGGAGTGAGAGTAATGCTAACTTTAGTGTAGCTCAAACTCCCCAAGCTGCTGGGTGATGAATGTCTATCAAACCTCTCTGCTCCTCTGGAGGGCCTTTCTCGATTAAGGGACAAACTCTGAAAATCTTCATACAGAGAGTCTATTTGGTTGCACCATTGTCTGTCGGAGTAATAATTTTGGTTTCGATTCAGGTGTGGAGGACCTGGGGGTCCTCTGGGAACTCTTACACTAGATGGATAAAAGAAACTCTGGTCCTGACTATACCCCCCTCTCTCTCTAGGGCCGCTACTGCTGGGGTTTGGATATCTCTGGATACCCCTACCGCCACCTCCACGTGGACTGGCTCTGAACTGTGGCGCTTCACTGCCTAGTCCTCTCAAGAAATCAACCTGCTGTTGCCTAAATGAGTTGGGGCCAGGACTGGGGCTGTAATTGGGATATGAGTTGTGGAAAGGCACTGGTTTAGGTGTCCCTTTATTGGTGTTTGGTATAGGTGGAGCAGAAGGGGCGAAAGATGGGGCTGTGGGTTGTATGGGGACTATAGGACAGTCGGGTCTGTGGTAGTAGCTTGGATATGGGCTATGCTGTGGGCCAGGTCTGAGGTAGAATGGTGCTACACCAGGTCTGTGGTAACTGTCCTTGGCCTGGAGGTCGGGTGGAGGATGCCTGTGGTAGTGGTCTTTGGAAGGCCCTCCTCTACCTCTGCTCATAGCGCAGGGGTTGAGCGTGAGGGGGGCTGGTACAGCCTTCTGTGCAGCTCAGTGTGAGTGGAAGTCCTCGAGCACGAACTGCAGACCCTGACAGGGAGTCAGGGCAGGACTACAGGACATTGAGAGCACCTGAAACACAAATAAAGGTTAACGTAAAGTGAACATTAATAAAAATAAATACACCACAGTAGGAAAATTGAATGGTGAAAAAATTAGCAGCTACCAGGGGGGGACAAACTTTTGTTCCAGCCAATAACACAAGTTCAGGCCCTTCTGGCAAGCCTCCAACCTGCTCAATTGTCCTTGGGTAGGTCAATGACTATATCAGCTCCAAGGACACAAATCCAACACTCTAACCTTTGTGAAATGCAGTAAAAAAAAAAAAAAACACAGACGATGGAGTATATGAGACTAAAAGAAACAACTTGATGATGTGCATAGAATAGGCTCCATCATAACAACAACACTGGAAACTTTTCTGTGTGTATCTTCAGATTATAACCAACAAGGATACTGCAGGGTGACATGCTGTCCCTCCCAGTCACACTGAAACTTAATCCTAGGGTAAAAGGATAGTGATTAATAATTCAGACCTTCTTGTGACTATTCTGTTTTATTTCTGGCCTTACAAATTATTGCTGGATCTGGATCCATAGCGGAGAGGGAAAGTGAGACACTGATGCAGACAAAAAGGACAGTTCCAAGGACAGAGATGTTAAAGGGCTGTCTGTCAGTGACGAGCTTAGTACTGAAAACCATGCAAATGCTAGCTGACAGTTCTGACTATGAGTGGGATTCGCAGAGCTGGGTTTATTTCCCTTCCTCCCTTCCAAAATCAAGAACACACATGAAACACTTCCTGAATAGGAACTTAGTCTAGAGTATAGTCCAGAATTTTAATATCCTTCTTTGGCACAACAAACATTGATTCTGCCTCAAGTGTCATATCTGACATCACTCAATAATGTCTATATCAGTGAGACTGAAAACAAGAAGACACCTAATACTGAGTCAGGTTTCACCCCCTCTGGCACAGTCAGCATCACAGGTTTGTCACATTGAGCTGAGCAGGCTTGAGCGCAGACACGTTAATAGAGAACACCACAGTGTTGGTTCATCACAGTAATAGGGGCCGACAGGGCCGGTCCGGCATCCCAGGGGCAAGATGGGGCTGGAGCTGACTCATCTTGACCCTTGTGCACGGCAACATTTGACAGCCGAAATAACTTCACTGTGTATTTCAGAATCCACTGTCATTATGCTCCTCTTTGTTTGGAGCCTGCGCAGAGTCACATAGATAGGCGAGAGAACCATGACAACAGAGGACTGCTCTCATGTCAAGACAAAGACCAATGCAACCACTGCATGCAATGTTTACTTTTCAAAGTGATCCCATCTTGTCTATTGTGACAATGCAAAAATTAAATCTTGCACATACCCAAATTCAACATACATCATTTCACAATAAAAAAACACAAGTACTGGTAGCACAGGAGTCCTTGTGCTCACAGAGTTGTGTTTTAGATCTCACCTACAGCTGCTGAAATCAAAGTGTCAGTGGTGAGAAGACTACTGCTCCTACAGCTTCCTACTGATCAGATGACTGAAACTGAGATTCCAGAAAATTATTAGATTTTTCAAGATATACTGACACCAGGTGCAGAAAGCGTTTAACCGGCTGTAGATTGTTTAACTATCCAGTTGTTCGTGTTGTAAAACGGGTAAGATGTTTCAAACGCGTAGGGTCTTCCGCTTTGTACGAGTGAGGTCCTTTCAGCAGCTTCAACAAAAACACCTGAGATGTTGCTGGCTTATAAATGTTGCATGAAGTTTTGTAAAACGCGTCACTAATATGTAATACCATTAAAGTTAAGGGGGGGAACTCACAGTGACTCGCGAATGAGAAGAGAAACAGGGTGCAACAGGGACCGAGTAAGTTTCGTTTTCTTTTCTAAGGAAAACATTTAGGTTTCCATTGTGTGTCACGTGACCCAAGGAGGCGCATATGGTCTTGGCAATAAGGGCACAGACTGATAAACAGACATCAAGACGGAAACACATACTTTGAATGCATATAAAACATGTTTCAAAATATATTCTGATGCTATATTTGAATTGCTGTGTTTGGAAAAGTCTATCAGTGTCCGTCCACCTCAAACTATCAATGTGCCCGTTGTGTTGTGGAGCTACAAGGACATCCTCTCGTGCTGTCTACAGCACAGTGTGGCAGGGGACACGTGCTCGGATCACATTCTCACATTAAAAATAAAACAGAATGAAGTAGACTGAAAGTGATGTTATAACAATTAGGGAGATACAAATATCACAGCAAAAACAGTGGGTCTTGTATCGGGATTGTGACAGGGGAGAAAAAAAGAACGTAAAAGTACTACTTAGTTAAAGGTCACTATTATACACATGAGTAGCGCTGCCTCAAATAATAATATATTCCCTTCTAGTACAAGTGGAATGCGTGCACTCAAAAAAATGATTTAATCATAATCTTACATTACACCATAGTAAAAGGACTTGTCACCATTTATAGTTAAATAAATGCACCGGAATCCTATAAAATGAGGTTAATAATTTTAAACTTTAATTGAATATAATTAATGTTCAATTCCATTAACTTTGATTAATAACAACATATAACAGTCGATTTTATTTACGAAGAGAGTTCTGCATTATAATATATAGGTTACTTACATTACATAGCATTGGAGTCTATTCAAACCATCAGCACATATAGTTTCATTTTGTCATCATTAAATACATCTGGACGACTCAAACTTGTGCTTAAATAAAGGTTTGGCAGGATGTCTGGAGCATTTATCAAAATAAAACAATGAAAATCCTGTCTCGTACAGCAACATGCAGCCGATTGGATGGTTTGATTTATGCTTCTTGAGCTCTGAGAGTGTAAGTAGTTGGAAACCTCTGTCTCCCATTCAAAGAGATGGACAACAAAAGACATTCTTGTTTGTTATCCCTCGCATTTTACTCGACAAAGACTTTAAAAGCCATTATTAACAGCCTTAACGATCATTCTTTGAAAAAACAACGCAACGCAACAATGTTTAACAGCTACAGGTAAGAGTAAATGTTTAACTCGCTTAAAACCACCAAGAAGAAGTTTTAGCTACCTATCTGAAAGTGTTATGGTAAAGCCGCATTTCAGGGAGAAGTGAACAGCTGGAAGCAGTCAACTAAACATCGCTCCTCTTTCAGCTAACAGGAGCTAGCCTGCTAGCTCACCACTGGCAGCAGTGCACCGCACTCGCACTGCACCATTTCCAACTACCGCCTGCAGCACAGCCAACTGCTTGTCTCCCCTGAAACTACTCTTCACTCAAGTCATACACACTTATACTGAGAAAAAGATGAGCTTTATTTTTTACCTTTTCCCGCAGTGCTACGCGTCACTGGGCCCGTGTTGCTGTGCAATATTGTAATGCAGTGATACAAACAATCAATGAACTGGTGTGAGAAGGAGTTACGCGTGATGTTTGCGACCGACACAACACTCAGTCGTCGCATGGGGATGACGCAGCCGCATGGGCAAGGTTCAAATATTTTTCGGGTGTTCCCTTCGCATACTTTAGCGTTTTGGGTGTCTTCACAAGTCAAGTATCTTGCAATAGGCCTACCTCTTCCCCACCTTTTCAGTTACTTTGTAATTTAAAATGCTTGAAAACGTTTTTCCATTTTAAAGTTTACGATTACATACATTTTGCTTGATTTGCATCTTTTCAGGTAGTCAGCAGGTTGTAGAACATGTAGGCTACGGTGTCTGTTGTCTCTGCTTCCATTTGAACGTAAGTTTCTCTAAAGAGCCAAGATTAAATTTGGTTTTAGTAATGCTTTTTTTGCCCAGTACTTGTAACAGTCAGAATATAATTTTAATTCAAAAACAAAGTTATATAATATTTGGAATTGTAAAAAGCTCTGTATACAAAAACAGCAATGAAACAGTTACTCATTAGGCTAGGAAACATATAGAAAGCCGTTTTAATGACGTAGAAACCGACATCTTCAAAATACTGTAGTGTTGTTACATTTCAACAAGAGTAGTTTTTATTAAACACACCACACTACATCGTTCCCACTAAATAGTTTTAACAAAATAAGTTAATTTTTGCACTAAACCATTTTGTCCAGTGGGTGTCAGCATTACTCTGTGTAGCCTATACTCAAGTCCATTAAGCCTAAATGAAAGAAAGTAGCTTCAAACATTACATAATTGCTAAATTACAAGTGTAATACTTAGAAAAATGTAGGCTAATTAGTGTTTGTTTCGTTTTAGAGTGTTAGATGTTGCCTTGTCGGTCTCTATTGTACTTAGGCTACATAAAGCTTTATTTTCTCCTAAAGCTTCAAGTTAGACACCCCTGGTTTATTAAATCTGTGTGCTTACTCAAAAACATGTACCCATAGATGCTCTCAAAATGCAGAGCGCTTAATCTGATCATCACACGCCTATAGGGGAGGAAACAACCTGGCTGCAAAAGTGAGCCAGTCCAGGTTAAAATGACAGAGGATGACTGATGTGAAGACAGAAAGTGCTTATCAGAAAGTCTGCAGGAAATGATCAGTGAGCAGAGAAGCATGAAGGGTGACTTCAACACACAGCATCTCTCTCTTCAGAGGAGTATTCATTTCCCTGCATCTCTCACCCACTCTGTCTCACCTCTCTCTTCCTCTCCCTTTCTCCTCCTTTCCCTCCTCAGCCACTGCTGGTATCACACTCTCTCCACTTGTTTTCTATCTTACTCTTCAGAGCCCGATCTGTACCTCACTCTCCGTTTTTTTAAACCCTCCCTCATCCCATCTCTCCCTATTTCTCCATCTTTATCACTTTCTCGGTGAAAAGAGAGGAATGCAGTATGTGTCAGGCTGTGGCTCTTTGGCTGTTGATACTTTCGACTCTGCTACGAGGTGAGTGACTCTCATTGGCATTACATGAATAAGTGTTTTTTTTTGTATGTGCTGAATATAATACATATTGATGCAGCTGAGCACTTTGTTCCTAATAACTGTGATCACATTAGTAAGACACAGAAAGAGTGTATGATGGGTAGCCACACAGAAGTAAATATCTTTATTTTTCAATATCAATGTGACACATATCATCTTTACTGCAGATTTCATAGCTCAGCTGTGCCCAGACACATGGATAAAGACATAGATACAGAGATACAGAGATTGATGCATAAGCTGATTGAAAGAGCTGGGCGATAATGAGGCTGCTAGTGGGTGATTTACTATGACTGGACACTGCACTGGGGGGTATTAATCTGAATTATACCGTCTGTACAACCATATTGATGATGATTAACGTTCTATAGAGAATATAGATGTGACACCTTACTACATAAATCTTGCACAATTTAGTATGGCTGCTCTATTCTGGCAGAAATCCTAATCATGATTATTTGGATTGATATTGAGATCATAATTATTAAACTTGATTACTCATAGGTTTTTACAACATCTGGATCACATGCATTTATATCAGACTTAAACACTCTTAACGCTTTGTCATTCTGAACACTTTGAAAAACAATACATTCAAAAAAGTATGTGAAAACAGTGTAAAAATATATTAATGTACAATGATGATAAATAAATAGAAATAAATGTACTATGTCTTTGAGGTAATGCAGGTCTGAATATAACAACAAACACTTTGAAACATTTATCCAACGTGACAAAACCTATGGAGAAAACAAGCACAACCTGGCATGCAGCACGGTTATCACTTATTTTTAATGATCTTGTTTTCCTGATCATGGGAAGCCACAATCGTAAATAAAACTCAATTTATTTTCCAGCCCTACAACCCGCACAGGAAAGTAAAAGTTAAAAGTGCAAAGTTTAGTTTTTAAACGTATTCAAATCATTTCTTTATACCCACCAATGACAGCTCCCTCTGCATCAAAGTGATTACATCGTGAAGAATGAATCCAAGCAGGAGTTATAGGGCGAAGAGAGACAGTTGCCCACTCTCATTGTCGTGCGGGCTGTGTGTGTCTGTTCGGGGTGTTTCAGTGTTTAATGGCCTCACTATTTTCCGCAGAGAATGAAACTGACAATTTTACGGTTGTGGAAGGTCTCCGACTGTCTGCTGGTGACCAATCATAGACGTAATTGATTAGGTGGAGGACGATTCTCTGCCCTCCCCTCGCCTTTCCTCTCTTTCTCTCTTTTCACTGTGTTCCCTATATGCTGTGTAATCCACTCTACTTTATCTATCCTTCTGCTCTTTTAGGAGTGACCCCATCTTTAAAACATTACCTTTGGTACTCTAAAAGCCCACTTTTTGTTTTACCTCTACTGGAGCGTGTCCACTCTCCCTCTGTTACTTAGTTTCTTCTTCTCTCTTGGCCTACAATTGCTACACCACTTTGTCCCCAAACTACCCCTCTGTCATTGTAATCACACAGTTTCTCAGCCGGTCCTATGTTGTCAGTTGTCTTCCCTGAGACAGCTTTATATCTGTCACTTTCTCTCTTGATCTTCTTTTCTGATTTGACTCCCCCCTTTATTATCCCTTCTCAGTGTCAGTGCAGGGTCCCCACCAGCGCTTTCTGCTGCGGGAACTGCTGAGAGACTACAACCCCATGGAGAGACCGGTGGCCAACGACTCCCAGGCTCTCACCGTTCAGTTCTCCTTCACTCTCATGCAGGTCATGGATGTGGTACGCATAGCAAACATATACACATATATACACCAACATAAAGAAGAAATGAACTCTTAAAATATGTAAAAGGGTTTAAGAACGGACACAAGTAAGTATTAACATCTATACTAAATAATTCAGTCACCCATTTTCTGTCTCGTTTTTGTGTTCTGCTAGGATGAAAAGAACCAGATTATCACTACGAATGCCTGGCTGCAGATGGTGAGTACAGTGTATAACTTTATTAATGTGATATTGATCTTTTTAGTGCAAATCTTTTTTTATGGGCTTCATTTTTTTGCATGATCAGCTTTATAGAACCATCCCAGAGGATGGATTTTAGTTTTATGATAATGGAACACCTCAACAGGGGGATATTTGAAGACCTTTGGACATCAACACAGATTCACTTATCTTTCTGCCCAAATATTGCCTTATAAGGCAATATTAGTCAACTGATTACAAAGGTTAAATACACAGTTTTACCTTGTTGACTTTATCTGACATTGCTCAAACTTGATTTGATGTGTAAAGAGTAGACCAACCCAACAATAGTTCACAACATGGATTTCGTTTAGTTTATTGTGACACATGTGGCAGAGATGAAAATGATGAGTGAGGTTTGAAGATGGGAAGATATTGAGGGCCGATAAATAAGGGGATGAAGAGATGAGGGTTAGGGTTTAGGGATGAAGGGATGTAGGTAAGGGAAGAGGGATGTAGGGTAAAGGGATGAGGGCAAGGATACAGGGATATGGGATGAAGGGATGAGGGTAACGGTCGAGATGTGAATGGATGAAGGGATGAGGGTAAGTGAGAAAACTTTGCATTTGAGATTGGACAGATTTAGAAGAAGGATGATGGACTGTTGTCAGCTAATGCTGGTACCACATGAGGAAACCAGAGATATAGAGACTCTGGGAGGGGCAGCCGTCTCTTTGTGGCTCTCTGTATGGACCCCCAGTGGTTCCTGTATTTAGGTAATGAGACGAGTGAAAACATGAGAGGGATTTTTGGGGGAAGGATGTGAGAGCAGTGTCAGAGGAATAAGAGCCAGTACGGTGTGCTTGAATTTTCTTGAAACTTTTGTTCGAGCGAGGTTTATGTTATAATTGAGCTATATGAACTAAATTTAAAGTGTAATATACAAATAAAAACATCTTTACTCTTCATGTTTTGGGTCGTTTTTAAAACCTGTGTTGTGCTTGTGTCTCCCAGCAGTGGTATGATCACTATCTCCAGTGGAACCAGTCTGAGTATCCTGGAGTTAAAAACCTCCGATTTTCTTCTGATCAGGTCTGGACACCTGACATTTTGCTTTACAACAGGTATGCATAGACAAATATGTACATATACCCCTGTGCTGCTGCTGAGCTCTAAACTCTCTCTCATCCCTGTGTTACTTTTCTCCAGCGCTCATGATAAGTTTGATGCCACCTTTAAGACAAATGTGCTGGTAAACTCGAGCGGCTTCTGTGAGTATCTGCCTCCAGGTATGTTTTTAAAAGCAGTATCTTGTCCTTAAATCCAAACTGCATCTTAAGTCATTCAACTTCTGCAGCAAGAAAATCAATTTAGAAATGTTTACTGCCATCAAATATTTTCCCCATCACATACTTCCAGATGGCTGCACACCAGCAACATCTTTAATCAAATAACCATTAGGTCTAGGGATAATTTACTAGACTTTGATATTTACTTCTGTGTTTCCCCCCCCTTCTTGTTTCAAAGGAATATTTATCAGCACATGTAACGTGGATGTGCGATGGTTTCCTTTTGACATCCAGCGCTGTGAGCTGAAGTTCGGCTCGTGGACGTTTGACGGCTGGCTGCTGGACATCCAGATGAAGGAGGCAGACTTGTCAGGCTACATGCCCAACGGAGAGTGGGACCTGCTGGGTAAAACGGGTTTTTGAGGCCCTGAATGACAAACAGTATTGCTTAGCAACAGCGCTTACATTACCTCCATATAGTGATGAAGTGCCGTTCCTGAGCTGTAAAGATAAAACGATTTGATTAGATTTTTATGTAGATGTGTAATTAGTCAGAGTGGGCTTTATAAACAGATGAAAATACAGTGGCAATATGCTTTTAGCATTGATGTTTTTATATTCTACCATGCATTCACAATGTTCAAAAAAACGCTTAATATTTCCTCCCAATTTGATTTGAAAAAAAAGTATATATAGTATTATATCGTCATCTTCAGTTTGTCTCTCTGTCCCCTCAGAGGTCCCTGGAGGTCGACATGAGGTTTTCTACGATTGCTGCGCAGAGCCGTACCCCGATGTTACTTTTGTGGTGACCATAAGAAGAAGGACTTTATTTTACGCTCTCAATCTGCTCATCCCCTGCGTGCTCCTCTCCTCCATGACCCTGGTGAGCTTTCTGCTCCCCGCCAACTCTGGGGAGAAGATCAGCCTGGGTAAGGAATAATAACAAGTGAGGAAGGAGGGTGGAGGTGTTACATATAGAAACATTGAATGGGAAAAAATGGAAGGGAAAAGAAGATTCACCGTTGAGTGAAATGTATTTTTAGCTGCATACTCAAAGCATGGGCTTATTTTACTTTTACGTTTAATGCTTCTATTACAATCTCTCTCTCTCTATAAACATTCACTGGAAAACTTTCAATCAGCTATGCAGTGTATTTGACAAGAAGGCGGAGATGGAAGTAAGAAGAAACATGACAAAGACAAAAACAGAACAAGCGAGAGGGAAGATGAGAAAGACTAAAAATCGAATGAGTTTTCCTCTGGGTGTCACAAAGACAAACGATCGAAGCAGAAGTCAAGTGCAGCATACCAAAAATACTATTACACAAAATGTTTGCGCGTGCTTTTCTTCTCTTAAGGATTCTCTCCTCTTTTTTCTCTGCATCCCACTTCTCCCTGGTGTCCTGTGTCCGCCTGCAGGCATCACAGTTCTGCTTTCTCTGACTGTCTTCATGCTGATGGTTGCAGAGATTATGCCCGCCACTTCAGATTCTGTACCCCTGATTGGTCAGTGTCTTGCTGTCTTTGCACATGTGTATAACTCTTAGAGGGTTTTGCTGTTTTTAGGCTTTGTTCATAGCAGACATATTTTAAAAACTCTTATGCATCTAATATGCTCCTCTCCTGTGTGTCTGAAGGTCAATACTTTGCCAGCACCATGGTGATCGTCGCGATGTCTGTGGTAGCAACAGTCATTGTCCTTCAGTTCCATCACCACAGTCCTAATAATGGAAACATGCCACGCTGGGTGAGTTATCAAAATAATACAACAGTAGTACAGTCAAAAATAAATAAGAATAATTTAATAGAAATAGAAATAAAACAAAAAAGGACAGGGTTTACACAGCTGCAAGATACAAGAAAAGCTGTATGATATGAGTGATTTAAGAAGCTCTTAAAAAAAGGGCAGCATTCAACCAAATAGATTTTCTCAGTCCTGACAGAGAAAAGCTTGATCCAGATGGTCTTTAACTGGACTCTGCAAACGCCAAGAGGTCTGATTACGTAAAGTCTCGTAAGAATTTAACAGTTCAGTAAAAAAAAAAAATCTCTGTGCATGCTCACGCAGGGCATTTAAAGTTAACAGAATATTTTTTAATGAACACAGAGACACCCATTGTAGAGAAGCTTATGAGAAGTGATATTATTTCGTCTTGTAGCTGAAGTTAAAAGCCTTGCGGCTGGGTTTTGTTGCCCCTCAGAGGATTTTTGATTACATGATGAAAAGTGTATGGCAATAGTGTGAAAATGTGATGAAATAATGGTTTGAATGAGATTTCTTTTTTTTTTCAACTTAAAAACCAAGGTCAAATCTCTCTAAGTTGATCAAAACTAGCGGAGGGACATATTGATTAAAATCTTCGCTGGGATAAAAAAGCTCTACTCAGATTTAAAGCTTGAGGTTAAATGTTGTGTGATAAGAATACAAGATGTGATCATATTACATCTGTTTGAGCTTCTCTTCATCGGCTACTCAGGTCTTTTATCTTTTTTTTTACATATTTAGTCTGGTCTGTTCACTGTGTTACTTGATTCACTTAATTTCCTTTTTCCTTTGATCAACACTTTCTGTTTTCATGCATATTGTCCATTGCTTTACCGTCTTTTATGCACGTGTTGCTTTGCATGTTATTTTGTTAAAGTTGTCACACCTGATAAGCAATACAAGCAAGATCCATATAGACCATAAAGAACGCTTTATGTTCATCTGACGTGTGTTAGTTTTGCGATATTAAACGTTTTTAAAACAGATTGATCTTTTTTCACTTGTCAAACGTATCAGACAGTTGAAAGGTTCATGGCTGAGCTATGCTGCCTGTAACTGATCCTAGCCATGGAGGATTTCTCTCTTTGTGACAGCTGTGTGACAGCCCATCCCAGCATGTTCACTCTTGTGTATCAGAAAGAGACACAAGAGGCAAGTTTTGCTCTTTGCTGTGGAGACAATTGAGCTCTGTACGTCGACACAAAATCTTAATCAGCACCACACAAACACAAACACAAATACAAAGCAACAAATGCATAATGACTTTGAAACTGAGCGAGCACTTGCCAAAATGTTTGAGAAAAACTTCCTTTCAACTGGCAGAAATTTCATGCAGAGCCAGACTCATTGGTGAAGAGCCTTCCACCGATGGCTCTTCACCAATAAGATGAAACTCAATAAGAGTAAAACACATAAAGACATCCTCTCGTTTGTCAGTTTTTCATTAGGATACTGCTTGTGTTATTTTCTCATCACTCTGTGTCACTGTGTGTCAGGTGCACTTGGTTCTGCTGCAGTGGGTTCCCTGGTTTCTGCGGATGAAGCGTCCGGGTGAGGGGGCGGAGCCAACCCTTTCCAACAGCCAGGCAGACTGCCAGAGCAAGACCCTCTCCTCACCCACCACCACCACAACCACCACCACCAACCATACGCCACTGCCCTCCATCCTCCCCCAGAGTCTAAACTCCCTGCAGGTCAGCCTGGCTCAGCTCAACCACCCTTTGCCCCACCTGCTGCCCCACCGGCCCAGCACCCAGGCTGCCGCGCCCCTTAATCCCAGCCTCAGAGAACCCAATCTACATCCACAGCCCAACGGTCACCTGGTTTACATGGGCTACCAGACCTTCCAGACTCCTGCAGAGCTGGATCCAGTACAGATGAGCAGAGCAACAAGTCACGGGAGGTTTAACAGCAGGTTAGGTGGAGGAGAAGGAGAGGGAGCAGCAGCAGGAGGAGATACACCACTCCATCACCACCTTCCATGTTCAAAGTTTGGAAGCCCCCCACAGGAGACTCCGCTGTCACCAGAACCTGACCCCTCCACTACATCTTCTGGACCCTGCGGCCTGGATGCTGTTGGGGGATCATCGAGATCTGCAGCTTCACACACCCATAGCAGTATGATTCGTTCTGTTGCCGTGGACAACCAGCTGCAGGCTCTTCTGGCGGAGGTGCAGTTTTTAGTAGAACGTGTAAGGGAGCAGGACCGGCAGCTAAGTCTGGTGGAGCAGTGGCAGTTTGCCGCGTCTGTCATCGACCGCCTGTTTCTGGTTGGATTCAGTGTTTTTAACATCATCTGCACCATCGCGATTCTCATGGCTGCACCCAACTTTGGAGAAGCACTGTCAAAAGATTTCCTCTGACAGACAGAAATGGGGGCTTTAAGGGAATGGGGGATGTGAAGGGTTATTACAGACGATGATTTGTTGGAAGCACAATTAATGTTAATTTAAAAGGGACATACAACAGCAAATTATTCCTGCTCAGTAACCTGGAGCGGACTGTGACACATGTGGAGCGGACTCAAAACTTTACACTGCAGTTTTTCTCATGACTTCAGAAGTTATTTTCTGACCATTAAAGAATTCTTGATTGTTCTTTTTTCAAAGGTTTTTATTGAAGTTTAACTGACGTATTTGTTTCTCCTAAAAGGAGACACACAAGCCCCCAAAAGTAAAGGAATCATCTCCTGCTTTTATTATTAGTATTATTATCATTTTTCACTGTCAACAGAAACCTTCACCAGAAAAAATATTTCATAAAGAAATACTGACAGCGGTTTGTGGACAAACCCTCAACATCATCAATTTTGTGAAACAGATTTTCAGATATTTAAAAAAAAAAAGTTGGTTAATTATCATCCAATATAAAAGCATGTGTTTATAGAACTTTGTTATAAAATGTTTGAACCACTGTCTTCAGATGCTTCATCATCATGTGGATGTTTGTCAGTAAAAACTGGAATGATGCTCTGCATGTAAAATGATAGCTGAGCTTTTACACACACGCAGGATTCACTCCACAGTTCACTCTTTCAGAGTTACATTAGGCTCACTTCTGTTTGTTGTTTAGTGTCAAATACAGACCACAATGTGTGAGCTTTTGTCTGAGGTTTTCCCAGATATAATGAAAAAAAAAAGTAATACAGGTTTATTTTACGTACTTTCTGAATTTCAATTTAGTCTCAAGTTTTTTAAATAAGATATTCGGATTCATCTCGATCTCGACTAAATTTGATTTCTTTTTTTTACTGAAAAAATCTGTATCACAATAAAACAGTCTGCAGACATCATTCATATAATAGTATAATGACATTGGTGATCCATTTCTGCAGCACCTTTAACAACATCAGCTTCATATTATTGTGAACAGTAACAAAACATTTTTTTTTGGGGGGGGGGGGGGGTTCTCTCTTTGGGTTGAAACCGACACAGTTCCGATTGCATTGTGGGAAAGAGAGTAGAGAGCTATCAGAGGTAATTTGGAAAGGCTCTTACACATCACCAGCATCTTTCACTTGTCATTCCGCTGTGGGGTGGCTCAGTTGGTAGAGTCTGCCGTCTCTCAACCGGAAGGTTGGGGGTTCGATCCCCAGTTCCTGCAACATGTCTGATGTGTCCTTGGGTACCCAACCCCAAGCTGCTTCGGTACGAGTGTGTATGAATGTAATTAGTTTCTTCTGATTGTGACTTTACCTCTGCTATCAGTGTGTGAATGGGAC
This sequence comes from Tautogolabrus adspersus, assembly GCA_020745685.1. Lineage (NCBI taxonomy): Eukaryota > Metazoa > Chordata > Actinopteri > Labriformes > Labridae > Tautogolabrus > Tautogolabrus adspersus. Next base: position 11,729,781 of record CM036542.1, read on the forward strand.
TGAATGGGTATGACATGTGGTGTAAAAGTGCTTTGAGTAGTTTGAAGACTAGAAAAGCGCTATAAAGATTTAATGAACAATCACACTCTGATTCCAGAAAATCTAAAAAGCTTTTGAATGTAAATCATGTTGAACATGTTTCAGTAGTGTTGGACACAATGCCAAAGCTGTTAACGGTGAGAAATAAACTGTTTCTTCTTCTGTGCTCTCGAGACACGCATCAAGAGTTCTATTCCCTGGCTTGCCTTTCTGCAATCCACGTTTTTAAAAAAGGAAAGAAGGAATCACAGAGACAGAGTAGGGGAGAAACAGAAACCTGCAAGGTGGGGGTAATGAAGCACAGCCATGGGGGGGGGGGGGGGTGATGACAGTGGCAGATAGAGAGATGGAAGGAGAGGGGTGGGGGCTTTAAGGAGGAAACAGATTGAAAGAGAGCATATAAAGAACACGGTGGTTGGGCGGTTGAGAGATGCAGGGGAGGGAGAAAACAATGCTGAGACGGCAAATAGGAGCCAATAAAGTTTTCAACTGATTGGTGATTAATGAGAGAGGAGGAGGAGGAGAGTGGTGAATCCCCCCTCCTCCTACTCCACATCCTCCTCTGGGATGCTGCTGCTGCTAAACTGTATTTAGAGCAGCATTAAAGGGTGACTGGACATATATCCTGAATTGGCAAAGTGTGTCTTTTTGAGAATTTGTGTGAAGGATTTTGGCAAACCTCCCCTTTTGAAATGATTGACTATGACATAATGCAAACCCTTTATGACAGTTGAATTTCGCTAATTGGTGTCTTGGCACAGCTGTATTCAAGCCTTCAAACCTAAAGCCATTCATTTGGCTTTAAACCTCCTTCATTCTTAGTGCAGCCAGGGCAGTTCACAGTGCGATTCAATGGCCTACTCTTTATGTGTGTGTGTGTGTGTGTGTGTGTGTGTGGCTGCTGAGCGATGCAATACAGCGCAGGTAATAAATCTGAGGTACTCTCCTCCCCCTGCAGTGACTCAGTCGTCCACCTGCTCTGTGTGGACAGCTCATGCAGAGCCGTTTGCTCAGAGAAGAAGCAGAGAGAGTAAAAACATAACAGAGCAGGAGTGTAGGATGCAGGCTTTGGTATCAAGGGGCCACCGCAGTGTGAGGCTGCAGTTGTCGCACCCACGTCCAAAGACACACGAACCCACTCACACATCAAGTGGTAAAATGAAGAAACTGCAGACCTTACGCAGTAACCACTTATATCTCTTAAACGTTTCACACACACACGACTGCACACACTGCACACCGCTTCTTGCGTAGACCTGACACTTCTATAGAGTACTCGTGTGTTTAAAAACAACAGAGAACATATAAGATATGAGCTAAAAGAAGGAATAGTTTGTATAATGTGCTGTTTTTTTGAAAACACTTTAATTGATTGAAAAGTTTCAAAGATCCACTGCAATGACAAAGAGCGCTTACTATGCAATTTTTTCTTTGTTTACCCACTCAGCATTTCCCAATTTGACAGTGAAGAGGAGGAATGAGAACATCTTTGACAGGTTGCCATGCCCTCATAGATTTTCAACATTTTTGAAAGCTCAAAATTAGCAAAAACAATTAGCAAATATCTATTTGTTATAATCAGGGGATATCTTTTTTTTTAGATTATCCTACAGTCTAGAGTTCCTTGATCATGTGATTAAGATCTCATGAAAACCAAATTTGGAAAAATAGTAATTGTGGACAGAAAAAGGAATGTGAAGTTTTGACGAACAAGTGTCCCCCCAAGAGACACTTTAATCTTTCCAAACTTTTACATCCACTTGGTGCCTAAAGTGCACTTTGAACTTATTTTATACAAAACAACTGGCTGTAAATCTTTCTTTGAACAAAAGTATCCCTAAAGTGACAAAAGTCTATTTTAATTCTGAGCTTTCCCTTATAAGAGAGATGTAATGCTGCTTGTGCAGAGCGTTAATGTTTGTTCATGTGTTACAAAAAGAAGCAATATATAAACAGAATATATAAAAGGAGGAAGTTTAAGTTTGTATGTGCTGTTTTTTAATAGACTTTCATTAGTGAAAAATGTCAAAGATCCACTGATATGCCAATAACCTTTTTCCACTTTGACAGTGAAGAAGAGTTGTCAGGTTGCCAACCCCTCCCACAATTTAAGTCCTCTTCTGTTTTGTTTTAGATTTTCAATTTCCCATTAAAAACATAGAAAGCTGTTTTTGTATCGATTTAGCAACCACATCTTTTTGTTAAGATTTAGTTTGGTCTCTTGTGCCTTTATTTGATAGGACAGTAGATAGAGTGAGAGAGATAGAGACAGAGTCTCCTGAAAGAAGCCATTGGTCAGACTCAAACCTGGGCCGAACCTAAGAGGACTAAAGCCTATGTACATAGGGTGCAACCTAACCACTTGGCCAACTACACTCCAAGATCAGCTTTTTTAGAGACATAATATAAGGAACTTTCATTTTTGCTAATTTTGGTGACCCTGTGGACAAATTGTACCTCATATCCCTTTGCATATTTTGTTGTGTTCTTGTTATCAATCATTTCCCCCCATTGAGAATCTTTGCTGAGGAAATTAAAAAAATGTTTTCCTGTTGGGTGCTGTTAATCACTTTGTATGACACCTACCCCACAGCCGCAGTTTAAGGCATAGAAAATAACAATCCAGAAATAGCAAACTTTTTGCTGATTGTCTTGTTTGCTTTTGTAGCTTATAAAGAGGCATCAGTATTCATTTCAGTATATTTCATAAATAGCCCTCACAGTATAACTCTAGTCTAAATCAGTCTGATCATGTGATCAATGCTGTCAACAGCAAGGTCTCACATGCAACACATTTCCCATACAGTAAATGTTGGTGTTCTCAAAATTCAGATGTTCCCAGATAATATCTCTCAGCAGCAACAGTCAATAGCTATTAATTACCAGCTGCAGACACTCGAAACAGGTCGATACAGAGCGGCGGTTTCACTGCCTGTTGGGTAATTGTCTCCCAGATCTCATTAACAGACGTTGCAGTTTGGAAGAGATGAAGAAGCCCACGCAGGTGAGAGGAAGAAATTAAACAGATGTGGGTACACAAAGAGAAAACGAGTGTGAAATCATCTGTATAAAATTACTCTTCCACAGCTTATGGAAAAGCTTGTGTGCAGCTTCAGGATTTTGCCAGTCCTTGATTCTCAACTCCCACTACTGCTTTTGTCATCTCAGGTTACACAGGCACGCATGCACGCACTACGTTTGCATCAATAAATTGGTTTATTTAAAAGAATATGTTACAATTTGTTACAGTAAGCGACGTAACCAAACAGTTTGTCTCAAATTTTACATTTCAACATGTCAGACAATCTGCAAGTTTTCTATGGCCGTCCTTTTCTTAGTGCCACTCTTTGAAAGCCAAAGCATATCAGGTGAAAGACATAACAACAGAGACGCTGAGTTCAACATTTTATCTTACTGAAATAAATAATGTTAGTGACACTTCACTTAAGTCAGGACGAGAGAGAACGAGAGAGAGAGAGAAGCAGGGGGGTCGCACTTGAAGGCGGGCGGATCAGACAATCGAACACATCAGACATGGTCCGGTACACAGACAAGAATCCTGGGAAATCTGTTCTGCCTTAATGACTGCACATCCAATCACTCAATTCAAAGCTCAAACAAAATCAATTAAACCTTCTTTACACCCTCACAGAGGTCTGCTGAATCCCATTAATCAATTTAAATGGCCTTTGTGAAAAGCACCACCATTATAAGTCCTCTTAGTAGGAATGAAGTCAATCTATGACTATTTACTTGTTTGAAGATCCGCAAAAATACTGATATTTTCATTGTTAGCTTAATAGGACTAATGACTTTGATTATCGAATTTTATGGTTTACTGACATTTAATGGAATCAATTGAGGGATCAAATGATTTTTTGTTTGTTTGTTGCTTTGAGCATTAGTTTAATTGTCTAACATATGATTCTGCAAAAGTGAGCCGTGTTTCAGTTCACATGATTTTGAGAAATATGCGTACTCTCATGATAATAAATCACATCAACCAAAGGCAGCTGTTAATTCAGAAGAAACTAGTTGCAACTAGACAGATTCTGAACAACTTTAAAAGAAGTGAAAACTTTCAAAATATCCTTCTTAATGAGTCAGTTTTACAAACAAGCTACTTTTGAGTTGATGAATAAAGTTACATCAAAAGATTGCACTGAGCAATCCTAAATATGTACTGTCAGTTTAAGAGTTTTAACGATGTAATAACCTGTGGTTCATTTCTAATGTGTCTCAGAGAAGTACAAGATCAGAAGATGATTATGTTATAACTGATATAACATCACGTTGCTATTACTATGACATTATTCCAGGAATGAGAACATTAACTGGACTCATTCCGGGGGACATTTAATTACACTGTTTATTATATTACACTGTGGTTGCTACGCAGCCTGCAGTGCATGTGCACACTTATCTTCATATCTATCATGTTGATGAATGGTGCAAGCTGCCCTTTTTTTGCTAAGAAATCCTCTCTCCACTTAACCTGGAGTGCACGAGTTGTAGAACAGTATAGTAGAGGACCAGCTGCAGAGATAAATAGAGCTGCAGAATTACAGGCTCGTTATAAATCCTGTGGGAGCTCTCAGAAACAAAGTAATCACTAGCTGGAGCAGCGCAAAAAGGATGAGAAGGACCCCTGCTGACTTGTTTTGGTAACACACTTAAAACATACTGGAACTACGTGGCCACCTGTCTGATCAGTGCCCCACATGGCTGCTGCAGAAAAGCACATTGTTCATATAATACTATATATACGTAAAAGTTTAATGCATGGCTCTGAACGCAGCATGTACTTTTTGATGATGCAGTACATAATCATACCGGGGTCAAACAGTCAGAAAATCAATGCATACAAAGCACAGGCTAGTTCTAGTGTTATTCACACGTTCGGCTTCTTCAGTTACATTTCCCATGTTTGGAGGTCGTTAATACTGTCGGATAAAGTGCAACATTGCTCTAAGTTTTGACATGTTTCTGCTCATGTTCCCAATGATCAGAGCTGTGTTGTCAGACTGAAACTAAAAAAATGTGTCTAACAATCCTACAAAAGGTTCCCTTTCTCTCTCCCTTCTCTATTTGCCACAATAAAATGTTAATAGCTTTCATTTACAAATGCAAAAATTAGCGACAAAAACACGAAAACGCATAATATGAAATTATCAAGGTGACGCCTACATTCTGAGGACCTCGCTCTAGTTGGCCCTTCGCAATTAGGGGCCCTGCTGCACGCATTGTTCACATGCATAACACAATCGGTACGCTAACACCTGGCCAAAAAGACACTGCTGCTTGTTCCATAAATTGAGGAGCTTAGAGTCTTTCCTATGGTCAAACCTTCAGTATCCCTGATCAGTGTTTTTCTGTGTTCCCTTTTATGAGCACTAACAGCTCTCAGTTTCCCTTGTCAGTACAGCAATATCTACTTATTCATTTTAGCGTTTTCCTTACAGGTAGAACTTCAGAGTTGGCTCAAAACCTCCTCGTGTGCGAGTAACATTCCACTTCAAGTCACTGCCAAAAGGAGGATGGCTTAAATTAATCCATAAGTCTATAGTTTCTTTTACAGAGCTCTGCTAAATGTGTGATTATGATGTGCTCGATTCAAGAGTTCCAGTTCATGTGTCTTAAGCTTCTTATGCTGCTTCTTATCCTGTTTGTTCATTTGCAGATGCTTGTTGGATTGCGTGTATCGGGGGAAAGTTCTCAGGTTGTAGCTGATGGGAGTGTAAATGATGACCATGTAGCTAGGAGCTGGGTGGCTAGATGAGGGCCGGACTGAGCAGAGTCGGTGACAACGGTGTCTAGTTAAGAGGTAACGATCTCCCTTCCTAGGTGCCTCCATCCCTTCTGTGCCTCAGCAGCTGGAAAATATTCTGCAACAGAGACGGCAATGAAGACGAGGACAGACAAACTCAGAGACAGAAAAAAAAGACATTCACTCAGGCCGTCACTGATCATTGAATGGACAGAGGCAGGCAAAGCCTTACCTTGCCACACATACCATCTTTACTGCAGTTCTTATTGTCCTTGTCTGTCGCCTCCTCCTCCACCTGTAGAAACATGAGTATACGTAAAGGACACATGGAAACTACTTGTTATAGAGGAGGTTAGTCTGTCAGTAGATGGTCCTTACCTCCTTCCTCCACTTCAGCTCACAGAAGACTCTCTCAAAGCACTCATGCATGTAGTTGAACTAAACAGCAAATGCAAAGAGGAAAAGTTCTTGAACGATTTGGTAAATAAGCTTTTTTCAAAGTTCTATCTTTATCTGTTTCGTTCTGTACCTTCCTTGCAGTATCTTAGCACATGTTTTAAAATGTGTTACTTACATAGGGGGTAAAAATCTTGACCCAGCGGGGTTTCTTCTCCCCTCGTGCATATTCAAAGCAGAAGGCCATGCCCTCTTCATCCGTGTCCCACCTCTGCATCTCCCCCCAGTCGAATGCAATCACCTGGTTCTGAAACAACACTGAGCTTAAGTACACTTGCTCCATCGTAAATACATGAAAAAGGTAAGTGCAAAAACACACACACACAAACAAACAAACAGGTCCTGTGATACCTCGAGCGTCCCTTCCTCGGTGCAAGCGTGCAGCTTAAAGTGATGAATGCTGATGGCTGTGATGACGTGGCCTTTACGTCTGGAGTCGCAGGAACAGTGGGGGAACATGATCTCATTGTAGCCCTCGCAACTCCTTAACAAGCTCAGATACTGTGAGAGAGAAAGGCAAGATCTACAAGGTCAGTGATTTACTCACCTAGACCATTTGACCACTTTTGCAATGTAAGAACACCATCTACGATCTACAAACTAGAGGACGATCTGCACCCCCTTTTTTACCTGTTGCGTTTGTTTTGCAGGTAGTCTCTGTGCGCTCTGAAGGTCATTAGAGAGAGACAGCAGCTCTTAGGTCTCGCAATGATTATGAGCCGATGTCTCATGTTAAATATAACCTTTCCAAAGCCTCCCTAAACAAGACTCACCAGCAGAAATAACGGAAGCACAACTTGGTATTTTTTTTAAACAACAGGACTTGTTTTGTTTAAAGTAACTTTATAAAACACATGCTGATAAAAAACAGTCAGAGGAGCTGCAGACATGTACAGGCAGAGAGCGGGCCAGGACACATCGCTGTTTGAGTTCAGATAGGAGAGGTGCAGGCTTGTGTTTGTTCGTGGATATAAGAACTGCATGCAAACAAGATGAGCCGTTTGTATATATAGAGGACAATGTACGTATTCAGGTAGCAGGATAAGGGTGATCTATAAAGTTATGGTCATTTATAAATGTATGTTTTCAAACAGAAGAGAACTATGCAGTCAATGCACATTTCCTACACTACACTACTACACTCACACTGTGACCCAACCTCCACCCTCAGAAGACTCTGCTCCTTTGTGTTATATCACACACAGCGCAGAGAGACTGAGCAGGTGGGAGAGTTGAGGATAGTGGATGACATAAGCCAAACATAGTTATAATCTATGTTTATATGTTTATTTCTCTGTGTGTGGATGACTCAGGAACAGTAGTAGAGTGATGTGATGTTTCATAAGTGAGAGACTCACCATGGACATCTTCTTCTGTTCAGCCAGCTTCTGCAGCTGGTAGGACTTCTGCTCTGCTTTGATGAAGCCTTTCTTCACATCATCCACAGCCTGCAGACATTGGACCAAAAATGTTCAAAAATAAAATGAAATAAAACACACAAGAGAAATAAGATAGACATGCACACACCTGGTGAAAAAAGTAGTTGACAGCCAACTGGTTGTCATTGAGCAGAATCTCCTCCTCTGTAGTGAAGAGCCACTTGCGCAGGGTGAGGCAGGTTCCCGGGATGGCTGAGGTATAGTTCTGTACATACAGTTTGTGGGGGAATTCATTGGGGGCGAGCTTACGTACTGAAGAAAAGAGAGACATAATAAAGAAAGAGATCAAAGAGTGTTTTTCTGTCTTGACATATTACCTAGCTTCTCTTCATGTGTTATTATGAATGCTATCTTTAATTGCTTCGCAGGTTTTGTTGAGCTAATACCCTACGATCATGTTCAACACTGCACTTAGTTTCAAACATGGTGGATAAATGACGCTCTGCTGCATGCTCTTATCTCTCTCTGCTCTCATGGGGGGAAAAACACCAAACATCAGCTGACTTGCAGACAAGTAGAATCACAAAACCCAAATATATCATCTACTACCATCTACTACGGAAGCAGTCAGAAGAGTACAGGGACTGATAATCTTCGATCCCCGGACCTTTTCTTACTGTCTGTTTCAAAAGTCAGAACTACACTGGGGAATAAGGCGTTTAAGTTTGCTTCCCTTTTATTTGGAACAAGTTACAAAAAGAGCTGAAATTTAAGGAGCTGCTCTCGTTGCTTTTAAGAGAATGCTAACTCCTCATTTACTATTATAAATAACAAAAACAAGGAGAAAACTCTTAGAAGCAGACAATAGTTTACACTTTCACCTGAAAAATGACTGAAAGAATGTATTGGTACAATAAAGATCAGATCAGCCACGGCCATAAATGTACTTAACTGTTTGGTTTAATCAAATCAAAACCGATGAGTTCTGAAAAATCCTCCCCTCTACAGTGTGAACCAATAAAGACATGAGCTATTCAGGTCAATATGGCTTCCTGGAACAGGCAGTAAACATGTCTAAACCTGCTGTAAAAATGGTCTTTTTAACATGGACATTAAAGGAGCTTCTGGGGCTTTGGCAGCCAGACCCAAGTGGACACTCAAGGAACTGCAGTTTCCGTTGCACTTCCTCAATGGCATCATTTTTCAACAGCGGAGGTTTCTGCTTGGTTTGAAGAGGCTCATGGAAAGATGGTGATCCATCCATATTCATCGTAATCTAATCTGCAACTGATAAAAACATGGATGTGTTTCTCCACCTCACTGAGGGATAAAAGATGTTTATCTTCTAATTTATTCTTTGCCTGAAAGAAACAATTTTGAACTCCTGTGACCTGCATCCAAAACTAATCAAAAATCATTCTTGTTTTCACTGCTGCTGTTCTGCTGCTTCTGTCGTACAATAACTCAAAGTTCAGGGATGCTGTGTGGGTTGAAATTATTCTCATATAGTGTCATTCAGATGCTTTCTTTTCTTTATCCGTCAGATATTTACACAGCGCTAGCCAGGGATGGAAAAAAGTGAGTGAGTCTATTTGACAAATAATAAGGGTTCATGTTCAATGGCGTTTAGATTATTTTAAAAAGGATGGCAGTTAAAGAAAGAAAGAAGCGTGTCGTAAAAAAGCTTTATGCACAAACTCAGAGTTCATTCATTTGATCTTACTAACCGAAGATGTGGTTGATGACCTCAAACAAAGCAAAGTAGCTGGCTGTTACACTGTCCATACCAAGCTTCATAACCACAGCCTGGAAGAAAAGGAGAGAGAGAGTGAAAAAAGTGTATGCTTCGCAACACAACTGTACAAACATCATGGCTAGAATACTTCACTGCTACACAGGCCTGTGTGTGTGTCTGTGTGTGTGTGTGTGTGTGTGTGTGCGTGTGTGTGCGTGTGCGTGTGCGTGTGCGTGTGTGTGTGTGTGTGTGTGTGTGTTTACCTGGTAGACCTGGTCTGTGGTGGAGTTTTTGCGAACTCGGACAGTGAGCGTGATTTTATCAGGCATGGCTATTCTCAACTCCACATCTGACACGCCGTTATAGTTCTAGGTCATGAGAAGGAGAGACAAACTGCACAGTGAGGGACAGCGGGGGCCACAAAAAGACACACAAACACATAGAAGAATACTTTTGTTGTTTTGTTTTTTTACCTCATCTGATTCAGACAAGAACTCCTGCATGACTTCACTTTCTCCAATCACCCGCACAGAGCACACTGCAGATGAGAAACAATTAATATAAGACACTTTTTGAAATTAAAAGTATAGGAAATATTTTAACAACTCTTAAGTTTTATAGAAACCCAACCTTTCTCTAGGTATTCTTCTAGACCTCTGCGTCGTGCGTCCAGCTGCTGCTCCGACAGGGAAAAAGGCCATTTCCCTGGCAGCTTGGGGAATGTAAAGTTGGCGAACTCCCTCTTCAGGTTTTGGTGTAGGACGACAAACTCGCGGTAACGCTTTGAGCACAGCTGCCTGCCTGCCATGTACACATTATAAACCTTGAAGAGAAAGATAGTAAAAAAAAATGTTATGTCCTGATTCAATGACGGGAGGCCGACTACTAACTACTAATTTAAAACAATAGGCCATCAATTGAAAATCTTTCACTGCTACAGATCTTTTTATTCTCATTGGTGCCTACTCCACTGTTTACCTCCTCCTGCTCCTCCTCTCAATTAGCCATCTACTGTATGTATTCACCCCACAATTGCACTCACAACAAACTTTTCCTGGTTGAGCTCGGTATGTTTGTAGCTCGGCACAGAGATCGGGACAGCCTGCTTGTCCGAGTAGTCATAGCAGGACTGAGCTGAAATGTCGTCTCCGGGATCCAGGCAGTCGGCCTCCTGTGGCGGGACCGACAGCACAGCCAGCACCAGCTCCCTCTCTCCAGCCCGAATCAGGTCCACCACCTGCTTGTGGGTAGCTCCCTCTACGTTCACACCGTTACTGTTGAAACATGGAAGAGATGAAGAGGCGGTCAGATTCTTAACAGCTCATTTTTATCACTGTCGTTTGGTTCATTTTAAATCATGTACTGAAATCAATACTATCTTCTTTAGAGATTGGGTAGCCAACCTTTGAGAAACCAGGAAAGCTAAGCTGGATACCCTGCCTTGATTATGAGAACGGATTAGTTCAGAAGAGAGTTTGGGGGACAAGCGCATTTATAGTAAACCTAAACTCACAATGTTTCTCTGCCGGTCTTGAACTCCTTAGCTTTAGCTTGCAGAACTCTCTCAGCTCATGTGCAATAAGTTCAAAGGGAGAGTGCACTCAGTTAGACAGGTCATTTTGGCTACTGATCATTGATAAAATGATTCTTCACAAATGTATAAAGGCCTACAACAAAAGAGAAAAAACTAAATGTTCCACTTTTTGTCAGAGTATTTGAATTAATGATTGCTGTTGGAATGCAAAAATAGTTTTAACAAAATTACAAAATGCTGAAATAAATCCCCTTCTTCAGTCTCAAAATATTTGGATAATTTTAATACAAATCCTGGCATATTTTAATGCTGACTAAATTATAATCACAACATATAACATACACAGTAGTGTATATATCATTTCTAAAAAGAGCAGAAATTGTGAATAAAGTGTTAAAGGGTGAAACGGCCGCTGCATATGCATGACAGAGTGAGACTGGATGAGTGAGTCTTCGTCCTAAAAAAATCACTCTTTGGTTTATTGTTGTTATTACCAGGCCTGAGCATGAGCAACACGGGGTGTGGGCCATTTTGCATGCATGTGTCAGAGGCATGACACTGCAGTAGTGACCTGACGTGACCTGTGGTTAACTTATTTCCAAACAGCAGCCATAGCCTCTCCTCTAAACGCTCTCAATATCAGCTCGAGCTGTCCCTGACACATTTCAAAACACACCCTAATGTCGTGAGAAGGCTCGCAGATAAATATTCAAACCATGCCGAAATGAGATCGCTATATTTGAATATTCTCTCGTTTATGTTTTGTTCTAATGAAATGCGATTTGCACTTTGAAAAATAGCTTGAAAAAAGTGCCGTGAACGCACAAGATGGCAACACAAAGACTAAAGAAGCCAGAGCGGCCTATAAGGTCACTTGTTGTCATATATTCAGGTTAGGGGGTCATCTAAATAATGGCTTATATGGGGGGAATTTTGCAAATGATGATGTTAGAATATGTTGTGTAACCAATACTCAAACATCTCAGACGGAAAACCATTCTTAGGTTTACTCTCCATACCAACCAAACCCTGTTCTAAACTTCCACACTGCCTAAACATTAACAACTGCAAACATTATGTTCAAGCATTCAGGAGTGTTTAACCGTGACATAATAACAGTGGCAGGAAATGTGGGGATAGAAGATGGGGACCACAAATATGCACCAAATGGTCACAGCCGGGAATCGAACCAGCGATAAATGCATTGAAGACTGTACCCTGTGTACATGGGGAACCTGCAACTGCACTCTAATGCAATCATCATCGCTTTCACATGTCGTACATTCAAACAAAGGTATAATTGTCTCTTACTGTGTTTTTGCAGATCTTGTGCAATATATGTTGTGTTGTCTCGCATTGGTATGTGCCTTTCTGTTTATGTGGAAATTTCCCCAAGGGGACAATAAAGTGTATCGTATCGTACTAACCACATTTTTACCAGGATAGTGAATGAACAATGAAAACGGATCGCAATACTCACAGATGAGAAGCCAGTAAAGAAACACATCCTTCACTGGTAATGTGTACATGGCATGACTGCCTCCTACCTTCCCAGCAAACTTAGATGAAAAGAATCAACCTAGTAACTTCATTACGCTGATGAAAAAATACTTCAATCCAATACTATTATAAAGTACTCATATGACGTGTGCACTGATGGTAAACCTAACTCCTTTTTAGACGTTATGCCATGAATATGCAAGCCAGTAAAAATAGGTGTTGTGAACCAAAACAAAGCTGAAAGTAGTGTTGGTAAGAAGTATGATTATGTGTGTAGAAACTGTGTTATCGGAGAAAAACACACAACACCCTCTTGCAGGTGTAGTATGAGAAAGAAAAAGTGTCTGCCAACACAAAATACAGACTAAGCTTTTTGGCAGCCCTTTAACTCTAGCAGCTTCAGGACTATATAATAAGCAGCTGATGAGAAGGCCTTTGCACTTGCTCTATCAGCACTTCTGAGCATGATAAATCGTTTTTAAGAGCCATATTTCCTTTGTGGCAAACCTTCGGTTCCTTCATAATTCAAAGTAGTCATGTTTTTGTATATTTTTTTTATATCTGCTTAATTGTGAATGTGTTTTTCTACTCTGTGTATGCAAAACTACTAACATGAAACACTAAATGGCAGCAAAATCTGTTATGATACAAACTTCATAGTTAAAAGTAAGACAAGGGTATAGTTCTGAATGCTAGACTGTAAACACCGCTGTTAGCTGGAGAGGTGCCAGTCCACTTCCTGAGCACTGCTGAGGTGCCCTTGAGCAAGGCACTGAACCCCCCAAACCAGCTCAGGAGCGCTCAATGTGGGCAGCCCCCTCAATCTGACCTATCTCCATTAGTGCATGTCCATAGGATCCTGTTGGTGCATGTGTGTAGCATGTTCAAGAACAGAGTGTAAAACTGAATTTCGCCTCGTGGGATTAATAAAGTATATGTTCTTCTTTTTAACAAAGTAGAGATTTAGAAAAGCTTTGTTGTACTTTGGCTTACTGTGCATTATAAGGCTCAGATGCAGGAGTTGTTTAAAAATATGCAAAGAAGTATTGATAGTACATTTAATAGAGAGGCTCTACCACTGCAGATAGTATGGCAGTCCACTGAGTATATACACTGTCATATTGTGTGCAAACTGGGCCCTGGCAAGCAAGCAAAACAACTCCATAGTCAAATCTTCAACAATGAATGCTTTAAGATCTTGTCATAGTACAAGAAGCAGTCTGTAAATTCAGTGATGACCAATGGGTTGGAGCCCACATTTGGGTTGCAGAACATAGAGCAATCATTACAGTCTTTTCAATTATTACAGCTTATAAACAAAGGATGATGAACGCCAAAATTGCTGATGTGGGGATGAAATAAAATGTCAAGTAACATATAACATATATTCATATACATTCACATAAGGAAATAGAAATAATGGGGTCAACAAACTGCCAGGTTACTGCAGGCCATCCACTAACAAAGCAGTGTGCAAAAGCCAACCAATGAAAAGCCGAATGTTACAGGCGTAAGCCAATCACAATTGGACTGATGGCATCCCTCCCTTTCTGCATTACCTTATTCAACACACACAGACACACCGAAGGACCAGTACTGATGCTGAGCTGTATGCTGCGTCTTCCTCTCCATAGCAACAGAGCCTAACATCAGTAAGCAATCCCCATGCATACTAACGTGGCAGTGAGGACCATGTCTGTCCTACATGCAGCACACACACACACACACACACACACACACACACACACACACACACACACACACACACACACACACACACACACACACACACACACACACACACACACAAACTGATGCTAAGATCAAAGTGATGTGTAGTTAATTAACAGAATGTGGTGGTGCTGATGATAATAACTTTGACTGTTTCCACCCTCAGGATTAATACAAGCAAAACAAACAGAATCAGATAAAGTGTGTTACGCAGATAAATCACACACTGCATCTGGTTGAAGAGATATGTGTCTTCAAAGGGTGACTAGATAACATTTCGCATGCTGTGGATAAGAGAAATGTGATGAGAATGCCTAATGATCGCTGGATCCTTCCTCTCTGACAAACACAAACACTCCTTTCATTAGGCTATTCTGCCCTGCAAGACCAGTAACAGGGTTCAGACACACACAGGGTTTTAAGGAGTCAAACACTGGTCCCAGTAAAAATACAGTTAATTATGCAAACACTCACTCGGTACGATTTTCATTCAGAATTATTTCAACATGATAAAGTAATTTGTACTTTAGTTACAAGATGCTCTTAGTAAAGCTAGGGTAGTAGCCACTTACACCTCTAGTATCCTGTCTCCCTTCGAAATACCGGCTCTGTCGGCAGCACCTCCCGGTAAGACAGCGCTAACATGCTGCAGAGGAGCGTACAGTTCCCCGTTAATGCTCCGCAGTTGCCCACCTTCACTAACTTGTCCCCGGACATTGAACCCATAGCCGGAGTCAGACTTCACTATTCGGACTAGCCGTGGGCCTGAAGTAACGGTGGTTGCCGTCTGGCAGCTGTCCCCGGTGCCCGGTGTAACGTTACCGCTACTAGAGCCGTTACGTGACGAAGGGCGAGGCAACGGAGGGACAGATGCACAAATTACTTGTCCCTCAACGTCCGCCATTTTTCTACTCTATTTGTATCATCCACTCCGATTCAGCTGACAATAAATATCCTACAAACATTAGCTGGTAGTAGCGGGCTAATCAGCTTGGCTAGGGCTAGCTAACCGTCAGAGATCACCGGAAAACGTCGAAGGATGCCGATGATTCACGAGACCGCCCCGGACGCATTCCATGTGGATCACACCAGTCTCCTTTTGGAGAGAGCATCGCTGATAATATGGAATTACAGAACATTGGACCCAAAATTATCAAACAATACTTTTTCAATCTGAAAAAAAAAAGACAGAAAAAAACTCACTCAAAAAAAGGGCAGCAAGTTCTGTCTTGTTCGAAGTATGTACATCGCCTTCATTTTTTAACGTAGCCGACTAAGAAAGCCAAAATCAAAACAAAATATTCAAGATGTTTGACATTGTTGCTAGGAATAAAAAAAAAAAAAGCGCATTGTGTAATCCAGTCAGTATAATATATTTTCTAATGAACAAAAATGTACTGCATCTAAATTCTGCTTTCCTGAGCACTTTGCTGCTTTTAAGTACATTTGCCCCTGCACTAAACTGTCCTCATTTAACTCTTTCCCCGCCAGAGTATTCTAGAATAGTTGCCAGCCAGCGCCAGCGTTTTTCACAATTTTCACCAATCTTTCAAGACCCACAGAATATTTTGTGCTTTGAATATTTAAATAGTGAATACATCAAAAGAAAGATCAGAGCCTCTGTTTTCATATACAAAAAACATTTTTATTCTAGCTTCATTCATTCTTTTTTTATCAGCACTTGAATATCGGCCATTTTCACAAAAAAACAACATTCCGGACAAAAAGCTGAGAAAACAGCACTTTTGTAAAAGACACTTATTTTCAAGCAAAAAATGATTTTGGGTTTACATTTTGGTTTTTTTCCACTTTTTTTCACTTTCATTTGGTAACTACAGTTATATTTTAAAATAAATACATAAAATAAATACAAATTATTACATAAAATTATAAATTCTGTTTGAATAGTAGTGTAGCACCACAGCATTTACAATCGTGAGACAACTCACTAACTTTACATATTTACACTTTGTTCTTCAGTTATACATTCAGAAGTCCTTTTTTAAACTTCTTTTTTTACAAACACTTAAATATTGGTTATTTTCAACAATAACAAAACATTTGTTGAACAAAAACCTGAGAAAACTGCATCTTCAAACACAAAACATTGACTTCATATTTACATTTGTTTGCATTTCCAACGTCCATAAATTATGAAAACTTTAACTTTTTGTTGAAAAAAGCAAACAATAAAATTAGGCATTGTAATGTGCCTTTGAGTGGTACACTGTGTAACACTCCCCAAAATGTAAGGGGACACCTCAACCTCTGCAGTAGTATGATGTCTCTTTCCACAACCCCTTTTGTGCACAAACCCTGCACCTTCTAATTGGGTGCAGCTTTTTGGTAGATGGCAGGATCAGAACTAGTGCATGAGATGCAAAATGATCTGCCAGCCTTCTCCTGGGTCAGTGTTGTACGGTGCTCTGGGTGTCTTTTGAGGTGGAGAGTCATCTCTTCCTTCCTCACTACTAGCATGTCTCAAAGGCTCTTGGTTCGTCCATGCTTTTACAACACTTTGGATGAACGAGAGCAGAGTGCTGAATTTGCCTTGTGGGTTTTTAGCTTTGTAAATGACATTGAAGAAACTGATCTCCACAGACATGGGTTTTCAGAGTAAGTAGGCGCTCACATAAGTCTACAGAATTGTAAAAGTTATCCATAAACAATCTGTAGCCATGACCTGCTAAACCATCAAGAAGAAAGACACCTGTGTCTCCCAGGGAAGCGCCTTCTCCGCCATAGGGCTTCATGTTGTAACAGTACCCTGTGTCAGAATCGCAAAGCATTCGATACCATATTTGACGGGTTTTTGGGGATTGTACACCCTGAACGCTAGCTGCCCACGCCACAGAAGCATACTCTCATCAATGCAAATGTTGGTGTTAGGTTGATACATTTGACTGAATTTAGACACAAGGTAATCTAAGACAGGGCGGACTTTGTATAACCTGTCAGTACTATTTGCTGGCCTTGCTTCATTATCATTGAAGTGAAGAAATCTAAATATAATTTCAAACCGGTTGCGGACATGACCTTGTTGAAGTAGGGGTTGGTGAAAATGTTATCTGTAGACCAGTACATTTCATGTTCAGGCTTACAAATAATACCTGCGAGAAAAAAAGGGTTTCATTTCTGAAACTGTGACCAGTTTCCATGCATGAATTCTAGCATGTAGGGAAGCACCATTCTCAGCTTGAATACACTGATCTGCATACAAGCGGCCTGATCAATAATGATCAGTTCATCAGAAATTAAACTCAATGAAGTCAACTAGTTGTTCTGAATTAAGGGCAGCAGCATCATTGAGAGGTCCAGGACTCTCAGTGAAAGGAACGTTTTTTGGCTGTCAGTTCATTTCTCACCACACAGGATTACCTGGACCAGGACCTGCACCCGGCTGGTTTACAGGGATCCTTGCTTGGTCGCCTGGTACTTGACCTCTGTCACACACACGAGGTCCACGTGTCCGACCTCTGCCTCTTTTCTGTGATCGACCTGTAAATAGTTATATGAAGATTAGAATTACTATAAAAAACATGTGTAAATTTTGTATTCTATAGTGTGACGTGCACAAAGAGAGAAACACACTTTTTCGGCCTCTTCATCTCATATCTCACCTCTTGCAACTCTGGAAGGTGGGATTGGAGAACAAGACCTGGACCTTGACTCAGTGTCTGAAATAACATTACAGTAAAATATCATATAAACATCAATTTGGTAAATACTTTGTTCACAAAATGAGAAATACATTTTTTCCACTCATCTCTTCTCACAATTGTGCAGATGCTCTCATCTTGTAGCATCTAATAATCCTACAATCTAAGATACTGTCAAACTAAATAAAACACTATGTTGTCATATCTTACCTCTTTCACCTCGGGTAGGTCTGAATGAAGGAGACCTGGGCCTTGAATCCCTGGACTCTGTGTCTGGAAAGTAACAGTAAAATATCATATAAACATCGGTTTGATAAATAGTTTGTGTACAAAATGAGATTTAAATTATTTCCACTCATCTCTTCTCACAATTTAGCAGATGCTCTCATCTTGTAGCATCTAATAATCATACAATCTAAGATGCTGTCAAACTAAATAAAACACTATGTTGTCATACTCTAGTTTTATAAATAGTTTGTGTACACAATGAGAGATACATTATTTCTATTTCATCTTCTCTCATCTTTTAATTTAGATATTTAGCAGATGCTCTCATCCTGTAGCATCTAGTTACCATACGATCTAAATAACATGCTATCAAACTAAATAAAACACCAAGTCATCATATCTTACCTCTTGCACCTCGCGTAGGTCTGAATGAAGGAGACCACCTGGATCCTGAATCCCTCCACTCCGTGTCTGAAGTATTTACAATATTTACAGGCGACTGGGTGTCCCTCGTCTTTGCCCACATCCACCGCTGGCACGTCCGCGACCCAAATTCGACCCACCAGACTCGTTTCCGTCTTCATCCAGATCAGATTAATGTCCAGCAAAACATGAATCATCTGAGTCTGTGTCCATAAGTAACCCCAAGGCTTCCGCAGCCGTATACCTCTCCGTGGGCGCCGTCATTTTTGTGCAGATCAAGTGTTTCTACCTCATATCTATAGACAGAATGTGTAGTTTTAGATGCGCGTTAACTCTGTATAAACTTTTTTATGCTCTCTCTCGTCTCTCTGCTTTCCCGCGGGTCGTCTTCTTCGCTTGTTTTTGGGCCTGGCAGTACTGAACTATTTCACAATATACGTCAGAGCGCCCCCTATCGTATTTCAGTGAAAACACGGATTGCCGGAAAATCTCGTCAATGGCGGGGAAGCGTTGCGTTCCAATTGACGGAAAATCTCGTCAATGGCGGGGAAAGAGTTAACATTATTCATCTTTGATACCCCCAAAGTCAATTTACTTAGTAACCTCTATTTACAGATTTTAAACTAATTCTTTTAGAAAGTTTCAGTGTCATAATATTCATCATGTTTGTTAATGAATGTTAATGTGACACAATAAATCAACAGAGACATTTCTAAACTTACTAGCTGAAGCATTTTACACTTGAAGCATAACTCTAATACCACATAATGTTACTGGACATATAAAGTATCAAATATTTGGTTACATTTACTGTGTACTAAGACACATTTCCACTTACAATAATTTTCAGAAAATTTGGAAGAAAGAGATTTCAGTAGAGAGCACAAACACAAACCTTTTTTTACAGACTACATGTTGACACACTGGATATCCTGATCTGAACTAACAGTGTGACACATAGTTATGTGACACAAGTCATATTTACATATCAATTTGCTTTAATAAGTTTATAGAACCTGTTTATAGAACCTGTTTTCAGTCAGCATGATAAGTTTGAATAACTTTTAATATTCAAAACCATTTAAAAACACACTGCAAGTCAGCAAATTTGTAGTCCCTGGAATAAAATTAGGCAATTTTTTTTATATGACTAAAAAACAAAACATAGTGCAGTAGTCACAATACATTGTGATACACAACATTCTATCCTCCCCTGAATTTGCATAATCTTACCAGACTGAGAGGACCACGCCCTCTCCCAGTCTCATCCCAGTAGAGTGAGAGTCGGGGCTATGGGTGTGGTTCAGAGCAAATAAATACTATTTAATTTACAATCAGCACCTAACATTTATAGTGTCACTTTCCCAGTAGATGTCCCTGTAGACATGAAGAGTTTCACTGTAGTTAATCCTTGATAGTAGATAACCTCATTACCATACCGTACATTTATGGGTTGTTCTCCATGAAGTTGACATGAGGTGTACATATTTATTTATGTATGACCAGCTTCCCTCTCATTTTGTAATACAAGTTCAAGTGGAACATAACTTGACATCTCTGCCCTCCATTGAGAACAGTGTTGGTGGGGAGGGGTCCTTCCAATTAACAGACATTTTATTTGGCCATTTTTTGCTTAGGTTTGCTATGAATTTGATGCACATATGAATTCAACAACACCTCCCCTGTTGTTATCTTTTTTTTTTTATATGCAGCTTAGCTTATTGACTTCATCAAATTCATTTTGCATACTAATACTACAAAATGTTATAAAAAGGCATATTCCATTTTAATGATAGTACATGTGATGTAGTCACTTTCACAACATCTGTATTTTATTTAAGAATACACAAATCAAACAGGACATTTACTTTTGATTCTTTATTATTCACCTCTGACGTTTAAAATCAGTGATCTGTCTTAGGTCAACGTATTTGTCCTGAGGTTTTGCATTGTTGCTGGAATGGAAAAATCTTGTTATCTGTATAGTCCAGTGTTAGTTTTTTATTTTTCCCACAATCCACTGCAGCCAACACTTCAGCTTTATTGACCACTTTACTGGTTATTCATTCAATCTGTTTTGGCTCAGCACTGTCAGAAACTGTTCTCACACTCTTCACCACAGAACACTTACCAAATATCTTCTGGTCTTTTAAGCACCGACACGAGATGACATGTATGACTCCCATGTATATTTTTTGCTATTTCTTCTTGCTGTTCAAGAACATTTAATGAATTATGTTCATCCTCATACACACAGCATACACATAGACAGTGTAAGTGAATGTCTAACAATTCCTGATATCTTTACGAACCCGCTTTTAAGTACTGCTCACAAAAGAAACCAGAAAATAGATCAAATGCTTTTTGTCTCTCCCTCAGTTTTTAACTAGTTTTAATGTTATTATTTTTAATATATTATAATAAAAATTATTGTTAGTCTTATAAATTTGGCATAGATTGTTTGACACAGTATTTCACACAAACAAACTGAATTGCTCTTTTATGGCAAAACTCTGCAGTATCATAAGGTATCAAATATTTTGTTTAATTTAATGAAAAATTGTTAATGCTGTTTTTCAGAATGAATTAAAATATTTGTGGATTTATATTACATATATTTAAAACAATAAATATTTGTGTGTGAATCAGAAGTACGTCCGTGAACCTTGTGTTTTTCTGTGTAGATTTTTTTGTACATACAACGATAAATATTTTCGTGTGTGTTGAAAAATATTTTTGGGGATAGAGTAATTCATACATAAATCACACAATACATTTGTGAATCATTCATTAATATTGAGATCCATCAAACTCCACATGCCTGCTTCTCTCACTTTTTTCCTTTTTGTATCCCATCGTCTTCAAATAAAGCTTAAAGAACTGTGAAACAATTATGCAAGAGTACAAATTCTTTTTATTTTTTACAAGTAACGCTAGTGTGGCATTACTGCAAGTCAAATTTATTTGGTTCAAATGAAATGAAGCAAGGAAGATGCAAAGCAACAAAGTCAGGCATCGCTACTTCAAAATCGTAGTGAGGGCTGCAACAAAGGTGACATATTCATGGAAATCAATAACACTGTCCTTGTCGTTATTCAGGTCTTTAAAGAAACGATCCACATCGTCTTTTTTCATGGGCTAAGATAGAGAAGGAGAAACAGTAGAAGATGTAAGTCGTTTTTTAAATATCAAAAAAGTTTCAAAGGGGCTTTGACTGCTCCCTGTTACAATGGTGCTTCATCTTTTCCACTTACTTTTCCTCCACACAGCTCATGGGAGAGCAGATCTCCAAGTTCTCCCTTGGTCAGAGTATCACTGTCTCCATCTTTTCCAGCGTACTTGACAAAGACCTTCTTAAGGAGAGCCATGGCCTGAACGAGCTCTGTCATGGTGGCTGTAACAAGATTTATTTATTGGGTTGAACTTTTTTTATTTGGTCATTCATGGATTGTATTCTACTGCTAGCATCCTAAAAAACTGAAATAGTTGGATAAGTTGCAGGTCAAGATTATGTTAATTGCTGCCCAACATAATCTTTTAGAATTTTAACAAAACTGTTTGTTGTTTTCAAACTGTTTCCTTTTATAACTATTGGCTAAAAGTCAAATTTCCCTTTTAGTCTGGATTCTTGGTTGTCTTGATGTTTTCTCTTATTCCTCAGGAGTAAATACAACATTTCTGGTCAACATTGGTTTCAAATAAGGCACATGGCCCAACAGAGAAGCAAAGTGTTTGCACAGAGTTTCAGGCAAGTCTATATTTTCCAAAAGAATCAACGACATCTTTACTCTGTTTGCCCACTCATGTTTACGTCTAATGTCTCAACAGCTGTGAAACATGAAGTCTTCACTCATTTTTTTAACTCTTCCTGTTTTTATTCTCTAAAGCAGATATCGACATGGTATTTAAGCACAAAAACAAACATTGAATGTTTATATTGCCATGGGCTACACTTGTGAACTTCTTCAGATGCAGCTCTCCACACAGACGGACCACACCCAAAAGCTCATTCCTGCATTTCCTGCCACAAAATGCATCTGAACATGTCCAAATGTAAAGTCCTGCATACTTAAAGTGCAAACCCTTCATTGTTATATTTGATATAATCTTTTCAAAGACATGTACTCACCAAAATGATATGACGGTGGTGCAGCTTAAGAGGGTGGACAAGAAAGATTTGAGTAAAGATCATGGGCACAAACCTTTTTATATAAAGGCTGACACATCCTTTATCCAAGTCCTTCCCACTCTGTTTTTTTCCACCCATTTTGTCCTTCCCTCGCCTACCCAGAAGAAAACATAATGTCGAAATTAAAAGTTGTAATGTATTCTTTTTGCCTTCCCCCAGTATAAGGCAACTTTCATACCAGTAATACCAGTATCGGAGAGTTATAAGTCACATTTACAGAAGCTACAAGTTACTGAGATTTATATCAGCTCGAGGCGAAGTATAAGTAAGAACATGAAGGAAAAAAAGTGTCTCTTCTCGCACAGACATTATGCATGCAGCTGCTTGTTGTTGCCTATAGTAATAACCTGGTGGGTATGTGCTGAAACATCAGAGATGGCATAGCTAAGAGACGGAGAAACAAGTACAGACAGAAGAGGGAAGATTGGGCGGATAGTCCAAAAACTTCACGACTCACCAGTGGAAAATGTGATTGAGAAAAATACGTTTCATCTTCTTTGCCATTTGTTCATTGTTTGGCTGTTTTGAATCCAATTCTATATGTCTCCTCTCTGTTCTTTTCATCTTTTGCTCAAAGCCTCTCTGTTTTGAGCTCAAACATGCACATAAAAAAGTTTAATGATGCACCAAGGATGTTAACAAATCATTCCCTTATGCAACCTGCAAATCCAAAGACCATCGTATGAAATCAATTAAAGTCAATAACATTTTTTTTTTTAAATCCTGTGGCTGCTCCACTTGCGCAACAGTTCATTTGAGTTTATTATAGTTTATGAGCTATGGTTTGGCAGAAGGAATCACTGGAGAGGAATGACTGACCAACATGGGAACATAAGCAGTTCTGTGGTTTTAGCAAAAAAAAAGGAAATGTGCCTGTTACCCCCAAGCAGCTGGGCGTACAATGAGATACCATTGGACAACAAAACATATGAGACCCACACAGTGCAGCACAAACACATTCACGTTTGTTCAGTGTATGACTCATAGACTGTAAATAATAGTGTGACTCCCTACATTGCCTTCTTTTCTAACTTTGTACCTTTATTTGGACAGGTTTCCATTATTCCTCTCATATGTTCGCTTGTTTTACGGGCGCCCATTTTAAAGATATTTTGAAGAGATTAAATGCTCTTGTAAAGCAAACTGTTAGTTATTGTTTTTTGTAATATATGACTTAGTACTAGGTTCAGCTGTTGAGTCAAAAGGATGTAAGTAGCTTCCCATTGTTCCTCTATTTGAGTAAGGTAGTGTGTACCAAGCTTGCACATTTTGTGTTTTCCTTTGGAAGGTGTGGCAAACAGGACATGTTGTGAGGATTTTCATTTGGTTGTTTCAAGCCCTACTATGATGTTCTTATTTATAATGTTGACATTAAAGTTTGTAAGTGAAGTATTTTAGGATCACAAGATACTCATCCCATACACAGTATCATCTTTTTGAAACATCGTATCTCCTTTCCTATGAGCTGTCTATTTCCTCTTTTCTAAGCCGTACCAACCTTATTAAACTAAAATAGTTCCGAATTGACATGAAAAAAGTCAAATTAACAATGATTTAATTACAACATAATTACACAAAACATACAGAAAGGGGATCAATCTAAAGAGCAAAGGAGCCGCCTGCGACAGCTCTAAGGTGGAGTTGTGTGGGTGTTTTCTAATCCTGTCCCAGGTGTGGTCGGGTCTGCTGTTCTGTCTTGTCTGGATGAATTGCGCGACAAAATCAGACACATTGAGTAATTGTTTTCTTGTAAATTAGGCTGTATATTTCATAACGTGGAGCTTGAAGGGAGTTCAAACATACTTGTGTTCCAGATGAGCGTTAATACCTACAATTAATTTTGCCTATCTTATCATATCCGTGATTCCCAAATGTTAATGCGTATGGGTCATTAAAAGTGTATTTTAACTCATAATATAACCTGATGTCTCTCCGGATGTTCTGTATTGTCTGTGTAGTTTCTCATCAATGTGGAGCTGTCACGGTAGGTGAAAACAGGGAACTGGACCCAACTGCAGATTAACGAAAAAAATGATTTATTAAACTAAAAAGGCAAAACAAAACTTACTATTCAAAACAAAGTCCAAAAGGTAAAAAACAGGGAGCCACAAGGAAACACGGACGAACATCCAACACTGACATAGAACACCGACGAACGACAAAACAATGAACTGACACAGAGGGGAAGAAACACAGAGACTAAATAGACACAGGGGTAATCAACACAGGTGAGACTAGTTAGACAGGTGAAACTAACAAAACACAGGTGAGGACAATCAGGGCAATCAGAACAGGGGAAACACAGAGACAGGAATTAAGACAACACTGAAGACAACTACAAAGTACATCATAGAACACTGAAGGCACACAGAACGTAACAAGACACACAGAAGTCAAGAATGTAACAAAACACAGAGAGACACAAGAAGAAAAATTTACAAAATAAAACAGGAAACACTTCAGACTAAACAAAGGAAACAAGCAACACTAGGGGAAAGTTAGAACTAAAACAAGATAAGAAATCAAAAATCTGAAATACAAAACTAAAACAAGACCAAATCATGACAGAAGCTCTCAAATTAAAACAGTTGCTCAAATTTGCAACGTTTACATGACTTCAACCCAAAATACCAGTAAGACACAGTATTAACATTTGAGCTTCCCACCCTAAGCCAGATGTCATATTTACAGTCTATGATTTCAACCCTCATTGAGATCTTTGGTCTGGTGAAGTTTGATTCTAATGATTTCCTTGTTTACCTTTAATAATAATTTTAGTAACTTTCTCTACAACTTAATACAACAAGATACAACTTAACAGAGGAAATTATGTTTTTTATTTTTTTAAATGACAATTTAGAGTAGCCAATAAACCTATGGTGAATGTTTTTGGATGTGTGGAAGGAAACCGGAGCGTCCCGGAGGAAAACCTTCAAAGGTATGGGGAGAACATACAAACGTCACACAGAAATTTCCCTGCTGGTCAGCAGCTTCTTCCTGTGAGGTGACAGTGCTAACCACTGCAACCACCATGCCCCTCAGTTGACATAATTTTTTTTTGTCATGTTTTCAATAAAACTTGTTACAGCTGACATTTTGACTTACTAAGGTAAATCAAAATGTCAGCTGTGAAAAAGGTTGATTGGTTTGGGGGTGTTAGGGTTTAGGTGGAGGAGGGAGGGTGGGAGGAAGAGGCGTCTTTCTTTTTCTTCCAACTCTCAGGTTTTCTCAGCCCGAAGAAGTGTCTGACTTGTTTCACCCTGGACATCTGCTTTGATACTTCTGGAGCTTCAGACGCTGCTGCCCCCTCCTCCGCTGGTTCCAGCTGCGATGTTTTTGCAGCTCCTGCACCTACAGGAGATCCTGTTTGTACAGCTTCTGCAGGTCCCACAGTTCCAGGAGTTTCCGCAGCAGCATTGGGGATAGTCACCTCCATGCATGACAGCTCATCACGTGTCTCCTCACGGCTGGCTCTCTTTCTTCTTTGTGGCATGCAGTCCTCCCTCTGAGCCAGTTCACTGGAAAGTTCCATGTTTTGTGAGATCAGAAGGGTGATCTGTGATTTCAGACCTTCCACCTCTTGATGATGGATGCTCTCCTTCTCCATGATCATCTGCTGCAGCCCACCGATCTCCTGCTCCATCTTTTGCTGGAGGGCACCCTTTTCCACATTCAAATTCCAGATGACAACCTGGGTCTCTGCAATTGTACTGTAGAGAGACTTGTTTTCCGTCTCAAGTTCTTGTTGAAGTTTCTGGGTCTGCTGTGACTTCTCCATGATCATCTGCTGCAGCCCACTGATCTCCTGCTCCATCTTTTGCTGGAGGGCACCCTTTTCAGCATTCAAATTCCAGATGACAACCTGGTTCTCTGCAGTTGTATTGTAGAGAGACTTGTTTTCCTTCTCAAGTTCTTGTTGAAGTTTCTGGGCCTGCTGTGACTTCTCCTGGTCTTGTTGGAGAAGCAGTGTCTTGCCCTTCTCCTGCTGGAGCTCAGCTGTAGATTTGTCTTGGCTGGTTTTATAAGCCACTGGCAGCTTCTCATACTCTTCCTCAATGGCTTTTTGATTGCTGAGCTGACTTTTAAGGTCCTCCAGCTCAGTCTGGAACTTTTTCTCCTTCTCAAAAGCAGCGTACTGCAGGGCAGCAATCTCCTCTGTGACCTTCTGACAGAGGGCATCCTGCTCAACTCTCAAGGTCCAAGTCAGCTGCTGTTCTTGGGACACTCTTTCTGCGTGAGCCTGACTTTGCAGTTCTTTTTCACGCCGAAGGGTTTCCACCAGCTGATTGGCAGCGAGCAAGTCAGCTTCATACTTGAGCTTGAGCTCATGCTGTGATACTTTGAGGTTGTCTACCTCTGCCTGAAGGGTCTTGTTTTTCTCCTCCTTTACCTGGAGGTCTGCGATGTACTTCTCAGTGCCAACTAAGTGGGCCACCTTTAGCTCCTCATAGTCAGCATGAAGATCTTTCTTCTTCTTCTGCCTGTTGGTATCATTCACCTTCTGGGCGATCTTAAATGCAGAGAGAGTATCTTCTTTGCAGTATTTTTCGAGCCTCTCTAGCTCTCTTTTTGTTTCCTTCCCCTTGTTGATGTACATTTCTTTCAGGGCTTTCTGCTTTGCAAGGTTTTGCTTGGTCTCCTCCAAATCTTGGTTGATCAGGAGTCTCTCATTCCTCTCCTTGCAGCAGTGTTGCCTCTCTCTGTCCAGCAGTTCACTGAGCTCCCTCACATCCCGGTGGAGTCTTTCAATCTCCATGTCTTTACCATTCCTCTGCTGTCTGAAGGTCCTGTTGTTCCTTCTTGGGTTGGTTGGTTGCTGCATTTCGTTGGCTGGTTGTCGTTAGACTAAAAGAAATGCTGCTGTTAGAGTTCTCAGATTGTCTCTGATGAACAGATATCTCTAGCTGAAGTCTTCCTTAGCGGTTGTTGAGTTGTCTCTCTCACAGTGCTGCCACTTGTCAAGAAGGTCAAAACGATGTGTCTGGACTGCTGCTGTCTTATTTACTATAAAGACCTGATGATGTCATCAAAGACATCATAGAACGGAATACTGGATAGAATCAAAGGACAGAATTTCATTCTATGTTGTTTTGAGGAGTTCCGCAGTTCAATTTCTTCTTCTACTCTTTTTTTTCTAGCGTGTTCACATTCAAAATCCAAATCTGTGATTCAAATGTAAAAAACAAGGGCAGCCCCTCTAACAATATACATTTTTTTTCCAAATTGCTTACTCCTTGCCTCTTGCCTCTTACCTCTTATCACAGATTGACTGAAAACTGTACTTTTATAAATCTGGATCCCATGTCAAACATGCTCTATAATTACAACACTTGGTAAAATACATGTTTTTTAACCGATACCCCAATATTGGTTTAATTCACATGAATGTGCATAAAACAAACAGAATAAAAACAAGTTTTCATATCGCTCAAAGTGTACAAACTATTCTTGGTCATGAAGTTAATGTCATCATTTATATTGCAGACAAACATCCAAGTGAAGCAATATTTTAGCAGTAATCCTAATAAGTAATCGAGAAAGTATTATGGCCTCTCAGACAATTACAATAGAAAGACCTACCAAATATTTTTGGTAGGTCTGGTAGTATGTAAGAGATCGCCTGATGTTGCACTAAGGCTACAATGTTACATGAAATACTCTGATCCAAACCTATTTTATTTTATGTACTCATTAATGGTTTCAGATATGTTTTGCATGTGTCTGCTCCCGCATGAACAGATCAGCAGTGTCACAGGTGTGGCTGAGAGGGTGGGCGTGTACATCTTCAGGCGAAAATAATCAAGTAATCAGTGTTGTCAGGAAGAACACATTCATCAAAGACAGCATTTTAACATTAACAACAACAATAAAACATGTTTTTCCCATGTCTCTTTAACCCTCCTGAATAAAGATCCCAACTATCAATTAATGTTCGAAATAGAATAATATTGTACCACTAGAAACACCTGAAAAATAGACAAATACTCTTCATTTAGGGATGATATTAAATGTGCTTAATCACTGTACTTAAGTATTTCCACACTTTTGTTCTCAACGTTAGGCTTTACTAATTACCTCCATAAGGGGACAAAAAGTGTTTTCATACCTTAGTTTATACTCAACCTAAAAAATGACGGTTAAACCTCAGTGCAGACATTGAGGCAATGTCAACAGAGTTTTTCTTTGTAGACAATACACACATTCCTATCTGAGTTTTACTTGTGATTGTTTTTTTAAATGATTGATGTTCTTGAAGTGGAGTGGAGTTCAATCAGATAAAGCCGGTTCATTCCTGCTGGGTGCTGTTTTTGTAGGTGGCCACAGGGTAGCGTTAGAAGACCGTTCTTGAATTGATTATTCACCTGTAAAAATACAGGGGTTAAATGACTCATCTTCTCTCCTGTCAAAAATCATTTTTGTTTTGGATCTCTGTAAACATGGATGTTCAAATGATGTAAGAATCATGTTTAATAAATTAAAAGACACTGGAGTAATGTTTGATAAAAGCTTTTGAGGAGATTTTCTATTTTGCTCAATCCAAGATTCAAGATTCACTTTATTGTGTCACAAAGTGAGAAACTTGTCTTGGGCTCTTCAGCCATGATGCAGCCATAAAACAGACAACGATCAACATCATCATTCACAACTACAAATGTTATTGTTATTTTTTTGGCTAATAACAAACTCAAACAACTAAATAGTCCTTTTTCACACATAATAACCAAAAAAAGTTGTACTTTGTACGGCCTCCTTCAGCCTTGATAACAGCTTGCATTCTTGCTGGCATTGTTTTGATGTACTTTTTGACAGTCTCTTTTGTTATCGAGTTCCAAATAGTTTCTAGCTGTTCCCACAGACTTACTTCAGATGAAACTTTTGTGCGCTCAGTCTTTGAATCTTCTAAATCCCAAATTTGTTCAATAGGATTCAAATCGGGACTTTGACTTGGCCAGTCCATCAGTTCCAGTACTCTAGATTCCTTTTTCTTGCACAGCTTTGAAGTATGCTTGGGGTCATTGTCTTGTTGGTATATATGAACCCAATTTCAAACTGAATTCCCTTTTTAATACCCAAATTTGAGCCGGCTCACTGGGCTTCTCTGAGAAGTCAGAAATTAATCAAGCATAACATTTAACCACTAAAACACATTTTTGTGTTCAGGAATGCAAGTAAATAACTATCATTTGACAATTTAATTAAGAAATAATAATGTGCTTTACTATTTTTATTTTTATTTTTTGTAAAACATTTGATTTAAAAATTCCTGGATAACAATAATAATGATATTTAGCATTAAAACTATCATTTTGGTTAAAGAGCTTCTACACACTGATGTATTGACCATTACAGAAACATAAAAAATGATTTTGGTAATTACCAATGCTGTTAATTTAGGGCAGCTAGCCTGTGGCATAAGTGGTGGTCTAATACAGGGGTTCCCAAACTTTTCAGCCCGTGACCCGCAATATAGCGGGGCTAGAGACTGGGGACCCGCATTGTCCGTGGAGGTGCTTAAAAAATGTGACATTGCACACAGCCACGCACACTATTAGGCCTCTCCAAACACTGGCATTAGAACACCACACAATAGCCCAAACACCATCATATTGTTCTATATATTTTCAAATTGATGGGTGAGATATGCAATTTGAAACCATTTTCCATTTTTAAATGTTTTTGGAGGAATCTCGCGACCCCCCTAACAGTGTCTCGCGACCCTCCAGGGGGTCCCGACCCCCACTTTGGGAACCACTGGTCTAATACATTTGTTAAGCACTGTAGTTCTTCTTTCTTCTTTCAGTAGCCTGACGTAGGAAGGGCGGGGCATCTGTGCAGTCTGTTTTTGTACAACAATAGATAAGAGGGAGCAGCAGCTTCATTGGACGTGTTGTTGTCTTCTCTGTCTTAAAGTCTGCCCGCAAAGACACTTTCTCATCTGAGTAATAATTTAAACAAGGACTGTTGGTAAGCGGCAACTTTTGTAGCATTAGCATCGCATTCACTTACAGTGCCGATATTTTGCTGAGTAAGCAGGCGAACGTCCTATTACGATCGCAAAAGTCTGCTTCTACTAGCATTTAGCTCATTTTTAAATGTAAAGACAGATGTGCAACCTTACAGTCTATGTGTGTGTGCAACTGAGTTTAAATATTCTTCTTTTTTTGTTTGTATTTATATTCTGTATAAATCTCACGTGTTAACAGTGTCGCGTTGTTATGAGGACTGTTTTTCTTAAAGAACGAGGTGTTCACCCTGAGGATCATCATGGGTGATACATTCCCCTTTAGTGAACACATCCTCTGTCTTTGTCTTCTGGCTTCTTCACAGGTTGTATCCAGCTGGGAGATGTTTGCCACAGCTGCTCGAAACTTTGTGGAGGAGGTGGATCATGGAGGTGTGCTGATCCCGGTGTCCGGCCTGAATGACACTGTTAATCTTATAACAGTTGTGGTGAAGCGCAAGCGTTTCTGGATATGGCAGAGGCCCAAGTATCTCCCCACGGATTTTAACCTCAATGATCTACTTACAGAAGGCACACCTATAACGCCTGGTAAACATCAAACCCTCTCTGTCAGTATGTGCTTGAGCTTCAATCTTATTTGTTATAGTGTATTGATTAATTAATAATCCTGTCACTTTCATTCAGTTGTCATAGAGTCAGACTTCATCAAATACAACGGGACATATGGTGACAACATTCAGGGATCCGTGGATGCAAACATTTTGGTTGGCTCCAGTTTGAAACTGGAGGGTAAAGACTCTTCAAAACTCCAGTCGTCCTTTGGGAGCTTGAAGAAAGAGGAAGTGGACGTTCAGAAACTGCTGCGAGACTCCAGAGGCAGGTTGGTTCCCCGCCTGTTTCCACCGTCTTGTCTGATGGGGTTCAAATGAACGGAAAAACATTGTAAACATCACCTGACATGAAGTTCTGCAAACTGTTGGAGTGATCTTTGCCCAACCATAAAGATGCAGACAATACAGGAGGCTTGGTTGAATATTAACACTCACAAAAAGCAGCTTGTTACAGTTTTGGGTTAATGTTAGGGTTTGTCTTACATATACACTAACTGTATTATTATTAATGTCATGTCCACAAGAATTTTCCCCATGAAACACTGGTGTTTTTGTGAATTGAATGTATCAGGCTCTTGGACATGTCCCATAGTCTGGTCCATCAGACGATGGAGAAGCGCAGGCAGGTGTTTGGAGTTGTAAAGGAGCGTATTTTGACCACCCAGCCTTGCTCGGTCATAGAGGAGGTGCAGCAGGGGGGGCAGTGTGGAGGAGGACTGAGCTTCTGCGGGCCCAAGAGCCCAAAGGTACAGCTATGAAATGATTATAATAATGTGTTACTAAACATTCTTTCACTGTTATATAAGCAACACATGAATCCAGGAGCGATAAGTAAGCGCTGATGTAGAGTATATCACTTCTCGGACTGTTTACCATATCTGTCTGTTGATCAAGCTGGTAACTCTGAATCCCACAGATGAAAGAGTCCTATATATGGAAATATAAAGATACATTTGCACAACCCAGAGAAGCTGGCCTGTTGTTAAGTGTAGACACACTAAGCAGCAAGAGCCCAGGAACAAATGTTTATCCATTTCTTGTCAACAGTCCAGTTACAGAAATGTTGAGGAGCTGGTTTTGTTGGTAAAGCAACAAAAATAATTACGTCATCTGTTGTCACTCATTCCTTTTTACTGTTTGGTTGTAGAACGGTTCTATAACACAGCATTACATGTGAGGTCATGCTTTTTTTTTACTGAATATCAGCACGTCTGAGATTGTTTTGATCAAGTCACGGCTTTGCTGATATTCAGTGCAACAGCAAGACCTTCAGTGTGAAACTGCAGAATGTTATTGTGTCTGACTTCCTCACATTGTGTTCCTATTTGCCCCCTCATATCAGTTCTCTCACATTTTCCAGAATACATTTGTTTACTGCTTGAAGCTGTGAGCTAGATTTGAGTGTGTAGAAGGCGCAGGGTCATATTTTGTAGTGAAATTGGGGCTTTTTTTTTTTGATGATTTATATCCTTTTTCAATTCTTTGGAATCAGACAGAGCAGCCAAAGAGTCTACACATTTATCATGCAGCACTAATTGCTTTTTTTTTTTCATCTAACCTCTACAACTTTGTCTTAAAAATCTTCAGGTTTCATTGAAGGAGAATGGGAGCTTAAGTAAAGACAGTAACGTTACCATGGAGATTCCCATCCATACCACCATCGCCTATGCCCTAATAGAGCTAGAAATCAGACATGATGGACACTTTGGTGAGAACTGCTTCTCTTAATTGATGATACATTAAGTGGATAGTCTTCTGAAGCTTTCAAAATAACACTTGAATAAACTACCAATGTTGTCAAATTTCATACCTAAGTATTGGAATTGTAACATAATGTTTTTGTTGTAAAGAGCTGTGTCTGATGTCGGACACCAAAGGAGGTTTTGAAGTCGATGGCCCTGCTGGAGGAGCACAGTTGCTTGGTTCAGAAGCTCCTTTGAGCCCGTCTGAAAATAACCAGCTTAGAGAAGGTAAAGATTGTTCTTTTTCAATCAGCTTTTCCTCCCTGCAGCCTAATAACATTTGACAAGAGATGGTGGTTTCAGCTGCTGATGTGTTTAGATACGCATGTTGTTTTCAAAAGACCTCTTGAAGGGCTGGATAACTGTTGACATAAATGTACCTACCGGTATACGACAAGGTGTTTAAAAATCAACAAGCAATGTGGTTTGTTCTTTTTCTGCTGTCTGCTTCTTTGTTTTCTTTACATTTTGTGTTACAAGTGAATAGACACACTTTTAAATAATTGTTTACTTTGAACTACATTTAGTGACCAACTGCACACAAAAATGAAAAAGTTTGTATTTTTCCACTTGCAGAGCTGGAGCGACTGAGAGATCATTTCAGCCTTCTTTCTGCTCTCCCGGCCGTCACAAGGTCCTCTCTGCTCCAGCACTTACTTAAAGTTATGGAACACAAAGAGGCTGTCAGTTCACTTCAGCATGTGGTAAGATGGACAGAAAGAGGTCATGTCAACAAAAAGATACCGTCATAGTCTTTTCGGCAGCTGTTAAACCTTGGTGTCTTCCTCTGCCTCAGCTGGAACAGATGTGCAAGGATGAGAGACCTGCCCTGGATGAGGTGACAGCCTCAGAATCATATAAACAGAACATCCAAGCAATCTTGGACCTTTTGGAGCAGATAGAGCCGTCAAAGTCAGCTCAGGCAAACCAATCCACATCTATCCTCAGTGCCCTTCACCTCATTACCAGCGCCATTGATGGTGAGAAAGCCGAACAGCCTCTATTACACACTCTGTGTAGAAGATAAAGTAAAATGTCCTGAAAACCTCATTTCCCATATCTGGGTCTCTTTCAGAGATGTTAGGTGAATGTCATGCTATCTTGGGGATGTGCTGCAGTGCTTCATGGTTACCGGCTCTGGAGCGACTGGTTAGTAAAGTCTGATTCTATAAAATAGTATGCATGCACTCAGAACATGTTTTGTCATATATTTATCACTTCTCTTTGTGTCCCTGTTTCAGGTACACTGTGTATCAGGAAATGGAGAGTTACCTTTGGGCAGCGCAGATGCAGCCGCACTGACAGACGACATCTATGAAAAGACTAGTTATCTATTTGCCTCCTCTAACGTGTCCCTGACGAGAGATGGGGACAAGGTGAAGACAGAAATACACCAACAGCCAGGACACCGCCCGTTGGTTCTGTGTATTGCTATTAAAGGTCTTGCGTCATTGGCCAAGGAAGGTTGAACTAAAGATTCAATTTTTCCACTACATTGGATTGAGGTAAAAGTCTTTTATCAGTGTTTTGACTCTTTTTGGTACACTATAAAGTTCTCTGAAACTCTGCTCTGTGCTGGTGCTGAAGTCATCAGTAGATTGATACTTTTTAGGGTTTGAAATTTGGACTGTTTATTAAGCAAAACAGGCATTTAAAAAAATAATAATCTCAGGGTGATTTAAAGTCTGTTTAAAAACTACTATACATAATAATACTACTATACTACTATACTATAATTAAGTTTAAAACTGTTATAACTGTAAAATGTTTTGAATTAAGAGTTTTTACCCTACTAATGTTCCTTTAAAAAATGAATCCATACCAGAAATCTAATCAAAGATTGTTCACTGGCCATGGAATATAAAACTAATTGAGCAAGAACAAATGTAAACAACTAACAATAGATTCATGTGAAACAATGTTGTGCTGCCACGATAGATTGGCCATCAACTACAAAATGAATTGCATTAATTATTTTGATTAATTACTCAGCTTGAGTCATTTTAAGAAAAACTTGTGGATAAAAGATACTCAGTGACTTTATCCTGGAGTTTGAGAAACTTTAATCAGTATTTTCTTATCTTTATATGTCAAAAAATCACATTGATAAATCAATAGAATAATGAAGGGATTCATCCAGAATTAAATAAGCAAGATGCGGCATTTAAATTGGACTCGTATTTTTAACATGGCATGTACAGGTGGCTTCAGCAATGACATTTTTTGTCTAGAAATAAATGATCCAGGCACCAGGTTCTGATCGCTCCACTAAGGGTGATTCCAAAGAAGGAAATGTTACGGGTACCTTGCATCTTTTTTTTTTCATATTTGCATTTTCATTTCAGTTAGATTTTTGAAAATGTTTTTATTGTATTCACCAAAGTCTTAACCAACACTTCTCATCTTTAAAAACAAACAGTAATTCAATATTCGATACAGCCGACTTAAGCTGTGGGGTATCTTGTGTTTTCAATCTTTTTAAATAAAAACGTTGGTCGGTAATAACCATACTTTTTTTTCTGTTAGACAAAATAGTGGATGGTTTGGAAGTCTTGCCAATTCCTTACATAACCACAATACCTGTAAAGAAATGGATCTGTGGAGTGTTCCAACAACAAACCTCAATGTGAAAACATTGATTTTATGTGTATACCATTTGATTGCATATTTGGTGTTTAAGTTTGGATGGGCCTTTAATTGTCGAGTGTTGTCTCTGGTTTATATTTTGAGAATGGGGGGGAACAAAGTTAACAATAAAGGAAATAATTGACCTGTATACATTTATCTCTGTGTCTGTGTTGTAGTCTCGATGCTACGAAAACATAAACGATGTCCTACAAGTGTTGTTAACTGTCTTTCCTTGAAAGTTTGAAATCACACACAGGTCATGATTGTCAAGTGATGAAGCCCATCAATTGAAAACAAAACCAGTTCAAAGCAGATCATTACAAAACACCAGTTCTTTATTTGACATTTGAAAATACATCTTAACCGACGTCTCTTAAAATACATCTTTATTAAGTTAATATGAATTGAACTCTTTAAAACGGTTCAGTTTTAGTTACATCACATCAACAAGGGATGGTTCTGAGATGCAGTACCCTGTTTACGAGTCCTGTGGAAAGTTTTTCTTTTCCAAACAAACACAAACGCAGCACCACGATGGTTCGAGCAGTCAGAGACACTCGCATGATTCTAAAGTCTGACAAATGACAAAATGTTATGTGTTGTGCTTGAGTGAGAGAGAGAGAGACATACTTTGGGTTAGCACTACACTACTCCTGTATATCGTCAAACTGTAACTGGCAATTTCCCGTTAATGAGGTTGAACTGCAAAGACTCAAAGCATTACTATAGCCCTGAGGATAAAAAGGAGACAATATTATCACACTATTCTAGATGAATGAGTGAAGTTTGAAAAGACAGCTTGTATATTAATGACATGAGATGAATTACTGCAGGCATATGTACTGTAAACGGTAACACTGAGGTATTGTTCTTTTCAATGAGCAAGCCCTCCTCATATTTGCAGAATAAATATACTTTAACCCATCTTACATACAGATTGAAAAAAAAAACGGGATGTGACAGAAAATGCATTTTCTTTTAAATAAACTGACATAGGGGCCAGTATTTGTCTTCAATTCCACTTGAATAGAACGTACTCTTTATAAAAATATTTTGCCAATAAATAAGTACACTTCCTGTATGTTGTGTGTTGCATAGTGTGCTTTAAAAAAAAGAATCTGGCTATTCAGATCAAGGTGACTTAGCTTTGATGCAGCTTTGTGCAAGACTCAAATTCCCACAGGGCTGACGTCCAACACTTTGTTTGGTGTTGAATCCTCCCTGACATTCCAGACAGCTATGCAAGTCCAGTTGAGGGTGACGCTCAGTAGACCCAGCTGACTGGAACCCACTGTGGCTCTACAAATAATCGCTCCACCACCTCCTGCAGTGTGTCAAAGGCCTTGTCTAGATTGTCATTGACAATAGTGAGGTCAAAGAAGTGGCTGTACGCACGGCGGATCCTGGCACTCTCATCCACCGTCTTCTTTAAATCGTTCTCCTGTTACAGATGGATTCAGCTCATTAGAAACATTGACGCAAAAACCTTTCATCAGTAATGGCAACTGAAAGTTACATCATCATTAACAGGAGTTGTAAATCCTCTCAAAACTTACTGTGAGTAGTTTGGTACTAAGTCCAGCATCAATCACAGCGTTGTGCATAGCTCTTAGTGTGTCCAGCTCAGGAGCAGCAATGAACACCACAAATGGCATAAACTCAGCAGTCTTCAACAATTTCAGGGCCTGAGCAGAGAAAGTAACATCACAGACAAAGCGTGCAGTAAAAACAATATTCATACTGAGAGCATGTGCCTTTGACTAACCTGAGGATTGACGTCCAGGATGCAGGTCCGGCCTGCTTCCACTACTTCATGGATTGAGTCGATATTGGTGCCATAAAGGTTGCCGTCGTACTCGCCGTGCTCCAGGTAGCGGCTCTTCTTGATGTCCATCTCCATTACTTCCCGCGTCACAAAGCAGTAGTTCTGTCCGTCTCTCTCCTCTTCCCTTGGAGGGCGTGACGTGACTGGAAGCACAACATAAGGAAAGGTGGGTCATGTAACCAAGTCAGGAGATCTACTTGATGGAACAATGTAACGACCTAAGCTACCTCACACACTCACAGGGTACAGTGGTTCCATATCGCAGAGGGTTCACGACAATGAGTCTGTTCTTCAGGCTTCGCCTCCCAACTCCTTGAGCTCCAATCAGAATCAGCGTCTTCCTCTGAAAAGGCGGCATCTTAGCTACCTCCTCGTAGATCTGCAGCTCATAACGGTCAAATTCTGTTCAGGACAACACATGCTGGATGAGTGCCATAAAGTCAGCAATAGACTTAGAACTTCACAGTAAATCTCTTGTATGAAAACTCATTTGTATCAAGATTAATAAACACCTGCATTCTTGGAAGTGAGGTACATCATTTTTTTCTTCTTTTTCTTCGCAGTTCGAGTTCCACAGAGAATCCCTGAGACAAAAAAAGTTTAATGAAGTTACCACAAGGTGGTGCTGAAAGAGAGAGTTTCATGACTTAACAAGAGCAATGTGAAAATGACATACTGGGTACATCCCAAGTCTCTTAATACATCCCTCCCTTATTCCTTCACTTGGTTCTTAGTCCCTCCCACCAGAGATGCATGTAGAGAAGACAAAGGAGAAGGAACGAGGAAATACATTTTAAGAGACACAAGACGTAATTTCCTCAGTAGCGTCACGTGAAGCGACACACTTGTATGATGACAACTTCAACTGATCACCACTCAGCTGTCGGTCGGCTTTAACAGCTGTTAACAGCTGCACAATTGAGCACTATATTACTTTAAATAAAATGCACAGTAACAGTGTTTTGTCTCTGTATGAAACCTGATGAACACCTGTCCATGAGGAACATCATGCAGTCTGTTTATTCTGTGAATTGTGTACTGCTTAAAACCATATGGACCATTTGTACAGCAACAAGCCAGGGATTTAGGGATTTATCAGGTTATACATTTCAGGAAAATATTGAAATCATATAACACTAAGTTATCAAATCTGGCACTCATTAACTATCAACTCACTGCAGCCTCAGATACACACAATTTCCTTGATAAGTTTTTGTCTATTGCACTGAAACTGCTCTTCAAAGAGTTTAATGATCTCTTAATGCAAAGTGATGCAGGAGAACACTCAGTTTTGGTTTTGCTCGATCTCAATGCAGCTTTCGATACCATGGACCACAGTATATTGGTTTAAAGATTCAGGCAGTGGGTGGGTATTTCTCGTTCAGCTTTAGACGTGTCCTCTCTTACCTCTTAAGACAGGACAGTCTCTGTTACATTTAACAATAACACTTCCTCACATTCATCCCTGGCTTGTGGTGTTCCCCAAGGTTCTTTCCTGGGCCCAATCTTTTTTTGTCTTGTACAAGCTTCCACACACAATAAACAGCTTTAAAGATATTTCCTGCCACTGTTATGCAGATGACATTCAATTACATATATCTTTTACATCTCAAAATCACTCCAAAATGTCAAATCTACTGAGCTGTCTTGTTGCTATTGACGATTGGATGGCAGACAACTGTTTACAACTTAACACTAATGAAACAGAAGATATTATATTAGCCCCTGATGCCATTGTGCCCATTATAATGGAACAAACTTTTCTCTGTCTGTTAAACCTGTTCTGCACAATCTGTTCCAGTTTGCAAGCCTCTATGTCTTGACCATCATGTCAACTGTGTGGTTAGCTCTTGTTTTTACCAGCTGAGAAATATTGTGCAACTTAGGCCCATTGTTCCCACAGTTCAGTTTGAGATGATCATATATGCATTAATTTCATCCTGTTTGGATTATTGTAACTCACTTTTCATCTGTCTCAGCAAAACATACCTGAACTGTTTACAACTGGTACAAAATACTGCAGCCAGAGTACTAATCAAGTCCTCCAAAAGGTCACATATAACTCTAATTCTTTTTTTTCTTTATACTGGCTTACAATTCATTTTAGAATACGATTCAAGATTCGTGTTATACTTTTAAAGCCCTGCATGGTCAGGCACCAGCCTACCTCACATAACGTCTATGGCCATACACTCCCAGCAGATCTCTAAGGTCCCCTGATCAAGATTGGTTGTTCCACACTCCAGACTTAAGACCAAGAGAGAGGGTGCTTTTAAGATCTTAGCTCAAACACCTTGTAATGCTCTTTGGAACACACCTTAACATGGCGAGCTTGACCGAGGAGCCACCATTTAAGAGACTTGAGATGCAGCTAGAGTGTTTGTACTGACCTGTATCAGAAGTATCCAAGTCTATTCTAACAAAAGCTTTCCTCTTCTCCTCCAAGAACTGGCTGGGGATGAGACCTGTGGCTCCACCAACAACTTTGCATGCCTATGCAGAAATCAAAGTAAATGAGAACTGCTGAGAGAAAGTAAGTTTAAATATTAAACTTCAGCACATTGCACACATTGACACTTCAGGACAGCCTGCCCTGAAATAGAGGGGGGATGCTGCATATATCAGTAATGTTGACAACATATCCAAGCAGGTGGATGAAGTATACGACTCCGACGCTATAACAGTTTTTGCCTTTAGATCAATGTTATCTGTAATTTGACCTTTCTACAGTATAAACGACAGAGTAGACAGGAACATGTTTGGGATCAGCAGGGAGTATGATGTGGCGTCATAACATTGTTAATGGTTTGTTTTAATGATTTTAAATGTCCTCTTTTAATGTTTCTTTCTCTCTTTGTCATGATGCTATTGATGTCTTGAGCTGAAATGTGCTACATAAATATACCTGCTTGCATTAAGATCGAACCAGTTTTGCACCAGTCGCATGATATAAACATCACCAGCCCTACCAACTCGCTCGCTGTCATTCTTCTCCCTGACTTTTTTCACATATTTTACTAAGGAGCTGGCTGTGGGGAAAAAACTGAATAAAGTCGGGTGATATATTCAGCCTTTGCATTCACAACTTCAGATCACCCCAAAAATGTAGGGACATTTTCAGGAGTTTTGTGCATGTGTGTAAAGGCTAAAGGAAGGCAAATACAGCCCCTAGGTTTGTCACAAACATCCTCCTCCACATCTTTCCACCCCTCAGGATGAAGCAGCTTTTTGCTTTTACAAAACGTTTTTTGGCTCAACAGAAAACTTGCCTCCTCACCTGCCACCAGTTGGGGTCCTCCTTGTTGACCACATGAAGGATTTCTCCCTTGGAAAAGGCCAGGCCTGCGTCTTTACAGGGGATCAAGTTGTCTGTGGCTGGATTATAGTTGAAGTGTGGCTTCAGATAAATCTACAACAAAGGATGTAAACAAAATGTTTATTATTACACAGAGGCAAGACTTCAAACCTTAAACCCTTTTAAAAATATGTAGTCACACCTTTCACCAGTGACATGACTTTATAACAGACTAATACAGTAATGTGTCTGGGAGCTTCTTCAATATCAAAATAATATTATTGTCATAAGATCATGTCCATTTCCTTTTCACGTGTCATATTGGATTAGGCACAATATTTTGAGCTTCTGTGTGACATGATCACACAATGTTATTTTGTGTGCATGGCAATTAGAGGATTTATTTGACTGACTTGAACGCTTGGAGCTTGATTCAGTTAAAAAGTTATAACATGTAACCCAAAATGCACATAACCAAACAGTAGAATGAGATCACTGGCTCCACCCCAGCACAAAGGTCTGACATAACCCTACAAACTACTCCTGGAGTCAGCTGCTGTGTGTGCCTGTTACTGTAAGAAGGAGGGAGTGTGTGTGTGTGTGTGTGTGTGTGTGTGTGTGTGTGTGTGTGTGTGTGTGTGTGTGTGGGGGGGCTACAGTGAATAGATTGGTGTATGTCCCAGATAGTGTGTGAAGTGTTATTAATAGAGCTTCCTTGGGCTCAATTTTCAGGAGGCTGGCATTCTGAGATCATACAGGTCAGGCAGCTCTAAACCAATCCCTGGACTCCAAACAGCATTATGCAAAGTTGAACTTACACATTAACACATCCTGTTTTTCCTCATTTAAGATTTCATCCAAATTCAGAACTCACGAGAATGTCACAGTAGTCAATATTGTCAATGTTTTCTGAAGTGAAAGGATTCGTTAACAGAATAGTTTGACATTAACCTCCTTTTCCTTACCCGTGGAGGTGCCGGTGTGTCCCTGTAGCTTGGCAGGACCTTGAGCGTGACGCTCCCGCTGCAGTCCCTCAGCAGTTCCTGGAGTTCATTGGGGTTGCTACCGACCTCCCGACCATTCACCTCGCGGATTATGTCCCCTGTGTGCAGCATGCCCTGCCTGTCAATTGAGCTGCCGTGCAGGATCCGTGCAATCACCATCTCTCCCTGCTCCACACGAAACGTCACCCCCTGAAACAGAGTAAGAGTCGTTCATGAATCTGCACTTCATAAATCAGACAGGAGCTCTATATCACGTGGTTGTGGTGCACAACCAACTCATGTCGAGTCACTATGTAATACAGAGTCCCCCTGTTCCAACAGATGGTTAATGAAAGAAGACGTGTAAAACAACAGTAACAACCTAACAGGAGCGTTACGTTTTCTTCTGCAGGGTCTGTGGTTAATATAAATGCATGACTAACTCACCAGAGGTTCTCCAGCCTTCTTCTGGATGCCAATCATCCTGACAGCATCAGCTGGCATGAGAGTACTCTTCAACATGGCATCACTGTTGACCGCAGCATGGGGCATTTCAAAGCACTTTGCTGCCACTTTGTCATGAGCCTCTATCAAAGACTGAGGTTAAAAAAAAAAAAAAAAAAAAGGGGAAGAGAGATGGTTAAATACAGAAACAAATAATACAAAAACTGGTTCATAATAGCTGTTCTTCAACATAACTTCAGGCAAATTTCTTAAAAACCTTTGTCAGACAACAATCTATTCATCATTCTTAAATCTAACAGTAACTGACGCTGCAAAAACAAGCATTTGATTGATCACTGTGAGAGAGTGAAGACATCAATTACTTCACTGCACACCTTTATGACTGCACTGACAGATGAGTAACTGATATATAAAGAAGATACATTACCCTTGCAGCCTCATACAAAGATTTAGCTTTGGTCAGAGACTACAAACTGCTTCAGCAATTGTGGATATTTACTGAAACACAAGTTGAAAAAGTACTCTCCCCCTAACTTAACCCACATAACTCAGCCTGCTATTGGCCAAAGAAAATACACTCCTCCCCCCCCAGCAAGGGGAAGCTGAAGCTTGCAAGTGGTGGGGAACATAGTGAAAAGCAGAGCTGCCTGACCTCCTGAGCTTCACAGAATATCAGGCATGGTTGTCGTAAAAAGTTTTCACATCTGCTCTCAGTTCAGTAAATCAAAGCCGGACAATGTATTCTAAAAATGTCTTGTCTTTTTACCGGATTAAACCCAGCAAACTATTGTTACACAAATAGAATGGTCTGGGACACCTTAAAGTGAGGCTCCTGGAGGATTTTGGCAAGCTCTGCAGAGGCAGCATCCTTTTGCGACAGGTCATTGAGGGAATCCAGGATCTCTGTGACGAGCTGAACGTTGTCATCCCGCACAGCCTGCAACTTCACTTCTTCAAGACGCTCATGGGCCTACACAAACAAATACAAATTTAAAATATCCATTTTATCCAGCTGAAGAGTTAAAATATTATCATCTTTAAGGGTGAGAAAAGATGTGCCTTTTGGTCAAATGTTAAGATTTTTGTGATTGTGATTTGTTTACACTTGCACCTCACTGCAGGAGTTATCAAAAGCAGTTTTCACATATACACTCCTGAAAATATCTAGATAATTTCAGAAGGACCTCTCCGGATATTCTCCTGACCTGGCTGTTCACATATGCACCTCACAGGGGGAGACTATCCCTGTCAGATGGAAGGGGGGTCGGGGGTCTCCTGAAGTAAGACGTGAGGTAAAAAAAGGACGCGGAAGTAGCGGATGAAGCAACAGAGTCCGCTACATGCTGCTATAACGAGATTCTTTTATATCAATGCTATGTGTAGTTCAGCAGAATGACACAATCAACAAAAGAGCGGAGAACAACATACTGGTGAACAGAAAACTTGATGCAGCCGTTTAATTACGTGCACGGATATCGTAGTATATAAATCTCACTCCCCCATCCCATTGGTTGAGTTGAATTCTCCTGATTATATCCTGCTGCATTCTCACATCAGCCCGCTCTGACTTGCTCCGGAAAAAATACTGGGGGTCGGCTGTTTGCGTTCACACATACAACTCCTCCGGCAAATATCAGGAGTTTACAGGAGTTTTCTGCAAGTGTGAAAGCCCTACTAATCAAACGCGAAGGAGGGTGGGGGGTCTCCTGAGGCAAGGAATGACTTAAAAAAACACGCTGAAGTGGCAAACGAAGCAACGTAGTCAGATATACGATGCTAAATTATAATAGTTTGAAGTTTTTATTTTATTATTGTGTCATACATTTATATGCTCAGCCCGCATGGGCTTACATGACACCATGAGTTAAAACGTTCCAGTATCAGAGTGCATAGCAGGTCTATTCATCGTCACGAAACAAAAAGATAAAACAAAAAGCAAGACAAACCCTAATTAAACAAAATATCTTGTCTTCTTTTCCAAGCTTTTGAGACAAAATTAGCAAGCTTAAACTCATCAAACTTAAACAGCCATTCCATATTTGTGCAAGTGTGAAAGCACTTTGTGC
The DNA here is from genome assembly GCA_020745685.1 of Tautogolabrus adspersus. Lineage (NCBI taxonomy): Eukaryota > Metazoa > Chordata > Actinopteri > Labriformes > Labridae > Tautogolabrus > Tautogolabrus adspersus. The sequence goes on from CM036542.1 coordinate 11,773,999, forward strand.
GAGTTTACATGTGTTTGAGTGTCAGTGTGAGTGTTTACTACAGAAGGCTGGAGTATTAAGAGGGTCGGTGTTACCTTGGCGAGGGAGCGGACGATAGGGCTCTCCATGATGCCTCTGAGGAAGATGAGGTCAATTTCTTTTGCTCCTGTGCCTGGTGGCAGGTCTTTCAGGTTGTCCAGTACTTGCTGCATGGCTGAGAGGTAAAAAATAATCCTGTCAAGGATTGTGCTAAAAGACTTCCAATCACTCTATTTTTACTTCGCCCAACATAACAAACCAATGCTTTGTGATTGTAGGGAATAATTGTTAGTCATAAATTAACTCAATACCAACTACAGTTAAAATATTAAACAATCTGGGCCAAAGAAAGATTAAGGAAAAAACAACACAATAACTTGATTATAACAAGCCTTTGCATAGCCAAAGCAAAAACAATAAGGAGACAGCCAATCAATGGGCCAATTCAGAGACAACATCCCTTATTTCCATTGCAGCAGCAACAAGTACCCAGAGGCACAAGGGAATTGTTCGACCAACAGATCTGCCTTGTAGAGGCTTAGTGCAAACAGCAAGAAGCTAGAGCAAAACCCCCTGACGCACAGAGCTAGCAGTTTGATAAACCAGCCAGCTCGAAACAATAGAATTTAAACTACATGATCTTCATCTGTACATTTCAGTGATTATCTTTCCAGTCAAAATGGATTCCTCATGCTTTGAATTGATTTTGTTCAGAAGAATAGAGACTATTTGACTATTTTCCCCAGAAAAAGCAGACAAAACTGAGAACTGACAGGACACTGAAAGAGAGGCGACAGAAAACATACCCACACAAATAACTGTGGGTAGTGGGAACTGGACCATTCAAATGGTAATGAAACAGCAAATGTCAACATTTTTAGACAGCACTACAACAGCTTCTGTGACAAAGATTAGTTATCACTGAATCTCTAATAGCTTACCTGTGCCAGACTTTGCGTTGGCCACAGTCATGTTTAAAATTCCTCAGCTCAGGGCGGTGAATGTCTCTTAACACGGTCAAAAGCTGCCCAACAGCCTGCCTACAGAAACCAGAGCAACTGGAGGGCTGGAGAAGTTAGGAAAACCCACTCAAGTCAGCATACTACGTGCTAAGATCACCAAACCGTGCAAGCCAAGTTTGGAAAATGAATCAAGCTAATTCTTAGTAGCAACAAATGCAGTTTAAAGGCATGGGACAAAGATTAGCACAGAAAACATTTGTTTGTCTTCAGGTTTTATGCATGTGTTAGCACAGAGGGCTCTTATGAAATGAGGGGATGACAAAGAGGGCCATTGAGTGACAAAGGATGAGTCTCCCATCTTTCTGGCTAAAGGTTGTGCCAGCCACACACAAGGGGAGGCCCTTGAGACTCAGTACAAACATGATCTCCAAACACAGTCAGGCAAAAACAGCAAGTGGTGTGTAGGTGTTTTTACTTCTGTAAGGTGACCTTGAGTGTCATGAAAGGCACCCATAAATAAAATGTATTATTATAATTTAGGTGGACAAAAAAGAAGTTGTTCTTTTTTGGAGTCTATGGCAGCCCTGTTCACATGTTTACTTTGAACTGTATAAAAGCGACAAATACAGCAGTTTACTGCATCCACACATAGTCAACAAAGACAACGAAATTAATTTAACAATCCAAAAAGTAACAAGAAAGGCAACACAAAAAAACACTCACCTACAAACTGTGTTCAAATCATCAGGTCAGCACTCCAAGAGGGAGACCCACGTTTTCTACAGAAAAACTCATCTGGTACGTCCGGACTAAAGAGAACACATTAAAGGAAAAAACATTGTATTCTTCCCAACAGTCCCAGGTAGTGATAGAAGCTGTTCATGCATGTAATTAGGCCTCTCTCTAACCCAATCTGCCTCTGGTTCCTAGACATCTCCTGTTCATTCAGTTTTACTGTAGTGCTGCAATTACTCAGATTACTGGCCAAGTAAATCCCATGACCGCAGTCCATTTAAACAGACTCATTACTACCACTAAGTCAGACCTTTGACTCAGATAGAGTGAGTCTGCAAAGGAACAATTCAGTTCAAATGATTTGATAGATCAAAGGTTCTGATTTAAATAAGACTTCATCACTGCATTGCAACAAATGTTTGTTTTGTTGTCATCATAAGCAGTTGTTATCGCTCAGTAGAGTTCCAAAACTGTGTTTTATCAAAAACAGATGATACAGAAAACTAGATGGTTTCTAGACAGTATTGTCTATTATGTCTATGGCTTACTTAACCTATTAAATGAGGCATGGTCAAAAGCCACCCAACTGCTCGCTTACAGAAACCTGAGCAACTGGAGGGCCGGAGAAGTTAGGAAACCCACTCAGTGTGCAATAACTTGCTAAATTAATTTCTGTTAGATAATAATTTTCTGAAAATCAAAACATAAAATTTCAAGGCCATTATCTGTAATTGACACCATCAAACCTCAAACAGGGCCAAGATTTTTTTTTAACGCCCAAATCAATTAGAGACTCAGATGTGCTGTATCAGTCAGTCTATAAATGACACCCTGTCAAATGTGATACCGGGGTACTGCTGTGATCAGAGGATATGAGGCCTATAGGGCCATCACAAAGCTTTAATGTGCCAAAGTTCAGAGTTTCACGTTGACCAAGTTATAATTTGTAAGACCAATCTTATACCTCAGAAGTGTATATTTCTCCATCTCTACATTATAATCCCCCAATATTAGCTTGTATACAGTTATTTTAAGAAATAAGCTCATCTTGCATGATGTGGCACAGCTGAGCCAAAAGGACACAGCTTCTTGAGACAGACACACTGCTTACATTCCTCCCTCACCAAACACACGAGGAGCAGCCGGGTGAGGGGTGGTAGCTAGGTGCTCATGGTGGCAGATAAGTTGCTAACTTTTACTTCTTAATCTAAGTTTGTTAAACCACAATGAGCAAACAATAAATTATTTTGGTCCACTTGTTTAAAATTGGCTGTCAGAGTACACGCGCACTGGGCGTGTTGCTAAAATTGATCACTAGCCATTGGTATCTTATTAGCTTCGTTATTAGCTTCGGTAAACATTTTAGAGTCATTTCGAAACACTGCGGGTTGCTTGAATATGTAACCCCGTAGATATATGCTGTCACGCGTTAATTCCACTAGTGTTCATTCAATGCATACTTGGTGTTAAGTCATTACTATTTCGCAGATCACTCGCACGCAAGTTAGCAATGCTAATTATTGCTAGCAAATACTGGTGTGCGCTTACATTTATACTGTAACGGTATATGTCAGCCTGGTGGATACTGCCGACAAAACCTAACAATGAAGCTGGCAAATTAACACGGCTAACCCCCCTTGTTGATGTTCCTGTGTGTAGAGGAAGAAGTGAGGTAAAAAGTAACTTAAAGTCGAGTAATTAGCAAGTAGCTAACGGCATTGAATGTGGCTCTGACTAGCTAGCTAAAGCAAGCTGTAGGAACAGCGGTAGCCCAGAAAGTAGAGGGTCCCATGATGGAGCCGCCACCAAAGAGTCTTGTGAAAATAAATGAATGATTCTTTACCTTATTTTGTCAATAGCACCCACCCAGTCACGCTTCCATTGTTTCTCTCATTTCAAAAGTCCCTTGCTGGCTGATGACTTGCGCAATAGTTCAATATGTACTTCTTAAAGCATTTCCAATGTGCCTGCTCGTGCCCCTTCCCCTCAGCTCACCGTCCAGGCAGATAGACAGTGTTATGCTAATGACATCCAATACCTTTCAAGTTAAATCTCAGTGAAGTCCTTTACAGCCCACCCTCATGTTGCAATGTGGATTGTACCTAAATGATCGGGATCAGCACCAATGGTTTCATTTAGCATAGTTTCCCTAATAAGCCTAATGACCTCTAAATACAAACATAAAATACTCTCTCTTTTTTCGCAAGCTGGCTGTTCACACTCACTGCAATATTGTGTTTCTGTCTATGAGGACTTCAAAACTGTAGAGGATATACGTTGATAAACAAAGCACTGCTAGAATGGTGTACCAGTAATAGCCTATAATAGGTAGGCTATATTGTGTCTTTTCGCTCTAACAAAACATCATGCTTCCAATGAATAGCTTAATTATTGTATGTTAAATAACATATTTAACTTTAAAACTCTTAGGACACACTTACCCTATGAGGGGAAAACAAGTACTGTTGATCTTCCTATTATAATTACCACTAGTGATAATCCACACCCACATCTGGCTATAAATAATCTAATTTGCTACACCCATCAACTGCGGAGACTTCAATGAACAAAACCAGTTTGCTAGCATGCATAGTTTAAAAAAAAAAAAAAAAAAAAAAAAAAAAAGAGGTAGTAGCTTGGACCAAGTGTTACAAAAGTTTAACAAATTCTCAGTGTTGCGTGATTCGCTTTTGATGTATCCAGGTCAGTTGATGGGATTAGAGTGGTAATCTGTTGAGGCAGGCTGCAGGTTAACATCGGTAGGCTTTATGTGAAAAGTGTAATAAATAAAAACTATGGTGAACTCATAGAAAGGATCGGATTTACTCTCCACCATATGGAATATAAAACGCAAACATGATTTTTCAGATGTTAATTTACCCAATTTGTGAAATGTATAAATGTTGCCTCTTCACCAGTAGAGGGCGCTGTTACTCCACATTAGTGATAAACACTTTCAGCATGCTTCATTTGCTGCGTAGATATATGCTAAAAAGTAACAGATAATATTTGTCAAATCAAGCGACTAAGACAGTGGGTATGTTCTGTAAAATTTTATATTACAGACTTAAGAGTTTGCATTACAGACATGCAGTATCAATTCATTTCATTTCATTTACAGACACGGCAGCAGCTCTGATAAAGTCAACAGCTCCAGCAGCATCACCACAGTGGCAGTTCGTCAGACCTACAACAGAAGGAAGTAACATTTGAAGTCAAACTTGTTTTTTTGACAAACATTAAAACCATGTAAAGTGTTTTACTATCCCCACTCACATAACAGAGGTAGGCATACGTTATAAACATCTTTCAATAAAGTCTAATCGATGATCAACGCAAACAGCAACCTTTAAAAGAAACACTTCTGTGCTAACATGAAATGAAGATACTATTAGATCAATTTATGGCTGTCGTGTGAATTATTGTACACGATTGATGTCTTTTAGAATCTTCTGCATGTTTATTTATGCAATATAATAAAATATTTCTCATTCTGATGCATCATTATATTGCAAAAAAATCTAAACATAAAACCAGATTTGAAAGAAAATGAAGTAAAACTTTCATTTTAAGATATTTCACCTGACATAGGTTGATCCTGGGATACTCTCGGTGCTCTCTCTCATCAGCACATCTGAAAACACAGTATCTGGAGTGTTTCGTTTCCCATACCTAGGCGTAAAAGAGTCACAACAATACGTCAGGGATTGTTCACATGAACTATCAACATTTTGTCGACCAACATTAATGTATGAAAAGAAAAAACTAACCTCTGTCTTGTAATGAGGTTGATGTAGTGCCTTAGTGCAGAATAATATTTGGCGAGCTCCTCAGGTGGTGCACCTTCCCGGGGACCAGCAGGCTTGGCTGGATATGCATTTATGCCAGAGTGAATACAAGCCAGCAGGCAGAGAGCCACAATACTCAGCAACATCACAGAGCTCGAGGAAAACCTGGATCATTGGGAGAATGAATCATCAAAAAGCATCATAAAAATATGTTATCAACAGTTTGACAATGATAACATCAGATATAGAAGCTCCACACTGGACTGATATTCCATCATTAAAAGGTTTGGAAAAAAACAAGCTTACATTATATTGTATCACAAAATACCGCCGCAGTCAGTTTATTCTCTGGTCAAGGCAACTCTGTTTAAAGTCCCAACATTGGCTGAGCTTTATACAGCGTGTGTCGGATGGGGAGGGAGGGTGGTACATTCACTTTTAGAGCACTCTCGAGAAATATCCACTGCCTCATTAGTTCAGTAATCCCTGAATGTCTCAGCGTGAAACCATACTCAATTAAAATATTTTATTTTTTTCTGAATTATACTTTCCACTGTTTGTAATTATTAATTATTTTCTGTCTGGTTTTTTTATGTTCACCTTTGTCTTATGTTACATGTTCGGAATAAACAAATCAAATCAATAGTGAAAAGACCAAAACATGTAAAGTGCGACAGCTTGAGATCCATTACAATGTTATTTATTCCACTTGATTTTTTGTACTTGTCAGGGTTGTACATATGTTTAATTAATTTAAAAAAATGCATTCATGTTTTCATGTTCATGCAGAAAGTCAACATGTATGATTGAATTATTCCTCATTTATTACTTTCCTTTAGCTCCTTTAAAGTAAAAGTGTATTTAAGTACACACAAATCAACAGAGGTGCACACTACAATTCATATACATCTGCAACACAGCTTTTGTTTTTTAACCAGTTTTCTTTAAATCCCGACAGCTGAATGATTGATTGCAGACTGTGAAAGCCTTATTAAATAAATGCGTGTTTTAATGATGCAGACTCACTTCTTTCCCGACACAATCTGGGCAACTCTAACATATTTAAACGTAATGTGGAAACAGCAGACCCTCATCAGGCATTACAAGTTACACACCATCAGTTTTATTGAGACTTAACGCTGGTTGAGACACTAAAGTGAAATTCTAAATGAATGTCAGGTTGTCTCTGCTTTCCACAGACACTCAAAGTATGACACACACTTTCACATGATGATTAAAGGAGCCTTTAATGCTGTGTCATCTCATGATGACTTGAATAGTAATACCATCATGTTCGTTAAGGTAAGCAGTCATTAGCAAGAATTAAAAAAAAAAAGTCTCAAATTGATTCATGAATGTTGTGAATATGAATGTATTGATTTTGCTCTCCCTTTTTCCCTGCACTTGAAACACTTCTGACTGATATGTAGTCGTCTCAACCATTTGGGCCAAACTAGCAAGCCAAGCTGCAAATTGCTCCGGACCGTAAAACTGGGCAGTAAAATTGCTCTAACTATATATTTTCAATTCCCGTTGATAGAGAGCATGAAAAGCTTTCAGGCCTTAAATGGTAAGTTGACTTTAATGGCATCTATTTTCTCTGAAGTGCACTCTTTCCTGAAATTTGACAGTAGATTGATGCTGTTGTTTCCTGTGACAGTCTGACAAGAACTCCATTCCACAGCACAGCCTTTGCAGGGAAAGTGCACACAACTGGAAAACTTTAACACTGGACGCCAAAATTCACCTGGCATAAAGAGGTTTACATATTATAATGATTTCACCAGACGGCACAGATCAGGGTATTATTCCCAAACTACTTTTTGAAATCAGTATACAGGAATGCCTCAACATTTCTAGAGAGCTTCGCTACAAAACTATTACACTATATCTTTCTATATTCACAATATGACTTTACATTACAATAATACTTCATCTGTATTTCTAAAAAAAAGAAAAGAATGTGCTGTATGGATCCACTCCTGATTTGAAGACTTTAGTCACATACGCCTGCACAGTACTTTGCTGATAAATGAGGGCCAGGTGGATAAAGCACAGAGTCCTCACAGTGTCATGCCTGATAATGTTGAAGGGCTCTCTGGTGTAACTTGTCATAAACCCCTTCCACTGAGAGAGCAACAGAGACTGCAGCCAAGTTCCGACCCACCTGCAGAAACCCTCACTGGAAACAAAACAACCTAAACACTCGCTTCATTTGCTCATTTTGAACCTGCAACTTTAACAATACAATCCTCAATGTGTATAGAGACTTCTGGAGGTTTCAAGAAGCTCTGTTTTCTTTACGACGTCCTCCATCATCAAGTATATTCAAACCATCACACCACAGTGGGTGAAATGGCTGAGCACATAATGGGAACATTAGCCACGCTAACAACTCTGGAGTCAAACACAGAAGTCATTTCTTTCACTTGTTCCCCTCTAGAGCCATTTAGTTAATCCACTCAAATCAGCTGCTTAGACTCAGAAGATCCAAAGATTTAGAAAAGGATTTGATCTTTTCATTCAATGCATTTTTTATTCAAACATGAACAACTATTATCCCTTAATTAAAATGTTAAAAACGATGCAATGTAGTTATTTAACAGTTTGTCTTCAGTGAAGTTATACATATTTGTCAATGATGGATGTTTTCACGTCCACGTTGTTTCATTTTAATGAGTAAAAAGCCAGAAACTCTTAGTGAAGCTGTTTAAATCCACACATATCTTATCTGAGTGTGAGTCATTCTTCATGTTTAGACATTGGCCGCATCAAAATCACAAGGGGAAAGTGAAATCTGCTCAGGCTCCATGAAGGCATCTCCTGCTCCATTACTTTTTTACATTTAGCAAATGTTGTATCCAGCTGGACTTGAAACAATTCCATGAAGATGAGTGGTCACTTGCTAAGATGATAGCGGGGTAAAATGTGTTTTTATGAACTTTGTCCTATCTGAGATTCTGTGACCGTGTTTGACTCTATCTTCAGGCTCTGACTCGTAATACAAACAACAGGTTTTAATTATAATACATCTGTTTCTATTTGATGTCACATCAGGCGTTGGTGGAAACTAACCTGAGTAAAAAACTACAAATGTTAACGGTTTTATATTATCAGAACATGCCGTTCATCTTAAGGACTGGTGTAGCACATGATCCTCTTTATATAACACAAGTGCTGAACACCCACATTTTTACAGATCCACTGAGCAATCTTTTAGCACACCTAAGTGCTGAGTGAATCCGTCTCACACCATATACTTTGAGCAACAACTTGCCTTTTACCTAGGTGGAGCAATTGACTTGCAATAAGTGGAGTGGCCTGTTTTGATGACCCTACATTATCATTTCTGTACAAAAAAAGTACCTGCTCTTTACAAACATGCTGCTCAGTGAATGGGAACCTCAGGTAGAAGGTGAGAGAACATGTACTTACTATTGTACTGTGATTTACAACCTTAAAGTTCTACTAGAACTTTCTCCAATATTTCTTTCCAGGAAACGTTATATTGCTTGTCCACTGCATACTCAGAGTAAATATATCAAAGATGTCTTGTATTCAAACAAACAAAAAAGATTTAGGGCCATTCTTTACCATGACTACTTCTGTTTTTAAAGCTTTGCAACATTTAACCCTCCAACTTTCATCATCTGCACGCAGATTTGAGTACTCACTTGGCAACTGGTTGGTTGCAGTTTTGAACAGGCAGACTACAGACTGCAACTTTTCATAACTCAGATATACATCAGCCCCTGCCTAACCCCACCACCCACACGACACAGACTCTCATCCAAAACACCAAGTCAAAGTCCTTTTATGTGTAAATGTACTTCGATTCGGTCTTTGTACGTATAATATTCATATGGGGCTGAGTAAAAACACTGACAATGTAAGGAAATACTTGTACAATCATTTCAATGTATTTGGTATTAAAATAATTTATTTAAACAATCAAAACATGACATGAACACAGATTTTCTTCACCAGACTCAAAAACTCACCACGTTAATCTTGACTCATAACACAAAATGTGTTGTCTTAGTCCAGAGATTTCTTTTCTTCTTAAATATTTCCTTTCAAAGGTGAAGCAAAGAAGTATGTAGTTATTTCTGTGACAGACAGAAATGAATTGTCCCGTGCTCTCACTTTGTGACTTCTGCATCATAAATGAAGTCCTCTGGTAGTGTCTCAGCAGGGATGCTCTTCAGCTGCTCGTCATAGTTGCGGAGAGTCCAGAGTTTCTCCAACTCGTACACTTCTCTGCTCTCAGGTAGCATGAAGTGACAGACCATGTTCCCTGAGACAGAAAGAACAGGAAAGTGAACACAACAAGCATCTCTATAGGGAATATAAGTTCACATCAACTGTTTGAATTGAACAATAGAACGAAGGATCTCTGGGTTTAACATACCAAAGTCAATACAAATCCAGTCGTCTGCATTCTTTCCTTCAATCTTGACATTTGGCTCCCCTTCTTTCCTCAGAAACTTGTACTGCAGGAAAATCATTTTGTTAGTTTGCAAAAGCATTGACCATATCAACATTTAACAATAAGAAAATCTATGTAAATTACCACTTTAATGGCATAAAGTGCCATTGCACGGAGGTGCCTCGGTGATAGACCGCTGACAACAATAAAGTACTCTGTGTATTTGATCTGCTCAGGTACTCCAATCACACAGATGTCCACTGCATTTTCCTGACGAAGTAGGGACACCAGCACATCAAGAGAGAAGGTCTCGGGAGATTCTGAAGACAAAAAGGAGAAACATTTTGTCACTAATATTCAGAAAATAAATTGGGGACTGTTATAGCCTCACCTCAGGTAGCAACATACAACTGAAATGCAGGGTAGCTAACTTTTGACATGATAATTATTACTTATTAACTGCTTTATTAGTTTGTTATCAAAATGTCCAAAAGCAAAGAAAAGGAGGTCACAAATCCTAAATCTGAAATAATAAATCGATTAGTCAATCTATTCTGCATCTTTTGTGTTAATCAATTAAATGTGTGGATACTTCTTCAGTTATAATGGCCCAACATGCTCTGACTGGAGCGACTCCAAAGTGAGAAACTGCTGCTTTTCTTGCATGAGAGTTATCTTACTATGGGTTTTGGACTTTTAGAGGAAGTCTTCTTTCCCAGCCCCAACAATTCAGGGTTTATTGTTATTTGAATTTTAGTTGATGCATTTGATTTTTCAAATGTCAAACTAAAGCACACACACACACTGCAAAATCCAGTTATAACTTTTACTGTGATGTAGAGTAGAATTCAGTCAATCTCATTTTAAGAGATACAAGAAAGATTTAAAAATGTATTTTTTGTGTAAGTCAGGTCAATTGAAAAAATATGTTGATGATGTATAATTTTAATGTATTAAAATCAAACTCCATGAAAAATATCCTCACGTTTAACAAACTAGAACCTGGAGTATTGTTTCTTTTAAAATGACGATATTAATGAAATAATTCACCTTTCGATCAGTTAACACATATACAAATAACCATCGTAGAGCTCATAACAGAGTTACTTACTTTGTCTGGGGTCTCTTTCTAACTCCGGTGACTCCTCTTGTAACGGAACAGTACTCTTGATCGAACTGTTTTCACTACACATTTCTGAGTACAATCTTTCTGTGTCCAGGTGACGATTGAAAACATAAAGCCAGCGCTGACATGAGGATAAATATGGTGTACCTCGTCGAGGTAGACGCAGACTGTTATTACGAGCTTTGGGGACCGAACTGAAACTTCTACAAACAGTGTGCACCAACACAGCGTTACCTTTAAAAGCCGAGAGCATTAGTTTCTTTGAGCGATTGAGAATACTCATAATTGTATCTTTAAAAACTTGAAAATCTCACGTTAAACGACATACACGAGCACACCGAGCTATAAACAGGAAGTAAATTTCGCCCTTGGCATTTGATTGGTTCATATGGCTTCTTCGCTGGTTTTGGGAATAAGATATATGAAGAGCGGCCCCTACGGGCCCCAAACGGTATTGACCTCAAATCTGAGGCTGCTGGTTTGCAAATCCGTTCAGTTTACAAGATTAGAGGTTGCAGTGTTGTTAAGACTTAGCCTTAGCCTCGGGATCCTGCTTAAAATCTAAGAACTAAAAGTGTACCCTGTTTGATATTTGCTTATCATACATTGGCTGAAGGTATTTTATAGCCCTGGTTCATCTGGAAATGCTTGCTCACCCTGTTTTGTTAATTGTCCCTCTGAGCAGCAAATGTCTTTGACAGTCTTTGTCTTGTGATCAAATTAATGACATTGAAAACTGATGGACAATGAAAAAGCAAGAGACATGGTATAAAAATCAATTATTTAAAATTTATTTTTGTAGGAAAAAAATGGAATGAAAAATCCCACAAATATATTTATATTTTACAAAATCAATTCCATTGTCATTGACACACCTCTATGTATAAAATTGTAAACATTATAAAACTTGAATGTCTTGAGGTATCATCTCATTGGTCTGTACATTGTCATTGAATCAAAATTCAAGTATGTAAAGCAGACAGTGATGCCTTTATAGATCAGAGTAGTGCACGTTTTAGTCACTTTTGTTCCCTTTATGATTCTGAGTTCATTTTAGCCCTTGTTCATCAGCACTGTCAGAGTCCATAGTTACATTCAGTCTCAAGCCAACAGGAATATGGTCTGTAAGGCCAGCCAGCTGGGTAATAAAGGTCACCTCTTCAATTTCCTGTATGGAAAAAATAGAATGTGTGAATTTATAACAGAATACTGCTCTAATGGGAATGATTAGTATGTTAAGACCACATCTATAAAAAACTGACTGTTACTACTTTTACCAAGTGAAAATGTTTCCTAAATAATGTATGCTATATTTGAGAAAATGTCATTTGAAAGAGAAAGTAGGGAAGAAGGAAAAAGCAGAGAGGAGTAGGGAGTAAAACCCTAGAGCGACACGCACCGTTCTACAGTGCTTTGAGATGGAGCTGTCACGATACAGAATGTAGTCTATTCGACGTCCGATCCATGGCTGGTCAGTTCCAGGGTAATCTACCTGACGACCTTCTGCAGGAACAGGAGGGGAGATATACCGCTTTCTCAGCTCCTCTCTCTCCAGAGTTCTACATGAAGGGGAGGGGATCATTACATCAGCTTCAGTTAGAGGCAGCATATGTGATGGGTTATAGAGGCTTCAGAAATTGGAACAGAGTATATACCTTTGCAGTTTTTCTGGGGTGTTTATGTCATCTTCATAGAGCGTGGGTTGCTCCAGCAGAGTACCTTTAGAAGAAAACAAATGAAAATTAAAGTGATTATCAACATTTGACTTGTTTGCATGCAGTACTGACTGTGGTTGAATAATTAATAAAGTATGCACCTATGACCCAGGGCTTCTCTTTTCCAGGCCCTGCCCTGCACGGGTCTCTGTATTCCTCAAACAAACAATGATTCTGTTCCATGGTGTCATCTAGACAAACAAAATAAAATTATAAATATTTTTAAAACAACCTTTCAGTCAAGAGAGCCATATTATAATCAATCTTATACAAAATAAACCAAGAGAAGAAACTTGTCAGAAACACACCAGGTGAGCAGTTATCAAAGTTGAAATCTCCACATAGCACGTCAAAAGCAACATCCTCGTCAGGCATTCTGTTTGCTGCTTGAAAATCGCCAATCCACTTGGTTACCATGTTTAACTGCTCACAGCGAATTTCTCCTTCAGCTGATTTCAGAGAATAAAGACCAACTGTTATAGACCTTAACAATGTTTGTTTTCTCAAAGAACACTGCCAAATTTAGAGTTATTTTGACAAGACTGAGAAATGTTGACTTACATTCTGGTGCAAAAAGATGTGTGCAGTTAAAAAAGCCAACCACTTTCTTCTGTTTCTGATTCTTCCCAATTAGCACCTGAAAATGTAAAACAGATCAATAACATTCATAGTATGAACAACGCATTACTTTTAACATATATGTGTTCATCAATAGCTACTTCATTCCAGCATGTTACCTTAGCAGAAAGGAGGCCCTTGGCAGCCAGTGCGTCTTCCCCACGGCTGTTTGGAAACCAGTGGTACTGGGCTTCTAGCACAGGGAATCGGCTTGCTACAAACAGGCCACTGTTGAAGAACTTGAAAGAGGAACAGTTGCATGGTGGCTGGCAGGCATAAACACCGACATCATAGAGAATGTGTCCAAACACTGGTTTCAGTGCTTTGGTGAGCTTCTGTGCTGCCCTTTTATCAAACACCTCTTCTAGGCACAGAATGTCCACATTGGCAGGAAACAACGACGATACCTCCCAGGGTGGGTTGTCCTGCTGGCGGAGACCCTGAGAGAGAAGAGCTCGGGGGGCACTACGGTGCCCTGTTCCACCCTGCTGGTTGGAGTGCTGATTGGAATTAAAAAGGGTTGAAGGTGGCTCGGTGCAGGGCTCTTTTGTATCATCACAGGGATCACAAACTACATGACTATTAGACATAGGGATAGAAACGTGTCCTTCAGTTGAGTCTGAATGATTACCTACTGGGGGCTGTGTCTGTCTATCCGTAGCCCCATATGTGGATGAGTTACCTGAGGGCAGTATGCTGTTGGAGGGACTGAGAGTACCACAACTGCTGGGGGAGTCAACAAAGATGCGGATATGTGGTCTGCACACACCATGCACAATGTGCTGACCAATTTTTGCTGCTCTGCGTTGGGTGTGCCCCAAGTTGTTGAAACGAGCAATGCCGTCAGGCAAGAGACACAGGTTGGCTGTGGCAAATCCAAATGATGCCTTTCCTACCAACTCAAAGCCCCTGTGTATCTCTCTCTCCGGTGAGGAGGGTATCTCTCTGTGGTAGCAAAATGGCCTGCGGCAGGCCTGCAGCGGTGCCCAGAGCAAAAAGCCCAGGAAGGCAAAGGGTGCTGTAGCAAGAAAAAGAATGAAGAAGAGAATAAATCCAAAGAAGACCTTGAGGGGGTGGAGGTAGCATTCTTGCTCCACTTGCTGTCTTTTCTCGAGGGTGGTGGACTTGCACAAAGCAATGAGGCGATCAAGAAACCAGAAACAAGGCAGGATTAAAGCCCATCCCACATCATGGAGGCATGCAACAAACCCATTAGGAAATGGAGACGCTTGCAGGGCCATTCCTCTGCCCTTCTCTATGCAACAATCAGGATGAAACACATCAGGACTGGGTGGTTAAGCCTCTTTCCAAAGCCAATGCTCTCCTTCATGGGCTCCAATGGAAACTAAGAGACAAAAAAAATGTAATGTAATAACATGGTTGTGTTCTTACAACCTGTGAGAATAAAAGCCAGTCATTCCTGCATGGGTTCTCAGGAATGACTGGTTTTTATTCTCACATTTAATTCAAGCCCATGCATGCCACTGTGGAAAAATGTGAAGCTATAGAGAGCTGCACTGACAGTGCAGTCAAATACAGAGAGAAGATCAGGCTGGCTTACAGCAAGATTATGCAATGCAGTATGATGACTTTTAAGGAGGCACAGAGAAAAACACAATGTAAACAGCTTATACGGCTGTCACCATCTGCACAGTGTTCCTTACCACTGACGACACGAGACTACAACAAACAGTCTGTCTTAACACCACACTTGTGTTACGGAACGTAAAAATCTGTCAAGTTTTTGAAAAATATTTGAGATTTTAATTATTGGATAATTAAAATCTCGAATATTTTTCAAAAACTTGACAGATTTTTTCAAAATAATTTGTCAATGACAATATAGTAACAACGATAAATCATTACAAGAATTCCAGCAGTCTGAATACAATACATTTTGAAGTAAAATGTAAAAAAAAAAAGTCTGTATTTGCCCTTTAATGACAGCACATTTAGAGAAATGTATTATAAGACAGTACAACACAGCAATACAAAGACAAAGCACAAAACACTCAGGTCTCTTAAAAAATCTCTACAAATGAAACAGCCAACCAGAATACAACCAGGAAGTTGCAGACCGCCAACAACCCACCCAAAACAGACTGCTAGGAATTAAACTCTCGTGTAGTTTTTTGTCATACTTAAGTCATGCGAGCTTTCTGCGTCATCGCGTCTTGTAAGGTGACACTCATACAGGTAGGCGAGGTGGATGTCGCCAATAATGTTATCGCCTGTTGACAGGTATGCTAAGCTAACAGTTATACTTATTATACTAATTAGACTCTAAACCCCAGGGTTGCTTTAATCGTCGTTGTGTAAAATCATAAAATACCCCTTTGTCATTATACCACGTGGCTGCTGAACCCCACACTTAATTAATGATTAATACATTTAAGTTATAACAATTGAGAGCTGTCACCTGTCCTGCTGCCCCGCTAGCTTATGCTGCGTTCCAGTTGAACTGGGAAGTGGGAAATTCCGAGTTCCCAGTCGGAAATGTCAACTGGAACGCCCCCTGAAGTCGTAATTACTAGTCGGAAACTCGGAGAAGTCGAAGGAGCCCGAGTTAAAATCCAACATGGCTGCTACGTGCATCAACCGTACGTTAAAGCTGAGACTATAGTGTTTTTTAGCCGAATGTTCCTCTTTTTGTGTGATTAAATCAATCACACTGATAGTATCATGCAAGTTCTATCTGTGGACATGTTGTCATGTTATTTTTGTGCACAAATTATCACGCAGTGTGTTGTTATCGTCTGGTATTAGCTAACAAAACAAAGGTACCCCTTGAGGTGTCCATGTTGCTTTTCCGACTTACAACAATAGACTGTACGTATACAACTGGAACACGCTCAACTCGGGTGTGACGTCATTCCCAGCTCCGACTTCCCAGTTCCGAGGTAAATGGAACGCAGCATTAAAACCCTCAGCTAACGTGGCAGTCCACAGTCTTACCTTTGTAGGGAAGCTGGGGCAGTCCGTCTGAAGAGTCCATACCGCGAGCAATCTGCCCATGTATTCATTTATTTGGTCGTCACATATTCAAAAGGAAATGTTCTTTCTTATCAAACAGTTCATTGAAGTGGTCCCCTTGAACATTAGACCACCGTGCTCAAAACGGCTCATGCCATTATTAAGCCACGCCCGCTGTGACGTCGTCATGGTTTCGGGCTCGTCTGGCCGAAGAGCTTACCTGAGTCCACCTGTTAAGGCTAGTAAGATCCTATACAGTCTATGGTCCTACATGGGTCCTACTAACTAAAAATTTGGAAGGAAGCAAGTTTTTCTCGTTTTATTACTGTAATTGCGTGTTTTATTGATGTTTTAACAAAGAGTCTTTCATCTAAAATAAGGAAAGCCTACTGCAGGATAAATCGATGAGATGGCCTATTGATGAATGCTAGATGCTAATGAAAGCACTTTCTTAAATAAAAATACAGAGATGAGAAAACAGGAAGGCTTATTACAATCACCCAAATAAAATAAAATATTGAATATCTTTAAAAATGAAAGTACTCACTTGCCTTTTATATTTTTCTCGCTAATCCATGCTGTAGATTCTTCTTTTTACGGTTAAGACATTTTAATGCCCTATAGGAAATAATGGAATATTGTTCAAAATAGCAATCCACTGCTAAGTATTTTACTACCCAAAGAAATCAGTTAAAGGATGACAGAAACTATATGTCTGTATGGCTCCTATAAAGTTTGCTGGTCAGTTTAACCTTGAAAATCATATAATATAACATGCATCCTGTGTATTTATTATTATTAGAACAGCTTTTTCTGAGTATAAAAATTCAGTCATATCAAATTTGTTAAGCTTGATATCAGTATTTATTTCCTGCTTAGGGACCATGGAAGCTTGCTTTTTTTCCCCTTTTTGAAATGGTCACATCTACCAGAGAATAAGAGGCCTTCCATCTCTCTGGGCCATGTTGCAAAGGCAGGTGAGCACAAGCAGCAGGTCCTTCTGAAGTTTCCCAGGTGCTGTGGTCATTATTGCATTCTTCAAAAAGTCTGGACTATTTAAGTGCATTCCCTGGTTGCTGTGTTCAACAGGCCTCTCTCTCAGGATCCCAAAGGTGTTCACAACAAATTCCGTAAAAGCAGGGTGAAGTGCTGTTTTATACCCGAGCTGACTCAACCTCTCCATGATGTCAGCAAACCTCTGTGTGAGATGAAGCCGATAGCCCTCATCTACCTTCCCTGTCAGTGGGTGTGTGCTGACCTGCAAGAAGAGACAAATAAAGGCTTGTTACTTCCTTGTGAGTCAGTGAAATTAAAATGTCCCGCTCAGTATTGTTTGTGTAAATTGACTGACAAACTGATACATTTCAGTTAGATTCATCCTCAACAATCATTTATTTTCCTTTGATTTTCTTTACCTCTGTGATCTTGTCTGGTATGTTGATCAGTGTGAAACCATAATGCCTCCTATGGCCCTGGAAGATATAAGAGAGAATCCTCCTGTCCAGTTGAAAAGCTATCTCTCCCAGCAGCCTGTTTGAATCTGCAATGAAATGATAAAAGACATATAATAAAAAAATGTTTATTTTTAGCAACAGCACCGTTACTGCTGAAATTTCAACATGTCATGAGTCACTTACCTTTGACAGTAAGAGAGATATCCGCCTGGCAGCTCTGAAACTCTATATCACTTTTGTCCGTGTGCATCGAGCTTTGAAGGAAAGATTTGAAGTTGACGGGAGATGAGGTTCGGTGTTCATGTTTGACCTTTGTTAGCTGCAAGTCCTTTCTGAATTCTTTCTCTTCACAGGTGTTTTGCCACAGGCAGGATGGTTTTCTCCCTGAAGTAGAGCAAACTGATGAAACATATGAACATGTTTTTGTTATTTATTAATAATGACAAGCAGGATTATATAGAGACAGACACTAAACATGCATGCTTATATGATATCTCATCACAGTGTTGATATTGCAGCAACCTTCACTCTTTACACGTGTGTAAACCTCTAAAGAATCGGGGTCTGATTTTAATAGTTTTACATTTTTAAAGCTCTCGAAAGGATTTGTTACTGGTTATGAAACAGACTGAAATAATTATTGATGCATTAAATATGACTTACAAAAGCTAACAAGACCATAAGCATTCAATTGACTATTTCTATTGTTATGAGTAATGCCTGAAACTGCTGCTGTGGAGTAGGTGTCAGGAAGAAATTAACAGCACACAGAAATGCAGAAATAGCCTTTTTGAAATACATTTTCCACAGCAAATACTCACGGTGAGTGTATTTGACAGTGAAAGAACATGATGATATTTTGTTCAAAAATCTCTCTTAGCCATGGATAGGTCAAATTCAGCAAAGAGATGAGGTATCACTTTGTCCACAGGTGGCGCTAAAATCAACACAAACCAAAAGTTTCTTACCGGAGCTTTAGGAATGTGCAGTGGTCTAATGGGGAATTCATTTAACTGTTTCGGTTTTTAGGGTGCATTTTAAGCTCATCTTGATTACTTCTGAGGCTGCTCACTCTAATTCTGTGTTTTGAGTCCCATCACATGTCTGTACCTTGTGATCCTCATTCAAAGGTCTTCTGTCTGTCCCATAACCTGAAGCAACTTAAGCAGTTCCTTTCATGACAGGATATTTATTGTGTGTCACTTTGATTTATATCCTACCAAATTTGGCTTAATACCATGCAGTAATGTCATTAAAAGATTAGGTATCAATGGATTTAGATGGGCCAAGAAATGTAGATTTGTAACTATTTCTTGATAATTGAATTACTAAGAAACAACTAAGATCACATTTCTTCCCTTTCAACTGTTACAATGAAAAGCTACAGCAACATATAAGTTTATCTACCCGAGATAGTCTGTAGTTGGATGTGCCAACACTAAACAGCATATCAGAGATAGGACCTACAGCGACCACTGAGTAGGCCTACATGATGCAAATATTACACTTTATAAATAAAGACAACCCTACCATAAAACTGACCTGATAAAATGCCGTTTTCTATTTCTTAGTTTGAAGTACAAGTATGCACACATCTTCACCCCTTCCTGACAAATCTGAACTGCAGCCTGAGTGCCATCTAGTGGCAGAAAAAAACCCCTCTTACAATACCTGGTAATTCCTCACAAGTATCACCATTGAAGCTCTGCGTCCTAGCTCTCTCTTTCTTCAACTCGTCATTTTCCTGCTCGAGTTGTTTGCATTTCGACAGCAAGGATCCAACAGTTTGCTCCAGGTCCATTTTCAAGGCTCCCAGTTGAACAGCTGAGCCCAAATACCCCAACACTTTCTAAACAGTGACAGAATCAAATATCAAATCACAACAACACAGAGTTCTCTTGGGAGGATTCTTGCACTCAGTACAAAAGACAGAGATCAAGTTTAGAAAAAACATTTATCGGTAAGCATTAAGAGATAACATAATTGTATTTTGACAAAAATCCCCAAAAGGTCCAGCTTCATTAGCTTTGTGTATAACTTTCAAGCTCATAACTCACTCTCTTTCCCAGCTGTTATTTACTTTGTTGTCATGGCGACATATTTGTTTATGTGCAAGCACATCAGCTTTGTGGATTTTGTTCTACTGCCCTTTTTAGCTCTTCTCATTGTTTACAAGAATTCAGATTAAGCAATAATGATGGATTGTAAGCCTCAAGATAGTCCACTTACAGTTTCATAAGTTTTAAGCCCATAAAAGGTCATCTGCTGAAGCAGCCTGCATTGACAAGAAGTCCCAAAAGGTCAAAGAAGATAAAGCACAACTGCTGCTGAGCTCTTGATGATTTCTTCCAACACTGACATTTTCTAAACCAAAAAAGTTTGTACAACATACACCTCATAAAAACTTTAATCCCCAACCCCCCCCCAAAACAACTCAACATAGACATCTATTTATATTACCATAGAAAAGAACATTTATAGAGTGAAGGCAAAAATGCTTTAAACTATGTGGTCAGTGCACACACTACAAGACAAGATAGAAATCAGGATTATGGAAAATCACTTCTAGCTATAAACTCAAAAATGTTTTCTTCAAATGCTGAATCTTTTGTTCCTCCTGTTTAGCTTCCCCTGGCCCTTCCAATGATGGCAAGAATGTAGAGAAAGATGTTGATGATATCCATGTACAGGTTGAGAGCAGCGAAGACGTATTCCTCTGGACTCAAGGACAGTTCCTTGTTGCCAAGCAGCAGCTGCGTGTCCACCGCCAAGAACTGTAAAATAGAGGAACGCACAATGGGTCAGACATCGATCTGGATCTAAAATTTGTGAAACATTTGTGACTGAAAAATCTGTAAAAATCAGGTTTATTTTTTAAATCATTTGCCATTTTCTAAGTTTAAAGAATTGTCTCACCCGAATGACAAGAAACGCAAACTTCTTTTATCTTAACAATACAGAGACACAAACACCTGTCACAACTAAAATGTGTGCTAGTCGCGTCGGACAGGAAACATGCAAAAGGAGATTATCATCAAATGACCCTCAAGCTTGGAGTCAAAGGAGTAACCACACGGCTACAGCCAACAGCTTTAATGTGGAGTTCTTGAAAATTACCAATGTTTGTTTATGATAAGTTCAGGTTAGAAAACCTGTGTACAAACAATAGATAGCAAAGCAACACAATACATAAATGACCACAACAGATAGGTCAGATGACTGTGATCACTACGTCTTAAAAACATAAAGTTACAGCCCAAAATGACAACTGAAATAATTGTTGTCTTTATCTCTGCAAGTGGTTTACCCAGACGTGATTTCTGAGTGTGAGGTCATAGTGGTTACGTTTATTTCCTCTGTAGAAAGTCATTTAAATAAGAACTGTTAACAGCATGTTTGCAGATGAAAGTGAAACTATAAATGTTGTGTTTCCATGTTGTGGTCAAACTGCCATTTTGTTTTAAATCACTCAAAATGTCTCCTTCAAAGCATTTCAGGGTTGACATTGAAATGACCAGAGCATCAAAATCCTTTCAAGCCTTCAAATCAATGAGAAAAAAGAACAGGCCGATCAGTACCACTTGCTGCTGAATTAATTTACTGTTTTAAGGATTTCAGGCTTGCTGAAAATCAAACGTTTAGGTTTCATGCCAAAATATAACTGGTAATGCAGCACTTCATCCCATATTGTTGCCTTTGAGCTATAATTAACCATATCAGATGGTTTTATAATAATTTATAAAAGGAAAAAAATGGAGCCCCAGAGGTGTCTGCAGTTATATGCTACTTTTACAGCATGTGTGCGAACACATTGGCCACAGATATACTTTCAACCTCATCATCATCATATCAACTCATTTTCTAACTTACGCAGGTAAAGAGTAAAGCTCCCAGCCCAGCATACACAATGTGCAGGATTCTGTCACGGATGATGATGCAGAGGATGCCGAAGAGGATCAGGACAATTACACAGACGAAGAGCACACCATGGCAGGAAGTGAAGTCGCACTTGGTCTGTGGGAGGAGGCACAGAGTGTTACTAAGGTTACCATCACATCAGAATGTGATGAATGTACATGGCATTCACACAAGAGGCAGGTTAGTGATACCAACCTGCAGAGAGAAGATGACCACTGTGAAGCACACAACTGCTGTGATGCCCACAGCCATCACCACAGACTCAGTGTCATGGAAGCTGGCGATCATTCCCACCATGTAGGACATGCTCAGAGTCAGAACGGACTGCAAACATAAAACACAAATACATCACAACTGCTGCATGTGAACAGAGAGTAATATCATAGTATAGTTTCAGTGATTTTAAATTAATTGAGAATATGGAAATCTAAGAATGTTACAATGTTTCCAGTCAGATCTGATAACACATTTATTCACTTCCTCAGCTGTAATTCCTCCCCTCTCTGTTTCCTACTGTAAAGAAAATGGTCTGAGCAGGCTTACTAATGCAACCAGGTTCCAAGGATGTCTTCGGCGTACACTTCCACAGCAGCTGATGACGCAAACGGAAACAAAGAATATCCCGTAGGACACCAGGTACGTCCAGGTGTTCACTTGGACAAAAACCTTAACTTGATCCACAAAGGTGAAAACAGCCACAAAGGCAAATGTCACCATCAGCTGAGCAGTCAACACCAAGAACACCTGCAGGGAAGAAGAGTGGACAGTAAGGCAGCAGTCAAAGCAGTCTTTTTTATAGTGAAAGATGGATCAGATTCATTCAAATTTCACACATTGTTTAACATTAAATGATCTTTTGCTCTGCTGCATGTTAACAAATATCATATTTGTTGATCGTTAACCTCTTCACACACCCAAACATAAATCCTCACACATTGCCTACATCCCCATACATCAAACGCAGCGACCCCTTACCTTTCGAATAAAGGCTCTTCTTATGTTCTTGTTATCTAATCCAAAATCAAATTCTTGGTTCTCGTGAAAGGGTGGTGGGTCCTCCTCATTACGGTAAACATCATCTGAAATGGCACAAACAAAATCATTATTTCTCATCCGGTTTGTATTTCACAATAAATGTTACAATGTCAAAAGATATTTAGCCTACCACTGTAGTTACCAACATTGTCTTGGCCCGGTGGGAAATATGGCGAAGAAGAGGGTTTTTCACCGTATCCTGGGCCGCTTTGGGGATGCATGGGCATCCCAAAAGAAGGAACAGGAACACCCGGTCCAAAGGCAGTTGGTGGAGGGAATGGTAGACCACCGGCAACAGGGAGACCACCAGGCACAGCAGGGCCTCCGTACATGTTTTGGCCCTGCATATTCATGTTGTCAAACCCCAAAGGAAACGCTGGCTGTCCGGGGAGCGATGGTGGAGAGGGTCCCCCCTGCACCGGAGTGTACTCAGTCTTCTCGGTTGCCATCTCCGTCTCAGATCGGGAGCAGAGACTGACTGTATTGTCAGATAATTAAAAGCATACAAATAATTGGTGAGACAGTTAATAGTGAGCTATTTGAAGGTACATAAGATACAACGATTAAAAGGAGGATGACAGCTGACAGAAGAGACGCAACGTCACGAGTCACATGACAGTTATGACTTCCGGTATATATCATAATTGATAAGTGATACCTGAATTGAAACATTAAACTTGATTGGGTTCCTTAAGTTGTTCTTTTTCGCTATAACGCTTCATAGGCTGCTTAAAAATGTACGAATACATAAATGGCCAGTCAACTGGTTCGAAGCCATCGATCAGAGCTGACAATGGCTCCGAGTTCTCACGGAGATTCCCGACGAGCTTTGGCTCGGCCGAGTGGAAAATTCATGCCACAAATGTCCAGATACAGACAAGAAACGGTCTTTAGCGCACACAATCTACATTCAGCGTGCTGCCGGAGTCAATAAAGAACCGAGATAAATGCATGTTATTATTATTATTATTATCAAGAACGAGCTACAATTATTTTCGTTTGACCGTACCACGCAATACAGCCATGTTTTTACACCAAACAATAAGGTTGTGTTAGAAAACGGAAATGCAACAAAGATCAAACAGATGAGGATAGCTTATTCAAACTACTCACCTTGCCCGCAATCGAAGTGTTGACCCCCCAACTAGATTCCCGATCAATTATTTGAGCTGTTTGTCTGATCGCAGGTTCTGTCCGTCTTTGATCATTTTTTTTTGCTCTCCCTCTGACTTCCAGTAAACTGCGCTAATTCCTGCGTCACCGCCCCCAGGATGCGGAACTGAGCGGTGAAGAGGGAATAGATACCTTTCCCTACTTTAACTGACAACTCTGTTTGTATAATAGCCTTACATTACAGAGCAAGTCGATTTAAAAAAATGATTGCATCAACAATAAATAACTGCATATGAATCGAACACGTATCGGATGCTTCATGTTATGCATGTCTTCCCACGATGGATTTATTTATTTATATTTGACGTGAAAGCTGCAGGCTATACGAGTCGGAAACTCACTATATGAGCATGATCATTACTCCGACAGTTCTGAACGCTACATGAAAATGTCTGTGACTTCATGAACTGTGTAGGCCATTTTGAAATGCTTTACAAAAACCGAAAGTGAAATGCTTGAAGTCATCATGAAAAAATGCCACCAGAGGAAAAGATCAGTCCTAGTTGAAAATGTTATGACAACAAGAAGTTAACAAAGTGAGCCAGTAGGTGTCAGGAGAAAACCCCAGGGCCCACCAGGAAGGGTCTCGAGACAACACAAGTTGCATTGGACCTGACAGAGAGCTACCCACCACATGCCCCTCTGTCATACCCCAGAGGTCACAACATGTGTCCACCACACAGCTCTGCATAGACACACATGTGGGGGGTGTATAGTGAAGGTTTGTCAACAGGTGTGTAGAAGCAGGGAATGGACAATGGGGGCTTTAACACAGGTCTATTCAGACACAAGGGAAAAAAACTTTACTATTGCAAATGTGTCTTACATTATGGTGTGTTATGCAGCTTCTATTTACCACAGCTGTGTGATGTGGTTAGATGGATTTAACTGGGAATAATAGGAAGCCGCATGTATGCTTCACATTTATCTTTGTGGATTTTTAATGTGAACAGAAGCATGCATGAAACTGTCAAACAGTGTTTCAAGTGTAGATACATTTACAAAAACGTGTGATTTGATACTAGGCAGTGACATGGGTCTTCTGAAACATAAGAATATGTTACCACTTTGGTGCTGATCTCTTCTTGTTATTGTTCAGAATTACACTGTCATGCTACAATGTTAAACGTATTGCATGTATAGCAATGATTAACATTGTAGATGGACTCAAGAACAACTTATATTCTGCAGCTTGATATAGGGATATGGTGCATACATACATTATTGTCCCATCCATAACAGTTTTGTATCCTTGTATTCTCCATTAAATCATTTCATCAAGCAAATCAAAGGCTGTGGGCAAAAACAACATTACACGATGAAGAAGCTAAAGTTAGATTTCCTTTTATTTCACTTTTTAAAAGGTTTGCATTATTTTGAGTCATGCATTAGAAAGTGCAAGGGGAAATAGGTGAATTCCTTGCATTAGAAAACATCTAATGTCTAATGACACCAAATGTAAAAAACTTTATAAAGTCAACAGTTCTCATAGCGTCCTGTATCAAACTGGTCAAGTATAAAAAGAGATATTAAAGAATTAAGAATCTATTCGAGACGACAACACCAAATACAGAAAACAGAAACTACTGGACTTTTTGCTTCCACACATATTTTGTTCTACACACACAGTGTTCTGCTTTGTTGAGCCTAGTTTAGACATCCTTCATTTGCTCTTGATCAGAATGCTGCAGCACATGTGGAAAAGTTCTATAGTAGGCTTCATACTGACATGAACACAAAACAAAGTGGGTTTTTTCTTACTGTAAGGCTCCATAATAAATACATAAATAGCATAATTTAAAAGGCACATTATGAAATATTTAGTCAAAATGAAAATGAGAGATTCACATTCAACAATGGTTCTTCCCATTTGCTGAGCTTGCTTGAGGTGCAGTTTAATGCGGGAGAAAACAGGTTGCTTTTACCAGCTTCAGCTGTCACTTCAGCATTTTGTCGTACATACAAAGGTGTCTAAACTATCTCACACCAAACTGTTATAAAATAGGAAAGAATCCAAACTAAACACTGACTGCTTTATCAATGTCTGCATAGCTTTACAGAGCAATTGTTCCAAAACTATGAAATACTAAAACTCTCATGATGGTCTGGCAAGCAATCATACGTTTTTAAGTGTTTTGTTTTTTTCGAAGTGTTGGGGAAGAAACTGGATTATAAGACGTCAATGTACTGGGGATTTTTTCTTTACAAATTCCACTGCAACATATATACACCAGAGAATCTAGTAATGGTGAACATAAAGGTAAGTGAGTCTCCTTCAATTAAAGTTAAATATTTTACTGCTGAATAAATATTAAATATTCATTTATATTCAATAATAACAAAATACTGATCTGACAAAATTAACAGTAATGACTAATTTTGTCTCCACATGTTTTGGTGATTTTCTTCAGGCTCTTTGGTAGAAGAACTTCCAAGTTAAAACCTGGGAGTGACAACCATCATTCAGCCTCTTCAGTCTTCCCTTGCCTCATGTTGCCCTCTTCACGATAGGGGTGTGACCTCCTTTGCTTTCTTCCTTTAAGGTAGTTTTCCTCGTTTCACTGCATGCGGTCTGTCTGCAGCTGTTGAGGCTGGTACTGGCTGAAGGCTGCAGCAGCAGCAGCAGCTCCGGGGGTTGCAGCAGTGGCCAGTGGCTGCTGGACAGTGTATCCATACCCTGCTGTGGTCATGTAGCTTGTTGGTGCTGGTGAGGCAGCGTACGGATACTGCTCATATGCAGCAGCTGCGGCAGCAGTGGCAGCAGCAGCCGCAGAGTACTGGGCGTAAGCTGCTCCAGTATAGTCAAGGTATGGGGAAGTGGCAGCAGCAGCTGTTGCTGCTGTAGCTGCAGAAGGTTGCACATGAGGGATCATCATACTGGGTTGGACAAAGGCTTGTGGGTACACGTAGTGGGCAGGGACTCTGTAGGACACAAGAACACACAGGGTCAAAGCAGAGCCACAGCTAGTCATCTTTCCAACTCTGAAACTGAAAAGCAGGCGCCACTAATACGTCAATCCAGTCCTCAGAACACAGCAAATCCATTCATTAAAGACTGAAAACCCTACCTAGAAATGAAAAGTTTAGGAAGCAGCAAAACCAAAAAGAAACACAAGCGCAGCTTCAATTCAAAAAGCACCTGAATCTGAAACACAGTGAGGCATTAAAAGAAGATACAGCCCAGCTCTGCACCCAAAGGTTGAACTCAAAACGGTGTTTGACAAAATGCGAGCTTATCGCTCAAAACCACAACATATCAGGAGAAGAAGTGGATGTTCTGTCCACATCCGGTCACAACAACACCACAAATACAGGCATGCCCACACATGTTAATAGGTCCACAAACACACAAAAATAGGGTAAAAAGGCCTTTGGATTCTTCAAATTGGAGCAGCTAGAGATTGCAGTACACTGCATTGCAATGAATTAACAAAAGAGTATTTGAAAAAGTGGCTGATTTGTTGGTTTATTGACGAGTTTAAAGTTAACCCTTTTTTTGATCCTTTATTTATGCGAGTAAAAGAAAGAAATGGTGTAAGAGTTGGAGCGCTTCATTCGAGCAAAATTCTCATACTAGACCAGAGTATAATTGGATTAATACAACCTTTGGTATCTGGGTAGGTTTGGCCCCACTTTAAACTTGTGTTGAAGTCACCTTCAGTAAATATACGGAGGAGCAGGTGTGAAACTGTTATATCTGTCCGTAGACAAGCACCCCCTCCCCCACTTACTGGCATACACCCCCACACAAACATACACACGCCAACTTGATTGACAAGGGAGGCTGGAAGCATTCTATTTTTGCTCCCCTTGTCATCTCCAAAGGACAAGCTGATCTCCTTCACTAACACATGGCAGGGCACTCGTCAACTGTAATGGCTGCCTACGCCACTTCACTGTCTCCGTGACTTTCCACCATTTACTCCTCTATTATCAGACTGAAGGATTCCTGGCTGTTTAGAAAGTTCTGCCTGTATTACAGAAAGATCTACGGTTAAGCAACCTTTTCTTTTACTCGAGCTGCATCATGATCGCAGAAAATGTTTTAAACATAAGCACGTGAATAATTTAAAACTTGAAATTGTAGAAGCCAACCTGCTGGTAAACGTTCTTTGTGCCAGGACATTGTTTTTCTAGAAACAGCCCCAGGGTTAAAAGGGCACAGCTGACTTAAGCCATCTCTATTGAAAGATATGGGATGAACATTTTGTGGTCGGGGGCTAAATAAAGGTGCTTTGTAAATCACCAAGACACATGGGTAATCCCAAGCACATAACCAAAAGGCTTCATGGGCACATGTCTCGCCCCACCTGTTGTTCACAGCCCAGCAGCCTCGTCCGTGCCATACATTATTAACAGCGCTGCCGAGTGACTCCTATTTTCCATCTGAATTTGAGAGGCCGTGGAGATCACTGTAGCCGCCAGCTGCTGCCTTAGAGTGCCACTAAGATCTCTGTCTCCAAACTATAGTGCAGCGAACATTTGAGCCTATGTTTGAAAAATGCCTCTTTGTGCATTGCAAAGCTAAAGAATGAATCCAAAATTGCATCTATAGTTTTTTTTTATCATTGAAATTAGATTTTTATATAAGAGCTGCAATAGGAGTGATTTTTTTTCCTTCTGAGAAAGATATAGTATTGTGTACCTGAAAATGTAAGCCAAGAGTGAAAGCAAAGGGTTAATAAAAAATCCAACAACACAGCATCATGGGTAAGGAAACTGAAAAGGAACTCCAGCATGCAAGCCAGTGTTTGTTTTGTTGCAGGGGACCAAGTTTGAAATCAACAAACTGAGTGATCATCAGCCCCCTTTTGACAACAAAACATCAACAATCAACGATGTTAACTCAAAACTGGAGTGAATAGAAACATAAACCACAGGCTAAAGCACAAATCAATCATTAAAAGTGTAAAAGAATCAACACTCCATTACAGAGTTACAGCTCCCTGTTTAAAAAACCCCTCACAAAATCTGCACAAAAAAACGTATTTAAACCCCCACTTCCCCCACTGCAAGTGGAAATAAGCACACAGTTAAGCTGAACACCACATCATACTGAAAACAAGGCACACACAACTCTATGTACTATCCAAAACTGAAAAAAGAAAGAAATACTTCCATGCATCTAGTCACCATTTGAGTTTGTTTGTGTATGTCAGAGATTACAGGTAACACTTTAGTGCTCTGCCCAATGCAGACTCAGCTATTCCTCAAATCATCATGTCCCCTCATCAGCTATTTTAACCGTTACCGAGCCTGTCAGATCAGAGAGAGATAGACAACATCAAGTCAAGTCCTGCAGTGGCTTATGTTCACTTCCTTCACAGTCAATGCCAAGCAGAGAGGCACACATCAACACTCACATGTCCTCATTCAGGATTTAACAGGTGGAGGCATTGGTAAATGTCAAGTTTACAACAATTAGCAGATCATATCAGGACATTACAGAGACAAAACATTTTTGTTTTCACAATATATACACAGATTTTTGTGAGAGAAAGTGGATGTATGCAGCTTCACATACCCATAAGGTCTTTGGATGAATGCAGGATGGATCTGAGGCACACCAAATGCAAATCCTGGAACGAAAAACAGACATTTAGACCAGTTAGAAGTGTGGTTTAAGTGCGGATTCTTTTCCAATGTCATGGAGAGGATTTTGAAGACATTGTTAGTTGCTGTGTCATCTCGGTTTGGATTAAAGCCATGGTTCAGCCCCTCACCTGGCTGGATGACCCTTGGTTTAGCCCCCAGGTAGGCCAGGTTTACATTAGCTTTCCTGCCGTCTATTATGGGGTTGGGGTCCTTGCATGCTCTGTCAGCAGAGGCCCGGTCTGCCATGGTCACCTGGAAATAAAGGAAAACAGCACATTTTATATTAAGCTAAAGAAGATTTCCTACTCTACAGCTTGGTCAATGTGCCCAGGTGGAACCCACAAATATAGGTCACTCGTTTTTAGGCCTATGTAAGATATTTTTAAGGTAATTCCACTGGTTCGAAGTCTTGTTCAACAAATTCTTCAACAGTAACAGCTGACCCAATTAAAACAAGCTGTCAAACAGAGCAGGAAACAGTTTAACCGACTCTTCTTTTAGATGCCCATACTGGATCAACTGGCCATATCCCCGACTGTGCACGTGCTCAGGCAACTTTAAAATGGCAACTCAAAACACACCCCGGGCTACTTACAAATCCATAACCTCTGGATTTCCCCGTCTGTCGATCTGTGATGACAACAGCCTCCTCGATGTCTCCAAACACCTCGAAGTATTTCCTCAGACTGGAGTCAGTCGTGTGATAAGGAAGACCTCCCACAAAGATCTTTGTGAACGTGGTGTCTTTCTGCGCCGAGTGCATCATTTGTGGAGATGTATGAAAAGTTATTTTATAAAAGTTGTTAAGTTGAAATGAAGTGAGGAAACGCGTTCAGATCAGTTGCTGGAGAGAGAGAGAGAGAGAGAGCGCGTGGACACACAGCCCCCCTGTGATGTGACTGGAGGAGGAGGTGTAGGACACCTGTTAGTTTGTTGCGGGAGACTTCCCAGTTGCCACCAGTGTGTGACACAGATACTTAACTCCACCCAGATCCAGACTACCACCCTGTGCTCGGGCTACCTACTGTCGCACAGCTGCTAAAACAGAGACAGGGACAGAATGAGTGTGGGGGAAAAAAACAAAACTCTCGTATGACCCCAGCACAGTTAATGACAGTCACAGATTGCAGAGCTGAGTGTGAGAAGAAACGAATAGTAAAGTCGAAGTTATTTGTTCTCAGTGTGTAGATAAAACTGATTTTTTAAACAAATACTACCCCACAGCGAGGACTCATACTTCTGTTTGTCTTTTCCCAATTTTTTTTTTTGCTGACTCAGCCCCACACTGCAAGGTAGTAGGCCTATATTTTGTTTATAAGTAGAATCATGTCATAACATTTTTTATGTCCTTAATGTCAGTTTAATGTGTTTAAAAAATAAGAATATTTTAGATTTCTGATCTACAGCTATAGGGTCTATAGGCTTTTCCTAGACATTGCTCGAATAAGTTGCTGGAAAAAATATTTATTTTATAATTAAGCACAAGTTTTGAACACATACAATTCTACCCCATGGGGACATTATAGTTCAGTTAAATGTAATAAAATTAGACACCTGGCACCACCATGGAAGGACCATGCAGTTTACCAGCAGTTAAACAACAGTCATTGGCAGAAACTTCTAGTGACTGAACACAAGTAGTGTTGGTAAAGGCTCCAACATGGAGACATGTGTGATTGGCCAACAGATGCCTGCATCATCTTAAGAGCACAGCATGTTGACATGTTTGTGTTGTTTACCTTTATGTCGTCAGTTATGGCTATAAATGTGACAGTTACCGGAGACTTTACTATAGACGTCCGACCCAAAAAACACAAAGTGAAGAATACTAATCCCCTGGTATGTTGTTGTGTGTAGTGCTTGACTAAAGCGAAACAACCTATGATGACCTCAAACATGTTCTTGTACAACAGAATCCACAATAGAATCGTTTAAAGCAGGAAATGAATGTGAAAATGAATATTCACATTTTAGCAACATTAAAACCTACTGCAAATCTCTAGCCTGTTTCTTCAGATATGTTCTGATTTTAAAGTTACATTAGCAGTAAAGGGTATTTTCTTTTTATGGGGATAGTCACTGAGACGCTTTGTACAAGGGTAAATTGTTTTTCTTAGATGTTGCTGTCAAAGGGATTTTTCTAGGCTCGTTCTAGAAGCAGAAGAAAACAAAAACTGTGAACTTCCCGCTGTATTAAAATAAAATGCTTTACTCATGAAACAAAAAAATAAATAAACAAAGATCAACTTGAGCAAGCCAAATGAAGAGTCAACACACCACTCTGATTGTAAATGTTCTATTCTAGAACATCTTGTACCAATTCAAACAGTTTGAGATACATTATAAATACAATGCTGTACAATATAATAGTGTAAATACTATGTTCAAATACATTTCTATTTACAGCTCCGTATGAGGGAGAGCAGCTTTGTTCTCTTCTTTAAAGTAAGGTCTTGGGTTGGTTTCATTTACTTGACTTGGATAGATAACAAGTTCTAGTCAGTTCCACAGTTCACCATTTCCATTCAAACACAAGTTCAACTCTTCTTCACCACTAAACTACTTGTGTCTTTCGTCACCTGATATGTCCATCACGCATTCATCCCATCCTCCATGAGAGACAAAAAAAAATGCATTATTGAGTACCTTGTAACATGTAGTGTTATATATCAGTCCATTCAAATGTATATTGCAGATGGACAATCAGGTAAAAAGGTGGTCAAATATTCAGTCTGGATGGCATTTTGAATGCCCCTGGACATGATGATATCCATACACAGGTTTAGGTCCATAGTTAGTTTAAAACTCAGTGAACTTGTGTAAGTATACAATGAGCTTCTTAGGGTTTATCTTCCTGCCAGGACATGAAGGCATCAGTACATCCCAGCCTTCGGCTTGTTCCTCAGGTTAAAGTGATGATAAATGGTTTCTCAGTCACTTCAGTTGGAAAACATATCAGTTCAAAATGGAAGACAGTCGGTGAACCCTCAAAAAAAAACCTTTCCAGTGCAAGCGTTCAAACAGCAAACAGTCTCATGCTGGATGGGGATTATTTCTTCCACAGTGTTACAGTACTTCAACAGGATAATAAAACATCCGAACTGCAGTCAGACACTGAGCTCAGGGTTTTGCAGTTTGTCCTCTGTTCAGGGTATGTGACATTACTCCAAGAGATATGGCACTAAGCTTGACTTTTACACAGATATATATATAATATATTTATCTCCACGTAAGTACATTAGAAAAATAACATATTACTTATAACAGCAGATATGGAACCGTAGTTCTTTGGTTACCCCTGACGTATCATATTGATGTAAATATCAATGATTTTATTAACAGTAGTACATTCTTATTCTTCATTTCTCAGATTTCTCCACTATGAGCCTCAGGGGAGGATGTATTCTCTTACAAAAATATTACATATAACGCTCAGAAACCAATGTAAGAAAAGGTATGAGGGTAATATTTCCATATGGACTCCCAGTTAAAAGTTCTCTATCAAAAATATCACCATGTAAAAAAACCCAGATATGTGCATAGTGAATTTTCAGTGGACAGTAGATTGGATATACCTTCATCAATGCACAGGTCAGAAATGCTTTAGGGCAGCAGAGACCTACAGAATCAGCTCGGAGACTTGAGTGGTCAAAGGGATTGAAGGAGAGGTTTTAGGCACTAGGTCTGAGGACCCCACCCTCATGGTCCCTGCCATTCCATAAGGAAGCCGGTCCATCTCGGGGTCCTATTTGATCAGAGTCTGAGGTTCTGTGTCCATGTTGGGTTGTCCCCTGGTGAGGCGAGATGGCTTCACAAACACACCGTGGCCCGGAGGACAGCGGAAGTAGACTCTGCCCTGTACAGTCCCGTTGTGCTTACCTACAAAAATAATACTGTGTCACAACAGAGCGTTTGATACATGAGGGACAAAGACATGCAACTTGCTTTTCTACACTAAACATTAGAGCCTGAGGTACTTGGCTTTTAAAAGGCTGATGTGAAGGCCTGAATCACAAAGCTATGATGACTTCAGTCGCCACTTGTGTTTTTAATCATTTGATTTCTGTGCCCAACAACACACTAAGAAGGATTCCTACAATTTCTATAAAAATACTTGTCAATGCACTGTGGTGGACAAATAAAGTGATGCCACATTATTTCAGATCTGTCTCAGTAAATGTCAGGCTATAATTTCACCATCACATACATGTATCTGTCACACTCAAAACCTATACAGAGACTCACCCACTGCCATGTCCAGCTTCACACCAATCCAGATCCCCTTAGCAAACTCCACTCCTCCGACGTAGTGGACCGTTCCTCTCCTCTTCCCCACCCACACCTGCTCGCCAGGGGCCATCCAGTCAGGAAGCTGAGCCACAGGGGTGCTCTCGTCTCCGCTGGAATCGCCCGAGGGCTCTGCGCTGCTGGGGTTCGGGCTGGGACAGGGACTCCCGTGTGGCAGATCTCCGAGAGCTGGCTCCTGGATTGGAGGTTCCCCTCCTGCTCGAGGAGTTGGAGCTGAGCATGGAGCTGTAGATAACAGTGTGACCGGGGATGATGACGCTGGAGATGGAGCTGGGACTTTGTCAGGCACAGATAGTGGGGTAGTGTTTGTAATATTTGGACATTTGAATATAGAAGTTGAAGTGTTTTCAGGATCAGATGTATCTATAATTACAGAGATATCAGAGGGGGTTTGATTGCCTGTATCACGTGTTTTTAAATTATGTGGTTCCTTTTGCTGGTTTGTAGAGAACTCCAATCCTTCCTGTTCCCATCCTTCAGTAAAACATGCTAATTCTCCATCTCCTATACTGTCTTCAGCTCCTTTAAAGTCAGTGAACTCCTGACTGGCACTGAGAACAAACTTATGAGGCAGAGGATATGTTTCCTGCTTGTCTGTGCAGTTAGGGATTCTGACAGGAGAGGAGGCAGGTTGACTGAGCAGATCGGGAACCCCACCTGCAGAGAGAGGGAGCTGCTGGGTGTCAGTCCCTGCAGAAACACTTTTGGTTAGGGTGCAGCCTCTTCCAGCTTGGCTGCCAGGGGGGTCCTGGGTGTCTCTGGAGGTGCAGCTGAGGTGGTCGGAGCTCTCGCTGGCACTGAATGGCATGTCAGACAGAGTGGCGTTGGAGGCACTGTGTGAAAAGTAGCCACTGGTGCAGCTGCTGGTCGTGGGGCTTCGAGGCACCTCCCTTTCTCCACCCCCACCTCCACACCGGCTTCCCTTTGAGTCAAAGCGGGAGGACAGAAAGCCGTCCTGGCTCTCCAGAGTGGCGTTGTAAATCTCAAAGTTTGCAAAGTCTTCTGGGATGTAAGGCTTGAAGCTGCTGTGGTCCTGAGCGCCCTGATCGAAATTCAGCATCATGTCTACAGTTGTCTCCTCGTCCTCAGAGTCCTGCTGAAGGAAACGACGGAAGCAGGACAAAAAGATATCCCACCACACAAGATGTTAGCTAGAGCCTATAAGAAGCATCTAAACAAAGACTTTTTTTTAAAGGGAATGAAGTCAATGAAAAAATGACATAAAATGTGATAATGGAGCATGTATATGAGAGAGTATGAATGATGAGTCTGCTGTGCTATTGCTAGTGTTTTAACCTACTTCTGGAAAGCTTCAGAAGAGGGATTGGTGTGCAACTTTTAAAGCAAGTCATTGTAGTGTGTATAAGCACTCAACAGTGTGAGTCTTCCATCAACATATAACAGAGTGTGTGTGTGTCTGTGTGTGTGTGTGTCTGTGTGTGTGTGTGTGTGTGTGTGTGTGTGTGTGTGTGTTTAAAACTCTCAAATTTACCCTCAGAGCCGAGTGTGCTGGCGTGTGTAGCACTTACAGCAGTGTGTGGCAGTGTGTGGCTGAGCTGTCTGCTGGTGGGAGTGGAGGTGAGGGTGGAGGTGGAGGTGGAAGGCGTGCAGTGGCCCTCGCTGCCTGCCCTGGGCCGGTGCCAGGAGCAGGGAGGGGGGAGCAGTGCAGTGCTGTCCACACATGAGCGCATGCTCTGTGGATGGGTCACAACAACAGCAAACACTTCACACACACACACACACACAACATGCTTGGAGCTGGGCAGGAGGCCAGTTACACAGTCAGTGCCATGCAGGTAAATATTTGACAGAAACAGTGCTTGAAGTGTCTAAACAGTGAGTAACTGTACTTCTTATTGCACCAACACTTGTGGGCATCAGGTCCTTAATGATTTCCCAAACCTTAAATTGAAATGTTTAAACTGATACCAATAAGAGAGGGATAGCATCTCAGATTACAGATATTGATAGTGTACATTAGTTTGCTGTAAACAGAACATAGACCTTTTTCTACTTCGATCTTGTAACATTGCATTGTTCATGAATGTGCAAATTAGACATTTTTTGTAAAGAATAACCTGATTAAAGAATATTAAACATTATGTCTGAACTAATTCTAGTGCACATCACTGTCTGTTAAGCTGTCTGCACACAGTGCTGAGAGTATAGGTGACAATGAGGGGAGGCCGTGGACTCATGGTTAGTTTGCTTGCCCCATGTACACAGGCTGTAGTCCTTGCAGTGAGCGGCCCAGGTACGAATCCAACCTGTGGCTTCTTTCCAGCATGTAATTCCCCTCTCTTTCTCTATCTACTGTCCTAACACTATACCAAAGGCCCAAAAAGCCCCAAAATAAATCTTAAAAAACAACAACTATGGAGGAAGAGCACACTTCTCTGGTAAAACTATGACATGACGTTTTTTAAAATCCCTGTTAGCGTTTTTCTCTGCATTAAATGCAATCATTTTCATATCGGCACATATCGTAAAACACATACGCATAAACAGATATATAACCGCGATATGTCTAAGGTGACCCAAAAAAAGCATCTTCCAACAGATAAATATTAGTCAGGCTCTACTGTTGACTATCGATTTGTCAGGTTTACATGTTCTTATGGTCTGTAGGCCACATTTTAGTTGTGTTATCATCATACAAAGACCATTTTTAATCAGACTGTAGTTCTTTGTGTTTCACAACAGTCATACTCTGAGAACTGTTCCCTCTCTTTTGGCCTTTACTGGCATCTTACTGAACCACTTTACTGTTAGGACTGTCTTGTTAAGTACCCACACTCTTAGTACACTTCAAGCACAGAAAATAAAAAATGCAAGGTTAGTTAAAATGGTTGTAACAGCCATGATTAATCACAAATATCCAATTCAGACATGAGACTTCATTCCATAGCTCTGTCTCATTTAGTGTTATGGTTATCCACAGCTGAAGTCATGCTCCTGTGAGTCATGCTCTTTCATTGAAAACACAGTAGATGGTGACTTCATGTTTTTTGTTTTGTTTTTGTCAGCCAAACAACTGCAAAGTAATTTTCACAAAAATGTTATGGAGATGCAATTTGATGTAAAAAGTGCCATGATGAAATGTCAAAATGTTTTTTCGAAGGATGGCTGACAAAACGAGTTGAAGTATTCACACAAAGGCAAAAAAGACCTCCCTCTCGAGAACGTCTCCCTGCTTACCTCTTGTCCGAGCAGGGGCCGAGCCTCCAGGGCTTTCTTGGCCTTGTTCTCCTCTTTGACGGGCAGCAGAGATTTGAGGAACTTGGGTGGCTGAGGAGAGAGGACTTTAAAGGGGCTGGAGTTGAAAAACGTAGGGCTCTCTGGGACCAAACCTGCGCAGGAACATTCAACAGTAACCTAGTTATTTCATGTATTCAAAACAGACCGTTTCTAACATCAAATAACACAAGGACACAGATTGGCTACCTGGATTCTCTTTGCTTTTTATGGGTGTATTACAAAGTGAACCCTCGGAGGGATTGCAGTTGATGCTGTCTCCATGATCACAGTGGTCCTAGACAACAATATGCAGGTTAGATTAGAGTGGAGTCCTTTAAAAACCATTAAAGTGTGACTTTTATTATCTAGGGAGCAGTTATGACATGCAGAGGCGTTCTTATATATTTAACTACTCACCTTACACTCTTCATCCTCACAACCAGTCAGGTCTGTTTTACTACATGAAGACTGGAAAGCAAGGAACAATCTTTTATCAGAGTCATAAATTGTATAAAAACAGTTACTGACACACAGTATGTTTCAGATGGCAGTGCAGTGAGGGATGTTTTCATTACATTCTGTACATTTGGTGTGCTGATACTCCTTCTTAGGTGTCTCCCTTTGGCAGTGAGCGCTTCCTTTACTGTCACAGCCTTCAGGGGGAGGGAAAAAGGTGCAAAGTTTACCCCCAATAGAAAAATTAACATCCATTATACACTTTATACAGAAAAATGTTCATACTGCTTGTGTTACATTACGTCAACACGCGACTGTAGATCATACCTGTCGGAGCTTCTCCAGACTGAGGATGTTCTCCACTTCCAGAACTCCCCGTGTATATTTCTCAATGTACGTTTCTCCATCCTGAGTCTCCTCGCTGTCCCCGCGAGCAGCCATGAGGGCCAAGGTTTCCCTTTCCTCTGGCTCCTCTGAGGCCTGCAGAGGAGGGAGATGTTGAAGTTAAACATCACATGCCTTGGTTAGATAC
The DNA here is from genome assembly GCA_020745685.1 of Tautogolabrus adspersus. Lineage (NCBI taxonomy): Eukaryota > Metazoa > Chordata > Actinopteri > Labriformes > Labridae > Tautogolabrus > Tautogolabrus adspersus. The sequence goes on from CM036542.1 coordinate 11,812,071, forward strand.
AGCTGAAGAAAAACAATTCTTATCGAATCAAGAAAGTCATACTTGTACCTTTGGTATGTTGGAAACGATCTCATAAGTAACACCACAGGAATAAAGTGAGTTCTTTATGGACATTCTCCGCTTGAGACTCTGAGTGAAGCTCTGTAGGAAACAATTCAAAATAACGTCAATCATTAAAACAAAACCCATTACTGTAAAGGCCAGCTCCGCTGTGGGCTCACTCTGTCTAATGAAATCTCATATCTCCTGTATTTACCTGTTTGTTGTAGATGTTGACAGCGATCCTCTTGCGGAGCACCAGCTCCATGGAGGCCGGGTGGCTGAGCTGCACCGTGGCTTTGATGATCAGATAAATACGTTCATTAGGAGACGTGATACGGTTGAGGTGCACAGAATCGTGTATGGATGAGTCCCAGGAGCACACTGCAGACACCTGATGAATAAGAAGAGGTGTGATTTATTTTTGTAGATCACAATCATCTACAGACATGTGGATTACAGTGTAAGTGGGCTACGGTGTAGGTGGGCCGTATTTGTGGGTTTGTAAGCTGCAAAAACTCATGTCCTAACACGCCAGCACAATTAAGCACAACAAAGAGGGTTAGTGATTACTGAATGGTTAGTGCATGAAAAAGAACATCAAATCAAAAAAATAAAGATGAGTCTTCTTTTAAATGCTTGCTTCAATGCAGAACTTTAAGACTGTGTAATTGTTCAGTTACACACATAATTGTAGGAAAGATATGTCGCCCTGTTCTGTGTGCAATTATTTGAGAGAAAAGAACTTCTAGCAGCAGATAAAGTAGTAAACAACAGCTACATTCAACAAAGAGCCCTAGAGGAAGCACACATGGAAAGACATGATACTGTATGTAGGTTTATGAAAAGAACACCTAGTGGAGAAAACCCGGTACCTGAAAGTTTCAGTCTCACTGTGGTTTCTAAGCCTTTGATCATGTGATCATCTGAATGGTAATATTTAAAGTTGTCAAGCTGTTAAAAAATTATTCGAAATAATTACACGCTTTGTGACTGATTAATCCTGATTAATCGCATATATCAATAACGTTAGAAGCAATGCCTTATGGGTAAATTAATTGCCTTACACTATTTCTAGTTACCGTAGTTATTTCTAACTTCTGTATTTTAATTTGACTCCATTCTCTTGTAGTAGAGTTTGTGTCTCTTGCGTCGACTACATCATGCCTACATCAGCTGTGTGTTTTTACAAAGCTGCAAAAGTTTGATTTTGTCTTGCGGTTCAGTTTTGACAGCATGTGAGTCCCGAGTGGAGGATGCTGGTAATGACATACACAGATGATACAAAAGAAACTGGTTCTGAATGACACTGGAAATTTGTCCACGCTTTTGAATCTGCTCAGGGGGAGATTTAAATGTAACAGAAAAGGTTGCATTTAGAGTTGAGATGTACCACAGCACATCTCTGTATGTAAGCTGAGTGTTTTTATAATTCTCTGCAGTGTGTGTTAGGACCCTCCACACAGCATGTGCGGGGGGAGGAGAGATTAGAGCAGATTTAATAAACGATCGCGGCTGGTGTTTCATTTTCTTGTATAGATAAGACAAAAAAGTAAAGCCTTTATAGCATGGGTTTTTATCATATTAACACATTTGCTAGCTACAGTTGTATGATCTGTGACGGCATCGGAGTGTGATTAATCTGTGTTAGTTTGCTTAATGCGTTTTTTTCTGTGATTAATTAATGGAAATCAATATTATTTTAACAGCCTTATTAATATGACCTCAATCTGGAAACTCTTCCCAAATGTGTATGTACATGTGTCACAGAGTTCCTTTTGTGGCCACAGGAGGGCAATAAAGACACAACCAAGGCTCACCTCCTCATCACTATGTCTGATGATGGGCAGATAGAAGAACTGGCTTCCATGCTCTTTGGGCAGGATGGAGTTAACACCCGCAGCATGTGGGCCGGTCAGCTGCTCAACTACTGTCAGATTATCCGCTGGAGACATAAAAACACAGTTTAGCGTTTGTGCAGCCTTAGAGGAAGATGTGAAATATCAGTTAAACAAAGCATGGTAAGTTTCTGCCTTACCATTTAAATCCAGGAAGAGTACAGGGATGTGAGCTTCCATTCCTGCAGGTGGCGTCCTGCACGGAATATGATGTTAATAGTTAACAAAGCTGACAAAGAATTGAGTCTGACATGTGCTTAGAAATGTGGGTGTTTTTTTTTACCAGTCTGCGGGTGCTCCGGGGATGCAACTGCCAGGTGCAGGAACCAGCACTGCGTTTCTCTCCTCCGTGAGGCCGACCCATTGCTCCACCAGCCGAGCCTCACGCTCAATGTCCTCCTCTGACTTCTCTGGATACAAAAATTAACAAAAGATTGACAACAAAACAGGGACAAAGGATTAAAAATACAGTCAACAAAGATCATCCACCCTGCATGCTCTCAGCATGTTGTGGCTCTGACACAGAGTCAAGGACTCACCCTGTTTGTTGATGATTTTCTTGATTTGATCATCAAGATACTCTCGACGTTTGATGAGTGCCTCCGACCAGCGCTCTCGAACACAGTTGAGATCTTCCTCCTGGAACCAGAAACATACCGAAATCATTGTCAGCCGGCTCAATAAGGACAAAAATCAGGTGCATGTCACAGTAAAGAGTTTGCAGGGCAAAGTGGGGGTGCACAGGGCTGATTTGTCTGAGGTAGAACCCTTAAGGGCTTTAACACACCAACCTTTAATAAATTAGCTAAACCAAGATGAAACGTATCCTTTTATTCATTCCTAATCCCAATGTGCGAAAAATGAAAGCCTTCAGGCTGTGTTTTGGCTGAAAAAAAATTACGGTCCTATTCCCAAAAACACACCCCTTTGCAGATCTCACTCACATACAGTACACTCATCTACAGCAACACTCACACTTTTGCATGTACAAACATGTTCTCACATGCAGCCACAACAGCCCAGAGTCCTACCTGGACACACAGCAGATCCCGCTTTGAGGGAACCACAGAGCAACCATATTATGCATCTGATTTCAGCACTCTTTCATCATGCAGAGTACTGTAAATCATGCAGCCATGCAATGCCAATGTGATTACATGAGGTGTATTATTCCTGCAGCTCTTCAGTAGTGACAAGCACAGTAGCATTAGTATGTTCGACCAGAGGGGGAATAAGCAAAAGAGAGCAGGACAAGATCCCTGGCAGACAGACTGGAAGCTCAGCCATGGGTACAACTGTATTTTTCACAGAGGTCTGCCAGAGACTGGTTGGTGTGATTGATAATAACAGCAACAGACATCATCCACATGTGCAACAGCTGTTTATTAAGGCACTCGTTTAGTCGGTAGAGACACGGCCCTTTGCCTCCGGCCTCACATGCCCTCAGCAACAGGCCGAGTCACAAACACATGATCAGTTGTCTTCCTTCATGCTGCAGAATGAACTAGAGAGGGGAGCAGCATCAAGAGGAGACTGAGAGGGTACCTGATAACTATCCACATCTTCTTCCACCTCTCTCTGGCAGGAGAGAACACACTTAGTCAAATGAGGGGAACAAGAAAAAAGGGTTCTGACCAGACAGGCTCACAGCGGCTTTACAGTACCTCCATATGTATCTGCTTTTGAGTAGTACATGTCTACAAGTAGTACAACAAGCCCAGGGAGTTGCTCTTTTAATAATTCGGGATGTGTAAAATAAAGAATGGATTCCGTGACTACTTAGAGTTGATCAAATCATTGCCTCCTTTCTCAATTAGGTGAAATCAGTGCATGAACAAACAAACGAGTGCTAATGAGTTTGTGCATTCCTTGGTCTTCTTTAGAATCAGTGCCAGCTATCCAGATGAACCAATCATGGCACGAAACCAGGGATGGACTAGACATACTTTGGCTGAATCAGCATAATATTGTTGGGCATGAAACAAGTGTACTGTTCCTCAAACACTGTTCAGTTCTAAAGTAACATCAGCTCTGTACAAATCATAATCCTATTTTTGACAACACAATAGTCTAAGAAGCGTGTGAATATGTGCAAACAATAGTGTGGGTGTTTGACAGACCTGGTAGCTGTCGAGAGGTCTCTGTAGTTTGGTCGAGCGAGCAGACACACAGCCGATAGAGACAGACAGCATCGCCTCCACCAGCAGAGGCAGCGTGCCTGAGTTTTGGACCGGCTTTACACACACCTGCAGCCTCCTGGAGTGACCCTGCACGGACAAATCCCCACAATACAGCTCTCAAATTACCACATGCACAAGGCTGCTCATAATTACATAATTCCCAAATGATCCTCTTAAATGTGAGTAGGGCAGCCAGTCTGACCAGAAGGGAAAGTGTGCTAATAGTTTTTTTCTCTGACCTGTCGGAGTTGGAAGACTCCACCTGTGTTGATGTCTTTTCCAGGATGCAGCTCCACAGACGAGTACTCCCCCTGCTCATTCAGCTCCTGGATGGAGGTCCACAGCTCGATCCTGCGAGACACCTCATTCCACCTTGAACACACAACAGCCATGGACAGTGAGGTGTGAAACGTCAGTGTGTGTGTGTGTGTGTGTGTGCCCACATGTGTAAAAGCTTGATTGGAACTTGGGATAAATTTACCGGTCTCTGAGAGTCTGGGTCTTCGCCTCCAGTGCATCCAACTCCCAGGGTGAGCGTTTGTTCCCAGCACAGCGGTGACCCCACACCTCTATGGCCAACGCCCCATCTGATATAAACTCCAAGAACTCATCCGACACATGCACGACATAGTCCTGGAAAAAGGAAGAAGAAAGAAATTGTGGTTGAGTTGAAAATTAAAAAGCTCGCCTTAGTAACAGGGATTGAAAAAATTTGATTAATGGAATTACAGATCTAGCTTTTACCTTGCAGTGATCAAACTGGACAGTAAACTGGGCATCTGGGCTTCGTGGGGAAGGTCTATCTGGGCTGACCATGGGAGGAGCCACAGTGGGCTCACCATGCTCCCAGAAGGTGTACTGACAGAAAACAAAGTTGGACAGGTTGAGCGGCAGACCTGTGGCCTCCCTGATCCGCACCTGCAGCAAAGAGAGAGGATGGAGCTGAGTCACTTAGCCTTGATTTGCATCAGTTTGTTGTAGAGCAATATCTGTTAAAATGTCTCTGTTGAAATCCAACAACAAGTGGTTTTTTACCCTGCAGGTTAGCCTTTTGGTCATGTGGACAATCTCGCCATTGGTGTCCATCACCTCGTAGCAGCTGCTCTCACTGGAGTTCTCGGACGAGTCGTCTCCCCCACACAGGCGCTCTGGTACAGCTCCACTCACCCGCATCAGCTCAATGTGCAACCTGCCTGCTACCTGTGAGACCAGGGCAGGAACAGCTCATCTCTCACATTCAAGCAAAAATATCTCTGATAGTCTACTGCGTCTACATGAGCTTGTGCTCCATCTCAGAGTGGATTCCTGTTTAAGGACTTACTAATTAGACTTTTTTGTGATGCATTTCAAGTTGTACATTATGCCTTTGATTAAAGTTAAGTTTTTGTGCATCATTCTTTTATATTGATCTGAAAAACTGGGAAGCTGTGTGAATAATTGATGTGTGCATTCATCTGTTTATGTTGGAGCAGCCTTACCTCTCCCTGTTGGCTGATGATGGGGACAGCATATTGCAGTTTGACATCATGGAAAAGGCACTCCAGAAAAATGTTGGCTACTCCAATGAGATTGTGATTCTCTTGTGCTTCGTAGAACGGGTCACAGTAATGACCGTTTGCCTTGTTATTCTGAGAGAAAAATAAAAAAAAAACACAGTAATGTATAAATGATCCAAAAATGTTTAAAAATATATTCTTTCTTCTTATCCTTTTCCTTCTCCCATCAAGTTTCTTACAGTCTCCTCTGCTCCTTCCCTCCAGTCCCTGTAGTGGTCTCTCATTTCCACTAGCTTGTTTTCCAGTTTCTCAATGGTCCACACCTGGGTCCCCTTCCCTTTCCTCCGCACCTGAATAGCCGGCTCACTCACTATTGCTCCACGCTATATGAAAGAAGGTAGACAGATTTAGTAAGTTTTGTGATATTTCAGTATCTATCTGAGACTTGTAATTAAAGCCTAAAAGAGAAAACAGATTGCAATAAAAACTCTACGATTGAGGTAATCTATCCTTCAGTAAGGTTGTGTTGTGTTGGTGTGTTATCGTTGGGGGTTTAGGGGTATGACCTTGCGGTTGGCGCTGAGGTTGGCTGCAGGGATCTGAAGGGTGACCTGATAGTCGGTCAGTTTGTTCATCTCTTCTGCCAAAAAGTTGGCTTCTCGCACCAAGGTGTTGGCTTTCACAACCTGCTCCCTGAGTCGAGAAAGGCTCTGACGGAAGAGCTCATCCCTGGTGCGCACACACACACACACACACACACACACACACACACACACACACACACACACACACACACACACACACACACACACACACACACACACACACACACACACACACACACACACACACACACACACACACACACACACACACACACACACACACACACACACACACACACACACACACACACACACACACACACACACACACACACACACACACACACACACACAAAAATACAGAGATTATTCATTCATGAAGATGAAGAAATACGGACCTGTTAGGTAGCACACTGTGGCATTATAGAGATAACACACTCATTCACAGTAGCAGCTGTGCACTATTGTACACTACTTTTTGACTGTAGACTAAAAAATATCACATTAAAGGGTCATTTAAAAGGCATCACTACAACAAATATACTTAAAGCTCCTGTGAGGCATATTTAGCAGGTGATGAAACAGACTGATTTTCTACTGATGCCTCTGCATGACCTAATAAAGGAAACAAGACCCTAATCGACACGACTAACTCTATATCCTTATTTAAATCGCCTGACACTGCTGCTGGGGGAAGGTGTCAGACACACTGACAAACTGCACCCTGCAGGAAAAGCCTTTTTTTTTTTTTTTTTTACTATATCCACGGCAAAGTTCCAAAGCATTGTGTGTGTGAGTCCACAAACCTCTCCTCCGTCCACAGCCGCAGTTTGCTGTGTGGTGTGTGCGTCGGGAAAGTAAGGCGCTCGCTGCTGCTGCGGTGGTGTAGTGATGTCTTCTCAGGCGACAGCTGTTGCCGTAGCGACTCCAGCTCTCGTTCATACATCATCCTCTGCTCCTCCAGAGCCGTCCGCTTCTCCTCCAGGTACTGCTTCTCCAGCACCTGGACCACATTCTGCATAGGGTCTACAAACACACACACACACACACACACACACACACACACACACACACACACAGGTGAAACAAGGGTGGACGTTTTACTTTCAGGAGCATCACTTGATCAAGTTTTCTCATTTAGTGAACAGGAGAGTTAAAAAACAAAAGCAAGAAGCCCCCCCAAAAAAAAGAGTAAATATCTCTGGAATACAAAAATCAAAAACATTTTCTATTCAAGAGGAATTCTTTTCCTTTTTTGAAATGTTGTGCTGCTGATGGAAATGTAACAAATATACGTGAGCAAATCCATTTGTGAGTAAATATTTGTAAGCCTGAAGTACAGAAATAAGACAATTTTATTTTGACACATCATTTTATTGACAATATAGTTTACAAATATTTGATGACTGCATGTTGACAGATGTATAGTTTGTGTTTTTCTGAGTTGATCTCGTTGAAAGTCATCTTTGTTCGTTAAATAGCTAAAAGGTTTTTTGTTTTTTTGTTTTAATTTGGGCTTTTTAAGCCTTTATTGTAGAGACAGGACAGCAGATAGAGTCAGAGGTGGGGAAGAGAGAGAGAGTGGGGAATGACATATAACTGCATTTCTAATCATACCATTGTTTCCCAGAGTCTTCATCATGACCTCCATCTGGGCAAACTCGTAGCTGTAGTCCTGTTCAGAGGAGGCCTCGCTGGCTGTTTCAACATCTGCCTCGATGAAGCTCTCTCTGGGAGATGCTCTCTCCAGCTCCTTTAAACGGTCCCGCCGCTTTCGATTAGGTAGATTAATCCTACAAGGAGAGCGCAGTTTTCCGTACAGTGACTCATCCATTTCATGGTTGTTCACACATTCAAGGCAACACTGAAACAAGGCTTATACCTGAAGAAGTGGTTGTTTCCCCATAAGATTCTATCTCCATGCCACAGGTGCGACAAAGAATCAATCATTGTTCCGTTCACACAGGTCCTGCAGAAAAAAAACAAGTCTTTTAAAAAAAGATGTCTCATGCAGTGGGATTGAGACAGGGCTCTGATATCAAAGCAAAGGTTTCAGATCATAGATTCCTGTGCAGTTAGGTCATGTGAAACACTGAGGTCCAGTCATCCATTAAGGAGAGAGACAGCAGAGAGATACAAAGAGGCAGATACAGAGCATGATAGAGGTACATTTATAGAAGCTCACCTGGCATTCCCTATGGGCATGAGGGTGACGTCGCCGTCTGGGCAGAGCTCCAGGATGCAGTGCTCCGGCTGGATACCGATCCCAAACAGCTGGATGTCCTGAGACGTGTCAGCGCCCACACGCGTGTGCTCCTACACACAGGTGGAGGACAGGTCAAGGAAACTATAACTACAGCTCCATATATATTACATCTAACTTCATGCTTTAAGGTCAAAGCATTTAGACTTACAAACTGAAAAAGATTGTTGTAAAAAATAACACTCAGATGAAAACCAAAGGCCTGAGTGAAATAACGTGTGTCTCTCTTAGTGCAGAGTGGGTGTTGTTAAACAAACATCCCAGCGCCTGGAGGATGTCCGACCCTGCAGTGATCTAACCCACTTCTCTCATTCCACACTGATATGCCAGGCTGGACTGCAGATCCAGACAAAGGCCTGTTGTTCAGCAGACTGTGCAGGCCGCTTTCTCACATGCCTCCGCTCTTACAGGTCCAGATATTTCGTGGTATGTTTTGATTCAGTGCTTTGCAAAGTTATGACCTGCTTTTACTGAGCTCCTCTCTGCTCTCACACGGTCATCTGGATCAGTGTAACATAAGTGTTGTTTTTTAGGGCCTGAGAGGATGGTTAGTATCATGGCATATAATGTACATCCTTTCATTAAATTACGAATATAGTGACTCAGGGTGCTGGTATAGCTTAGTTGGAAAAGCTGGCTTCTTCATGTATAGAGGCCATAGTCCTCATCACACTGGTTGCACGTTTGGACTCCTCCAGGACACTGTTGGGTGCATGTCATCCCCCACTCTCTCACCCTGTATTTCCTGTCTCTCTATATCTGTTCTATCAATTAAAGGCCAAAAAGAAAAATGAAAAAGAGGAATATAGGGACCAATTTTTTTTCTTGCAACCATCTAAAAACGTGTTCAAAAGAAGCCAGACATGCCATCCAGGCTGCAAGCTTGCTGTCATTGTTTATCCACATTGTTTGAAGTCTATTTTTAGTTGACCTCTCATTGTGTTGAACCTCTTAGCTTAATGTCACATTACGGTATTTTAGGGTTTCTTGTTTTCACTGCTTGCATGCTCTGATTATCTGTTTCATTGTGTTGTATTTACTGCATTGTTCATGGTCTACTTTGCATGATGCTGCTTTCGCTTTTTGACCCTGAACGTCTGCTCCGTGTTTTGCTTCTGCCTGTTCCTGTTTTCATAAATTTGTTTGTATGTTTCATTTTAATAATTTCACATCTGGCACAGGGACACGAGTTGAAAAAGCTGCTTTTAAGACAACATTTACAGAGATCAGTGACCCACGTGTATTTTCCTCAAAAAGATTAAAAAACATTTATAATGTATTTAGTAGAACCAGTACACAAATAGGTTAAATATGCAAGTTAACATTGGGGTAAAATCACTTTAAGAATCTCTGGACTAAGAATAATATAATTAAACAAAGTCACACAGTGTGTAAAATAAATATCTGTTTTCTATTGAACAGGGACTGGTTGTAGTTCAGCTGTTTATAGAACCATATAACATGTAGTAAGTATCAAGTACCTGTGTTTGTTATTTCTGATGTGTTGTCACCTGGGATTTAGTAATCCAGCTAGTAAGCATGAACCCTAATGTACTGAAAAGGCAGCCGCTGATGACGATCATGAGCATCTGCATGGAAATCTTGTGAGTAATCACATTGTAAAATCTGTCTTACCTTCAGGTAGTAGACCAGCAGTTCATTGAGGGCAGGGTCAGCATTCAGGTTGACCAGGAAACACTTGTCTTCTCCCACTTTAATCCCTGATGTTTCCAGAGAGATGCCCATACTCTCCAGCTGTTTCTGACGTTCCTGTAAACACAGACAAAAACAGTGTTACTGCTCCTTCATATATGCAGAGTTTGATTTGAAGTCTGTTTATGGCTGATTTGCATACAGTGGCGATCTCCTCTGTCTTTCTCAGCTTCTCCTCCCAGGTGACCGTCATCTCCTGAATGAGTTTCTCAGATTCATGCAGTTTCTCCTTCAGCTCAGGAGCCTTCATCAACTGATGGGAAGACAGGGGGGGGGAAAAAAACATCAGGAGAGTCTGCATCATCATGTGATGGATGACAAATCTGGCATGGATTCATTCATATTATCTCAGCGGTGGAGACAATCCCTTCGCCTCACCTCGGCCTGAGAGAGCTGAACTTTGAGCTTCTCCACCTCCTCCCTGAGCTCCCTGATGATCCGAGCGTTGGGGTCTTCATTGACCACGGCGTGGTTGACGATTCGCTTGGCTCTGTCGGCATAACGGAGCGTGGACAGAGTCTCCTCGTAGTTATCGGCTGCTGGACTCACTGTGGCTATCATGGCTGTCTTGCTATTGCCGCCAAGGTTGTCCTGAAGACAAGAAATAAAAAGCACTGGCTGATAAATATTTCCTTTGATTCTACCTGAACCTCAACTCTCACAGAAAAAAAAATCACAAATCATTATAGCAACTAACACAGAAGGATGCTAAATTCAAAGGAAGTTAAAGAGGGGTGTGTCATTTGTGGGTCAAACCTTCAGTAGCCAAGTGAGGACTGAGTCTCTGTACGGCACAAACTTGGCTTTCCCCTTTCCAGCAGACTGATCAGCGAGAGCAGATATCACACAGCCTAATGTGGTGAGAGACCTAAAACCACACAAACAAACCATTGCAGCTTATCAGAGTTATACTGTTAAATCATGAAGTGGATTATTATTTATTTACAAAAAACAATACCCACTTGTTAATATTGCTGCCTTCCTTGAGTCTCTCTCCAGCAGCTCCGGTCTTGGACACTCGCTCGCTTCCCGCCAGGTCGACCAGACTCAGTTTGCTCACTTTCTCCCCTGAATTCTACAAACATCACATCGGGGAACAAACGGTCAGCCATGATAACACATTTAAAAGGTAAGACACACCGGATTTCACTAAGTTCTAGGAGGGATTGAAAGGTTAAAAAACCCCAAAAGAGAACACCTACCCCAGATTTGAGATCATATAGAGTTTGTGTGACAATGATACTGAAGACGGCGTGCGATCGACTGCTCTCCTCGTTCATGTTGGTGGCTGCAACTGTGCGAGATTTGTTCCCCTCCGACATTAACACCTCAATGTCCTTAAAAAAGAGAGAGAGAGCCAGAATATTAAGGTGGTAGGATGCATTGGAGAAGTTAGAAAAAGACACCAGTTGGAACACATTTTGCTAAACCTTGTTCGTGCTTCACTGTGATAACAGCTGTTTCAGACTGTGGTTACTTATGGCTGTGTGCCAGGTGAGTTAGCCTGGTAACAGATAGCAAAGGTTGTGGACAATCCGCTGAACTAATATCAGAACAAAGCAAGGAGGAACAGGGTGGAGATGTTTAAACTTAATTAAGGAAGGCCCTGCCAAAGCTTGGCACATAAACCTCATGACTACATTCCCACATCAGGGAAAATGCGTCATTGGAGTTTCTGCACTGAGATGATTTGATACTTAACAGTTATTCCGGATGTAAAATGGGAGCGTAATAACTGTGGATGTGATGAGAAGGGGATGTCTGCTGCATTCTTTAATCATATATATGCACATGAGAAGGATCTGGTGTCAGTGATACAGCGTAGATTTAGATTCATTTTGGGACGTTGAGTGATGGTAAGACGGGTGAAAGACAAACCTCAAAGTTGGTCACAGCCAGCTGAGACAGACCATCCACATATGGACCCAACACTTTGTGTTCCCGAACTTTCAGGGACTGTCGGCTCCTTTAAAAAAGAAAAGAGAGCGACAGAGTAAGTATAAGAAAGAAAAAAAAAGGATTGGAATAATTAAATCAAAATAAGGGACATGTGTGAAAAAAAAGAGAATGAAATATTAGTCGATGTTTACAATGAACTTTTTATGCGTTTCCCTTTCTTTATGCCTCTAAGAGTACTCACTAATGGAAGTCCATCAAATTCTCTCTGTGGAGAAACTAAAAGCATCTCCTTTGACCTCGAGTGCTTGATCAGAATGACTTCACTTAAATACATCTGTGAGGGTTTTTGACAAGTTTTCCTTTTCTGAGAGAGATTAAATCAAATGGATTTCTGGGTAACTAGGCACAGCTTTTGGATCGTGTTAACAATGCTGCGTGAGAAACACTTTAACAGCTAAAATGTATCTGGCAACGTACCAGGTGTTTCTTTATATACTTGTTATGACACTACTCATTGTTGAAATGAATGGAATCGATTTTCTGCAGAGTTGAAGTAATTCACTCTCCATCCACGTTCAGCACCGCTGTCATAAAATGTTTACAGGAATTTGAAGCCAAGATGTCACTTGGCATGAAAAAAAAGCCATTCCCCTAAAAACCTATGGAATTCGTTAAAGGACTAGTCTGGAGTTTATCTTACTGTCAACAAACTTTTTTACTCAGACAAAGCGTCACTCCATCTCACATTACTTTCTGACTTCCCCGACCTTTAGTTTATCCTCCAGAGGATGAATCTGTAAGAACATTTACAAATACTTTATTAGCTGTACTATTTAAATCTATTTTAGAACGTCGGGCTCAGTTTTCAACAAGCAACCTAACCAAAGGAGCAAATAATGTTTGTTTTTTAACTATTCTCAGCTGCTGATTTGGACAAAGTCACCACAATACACAACAACAGGAGTCTATGGGACAGAGTAACAAGCTAGATAAGGCTTTTTAACACATAGACCATTCTAATACAGTAAGTGGGCTACGTGTGGATGGTGTTTATGATGAAATAGTACAATAGTACAAGAATGTCTGTTGGATCAAGAAAACTGAGTGTATGCAGGTGTTTCACTAGATGGTAAGGTAAAAGTGAAGCGTGTCCCCTTTTCACACATGTACTCCCAAAAGTTTCTAATGAGTTTCTGGACAGCCAACAAGGCAAAACATGACGTCAAAGATTGCGGCAAAGGTCTCAGCTTAACGGCGGACAATGCAACCGATTTTCCCTTCTCATCAGTACTTCCTTCACTACAGTACACGTATTCTCCGTAGTAACCGAAGAGTAGAAGACAGTGCGCGTAGATTGCAAAGGAAGCATGATTTTGAAGTCATCCTCCTGCCCACGCCGTGGTGATTTTTCTTAAGTTTGACCTGCTGCGTTCACACATCGGCTCAACCCGACCTCTTGTAGAAAGGGGTCTGGCAGGAAAGTAGTGGTAAAAAATTCTGCTGTTTGCGTCCACACAATCAGCTTATCCTGAACATTTCCTAAGATTTTTACGAGTGTGTGCATACAGTAAAGAGAGCTTAAGATTCATCAGATCCCTCTCCAAGCCTAAAGACTGAGTGAGGTTGGCAGATGCAATGAATTCAATCAACCGCACAAAACAGCAAAAAGAGGATGCTTCCACTAGAAAGACAAGCTTATAGTGTGACAGGGAATCTATTACACTTGACACTACATAGCGTGTCTATTCATAAAAAGACACAAGAATGACAAGAGAGTGTCAGGCTTGTTTTAGAAGCAACAGGAAGTTAAAATAAAAATGAGTCTGGCTGCATCTTCAGACATCTGCAGCACACAGAGCTCTCCTCTGTAGTCCCTCTGTGGGGCTGCTCTGATCGCTCTCCTGCTAACAGATGTCCCTCAAACACACTCTCTTTCACAGCTGACTCTCCCCTGCAGTCTGTCTGCCAACCCACATCAGACCACGATGGCGAAGAATGCAGCAGTGTCAGAGCTTGACGCTGGCTGCTCTTCTGCAGGAAATGACCGGGTTCGGCTTCCTACTCGCAGCATTCTGTGGCAGTCCCACATTCAGGCAACCAGACACAACAGAGCTATAAACAGAACAGCAAACTAACACAACGTTGACATCAGACTCACCCTTTTGGATCCAGCAGGTCGCGGACTTTCTCATTGTAGATCTCCATGTAGGACACCTCCACCTTGAACGTGTGGCCCTCGTTTTCCTCCCTGTGGACCCTCTCAAACAGAGAGCAGCAGAGTCGAGGGATCAGACCCGGCTGCTCCCCGTTCCCCATCATGGAAAAGGACTTGCCTGAACCTGAATGGACATTGCAGAGTCACACATGAATGTGTCCCTTTAAAGGGAGACAGGTGTATACGGTGGCAGTGCTTCTGCTTGATTTGAGCTTCTTTTTTTAGCTCATCTACAGAAAGAATAGCAGCTTAGGAATAGACAAAGTTGTTATGATAAATCCTCTGGTGAACCACTATCAGTAAATGAATGAAATGTATGCAGTTATTGTTTAAAAAAGAAAAGGACAAAATAACATGTGTTGCCAATGCCCGGCCGAGGTCACACAAAAAATGTATTAAGTTTCTAATAAATGCTGAACCAAATATCCTGTGCCTTTCTCATTCCCGTGATGTCAATTATTCGTCTTCGAGCAGGAACACTTTGGTTCTGATATGTTAATATACTGGAGGGTCACAAAAATACTTTTTGTTGTTTCTCTGTAAACGTTAGGTGTGTCCCTTTACAAAGGGTTCTCAGCCAGGGTGGGAAGTGGGAGTAATGAGCTAACATGGATTCAGAACGAGGAAGGAAACACGCTAAGTGATTCACCAGAGCGATCGGAAATACAAGTCTTCCTGTTCGTTAAACTTTCTAAGGACACATCTTGAGATATCTTAACCTGCAAATTTACTTGAACACAATATTCAAACTAGTTTAAATGACTGATTGGTGAAATAGTCAAAGCTAAAATAAAATAAAAAGGCTTAATGTAAATTTCAATGCGTTTTCATTACCTGTTTGTCCATAGGCAAATATGCAGGCATTATATCCCTGGAATGCATTTTCAAGTATTCCCTCTCCAAGGCACTTGAACACCACCTCTTGACCTTTCAGACAAAGAATCGGTCACCATGGAGATCATGGTAAACAGGAGAAACATTCAGTTATGTAAGAGCTGGTAGTTTTCTGGTTTGCATCCCTAAGTAATGGTGTAACATTTATACAGAAAAATATATTCATCACACAAAAAAAGAAGATTTGTGAAAGGTGACGGATTCTTGTCTCGTCGGGTGGAATATGTGGGGCTGTGTAGAAAAATCTCTCACAGTGTTGCTCACTGTCGTGCTCCTGCTGAAAAGGACAGCTGTTTAATGTGCTAAATAAAGACTTGGCTCGGGCCCTTGAGGCAGCCCTTCACTGCACAGATTGCCTTGTCCGTTCAGCACAAAGCAGATGAAATTATTACATTTCCATTACAAAATGAGGCTGATATGAAGAGGAAAATATGGACAATGATTATGTTAATTTGCCGGTAATAACCTTTTCTTTACATTGTAAAAAGAAACTGTAGCAGTAGCCTTTTCTGAGCAGCACTCATTAGAGAAATGAATAGAAGCAGAGGGTGTATGGGTGCAGGAGAAATTGAATTTACACTGTGGGTGGGTGGATGGGTGGGTGGATGGGTACACTGGTACATCATTATTTTTGAACACTTTGATAGAAAAACAAACGTCCAATGTTTTGTACAAAAACCCCGTAATGGGTTTGTTTTTTGAGACAGAATTAAACCAACTACCTTGATTGCATAATTGAATGTGTTCACTCAAAATGCAAAACTGCCGTGTACACCCACACCGTTTGCTTTGCTTTGCATGATGCAAAAACAGCTTTCCATCAACCAGGGAGTTTCCCTACTGCACAAAGCTCAGCAAGTCTTTAGATGGGATATTACTTGAGTTCTTTGGTGGTGATAAAAGGATCAGTTTCAGTACAAAGCATGACTCACCAGCATATTTGGGAACATTGGACTCATCCATGGACCAGAAACAGTGGTCAAAAGCAAACACCTGCAGAGGAGACAGCACAGGGAGTGTAAACACACACCTGTCGGAGCATGTACAGCACAACACAACCTGCTCTCCCTTACTGCACTCTTACTTCTTCTGTAGTACACAACCAGGCTTATTGTGCCATACTGTTGCATGCCACTCTGCAGTAAATCAGCTGAACTGAGCTTGAGTAAGTGAGGAAGATGAAGTAAAACAGAGTATTAGTTTGGAAGTAATGCTTGTTAAGACCGCGACCATGAGTGTCTGCACAAATCCGCTGTTAGCTGCAATGTGTTTTTGTCATAGTGACTGGCGTTAAATGAATTCATAAATCAGGGTCAGCGCTTCCCAGAAGGAATTCCAGCACCCGGTGACCCTTGTCTCCAAGGAAACGGGGCTGTAGCTGTTCACCCTTGTGGTGGTGCAGGCTGGCTCTTAGCCCAAAGCACTGGGTCTCGCAACACAGACTTCAGCAGCAGAGACCCCCCTTATGTCCCCAAGCACCTGCAGGAGCTCTGTGTGGATAACACACAAACAGGATGCTCTCTGGGAAGGTGCAGCATCCTCCATTAAAACACCATTAACTAGAATAGAACAGCTCATTTCACTGTCTCTTCTGTAAATAGATGTGCAATGCTATGTTTCTTATTTACCCTAGAGATGTTCTGATACCAATCATTCCTTACTTGAGAAAGTTTGATTGCATACATATTAGTGGTGGAAACACACTGATTGCTGAAATTTTGCTAACTCTGACAAACATAACACTGTGCTAGCAACACACTGTTGTTGTTGTTTTTTTTCAGAGTGTTTATTGGTTAGGCGTGAGATTGGTGCATTGATTGGGATACTTGCCAGTATTCGATACAGGATTTCAGACAGTCTCAGAGGTCAGTATCAATACTGGCACCAGTACTGGAAAAACGCTAATCTCCCCCTTCACACCAAAAATTTCTCATAAGTATTTTGTATTGCAATGTCATGCTTTCCTGCGTGGTTTTATCTGAGCTCAGCCACTTCTGTCTTAAAGATTTCTTCCACGATGTGGAAAGAACTGCTGCAGTAGTGTCATTCTGCAGTGCAAGCACAACGCTGCAGCATGTCGCTACTCGAGGCAATCATTGCTGTGCTGCGGCTGCCAGAGCACTTTCCCTTCCAGAAATACCCCAAATAATTGAAGTCTCTTCTAATCATAATAAGGGCTATTGGACAGGGAAACCACTGGTTGCACAGTCAGCATGGGAAGCTCTGAGATCACTGAATGCTTTGAAAGCAAGACCTCCTCTTGTGACTTCACACAAGTGAGTGGGTGCCATTCAGAGGAACAAAAGTGCCATCATTCTCAATTAGAGCTGGCTTGGCAAGTAGGGCTTCAAACTCTTCTGGTCCGTCTCTGTTCAGCCTGAGGGTGTGACTGCGCAGCAAATTGTTCCTGATTGGACAATTACTATTAATCAGCAGTGCAAATAATGATGAAGTGAAGAAGCGCAGAGTCTATGTTTGACGTTTTTAGGATGAAAACTGCATAAACTGTGTACCCTTTAAAGAGCTTTTACTTAGCAGACAGGCACGTGCTTGTCTAGCTGACGGGTATTACAGGGTAACTTAGGTTCACAGACCCCAGAGACCACGCACACAAGCGCTGTCCGGTTCTGTCAGCTGCTGAGTGTACTGAGCACAAAGCCCGTCCCTGGTGTGTGAAACATCTCTGAGCTAGTCACCAGCGAGTTGTCAAGGGGGGAAATGGGGGTGCACTCCAACAATGCAGCTTTGAATGCGCACACACACTGCCCCTGTGTCTGCGCTCATCCCTCTCTCATTGTGGAGCCTTTGTGGGTGTTCACGAGATCTTAGAGCGCTGACACATTCACACGGACATCTATCCGGCTCCTGCTGACCAACCAAACTACTGAAAACCTCTCAATCATGTCCCTTAAAACTACAACACAACAGTACAACAACTTGTGCAGGATGCTTCTCTAGGGAAAAGTTTTTCTGTGCTGCCTCTAATCTATTCGTTATACATGCAGGCTCGATGAGAGGTCACTGAAGACGGAGAATTCCACAGAAAATAACTGTTTCTGTTAACACTGTGCGTCAGCTCTGTTGATCTGATGGATTAACGGAATCAGAAGAAAATGACATACCTTAGATTGTTTCCTGTTCAGCACGAAGGTAAATCCATCATAAACAGAAGAACCCAAAGGAAA
This sequence comes from Tautogolabrus adspersus, assembly GCA_020745685.1. Taxonomy (NCBI): domain Eukaryota; kingdom Metazoa; phylum Chordata; class Actinopteri; order Labriformes; family Labridae; genus Tautogolabrus; species Tautogolabrus adspersus. The sequence goes on from CM036542.1 coordinate 11,830,458, forward strand.
AAAAGACAAAGAAAAACATGGTTAGCATTGGTCTGATTTAAAAGTCAGAGCATGTTCACACTCAGTCGATGCAGCTGCACTTCTCACAGCAAGACACTTCTCATTGTCTGTTTGGACACAAACTCAAACATGTGAGTTAGCAACTTTTGGTGATTTTTTTATGAAACTTAAGACTTCTTTCTTAATTTCCGCATTTCAGAAATTCCTTGCGTGACTGTTTCATTCACCCCAGCATCACTCATTTATTCTACTCATTCATTCACTTCGACACTGTGGAGTTTCCTGGTGCTGCTGTGATGGGGTTCATAATTGGGCCAGTGGAGCGTGGGGAAGGGAAGAGATTTGGGATTCAATGTCCCACTGACTCTGTTGAGTAAATAGCTCTTATGCCTGTGGACTTAACAGAGAGGCCAGGTTGGGGAAGCTGCAGTCAGCAATTGCAGTTGCCGGAACCAGAGACAAAAGAGTAAAATATATGGAACAAAGTTATGTAGGATTACTCTCTTAACTGGAGAGGAAATTCCACAAAGCGGCACTTAGAAAATTCAAGTAAGAGCCAAAGCATCAAGGGAATGTGATGACTGGATATGCAGCGCTATTTTTGTATCTAGGCGCATTTGTTATCTAGGTTTGTGTGTTTTTGTGCATTTGCATCATTTATGTATTTGTAGCCATTTGCTGTTTGACCTTAAGACTGTAGAGAACATGTTTCAGCGTCAGTGACATCATTCATTGGATTCTTAACCGACATTTTGAAGCCAAACGATGGTGGTCGCCATATTGGAAATGCTGACTACATCTTACTTAAATCTATACACAGGCAAAGAGGTAGAGCTGAGGCAGGCCTTAAGCCTTCTTGCAAACAGCTACAACACGCGCACATGTCAGTCAAATTAACCACGTCACTCAAAATGTAAATGTATGCATAGCTCTTCTCATTAATGTAATCAAAACTGATGAGTTATAAAAAAATCACCCCCCTACAGTTTTATACCAAAAAGAGAGCTTTTAAGACCAAAAGAGTTTTTGTACCAGCAGTAAAATGTTTACTTCTGCTGTAAAAATGGGCATCTTAGCATAGGCTCTAATTGGTATTCCTTAACTTTTGGATTCAGTCTCAAGTGGACACTTGAGGAACTGCAATTTTTGGCACTTCTGCATTGGTTCCATTTTACAACACTAGATGTTTCCTCTTTCTGTTAATGCATAGTATTGGCTTCTGTCCATTTTGTTGATGCATTAGTATTTTTCGACTAGGTGTTCATGCATTTGCATGAGATCAGATTTTTCAACTTGTTTAATCCAAAAGGAAATCTTTCTGGCTGTTACAGGGCACTTTCCCTCATCAGCAGAAGTGATCATATATAGAAGTAAGAAGAGACTATTTTTTTGCACATGTTGTGTGCCTATAAATCTGCCCAAGTCCTGTCCTCCAACAGTCAGCAGATCCCTCCTGCATGCAGCGTCTCCTGGCACAGACACAGAGGTGGGCATCACCTTCACATGGTAACTAATACAGAGCAGGAAGCTTTAGGGAGACTGAAACACTGCACCAAAGTGTCTCACACAAACTGAGCTGAGTCACCAACAATAGCACGCCTGAAGAACTTTATGTCAACACATAAAAATACTCTTCTGTACCTTTCTTTTTATGTAAGGTGTTCAAAAATCAAAAGAGCAAGATAGGAAATATGAGCACATTTTCTTTAAGCCATTAACTGAGCTGGAGCTGATTCTAATTAGGGACAGAGAGAGAGAGAGAGAGTGAGTGGGCAGAGGAGCAAAAAAGTAGGAGGGCCTCATTTGGGTTCATACTGAATCTAAATCTAGGCCACTGTCAGCCACTGTGACTCGGTCTTAATCAGAGCAGACAAAGACTGCAGCAGGACCCCGTCCTCTAGTAGGGCCACGTTGAACAGGAGACATGAGGAGCTAAAAAGAGTTGTGTCTGCAGCGGACAGTACTAGTCAAGGACTTCTGACCAGGTCCCCATCTGATCCTCTCTATGTGAATGTTGCTACAAAGATGAAAACACGTGGGAGAGCTGTGATAACAAATAGCCGTACTGCAGCTTCAGCCTTTTGAAGTATGAGAAACAGACAGAGACAGAGAACAGATGTAACCGTACAGAGAACAGAAAGACAACAATCACATGACCGGAAAGAGAGACGGACACATGAAATATGGAGACAAAAGACATTCAGTTATGGAATGCGTATAGTCTTGACTCTTTAGCAGGAGAAAGAAGCAGAAACATCTCAGCAGCAGTAGTTTGCTTGCTTTTGTTCAATGTTTCCTGTTCAGTATGAAAATAAATCTGGCTATATTTAGAATTTCATAGAGATATTTGTCCATTCAAAATCTTACAAAACATATTCTTATAAACTTTTAGAGTTTATCCATTAGCTTGCCCCTCTAATCACAGTGTTAGGACCTCCCCCTCAATAACTCATAGTACATAAGCTCCCAGTTCTCCCACTCTCCCTTAAACATAATCTCTTTAATCCCCCCAGAAATCTACATCCTTCTCATAAAATACGGAGGAACCATGTAAGCTTTACCTTCTTTTTCTGAGATTCTAGTTTAGCTAGTTAGAACATATAAAATCGACATTCATCATAACTAGTTGTTGCAAAAACGTACATTATATCGAATATCATAGTGAAAAAAAATCTGCAAATACAAATAATAAAATGTCACTAAACAGTGATCATATCATTTCACAGAGTCTGAGGTTTTTCATTCTCATAGTTCTGTCCATGTGTGTAGATATTGGAGATATTCAATTAAATCATGTATGACAAATTAAGCAACAGCTTATCATAGGTAAAGCTCTCAGTGTAGGCAGTTTAACAGTTCCGATGGCTTTTAAAGTGATAACACATCATTAAATGACTCATTTTTTCTCCATTCACATTATCCATGACAAGAGAAGCTGCCGGTAGGAGCTCAGTCAGAAACATTGTTCAGTGACGCCCCAAATGATTCATGCATGAAGCCCACAGGCTATTTGTGTAATTATCAGCGTGTATGTCAAGTCATGGCTTGAGGACGTATTCAAATCTGTGTTCTGGTTAAACAAGTGTGTGGCTCACATGTATGGCACAGAAGTGCCAGATAGCATCAGATTGTGCCCCCCCCCCTTAGAGGCAGATGCAGGCGGACACTGCAGAGCCGGCAGGGCATGGCTGTAGTAAGGGAGGGGAAAGGGGGGCTGCTGGTTCTGCGTGCTTTAAAGTCTGTGTCATCGAAGCTCACGCTCCCACGCCTGCAGCTACCTGATGCCAAGGCACCCATGAATGATTTTAAGTTGGCTGAGGGGGGAAATTGGCCTCTAAAACTGCAACAACAGTTTGATTCTCCTAGTCTGAACTGATCCTGTGTCCTGGCAGACAGATTAGAGGGGCACACTTTGATTGTCTTTCTGAAACCCTCATTTGTTATCACTTTGGGCAGAGCAGATACATCATCAAAAGCCAGACTGTGATCATTTCTTTACTCAGTGATGAGGGTCAGATTCACTCAGATCACATGGCGGCTGGAAACATGGCATCTCTCAGTGTGTTGAAGCTCAGATCAATGTATTCTGCTGGTGCCCAAAAGGAAGGTAAGAAGAGTAGGAGGACTGCGATGGAATCCCCCCTGTGGTTATGAAGCCAGATTAAGGCCACTGGGTTATTATGCCACCGAAAAAAACTGGACTCTTCTAGCCCAGCAGGCAACACACCAGATTAATATTGTATCATCCACCCACTGGAGCATCAAACCACCCTTAAAAAAATTACATTGCATGCCCACGCTTGCGGAAGTATCAAACAAATACATTTTATTGCAATTCAAATTTGAAATCTGTAAACAATCTCTAAGTCTTCACCTGATCTGGAGTAGACTGGTTCCAATTAGATTCAAGAAATCAACTTTGTGCTTTAATCTTTGGAATCAGCCCAGAGAACAAGTTTTAAAAATACATAAATCCAAATCTTGAAATGTTGTGGTTCCCCTTTTTTTCAATGCCTGCAGGATAAACCGCCAGATTTAACAATGTCATTTAGCAGGCTTTGCAAGACTTTCTGATGATATAATCCGAATGCTCAAATGGAATGTGTAAATCACAAGGATGAGGTTCACCCCCCGTTGAGTGGACATTCACAACATTCATCTGCGCTGAGCACACACGCACAAAAATAGGCATTTCCCCCCATAGATTCCAATTTCTTGAAACTACGCCTTCCCCCCGCCTTTTTAACCTCCATTAAACCGCACTTATGACTCTTTCCCCCGTTTAGCTGTCAACCTGCTTCAGACAATCACATTTCAACAAGCTCCAGAGCCAAACACAACCTTCAGAGCTCTGTGTGTGCATATGTGTGTGTAAGTATTGAGTTACAGCTTGCTGTGCTCTCGCAGGCAGCAAGCTAACATTTCAGATGGTCTTCCAGTATGTTTAGAACAGAACACACCGGTCCCCACCCACACAGAGCATAGCATAGGTCACCCTGCTGCACAGACGCACAGACACACAGACAGGCAGGCAGACAAGACGGGTTGAAAGGAGAGAGGGCGAAATGCCAAGCAGGGTTACAGTAAGGGGGCCGCTCCCGTCTCTGACCAAAAAAAACTCAAGATGATTTCAAGGAAGCCTTATGTTAGACTGAGTGGTAACTTTTATCAACATGAGTGATTCAAAAGTAGAGATGACTGCTGAGGGCGGAGATTCTCACCGGACATTCAAAAATGCATTTTTTAAAAACAGCACGAAAGGAAGTTAACATGCTGATGACAGAAACAGACCTGCAATCACGCTACTAAGAAAGCTAACTTCTCTGACAATCAAACAAGTATTTGGACTTTCTTAAAGTATACCTCCTGCAGTTAAAATCATAAAAAGTGAGGTCCTTAGATGTTAAATAAGAGAGAAGGAAGATAAAACAAAGTTCTGTTACACAAATCTGTTTAAATTTCATTTTCTATCACAGAAGAGTGATAGAAAATGTGTCACTAACTGTTCCCTGCTTGAGAGTTTGAGCAGGGAGGATACTCAACACTTTTTTCTACACAGTAATATTAAATAGTAAAACCTTGAAGTACATTTACATTAAAATGTTGCCCCCGTAAATGTCTTTGTGAACGTGCTTGTTCATTTTTCACCACTGAAACAATTGACTGTGGTTTATTGTCATAAATGCTAAAATTAGCTTCCCATGAAAATATTTGGGGGTGTCTCGGGGATATCACTCATTAGATAATCCACATAACTCCGCAAAGTTTCTGTCTCTTGGAAACGGCGATTGCTAAGCAACATTGGTAAACATGGAGGCGAGACATCCCACCAGCCTCATGAGTCAAAGTAATTCCAAAATGAAAGCCAAGCAAAGGATCTCCAAAACAGCCTTAATGAAATGCACTGCCATCAAGCAGCACACATGACGCGCATACCGACTTCTGTGTGGACTGCAAAGTTTCCATAACAAATGCTCACAACGAAACATATGATGGAGGTAGGGTCTAATTTAATCCTCTCCGGCATTTCTGACTCCACTGTGATAGGCTGGGTCAGCAGGCTGCAGGCCAAGTTTGTGTGTGTGTGACTGAGTATGCATGTTACAACACAAACCACATCTGCTCCAAAACCTTAAATCTGGTTATTCACAGGAAACAGACAATCTAGAGAGAGGTTAAGTTCATCATGTTGTTCAATATGTTCAAGCTTTCAAGTGACACGTTTATTATTAGGACACACCTCCTTTGACCGTGTCCGCCTGCTAGATGTCACTTATCTTAATGCATACACCACGAGGCTGCAGAGAACATCAGACAACAAAAGGCAGCATGCTCATGAAGGCTGGAACACATCATAAAAGCCACAGATTGCAAACAGAAACAAAATAGCCAAAAAGAACAATAAATATGTGACCATACATATTTATTTCAATGAACTAAATATTCTCTTCCAGATAGACAATTCTAGTTTTCATTTGTTTAAAGCTCCTGTAAGGGAAATCCTGGTTTCTGCCCCTATGGAATCAGAAATAGTTTTTTTATCCTAAGGGGGGAATTCAAACAACACAAAGTAGTACTTACATTCTTAAGTAGTTCTTTAAATAACAGAAATCTCCACCTGATTTCATTTTCAACAGTCAAATGCATCATTCATCGGGAATTTTGCAATGGAAAATGTAAAAAAGTATGTTTCTATTGGGTGCCTGTAATCACTTTGTACAACATCTTCCCCACAGCAGCAGTTTCAGGCAATTAAAAAAAAAACATTTAGAAAAAGTAAGTCTTATGCTGATTGTCTTGTTTGCTTTTTAGCAAATAAAAAGGCATTCGTTTCAGTCTGTTTCATAACAAGCTAAAAACTCTTCACAGGAGAGTTAAGTTATTGTTAATGTTGCCTGGCTCTACTTCTCCTGAACAAGACTAAACGTGAGTCCCTTTCCCACCATCGGATTTAATTCATGTAAACGTCTATGCTTCAAAAAGGCCTCATCTGAGAGAAGCATAAGAGGGAGAATTTGGATCATTATGGGAGAAATGTCTGAGTGGATTTTTAGGCTGCCCTCAGAACGAGAAGCCACATCTGAGATTAATGAGGCGCAGGCTTGTCAAAGAGGGAGGACGCCATCTTTTCTCAATTCCGGATCAAGATGTAAACAATGTCCCACCCTCTAAACAAACAGGGCATGGTCCCTGAGAGAATGCAATCATTTTATCAGCAACACGCAACACTTTCTCTTAGTAGCAGGCATGAATAAAGCCTTACATGTTTACTTTAGGTCAACTGACTTTGAGGATAACATGTTACTGAATGGAAAGGTTTATTATCAGCACTCTGGAAGAAAATGGTAAAGACAAAGGGAACATTCCTGAGGGCAGCCACTGGACAAGGCAGCATTGTCATTCAGTGAAGGATTGTTTTGGAGAGCATGATGACACTTTGTCATATGTGACCTGGGAGAAAATGTGACCAACCTCCAAAACTTCAACAACAAAGGAGACTATCACCTAAACTAAATGCATCTTTTACATCAGTATATCATAAAAGCTAACAAACAGACAGCATTAGAGGCTATCTGCAAAGGCTCTTATAAGACACATTCTGACCACATTGTCTGCGTCTACAACAGTCATCAGAGGAAGACTGTTTTTGCTTTGTCATGGACAGTTACACTAAAAATTAATACCACTCTCGTATTTTTACAGTAAATACAAAGCTACCATACGCAACTAGTTAGCTTGGCTTAGCACAAAACAAACAAACAAACAAACAAACATGGAAAAAGCTAGCCTTGTTTTGCTAAAAGGTTACAAATTACAGTATCTTCTACCAGTGACTTTTAAGCAAAAGTCGTCCATTGTTTATATTGTTTGTTTTTTATCGTAAAGAAAGATCATTTAAAACAATGATGTTCCAAAAGGTTATGTACTGAAGTAATTAGCTGAAAGTAGCGACTTCCTTCAGTCTACACTAGTTGCTAACAAATGCTACTAGCCAAAAAACAATTTGGCAAATTACCCCCAAAGAGTAAACTTAAGTTGTGACATGTTGTTGTTGTCTTTTTCCATAAACATAACAAGCACATTTAGCTACATTTGTGCTTTATGCTAAGCTAAGCTAAACTAAGCCAAGCTAAGCAGCTTCTTATTTAAAGTGTAGACTTGAGAGCAGTAACTAACTATCGTCTAACAGTTTGACAAAAAAAAGAATAAGAGTGCTTTACCAAAAATGTCATATTATTCTTTTTAACAGGAACAGTTTAAAGTTTTCCCTGCTATGTTATAGGAAAAAGGTGACATGTGGAACCTCACCACATACTCCAACATATTTGTTGAAGATATTTTAAAGATGAGGGAGCATGGTGTAAGACAGGAGTGCATGACCTCTAAATTGAGGTCCTTACCCCAGGATTAAAATCACAAATTCCTCCAAAAAACAAGAGTCAGGTGGCGATAAACCAAACTGAGCTGTTAGTGATAAGGAAGAGATTAGAGCCTAAATTACATGCTTGGTTACAGACATTATCAGATGAACTTGAACTTCGGCTACTGAATGGCTGAGCTACAGTAACATAGACAACAGAAAACAAAGGTTAGATGCATATTTTAAAACTTTATAATTTAAGTTAGCACTTATGAAAGGAAGACTAAAGATGGCGTCTTTCTCCGACATAAATCAAACCCCAACTACAGTTCTGGTTAGCTTCTGGCTCTAACTATTCAGTGTCTAGGTTAAAATAAATTGAATAAAGGGGGTTACATTAGGAAGTATTTAAGACTCGATGGGGCTGTTTAGTTGAAAAGTTGACTGACATGCTGGGGCTTGATGGAGGTAATATGGCCCCATTGTGTGAGCGGAAAGGTATCTTCTTGTCACGATTCTCCACCACTCATCCCCTCTGCAGACAGCAGCCTCAGGTATTTCTCTGCTTCTCCACCCCCACTGTCTCTGTGTCTAAACCCCAAAGGAGAGGTGACTGGCGCGTGAAAACAAAAACTACTTTCCCAGATTCCCATTACAAATATGCAGTTCGTGCCAACTTAATAGGGAGATGAAAGATAAAGCTTGGGAAACTTAACCTGTTGCCCTGAAGTCACAATCTAGGTTTCATGTGCCCACCTCTGGGATTATAGTTCATTTCTCAGGATAATAGGAGGAGAGGAGGGGGTGGTGGTCACGAGTGTTGCTAAAATGCATGGAGGTGCACAGAATGTGGCTAAGCCATCAAAGGAAATCCCTTTTACTAGTTTGAATTCTTTAGGTGACTATGTTTTTGAAGTGCTGTGTGGTCTCTGAAATCTATTAAAAATTAGACACAATCTTGAGGTTTCAGTTTCTAATTGGTAATCCAGCAAGGAAAAGTTTATCCCGCTAGAGACATAATATCTGTATTTCATCAGACTAAAGTCATATTTTGTCTTTAAGAAGCTAAGCCGAAAGTAAATTGAGTTTCAGTGAAATACAAAGTGTTATGTAATTTTTTATTTACTGTAAAATCATGTTTTCAAAAAAAACTAAGAAATTCCATTTTATTTTGGATGCTTCTAAATAAAAATATGTCTCTCGACTGTTTCGTCTCCGAGGTAGTGCCTGAGTGTTCCCATAAGAGAGAGAAAAAGTTCCCATGGTCTTGGCTCTGCAGCCATATTTGGCATGCTAATACCCACTAAATCTGACACATTTCCAACACACAGGAACAGGTGTCTTCATAACAAGTCTGAATCTTAGTGAACAGGGTATCCCCTTCTGTGGCTCCACAAGCTGCAGAGAAGAAAATTATACGGTTCGAGAAAACCAAAGCAGCCTAAACACAGAGGCCAAAAACACACACACACACACACAGACACAGAACCAGCACTGAAATGTCAACAAGTAATTATATGCCTGGGCTATACTAAAGAAAAGAATTGTGACATAATAAAATCAATCTGAACCATCACTGCTGAAGGTCTAAATCAGCCTAAAGCAACAGAAACCTACATTAAGAGTTAATAATGCTTGCTCATTGGTGGATCAATGTAAGGTCTCTGTAAACATCGGTACGAGACCTTCTGTACTGCTCTGCTTTCAGTGTTGTCAGAAAATATTTGCCTATGTTTATGAAAGAAATCTCTGTATACTCTGGATGGGGCAAAAATATCAATACAGCAATATATTGCCATCCTGACTTTTTTGATACAATTATCAAATCCTTGGTGCCAAATATCGATATTTCAACCAGAAATAAATAAGGTGCTCTCTAGACAGATTTCCCAGGCAATTTGACTCTTCACGTCACTACATCATGACTCCTCACTATGGTGCCAACATGACGTCAATATAAGTTAAATAGTCATAGGAGAAGTTGACAGTGGCATAGTAGAAGAAGAAGAAGAAGAAGAAGACAGTAGGATAATGTTGGACAGCAATGAAAAAAAGTTAAGAGATGCAGATAGTTAAGAAGTGAAATTTACACGAAATTTCAGGGAATAAATACACAAATTCTACTCTAAGCATTTTATATCACACTGTATCATATTGCTGCGTATTGTATGATATTGTATTGTATTGTATGGTATCGTGTTGTGTGTTATGCTGCAATTCTCACCCCTTCTCACAAAATCCCAATCAGCAAAGGAAACAGTTTGTGTCTCGTTGGAAGGACTTACAGACACCTATAATTTAACTGTAAATATTGCAGACTAAATGCCATCACAGCTGGCGTGTAGTCTCTGAGCTCTGACCCGTGACAGCTTTTTGTTCTGCTGTTTGTGCATCCTGTCCAACATGCGTTTAATTCCCTGGAACGCCGCCATTGTGTGGCAATTTCTGTTCTGATAATTACCTTAAATGCAGGTTAATGTGCGGAGCCGAGCACGCTCATTACCATTTACTGCTGACTGTTGGTTACTAGAACAGCAGAGAAAGTGTTACCCTTTAACAAGGCCGGATGCCAGCCATGAGAAAAGCCTCGTCTGTGGCAAGTCTCACACTGGGGTCTTTTACTTTTGCCAAGAGGGTTTTTTGTTGCTTTGAATAAAATAAAGTTAACATTATTTCAGTGATTATATGAAAACAACAAACAGACTTGGATTTTTTTTCAGAACATATTTTAGATGTATCTGCGCCTCTGTGTAATCAGGTCAGCTGTTCAATCATGTGTGACACCAACAGCAGAGGAGAGCAAATGTAGTCAGCCGTGATGGATGAAATATTACATCTCTGACAGGCCTGACCATTCAGTGCTTCCACAAGCTTACAGCCATCATTAGTCTACATGCTGTGTCACTCCAGACATCTCCTCATTACAAACTATCAGCCAGCAATAAACTGTAGCTTTTTAAAATGATCTTCATTGCTGCTTCAGCACACTTTCAGCCATATCTATCTTTAAAAACAAATAGGCACAGTGTGGTCTAACAGCACTTTGAACGCGACACAGGTTAAATTAGTTCTGACTGCAGAGATTTACAGCAATACCCTGAGGCTCAACATTAATCTGTTCTGTCTGATAGGCGTCTTCATGTGTCAGACACGCTATTACATCTTCTTTGGCCTTTAAATTCAACACACAAAAAAAGCGAAAGACAAGGGTATTCTATGATACGGAGTGACCTATCTATTATTATGCTGAGCTGATTTGTATTGAAGTTTCACATAGATTACATAACATAATATCATGTTGCAGGCAGGTGGATGGCATCATGTCCTCTCTATTCAGCAGCAGTGCAGCATTTCTGTTTAGAATGACTTTCTGGCATTTACATATAGAAATAGCTTGTTTTGATTTTCTTATAAAAGTTTGTCATGCTGATTACTGTTCACAGGATCATGTGTTAACTGGAAAATGAGTTGATGAGATGTCAGACATTTGAGCTAAACTTGTGGTCATATAGCCCACTTCAAAGGAAGTTTATATGCTAACATTGGGTGCTTTTGTATCTGTATTACAACCAGGGTGGGATAGAGTTATTAGAGTGAGGGTGCAGGCTGCATTTTTCTCTTTCACTTAGACATTTCCAAAACACCCCGAGCCTCCACAAAAGTAAACAGCAAAGACTTTCTTTTCATTGTTTGTCACATGAGCTAACGACATTAATGCAAAAAGATGCTTTAGCTCCAACTAGCTCGCTGCTCTGTAATACTTGCTACATCTGCAAATACGAAGAGTTGGCAGTATTTCAGCTTTGTTTACCTGTTATCTCCTTTTGCAGTTGAAGGTGGTGGGTGTAGAACAGTTTGGTTGTCCTCCATATCCACGACACATTTTGTGTTCAGTTCAATTTCTGCAAAGAGAAGTTTGTTGGGAAAGTGAAGCAGAATGCGGGGGTGTGAAAAGTGAAAAATAAGTCCTTGCTACTTTAAACCGTCTTCAAGCTCAAACTCATGTCTGACTCGTAACTCAAGCTGAAGGCTGCAATGGCGAAGAAATCAAAAACTTTATGATAATGAAGCATTACTCCGAGGAAACAGAAAAGAGGGTTAGCTAACAGAAATAGTCAAGTTTATTACACTTACCCCTGCGGTTCATGGGCCGGACTCTCACTGCAACTTTTACCTTTGTATCCGACATTTTCGTCCACTTTTCACTCCCACCCTGTCTCTGTATGTAGTCTGAATCTCCGACAAGGAGTCCGGATTTCTGCTAGAAAAAAACGGCAGCAGGCTCTAGTTAAACAATCCCGAAAGAGTCCAGACCTCGAGGAGAAGACAAGGGAATATGTTCATTTTGTCCTTTACATCCACCCGGGTTCGTTTTTAGTGCAAATCCAGAACTGTGCTCCAGCAGCCCCAGACAGCATCCCCACCGCCATCTTCCACTGGGAGCACGACTGCTCTCCTCTGGCAGACTGGAGACGGCTGTGGCGGAGAGGGGGAAAGGATTTACTCACCGCGCCGCTTATCGGGGGGTGGGGTGGGGGACCAGAGCACGAGAAGTGAGGCTGTCTGACAAGTTCACTTACATGTAACCACGAACAAAATAAACGAATTTTCGATATTAAAAGCACACTGGAAGTATGACTGCAGAGGGTTTATTAATTGGCTAATCTTTAGTGTAGGGTAATATTATCAATGTCTTCTCTCTATGACACACAAAGTCTGTGTTTTCAATATTTTCTAAAGGTTTAAAATTAGATGACTAATAATTGAATTGATAAAGCAGCAGGGCCGTAGCCAGGTTTTAAGAAATACTTGGGCAGCATATCAACTGGCCCCCACAAGGCCAGCTCATTATGAGCTGTCACAAAGACTTATGTTTACATGCACAGTTAAGTCAAGCTATGGTTAACCTGATTAGGCCATTTAATTGGACAACCATTCTTGTCCCAGTAAGCACTTGGTGAGAATAGATTTATTGACATAAGTATGTCTTACATCGCTACAGTAGCTGACAACTTGCCCTCTTTCCGCAACTATGTACAATTGGATTCTCACTATTGACACATTGCGTCACGTACCAAACAATAGGCAAATCAGTTAGCATTAAAAACGTGCCTTAGCAAGCGGCTAACTGGTTTTTTTGGTCAAACAGTTAAAAATAGACAACTGTACAGATCTGTACATTTCTTATGTTCTTGCTCTGGCACTTGCCATGTTTGCCTTTGTCCTGTTTCTTCTCATCTTTCTTCTACACATTTGCTGTTTGACTTCTGGGTAAAAGCTGGGTGCAGAAACTGTGTAGCACAGAACGCCAAGGCCAGTTTGGTGGGTATTGAGGTGAATATATTCATGGACCTCCAACCCTGTTGAGGTTTGATAGTCCGACTTTGAGAAATCTGACTTTGTACAGTTTCAGTCAGACTAACATGTTTACATGTATTTTAAAGTCAAGTTATAGTTGGACTAACACAATAAATCAAAAAATGTTAACATCATGTAAACGTAGCGAATTGCCCAATTATAAATTAATTTTTTTACATCGATGGGAGTTTGCTTTTTCCTTGATTACCATAATACTAAATTAGATACAGCAATGTGGTTAAAATATCGGGGTTAGGAGTACCTTCCCCCCACACACCAAAAAAGTGTTACTTTTGTCTACTCCAATTAATAAATCAAAAAATATATGAATGTATACAGTATTTTGTATATTTGTACATATCTGTCATATCTTCTCACCTTAGGTGGAATCGATAACGATTCTGTAGCCTACTTATCAATCTATTGAGACTCAAAATGTTCTTAGTTGTTTTGTGGACAGAAAATACGAGCAACTACGTAGACTTACATTTAGTTGGACTAGATGTTGAATCTAGATGACTTTTCTGTCCCGGAAATTTAAAAAACCATCTGTAAAAACAAGAAAAATAAAGTTTTATAACAATTTAAGTTTTCTTTATTCATCCCTTAAATGTTCTTGTGACCCTTCAGGTTTTCTTTTGTACCCCTTTGGGAGTTTCTGACCCCCTGGTGATTGAGATTGCAATGTACTATGTATTAATGAATAATACAACAATATTTTCCAAAAGTGGGACAATAACAGCATGACAAACATTTATTTCACTTGATGATACCACTTATACTTAGTCTACAAACACTGAAATCACCAGGATTCAAAATACTCAAAACAATGAGGATACAGAACTCATATTTTTTTACCATCATACAAAACGTTTAAAATTCAAACATATTTTTTAATGCAAAACATTAAATTTATAAATACACTATCATACATTCATGTCATCACTTTATGTAACAATGAGCAACATTTCACATCCATGCCCATCATATATGAGCTATGGGATAGGCAAAGCATCAGATTTAGCAGAATACATCTTCACTGAATGGTCTCCACTGTCCAGAATTACAAGCATGTGCTTCAGTGACACTAGCCCAGTTGGTCGAACGAGGTCTCCTACAAGAGGAGTCAGGGCCTGGCCTTTCTGCAGTTTCCCCAAATTCCAAATCATTCCCTGTTTGGAGTCAACCACAATCACATCTCCATCACTGTCAAAGGTTAGGCCTGACATGTTGATCCTCACTGTGGACTGCAGGGTCAGGCTGAAAGTATCTGTCTGATGAAGAAGGTGGAAGTCTCTTGAAAACACTCTTATTCTTGTGTATTGGTGAATTTTTTGAGGATACTTCTCATCAGGTAAATGCTCCAACACTGCAGCATTCCCAGACACCTGACAGCAGGCCACTGCTTTCGGAGACTGGAGGTCTAAAACGACTGGTTTATGCTCCAGAATGTGACCACGAGTGTAGTCCACCTTTACCTGGGACAGCGTGCCAGCCTGGGTGTCTGAGACCAGGATGTTCCCATAGCTGTCTGTGTCCACTCCCCAGGGCATCTGGAAGGACCCTTTGCATGTCAACACATGGTTCCCTCTGGAAGTAAAAACCTTTACAGCTTGATCCCCTGTATCAGTCACCACAATGTAACCACAGGGAGTCACCGCCACATCCACAGGGTACCAGATCTCACCATTGGCTCGTCCTCTTGGCCCAAAACTGTGCAGCTTCTTCCCCTGTGGGCTGAACACCACCACCCTCTTCTCCCCGTCATGAACCACCACTATTGTCCCTGAAGACTCAAACACAGCGATCCCAGTGGGGTTGATAAGAGCCCCCCACCCGCCGAAAGCTGTGCAGAGGTGCAGAGCTGTAGATGTCAGACCTGTAGCCAAGCCAAGACCTCCCTTTGAAGATGTGAGACTCCATGACAACAAGAGCTCCTGCAGATCTGTAAGAACCTGGCTGTGAGAAGTGCTGTCGATGCTGCACAGCTGTCGACAAAACGGGCACTCAAGCTTTCTCAGGAGAGGGTGGGATAGAGCCGTGATGCATTCCAGACAGAGAACATGGCCACAGGAAAGATTCTGTGGTCTGCGCTCCCTTTGCTGAGTGCTGAACTTCTCGAAGCACACTTTGCACTCCAGTAAGTTGATCTGGATCGCTCTCAGAATCCCATCAGGACCCCTCAGACAAGGACTGTTGGCCATAGCTGAAATATTCTGATGTCCCTTAAACCTGCTGAGACCGTTCAGTCATCTGATGCAGGCTGCAGAAAAATCAAGAAACTGAAACAGAGAGAGAGATACTTTACGTCTGGAGAAGAGAATGATGAAGACAGAGCAATAAGAAGGCAGGAGTACACAATCTTTGTCAACACAGTCATGTCCTCTGGTTTAGGCCCAAATGGTCACGTGACATTTTGCAAACCACTGAGGCTCCCTGCTGCCCTCCTCTGGATTTTCATGTAAACACAAGTTTGAAATGAAAGGTTGATGCAAGCCTTCGTGTTTGCGTGTAGAGTACCAGAACAAATAATTTTACATCTATGTTATATAAAATATTAAGATGGAATGAGTATTAGCAGAATTTTAAACCAAGATGTGCTGCAAGGTGTTTGTGCCTACGCAGGCACTGTTGGGTCATATCTGCAGTCATCTTCTAGATATTCAGTGCCTATTTGGTGTCATTGAGGTGTAGAAATCTTAAGACATTCTTTGCCGTTTCTTTTCCAAGTGAACACAAGCCGTACCTTCAAAAACATGTTGTTATAGGTCAGCACGAGGCAGCTATTTCCGTCTGTGTTTCACGGTGTGCAAACCGAGTGAAATCTGATCCGAGACGGGCAGCTCTTGAGTCAGCCAATCCCGCACTCCTTCACTGCAGCAGGCCGCTCTTTAGGGGTTGATCAAGGTCATTTATGGTTACCTATTGTATATTACTTAAGCAGCCTCATACTAGCCAATACAAATACGTGTTTTGTTTTAACGACTATTAAAGGTATGTTTTGATGAAAGGAGGGTGTAAAATCATGAAGTTATATTAGAAAATCAAATAGCTTAAAAAACAAAAACTCAAGAGTTTAAGAGGAAATGCAAAACATTTTAATATGTTTCAATATTTCACAGTGAAAAAAGAACAGCACAAGTCATTTTCAAGAGAAATGCTTTTGGCAAATAAAATCTACATCCAGAGACAATGTACCATTTATAGTGTCAACTGTAGCACTGGAGCCCGGTCCATTCCACAGAGGTCAGTGTCTGGATTGTCGAGGATTACAGGGTATATATCTGTACTGAGAGGATGCTGACAGAGCAATGCAAATAAATCTTCAATACGGCACTCAAAGCACAAAAGAAGCAAACATCTAAAGCCCAAACTTTAGTTAAAAAAAAACAACAGAGAAGTTTGGAATAAAAAAGACCATGCAAACAGGCACAAGGGGTTAATTAAAATGTTACAATGACAGTGAGAGACATAAAAAAAATGACAATACTGGCATCCTGGTGTGTGGTGTAATATACTTGTTTAACATTTTCCTACTAAAACACTAGATTGGATTTGACACAGCCATGCAAATGCAACATAATGCAATAACGAGAAGGTTGTCGGGGAAACAAAAAAAAAAGCCACCTGCACACAAACAGGTTCCTGACAACACATGCAGGAATTTGAATAGATGCCCTCAGTTATCAGTTCAATAAAAACAAATGATAGCAGCCACAGATGGACAGGAGAGTAAAATCAGTCAAGGTCACACTGATTCACAGAATACTCAAACATGACAAAATGTACACTATTTGCAATAAAACATTCTGAAAAGTGCTTAAACTGTGTGCTTTGCTTTGTTCGAGTACAAACAAAAACTTCAGTCGATGATCCTACCCAGCTAAAGCTTTCTTGCATTGAAATCCGGCCCACATTCAAGCTCACAAAACAATAGTGAACATCTATGATGTTCATAGACAATCAATGACAGATGCTAATATAAAAGCCTTTCTGTGCAATGAACAGAAGCTTCATTTAATGTGATAAATTCTACATAATGGCTTTTAAACATTGAAATGTGTTGAAACATACTGGAGTTAACGGCTGGTGTAAACCAGTCAAATGTACATTAACCATCAATGATATATTGTATCGTAGGATAAATGTTTGTAAATTATACTTCATCAGCTAGAATGATCATGCAGTCACATCTACAATCTGCAAGGTTTGATTGCCACCTTTTTCCTTTCACACACACGCAGACACCTGGGATCAGTGGTTTAGGAGTTTTCTACAACTACAGCACACATTTTAAGTGCGCACCTCTGTAGTTCAAACCTCTGTGAACTCCTAATAACACTCCATGGACCTGCACCCCCTTCTGTCTCCTCTCCTTCTACTGTATGTGGGGGCTTTCTAGGCTTCATTTACACTAGGAAGAGGTTGAATCTTTGACCCTTTTTTAAAAATGTGATCCTTCACACTGGGTTGATTGGAGTGAGTTCAGGAGAAGACATCCAGCTACTAGCTCGGACTTCTACTGGTTGTCCAGGCCGTTGATGGAATCGCTCTTTCCCGAGCTGTTCCCTCTAAATCTGGTCGTAGGGCTGTCGTCATCCACCTCTGTCTCTCCTTACACATCAAACACACGGAGATGAGTTTAGAAAAAGATGTAAAGTATGAGTAAAACACTAGAGTTCAGTCATTTACAAGATTGCAGTTGAACATATGAGCCTTTGTGATGTGGAAGCTAAAGTCACTGTACCTCTAAAGTCCTCTGACACATGGTCAGCATATTCTGAGTAGTTACTGTCGTCACATTCTGAGAGGCTCTGTGAAAGGAGAAGAGGTTCAGACACATGACACACATACCATTTACTGGACAGGGAGCATATAGCGGCTAACTTTCATGGTGGTACACTGAAGGAAAAGTTCATATTTACTGTGGGACCTAAATTAGTAACCGCAACCTGTTGAAGCTTTAATGCTACATAAAAATATTGATCAGACTATGATGTGATTATGTTAGATGAGATGTGAGAATATAATTGTGACTATGCTTATGTAATATTCAGCATATGGAACATGAGAAGGGGTGTTTCCACTGCCGGGATGAGTAGTGGATTGAAAGTCATGTTATTATGGAGAGAGAACCCCCGATGTTTCTCACGGGCTGCATCGAAACTGGATTGATTTGACTTTTTTTCCTGTTCTTGACTAAACTATTATTCTTTTTTTAAATATTGTTTTGGGGCTTTTTGCCTTTATTTGATAGGACAGTGGATTTAGAATACAAAACATCGAAGGATGGTAATGAGTCCTTCGAATCATTTCCCACTGAATGAATCAAATGTTTTTACTGCATATTAACAGTTATGGAAATGTAGGTACTTAAACCTAAATGATTGCTTTTGACTTTACAAAGATGTGTATCATGTGCTTATTGTGGAATGCTGCCACGTGTAATCCATCACTGACTTAAGGTTTTATTTGAACACAGCAACAACTAACCAGTTCAAACATTTGGAGTTTCTAACACGCCTCTCAAGCTTAATGTGGGTTTTTACTGAGAACAACATTAGTACTTTTAAATACGGAGTTTTTACAGATTTTTTTTAGGTGGTAAATAACCCCTCATTTCAAGTAATGAACATACCTTTCCTCTTGGGCCATAATTTTCAGCAAACCACACCATTCCATACAGGCACAGGAATGTAATGAAGGCCTAAAACAGATCAAACATTATAGAGACTGTTTAATGATTCTTGAAAAAGCCATAATCTATAGCTTTCAGCAGTTAAAGATTTTTACTTGTGGAAGAAACAGCGGTATGTGTGAAAAACAAGGGTTTGTTAAAGAAGAGTTAAGCCACATGATTCTATGTACACTAAAGCACAATGAGCCTATTATTCAAGGACATAGGAATCCACTTTGAAACAGCAAGAGCAACAGTAGCATGATGCTTAATCTTACCAAACACAGCAGCCAGAGGATCACATATAGGATCTGGGTTTTGGAGAACAAGTCTTGTCCAAACTTAATGCACGCCAGGGCCTCCAGAAAGGCTACTGCCCTGTGAATGAGGGAGAAACACAACAACACATAAAACGGACCCTCTCACCTAAACTTTGCAGCTCATTGCAGCTATCTGATATACACACTTAGTTACATATAAATATAGGGTGTATTACAATTGTAAAATATTAGCCAGGGCTACACTTACCCAAACACCCAGCACTGTGTCCCAACTCTCTTGCACTGTGTGTCTGTTAGGTACGCATAATACTGCCTGAAGCAAAAAGACAAAAACAAACACAATGTAAATGATCACCTGCAGGTCGAGTCAGTTATTGTCGTTTCTATGCAGCTGTTAGTCAAACTGTCATAACTGGATTTAGGCATGTAGCAATGGACAGTAGCCATAAGATAAGACAGACGTGTGTACGGATCATTTACCAACATATGAAACTGGAATGTGTAGTTTTACCTCACTGTTGGAGCCGTGATGATACCAACGAACAGGATCCGACACCAGCTCAGTGCATGGCTCGCAGGGAAGACAAAAATGTGCTTGAGGAAAAATGTGTTCAGCTCTGTTAGCTATGGATAAACAGAAACAAGAGAATACCATCATTAATGTAAATAGATGCTGTTTGTCCCCTTATACAAGAAGCTTCTTCATCAAAGGCAGCTTCTTTGAGCCCTTTATACTTGAACCTGAAACTTTTGAGGCAATTTCTCAGCAAAAGTCTTTTATTTCTAATACTATCATTTATTATTATAATTTTTCTTTTATTTAACGAGGAAAGAAACTCGTTGAGAGTAGAAAATCTCTTTTTCAAGAGTGTCCTGGCCAAGACAGTCAGCAGCACAATTAACAGAGTTTCACACAAACAACGAGCAGCCAAACATACAAATACAAAAAATACATTTCAGTCATAAGCTAACTTTCTCCTACAATCCTTAGAATTCATTAAAATTAAGCTCTTTCTTGTCGCTTCTCCAGATTTGCTTACCACAGCTAAAATGTAGCACGTTAACCTTTATTTAAAAAATGAAGGTATAGCTAACACCTGTGAATAGAGAAACATACAGTATCTTGATGCATACAACCTCCCATAGTAATTAATGCATTTTTTGTAAATTTCAGTATTGTAATGTAATATTGTTATTACTTGTTGGCCTATTTAGTCTTATGCTGTTAAGTGAATTGGCTGAAAATGGTTTATAAACATTTCACTGCACATGTACAGTATGTGGATTGTTTTACAAACATGTCCCTCTTACTAAAACCCCGTTCGGTTGACGTCAGGACACCAACAAAGAAAGATTGTTTTACAATGCAAGTTACAGTTGGGTTAACAAATTGGCAACAATAATTGGAGTTCATTCTGGGGGACACTTTGTTTAAGCCCCTCCAAAAGGAACTGGAACATAATGAGAAGAAGGCCTGCAGCCCAGTTATTCCCTCATTTGGCCTAAAGCCTGTGTGGTTGAATCCATTGAGGAATTGCTAAAGTGTCACCCCATTAAGCGGAGCTAAACTGTCCCTATCTCTTCAAGTAATTGTCAAAGACTGGTAATTACTATTTAAAGCCTCAAGAGAGCCGGGAGCTTCAAGAGTGAGGAAGAGAACAGGAGTATGGTGTTTCATGGCTACATAATAAGATAGAGGAACAGCAGCTTTCAGCGCTAAAGCAGCTAGTCGCTAAAAATCTGGCATCTATAGTTGACTCTTCACTGTAGAGCAAGGGAGCTTATGCAGATTCAGAGTCTATGGCAATAAAATGCACCTCACTAATCCAGCCAGTCTCAGACTCTTATGGGATAAGCTGCTAATGTGTACACAGCAGGACACTCTTGCATTATATGGATCCATGTGAAGACAGGTTTTAGATTTCAACAACAGAGGAGGCGATTAGATTAGCCTGGATTTAGCACCAAGAGAACACAGGATGATCTCTGACTAGTCAGCGCTTAATAACCATGAGCTGGTGGGGAGGATTTCTTGCTGACCCACCTGCCAAATGATCATGAACAGATAGACACCCATCACGCGCTGCAGGGAGGACTTTGGGTCCAGCCAGCGTACGTAAGTCCAGCTCGCAGGGGTGAACTGTAACACGGCTCGTTTGATCTTCCCTGTGGTGGTGTGGATGTCCCTGCATGGGAAAAACAGGAGACGGATTTCAGTGACTTGCAGATAGATTTACAGTAAGTGTTGTTCAGAAGAATAAGCCAGATGAAACTAATGCCATCACATTAATCATTCAAGCCCACTCTACCTTGATGAACTTTTGAGATCAGATTTCAAAACAGTCATTTGAGCAAGATGGTGTGTAAAAAGTCTATAACAGGGAGTAGAAGCAAATAAAACTAATGACTTTAGAAATGCTAACTATTCTAAATGTTACCCTTACTCATTCTGACTTTAGTTCATTGTAAAAATATTATTCATGTTACAGTTTTTTACACGAAAGAATCAAGATGACAAGTAGAATCAAGATACCTTTAACTTGGCTCGCAATATATCGTATTTAATTTTAAAAAAGAAGCATAAAGGCCCCAAAAAATTGAAGAACTACATAAACATCTTCAGCTTGTGATTTCAACCTTTTATCAGCTTAAATATATGACACCTAAAAGTTTGATTATTATATTTGATTTACTATGACTGTATCAGGGCTGAGTCTATAAAGTGCACGCAGCTAGCTTACAATATAAACCCCACCTCCCATTCCCAAACCTTAAAATGTATTCTTGGTATTGCTTGCCCAAACAAAGAGTCTGCACAAAACTGTAAAATCATTCAGCACAGTTGTAGTTCATTTCCAGATCATACTTAATACTGGCCCAGTGGTAGGTCCTCATCTCCAAAAAGCGGCAGACAGTCATGCCGAGCCAGATGCCTCCTCCGTTGCAAAGCAGAATGTCCAGAATCACCTGATCCCACCAGCACTCAGCAAAGTTAGGCAGCAGATGCATGAAGAATAGCTACAAGACCAGAAGATTGGGAGACAAGAGAGGCTATGTAGTAAATGTTAAAGAGAATTTCCTCTGAATTAACCAATCACATGACCTGGTTAGTTCACCTTAAATGTCTCCGTTATATAGCAAAAGAGACAGAAGGAGAGGCAGTTGCTGGTAGGGTGCTAATTAGCCTCATCTAGTGCTTGCTTCCTTACCTCAGTAAGCTCCCAGGTAATACTGATGGTCCAGCAGAGGCCATAGCTTCGAATGAGCAGGGCCTTCATGCCCCAGCCCCAGAAATGGCTGAATGCAAAAATGTCAAAATGGCTCAGGATTCTCTCCCAGGTGATGGCATGGCAGTTCACAGCATATTCCTGCAGAGAGCAGCGCAGATAACCTCGTTATGATAAATGGCAATTCCATTAGTTATGAAAGCATCTGGTGCATGCAAAAAGTATATCTTTTGTGGAAGCCATAATCACTCACCATTATATCTGCCTCTCTCTTGGCATAACGCAGGTTTGGATCCAACCAGTACATCAGCTGTTTCACTTGCTGCCAGTTGAGGAAGATAACGAGAACCAGGAAGAGGAAGTAGAGGACGCTCAGACCTGAACAGCAGAGGAACATGACATTAGCAAGTGAAAATTAAGGCCGAAATAATGACAATTCATTGCCATCTATGACTTTGAGCAATACTCACCAAAAACAATTCTCCATATTGCTGGATGTGGTCTGGTGAATGGACCTACAGTGAGGGACATGCAGACACTATATCAGAGATACTATCTAAAACCTAATGAAATGGACACAGACTTTTTATTATGCAGAAACATGTCCTTATAATATCTTTTCACATCACTCTGGACACTTTTCTTTCCTTGTACCCACTTCTGTGTGATTTATGGCTTTAAGAAGGAGATTAAAATCCATGTGATGAGAAATGGCTTACAATAGCAACCGGAATCAACTCTGGTTACACTACTGTAGGTTAAACAAGGCTGTTCACCCCTGGATTTGTTTGTACAAATTCTCCCATTTTCAACACAAAATATGTGCGGTAATCCTTCATATTCAGGTTCTTATTGGAGGCACTTCCTTGTTCTAAATACCAACGTAAAGGAAGCATTGTTTAACACTAATGTCTGTCATGAAGCAGCTTTTAGGCAGACTGAAATTGAAGGCTATGCACAAAACGTGTTGGAACAAGACAAATATTGCAGTGTCATTTTGTACAAACCATTTGGAAATGCCAAAACACTGATGACAAGGAAGAAGGAGATGACCAGGATGAGCCCCACCCAGAGATTACTGTCAGGATTCCCATCATCTCTGCAGGCAGAGTAATCAGACATTAATGTCAGCGATACTTTTGTTTAACTCACTCATTTAATTAGCAGTCTATAGTTGGTGTATCATATCTTAAGGTTTCAAACAACAACTATAAAGAACATTAAGGCTTTTATTGATATTTACTTTAGTAATGATTTCTAATCCAGATAATCACTTTGCATGTAACCTTATGACTCGTTCCCTTGCTAGTTATTGTTGTAGCCAATGTCAACACAGAAAACAGTGGTCAACCCTAGATTGCCGTTTAATAGCACATTTCCTTTTATAATCTAGCTTAATCTAGCGGCATTATCACATTTTCATCACTGAGAAAGTTATTCTGGTGCTTTCGTGCGGGTGTAAAGTTTATTCTTAGTAATAAAACCCGTAAAGGAGTAGCTAAAAGCTAGCTAACCTCCCTGTGTGAACCTGGCTCTGTCAGAGCATCACTGCTAACTTAGCTGTAGCTAACTAAGCTAACCCACCGTGCTAACGTTAGCTGTGAGCGACTTACCTTGTGAAGGCGAAATACATCAGACTGAGCACCGTGCATGTTAGCAGCGTTATCGTGTGCGGCCTGTAGAAAAACTCAATGGTGATATCTTCAACCTGCTGCTCGTTTATCATTCGGAAATGCATTCTGTAATTCACATCATCCTTGCTTAAGGTGTGAGATCCGCTGTACACGGACGCCATAGATGGACGCAGCAGCAGCAGCAGCAGCAGCTCCTCCTCACATTAGCATGAGAAAGTGATCCAGGCAGCTGCAACGACCACCACAAACTGTGACAACACACGGGGAAAATAAGTATAAAGGGTCACATTGCTAGCTTGAGGCGTGCAAGACAGAGGTGACAGCTGAGCAGAAACAGCAACAGAGGGTTAAAAAAGAGGAGAAGACAGTTATAAGAGGAATTGTTCACTTTTGATTTTGATTGGTGTTCATGACTGCAGGGAGTGTCCCAACGCGGAAGACTTCACGTGCCCTAATGCATCATGTTTTGAGCGTGACCTCCGTGCTAGGACTTCAAAGCATGCTAAAAGAACTGAGACTGACTGAATCTACCCGGTTAATTAAAATACCTTAAACTTTGAATCTGAATTTCATATAAAAAACAGTATATTAGTCTACACGTTTAGGGGACTTGCCAGAGTAAAGTGGCCTAAAGTTATTTGAATGTCAAAAGAAGGTGTTTCCTTGACTTCATCCTTGTCTGAAAGCTACATTTACTTACTTTATTGTGTGCGTGCTTATCTCCCCCCCAGTGGCTTCTCGTGGCTTCACATATCAGTGAAATCAGAAGTACCCTTAGCTCCCAGCAGGGGTCTCTATCAATTTTAGCACGAAATGTCACCCCTGAGGGCACAAAGTTTCTTCAAGATATACTCCCATGATGAACAGATTTGAAAAGCTATTCTCCTCTTAGTCTCCCTAATTTCATTAAATTCAGAAAATTAAAAAAAAAAATACTGTGATGGACAAGGAGGAAACTGTACTCCAACAAATTATGATAAAGAAGGTTGCACTACAAAATATCTGACTTTACTCCTTTATTGTTTTCACAGTTGCAAACTCGTTAAAAAAAATCAAATAAGTTACATTTGCATGACAATTGTTTTTTGGTTGTAATCAAATGTGAAAAGTGACTTGTTCTCTGAGTCCACTGTTACATGATCAAACTATTTCTTCTAAGCCTCATGGGCTGTCTCTAATACATCCATCACACCTTTTAAATTGTAATTTGAAGCACAATTAATGATTTCTACCATTTCTAAACTCATCCCAATTTTAGATTTAACAGTTAATTTTTAACCACTGAATTACCTATACTTTTATTATTATACAAAGTAGAGGGCTTTCTTTCTACCGTACATGAAAGAAGAAAAAGAGGCATATAGAAACAAAAAATCTCCTTTACTCTTCAAAACAAGTTTGACAGTGATTATAAAAGTGAAGCAAAGTCAAAATAATAATAATAATAATAAGAAGAAAAATGTAAAAATGACAAAGCATTGAAATTATCATTAAAAATAGGCAGCCTTGATATTTTCAAACAAATATAAAAGGTTGTTTGTATCTATTTTACATGTAATCTGCTGATTGCGTTAAAAAAACAATAGTTTGATTTGACATTCTTTGTTTGGGGATATATGGACATTGATTGGTTGCCGTTCGCTCTTGATACACTGAGTCGTTTGAAAGTAGATCATCAGGGCATCCATCCATAACCATGTGATGATAGCGTTCATATGCACTGTTTTGAGAGGTTCAAAAGTAAGCTGCTTTGTGAATAGGTTTTTTGCGGTTGATGTGTTAGGCTCCATTTAGCCTTCAGATTCAGTCTCCCTGTTTCAGCAGTACCATTGGCTACAGGGAGAAAAAATAATGAGTTAGTTACAAATAATCACATTCATGTAACATAATTTGTACTTCATGTATGTTAAAAGAGAAAACCTACCAATGTGTTGAAATGTTGTCTGCACACAGCTTTACTCAACCAGTAGATCAAGAACACAGCGATGAACTTTTCAACAAGCAGCAGAGTCATGATCAGGCACTGGATTCCTGTGAGGAGCTGAGATGAAAGTTTAAACAGGTGAGGAAATGAATACACATTTGCCTTGTGTTGCAGTGAGCTAAAAGGATTTCTTATTAAGTGTAACAGATTTTGTTTTTTACCTGTGTGCTGTTTCTCTGGTGAAAATTAAGCCATACTGCACAGAACATGACTGCCACAATGGACCAGAAGAGGCTGATGATGTTCATGGAGAATGACAGTTTCGTCTGGTGGAAAGTGCAGAAATGATGCAGGCATCAGTCATCGACATTGTCAGGAAAACACAAAAAAATCATGCTTAAACTTTTTCCTACAACCCAGAATCAGATTTTGAAATAATAACATGGAAGCAATTCAATTTACCCCCCCAAAAATCCCAACTATTTAAATGTTCCCATTTTTTGATTGCACCCATGCTTTATCATCAGGAGCACAAATAAGCTACCCTTAAACTAAACACAGGTACATCAGAGACAGTTGTAACTGTCCAATAAATAGCTCAGAATATTCAACTAGATAAACATTTAAATGGGAACTAAACAAAAAAAATACATCAGGGTGTTCATCTCCAAAGACCTCAGTAAATAGAGTTCAATATGGCACATCAGAGAATAATCTCAAACAGGACTTAAAGACATGGTCAATCATACCAATATAACAGCAAGTATTCAGAATACTATTCAGAATTAAAACAATTGCAATGAATATTTTTTGCCAATATTCATGTTTTTATTTGAAAACCGACCAACATGTATCCCCCAAAGAAACTTTGATAAATGGGACAAACTATTAAATGCATTTATTTAAGGAGGGAAACAAATTGTATTCAACTCAAACACTTATAAAAAATAAATATCTTGAGGACTAGCATTAACAAACCTATCAAACTACTATAGCTGCGGATAAGTAATCCTAACCTCGATGAACTATTACTATGATGCAAAATGGAGAAAATGGAAATGTTACAAACTCAGAAAAGTAACTCATCTAACGGGGAAGAACAACACTTTAGGTTATATACACTCCTTAGTTAAATATAAAGCCAACACATATAGTAACTCTATAAAGGGGAGCGTTAGGGGGTGAAACTTAAAGCATTTAGTCATTGAGAAAATGATTTACATATCAACATATTAGAAGAAGAATGTGGAAATATTGGTAGTAACAACTGGAAAACACTCAGCTCCTTATTTTAAAATATGATTCTTTAAAGCACCACTCTTCCAATCAAATCCACAATGTCACATTAAGCTGTTTTCATAACTGTGGAGAAAACACAGCCAACATATCACATATGAATTGAATTGAATTGAATTGAATTGAATTGAATATTAAACTCTCGTCCAGTGTTGGAACAGTACTGGTCCTCCGTTAACAAGGAAATAAATACCATTTTTAAATGTAATCTTTCAGATCAGGGTTTTCTGGCACAACTTCACCAACAACTAAGGTGCAGAGTGAAAGGCTTGAAGAGGTCAAAACGCTCCAGCAACACTTGTAGTATGAACATCAGCTTTATTAACTTGATTTGAGCGTCGCGTTTCGACTTGTGGCCTTCATAACGGGCATTGTCCCCACATCAGATAATTACCATAAGAATTAATTAAACAGATAACTAAAAACAGACTGAAACCAGCTCCACCTCATATCATTAAAGGGGAAGAAACCATGAACCAAATGTATAACATGGAAAGAATAACACACAGGATAAGGGATGAGTGTGACCTCTGTGAGTCACGATGGATAACAAAAGCTGATCACTTCCAGGCCCCAATAACATCAGTATGCATATGCTCTATGTTTTACTGTTGTTTGTTTGTTTTTTGAGTTACCATAGAAAGATACCCATGTCTGTGTAGAAAATGTACTAATGTTTTTATTTATTTAGAAATATCTTCACATTTATTTCCGTTAATGCTGCTTTAAACTATAAAATACAAAGCATTTTAAAAAACAATCAATAAAAAAATCATAAATCTTAAATCTGAAAACATTACAGAAAAGCATTTAAATTTCACCCCCCCAAAAAAAATAACTTACTTCATCATGCTTCATCGTCAGGTGCACAAATAAACTAATCTCTTTTTCTTCTTCAGGGAAATCATTGACTTATTGTTGCGAGTTTTATTCATTGTCAGACATAAATTCATCTTCAGTTATGTCTGGAAAATCCTTAATAGAAAGACCCAAATACTTTCCTATGCAGAGATTTAATGTAAGGTTTAGAAGATGTTAACTAAACTGAGTTCAGTCTGATAATAAAGAGGAGGTTAAATAAAGTCAGTTCTGGCCACAAGTGTGTTCAGAAACATCAATCAATATTTATTTGTGTAGCGCCAATTCACATGTTATCTCGAGACACTTTACAAAAAGCAGGTAAAAGACCTTACTCTTTGTTATGTTACAAACAGAAACATCCTTATTTCAAAATCAAAGAGTTCAAACATTTAATGGAGGTGAAAAAATGCCGTTTTCTCTCTCTCTCTCTTTTTTTTAAAATTTGTTTTACTTTTTGGCAAAATGTTCGTCAAAAGAAGGATTCAGTTTCTCTCTTTTTTAATTTGAGACACAAAACAACAACAAAAACAACAACAACATAGTAATGATAATGATAATAATAATCTTACCACATGCATGTTTGGAGATCGTCCAGCAGCATAGGACAGCATCCCTGAGACCACATACTGAGATATTGACACAACATGAACATCATTAGACACGGGGATACACAATCAGCATTACTAAGCAAAAAATAACTGAAGATAGGATAAGATATGAAAGATGTCCTTTTTGACCACCCTCTATTTTAAGGAAGTGCTGTTGTCAGAGTAACAGGAAGAAGAACATTGAAGATGATACTGAAGATAAAGTGCTCTTTTTTTGAAAGGAAATGAAAGAATAGGTAGATATTTAGATTTCTTACTTATTGATGAAAATGGTCACGTACTTATGGCAGTGAATTCTTTTTTATTTTGCATTTGTCTTTACCACAACACTGGGCAGAGTGTAGATCATGATCCCGGGGTCTTCCCGGCTGAAAATCAGACCCAGAGTGAGAATAAACACTCCAGCGATGGCTTGGGCTGCCTGAGAGAAAAAGAGGGACATCATAAAGAAAGAGTACCCTGCATTACAGTGCTGCATGTTATTCACAAAGCTTTGTTGAAACTATTTCACTTACTCCAAGAGGTTTAGGTTTTCCGTTAGTGGTAAACACCTTGTAGGAATCTTTGTACACACAGTGAAACTTCTCGGGCATCAACTGACCGCCGCCTCTGTCCTTCAGACTCCCGATGGGGATGGTGATGATCATTGTTTCATCACACACAAAAGTCTTCTTCATTCTCCTGTGAAAAAGATCAAATGTTTATCAGATTGCATCACTGTCTATTCCTCAGTTTTCCACTAACAGCTACATACCTCTTTTATCTTGATTCAGACCTGAAGTTCTCGCTTTGTCAAAAGAGTTTGAAAAGGAAATGGCTTGGCAACCCAATTGTCTTTGTCACTCACTCTCTTTCTCTCTGCCCTCTCTCTCTCTCTCTCTCTCTCTCTCTCTCACACACACACACACACACACACACACACACACACACACACACACACGCGATGACACACATAAAAACCCACAAAATGCTTACATTTGTCCTTTAAAATGTCTTTAAGATTTTAAACTGATATGTAAATGTATCAAAACTTATTGTAGAGAGAAAGGTTTTTGTTGACCAAGCATTTTTTTTTTTAATTCTCTAGAATTTCTTCTATAACTCATTTGAGGGCTGATGGTAGACGGAGGAAGTTAAGGTGTGAGGTGACCTCCTCTTCAAAGAATTGACAGGGAAGTGATATCTATGTCTAAAGAGTGAGGCGCTTGTTCGAGACAGAGGGTTTGAATTTGATGATCTTCAAGCCGAACCTGGTAAGAATCCCAATTAAACATCTTCATGAAAGGGTTACCTCTGGGAACGACCTGTTTAACGTGCATATTTGCTTTACAGAATATACATTTGTAAGCATGTCAGTGTCTGCCTTGTGCTTGTGTATGGACTCTATAGCAACAGACGTTTTTGTGTAAATGTTTCATTGCAAGAAAAACTAAAATATTGACAGTATGATTTAAGAATGAAGTGTTGTTGTCAGTGTTTTTGGTGTTGATTGCTACATTATGTTGTGCTTATTTGAAGTGGCTAAAAAAACCTTGATATATGACAACAAAATAAATATGTTAGTCTTTATTTTGTGGAGGTAAAATATAATGGATGATAATGTGTTTTTCCCCCTGCAAAATCTTACCTGTAGATCAATTAGTCCTGAAAATGATGACAGTTCTTGACCCTAAAATTCTGATTTTCTACTTCACAGTAAATATATTTAGCTGCACACAACAACCAAAATTAAGAACGAATGTTGACGCTAAACTTGATCGGTTTAGTTGTTTATTTAGGACTATTGACATTATCATAGTTTCACTCGTGCTGATGATGGATAAGATCATACATTCATACCGAGTATAACTCCAAAATCTTCTATGTACTGTAATCCATCTGCAGCCTCGAATTATAAAGTGGAATAATCACCTCAGACTGTCAGCAGCGACTCTAAGTCTTAAGTCTCATCATGTATCACAGGAGTGTTCAGTGGCATTATATAACATGATATGTTCCCGCTTACTCTGTAGGTAAATAAAAAAAAAAACGGTAGCATTTGTCCCAAGGTAACACAAAGGAAAAGAGCATTCCCAGTTTAAAACCTGTATCCTTCTAGGTTAGAAGAGCACCATGGCCTGTGCAGACTTTGACATGGAAATCCAAGGAGCAGAAGAAGAGCCACTCAGAGCTGGGAGGAGAGAGCCGCCGACAGTACGATATTACCAGGCTACAGATTTAAAGCCAGAGGTCAAAGGGCCGCTGCATGACCTGCTGCAGAAACAACCGGCTGTGCTCGGGGTAAGAGGGACTAAATATACAAGATAATCTATACTTAAGCAGACAATTAAGAAAAGTCATCTTCAAACATTTAAACTTTTGGTGAGCTGGTGACACAGCAAAGATTCACCCACATGTGCTTGTTCTCTTACTCCTTTTAATTCAAATAAAATCATGATATTAAATACATTTACATTTATGACCCAAAGTGTCATCATTTTATTTTAATATAATCTCAGAAACAAAATACTAGTATACAACCCAAACAAAGGGGAACGTCTGAAAATATCTGCTTTGGGCCAGATGTCACAAACATACATTTTGTGTAGCAAAGACAGATGTCCAAAATAATGTGCACCCATCGAGCAGCAACAGGAAACGTCAAGCTGAAGCTTCATGCCATTCTGTGAATATGTTTACAATATACTTAAAGGTGATAACATCATCAGGGTCTTATATATTCACACAGGTTTTGTTTCATAGTTCTGATTTGGAAGAAAGAACAATTTGTGAACAAGATTCCCTTTTTTCTGTTTTTTGTTTTTTTTCATGAAATAAAAATCAATCCGTACATTCGATGTTGAACATGCTGATTTTCAATAGAGATGCACCGATCCACTTTTTTTTTATTCCAATCCGATTCCAATACATTTGTATTGATATTTCTTTAAATTATAATTAATAGTGTTATTGTTGTTATTGGTAGTATGTGTAAGGCTACACAAAGCTGTATACAAAGTCCCACGTTTTAATAAGGTCAGACTGAAGCCCTCTTATGTACACCTGTCGATCCTAAAATTGAATATGGAGCTGAATGCTGTATCAAAGCACACTGAAGTCCTCTGACTATTTAATATATAAATATGAATTGTTTATGCTGCAAAAGGAGCTGCTTTGTTTTGTATGTTTTATTTAAACATTGCATTTCTTATTCAAAGAGCAAAATAATTAAATGTAAAAATGCATGATCATTTAATTTTATCAAAAGAAATGTATCTGAACTTTGTGCTGGCTGCACACACAAACAGGAAGCAGCAACAACTGTAAGGTTTTCAAATTAAATGTTTTAAACTGAAGTGTTTTGATCATATCGAAGGAGCTGTTCCATCTCATCTGAACGTCGTCATGGCGATGATTTGTGGACACTTCTTACAGTTCAGTCTGAATGTCTTCAAAGTGAGACTGTGTGTGCAGAGAGGGTTTTAAGTGCCCAAAGATCTTTCTTGATCAGTGACGTGGATCGATATCTGATATTTAAATTACGTTAATATCGGACCCAATAACGATATTAGATCAGATCGAGCCCCATCTCTAATTTTCAATCTATATTTTTTGTCCTTTTAGTTTTAAATTTTGAACTCTTAAAGTTACAGAGGAACAATTAATCAACACAATCGCGAAAACATTTAATGAATAAACTCATATTTCACTACTAAAGATACGCAAGTTTTATCTTCTAAATGTCTAAATGCACGCACAGTGCATCAGTCAGAGCAAAATGGAAGTCATCTCCATTTAAATTCTTGCTCATGTCTAAGATATCGACCAGCCTAGATAATGTTCATTCTCTCTGGTACGTTCCAGACAGTTTGTACTGCATGCAGGAGTTCATGCACTTTCACACGTCAGCACACTTTAGATTATTCACCCTTTCTCGGGTTTATTTGATTTCTTTGTATAAAACAATAATTTACATGTTTATGGTGAATGAATCTTAATTTCTGCCAATTCACACAGTAATTAGACGGGATTGTACATGATGAATCAAAACTTCAAATATATTACTTTTAATTATTTTACTTTGACATGCGAGTGTGTGTGTGTGTGTGTGTGTGTGTCTCTGTCAGTCTCTGCAGATGGTGAGCGGTCTCATCAGTGTTGGAGTGGGATTTCTTTTCGCTACAACCCAGACAATGGATCAGTCGCTTTTCACCTTGTTCAGAGTTTCCCATATCACTGGAGCCCTCGTAAGTCTTAAATCACTTTAATTTAAAAAGTCAAACCCTAAGTTGGGCAGATCAAACTCTTAGATATACAAAAATGAGTTCAATCACATATCAGAATAAAGACAACTTGTCTTCGGTGTGTGAAGGCTTGTTTTATGTCTTCAATCACCTCTAAGCTGAATTGTTTTCCTCCACAGTTCCTCATTGCTGGACTCATTACCAATCTGTTGTTCAAATATCCAGAACTACTACATGTTAGTACAACTCAATGCAGTCCCAACATACAACATAATACAGATGCTGAAGGAGATTATTACCTGAATTAAATCAATGTTCATGAACATTCATGTTCCAGGCATCCCTCGGGGTGAACTGTGGCTGCATTATCGTAGCTTTCATTGCAGCTTGTCTGATTAGCGTTGACCTGGTTAAGTGGGATTCAGATAATGATCTGCACCTAAGGGTAAGACTGAACATAACCAAGTATTTTTAAGTGTTTATTTAGCACACAAGAAATCCTTATAGCCTTTTACCAACATCCAACTAATCTACACTTGATGGTCTGTATCTTTTTTGACAGATGGAGGCGTTGGAGCTGTGTGTGTTAGGGCTTGAGGTTTTCCTCTCTGCTGTCCTCTGCTTCTGGTTCTTCAAAGAGAAACATTCCAAATCACAATAATTCAACCGTTGAGATGATATGGAATAGATCTGAGAATTTAACACCTGGAAGAAAATGTTCTTCTCCTCTACTGAAGGACATACAGTAGAGGACCCAGGGGGCTGTACGTCAGTCCTTGAAATAAAATAAGCGACTGTATTGAGTAATTTGTACGCTGTTTTGTACATCGAGTGTGGCTTTCCGCTCCATCTCGATTGCCTATATTAAAGTTGAAACCCCTGCTGCACAGCCCGTGCTGTGGTCTTGGTCTGATGTTTGACTCGGAATGAGAATACAGGGCTTGTGGTAAACAAATGTCAGCTTTTCACATGTGAAAGAACAAACCACTTCTTCATCCTCCTCACCATGAGCAGTTGGTCTCGTAGTGCTGCTCACTGTTTCAAGAGGCAGGGGTCTGTGTGTGTGTGTGTGTGTGTGTGTGTGTGTGTGTGTGTGTGTGTGTGTGTGTGTGTGTATGTGTGTGTATGTGGTTTGACACTTGTGCCTGGTTATCAGAGGAAATATCTGCAACTTCTATTCAGCTTCTTTGACAGTTTCAGCTGGTTTCTCATGCAGGAAGTCACACCTAAAGCTTGTTTTTTTAAATGAATTTGCCTTTTTGTTCAAATATTAGTTTATCTGTGAAAAACAAATGAACACAAGAACATGTTTGAAAGTTTTTTTTAATCACCTGTACACATTTTTCATAATAAAAGGGCTGGCAAAAAAACCCAACAGATGACAGTACAACAAGTCTGGATTCACCTGCCTGCTATTGTTTTTTTGTTTCATAAAATACACAATAAAAAACTCATCTACAATATAAACACTGATTCATACCTACAGTAGTTCATCGAAACAAATGTACAGACCAATGACGTACCATCATGGCAGTGTTTTTTTTTTTTATGTGTCAAATTTCCACATTTACAGAAACATAATGAAATGTCACATGTGTTGTGCTTCGTCCATTAAAGTCTTAGTGCTCCTCGGACCCTGAACTCCTTTATTTCCATCGCCTTCAACGAGCTGCTGTGACATCCGGTTGCATACAGCTTGTGGTCTTCACAGCTATAAAGAGAGAAGAAAAAAAAACAAAAAGAGGAATTAAAACAACATCCTTTAAACACATCACGCTAAACAAGTATTTCTAGAGGTGTTGTTGAACAAATAAAATCATGGTTACAGTTAAAAATCCTAAAACTTTGAGTGAAGACTGAGCAGCGTGTTGTGTAGACGAAGATTAGAATATATAAGATGTGGAGGTTTACAAGTCACACAGCGATATCATATTTCTAGTTTTCTTCATTTAGTGTCACGTATCATGTTTTATTTATCGGTTCAATCACTCATTTTGAAGATTTTAGCGGTGTTCTTTTTTTAACACAGAAGAAATAAAGCACACTGCAACCCAGGATGAATTTTCTAGAAGTCCAAAAGCTAAATATGTCTAAACACAGAAAATGTCATGCCTATTTAAAATGTATTATAGACTCTTAAATGGCCTTTTTATAGCTTTACACTGAGTTTCTATGACTGTATTATAATTCTGTTTACCAATGAGAGGCCACACTGAAAGTAGTTACATCACTAACTGGAGCCTGAAGACAGTGAAGAGGACATTTAGAAAAGGCACGTGAGCACATTACCAGGAACTTACACAATCATTAGACGTTTAAAAATAAATATAAAGTACTTTGATGCTTTCTGCCTACATTTAACATTTTAAAGTAGCTGGTACATCTTTTTACTCTCTTTGGTAGCAAACTGTTTAAAAGCCACATGTTTAAGTATTTTTATATCCATTTATTATCGTCGGTCCAAGTTGTTCAAAGTCGATCAGTTTACATGATATCTAAACACGTGGGGTAGTTGGTGAATAACAATTGTAAATGTTTTATTGCCATTTTATCCTTCAAGACAGGACAACGTTCTGAAGTTAGATTTTATTAAATTGCATTTAAAATGATTGATTGTAATTGATTAGTTGACTGACTGATATTACTTTATTGTCAGACAAAGTCTGAAGTTTGTCTTGCATCTGTTTCTGAATCATGTCATTTCATTATGGGGTGTGCTGCTGCCCTCTTAGCAAGGTAACCATTGTGAAAGAGATCTTGATCTCAATGGGTTAATTACCTGCTTAAATAAAGGTTACATAAAAAATACAAATCAAAGCGGCTCCCTTTGCAGTATAAACAATTCATATTTATATATTAAATATTCAGAGGCCTTCAGTGTGCTTTGACACAGCATTCAGCTCCATATTCAATTTTAGGATCGACAGGCGTACATAAGAGGGCTTCAGTCTGACCTTATTAAAACGTGGGACTGTGTATCTCTGGTTTGATGGTAGCATTTCAAATTCACTGTTCAGGGCGTGGTTAGGGTCAGACACATGGGATGCTGGCCAGCCTTAACATGTTTTTACAGAAGGTTGATTCACAGAGTCTCTGGAGCGTTTGGCCTACAATCTTTGAGCAGCTGTTTCATTGGTGGAGCAGTTTAGACTTTAAAGTAGTGGACAGACGTGTACCATGTGATGTTACAGTACTGTAGGACACTGAGAATCACAGAGGTCAAAAACAAAACAAGATTTAGTTTACTCGCTCCAGAAGATCTCAGCCAGCGGAGGAAATCGATTCTTTGTTTTGTCTTCTTGCAGACATATTCAATGTGATAACTATGAATGAGGCTGTTCCCTATTTAATGCTGCTATTTGTAACCTCACACTATCACCTATTTGTTTTCAGGTAGTTGTAAATAAATCATAATAATTTTGGAATTAAAATAAAACATAGTATTTTTTTACATTTGTTAAATCACATCATTTGTCAAATTAGCAGAACATACAAAAACGAACTTTGAACCACAAATGCATTCAAAAAACCCAAAACAAAGCTTGTAACAGAGCATGCTCGCATTCAGACATATATAACATTCTTAAAAACATGTATTTTATGACACACACATTTCACCCTCATCGCAAACGGATGCACAGAGAAAAACCAGAAGCTGAGCAATCCAACAGGAAAACATGACACAGACCCAACCCATGTGAAGAAAAAAGCCCTTGAACCCGCAAGAAGGACACACCGCCATGCAGAACACAACACAGCCACCGAAAGCACATGTTCACACAGATTAGTAGTCAGTCCACAGGTTTGTCACAGTTGTTAAGTAGACTGTGAAGGGAACAACAGAGATGTCCGCTCTGGTGACACCAGTTACTTACTGAGCTAAAAGCCCTCAGCTCTGAGTCAGACCACAGTAGAGAGGCCTACTGCTATAAGAGAGGTCTTGCTCTGGTAAAAAACAGAACAGCAAAAAGTGGGTAAGTGAAACTGAAGCTTCGACTGAATATTGTAGCACTGACGGCAAATCTCCTGAGTCTCAATATCTGTTCATCTAAATAATAACCTGCCTCATAAAAAAAATCAATAGGGAACCACGGGTCTAATCGACTTGATCAAGGCGGAAAGCACTGCAGTGTTATGTTTTTTTGCTGATGATAGTTTCCTCTGCATGAAGAACATAAACGACAGTTTCATGTCGAGGTTTTTTCTTTCAGATGTGTAAAAGTGGATGGAACATCAAACATGTTCAGTACTACTGCGTAAGATTTGACTCATCAAGGGGCTTTGAAATGTAAACCTCTTCAGAGAGACTTGAATCATAAACCTCTCAATATGTCTAGATGTGAAAAAAAGATCATCATAGCCAAATATAGGTTGTGATCAGCCTTCAAAATCTGTTCCTGGCTGTAGATCTCTTTATTATGGCGCTATAATATTCATTCTATGTTTTCTAACCGTCTTATGCATGAAGGAAAATGTAAAAGGTAGATGTAGTTATCAGGAGGCTTCCACAGTGAAAAGGATGATATGCAGCATGTGGATCATTTATTAGACAATTAGGCAACAATATGTCTTCTTCAGAGCTTTAATTAAAAAAGTGACACTTCAGCATGTTACTGATTGCTTTCAAAGGAAGTTGAATGTGCAGACTTATCTAAGAGAATAAACGTAATATATTTTGATAATGAAGAATAAACCCAAATGCCCCAGACACGTCATACTGTGAACCAGTCAGATCATAGAAAATGTCTGTTGGACTTTGATGAAGGCAGGCCTTAAGGACAATTACAAGATCGAAGGAAATTATAATATATTATTTGTAAACTATTTAGTAACTGACGGTGCAAAAAAAATAAATCAGAGGTTTACATCTCTTTCGATAAAAAGGAATATTAGGGAATAAAACAAACCAGAAAGACTAGGGGGGGAAAAGTGGGAAAAACGTGAAGTTCTACGGAGTCTAAGGGCCTAGTCAAATATTTTTTTCCTAAAATTTCGAGATTCAAGTCAATAATTTACGATATGAAATTAGTAAATCAATTTTGTATCAGAAGAGCAGCCATCCACAAAAATGATGAAGTGGGTACCCTCAAAGACGTTTCTCTGCCACAAAAGAGACAACTTCCTCCAAGTTCAGTGTGGTTTCTTTTTCGGAAAAGCCCCAGTTTCTTGCAGTTTCTTTTCAGGGTCCTGATACTTATGACAATGTGACGCTGATGTGCAGTTTCATATCTGCACAAGCAGCTGCACCCAACACAACTAATCGGATATTTTGGGACCTTAAAGCAGGTCATTCCACAGAGAGTTAATACTCAGTCAGTGTGTGTTACAGACTACTCAAGGAAGTATTTACTTATTTGTGAAAACTTTACTAAAGTAGAACTTCACAAGAAGCTCCGCGTTCCTAATTTTCGTAGAGACGGCCGCTGCTCTTCTGATATAACTATGACTGACTAAAATAACGACTTTATTCTCATAAATTTCCGAGTTTATTCTCCAAAATCTCTGACTTTAATCTCGAAATCTCAAATTGTTTCCCCCCTTAATGTGGCCCTAATACTCCTTCGTATATTATGTATTTAATTTATTTGTATTTTCAAAAATTGCCAAAACAAAAAAAGCAGGACTTGAGTGTCATCATGGTAACTAAACTTAATCTGTTACTGTTATTCTTAAAATACACTCTTATTAGATCTCATGATGTTAGCAGTGGTACAACATCACGTCATTTTAACACAAGACTGTAAAAGATCAAACACTCACTGCTGTGATGAACTTGGTGCCCTGGGGTTGAAGGTCCTCCTCTTTCTGGAATATGGAAGCAGACACTATGGAGGAGGGAGGAGTGGAAGAGCAAAGGAAGGAGGGGGGGTCATTGTTGTTGAAGGAGTCCATGCCGGTGCTAGGGTGCCCCGGTAGGGTGAGGGTGCTCAGCCCGGTTACACTGTCACTGGAGGTACACTGGGAGGACGTCTCTGAACTCTCGGTGACTGTCATACAACACAGCAACAACGACATGAATTAACGCATTAACAGAGGATCAAACAGATTAAGGAATATCAGACAGTTGCCACGTTTTTTCTAAAATGAATAAACCATGTGGGTAAATAACACAAACATCTTGCATTATACGTTACGTAAAATAATGCAAACTCGCTCACTCATGGAGGGCTGGCTCCCGCTGTCCTGCTCCAGCTCGTCCTCCTCTATGCAGTCGTAGGGCCACTGGGCAAAGGAGGGAATGCTGCTCATCGGATACGGATGTGTGTGTGGGTGAGAGGGGGAGGAGTACAGATGAAGATTGAGCGAGCCCAGCAGGGAAGAGGACGACTGGCTGCTGGAGGAGGAGGTGCTGCTGTTGGAGATGGTGGAGTGAGGTCTCTTAAATGAGGTGGCGTTTTCAAAAGAGGACACTGCGATGGACGCTCTGGTTCTAGACTCTGTCGGCAAACGCACAAATGATAAAGTTATTATAGCAAGGAAAATAGTAGCACATCTACATGATTACTATGGAGACAGGATAACTCAAGAAAGATAAAAAACAACTAAGAAAATGTTGCTAAGATACTGTAGATGAATTGTACCAGAAGAGCTCACCTGACCCCTTCATGATATAATCAATGGCTCTGTCACTGATAGCTGCGTCACTTGGCTTGATGTCCATAAAAGGCTTGCTTCCGATTCCCATGGACACCATCTCCTGCATTCGCAACTCTGGAATCCAGAAATATAGATGTTGATTGCCAAAGTCTATGTGTGTGTTTGGAAGTTAATATAAGAATGACTTTTAAATACCTCTGTTTCTGAGTGCCTGTCTCCACAGAATCTTCCCTATGATGGCCGTCCACACCGCCTTGACTTCTGCCGAGCTGGCTTGCAATATAAACGTATCCTGTGACTTTCTCCGACGAAACCAAATCTCAAAACGTAAGCCGCTGTCACCAACATTTTCAGTCATACCAATCTCTGCTGTCTAAAAAGAAAAGAATAGAACTTTAGATTTATTATCTGAGTTTAACCCGAAGTGCCAGAAATCTTCCTGTAACAATCAACTCCTACTTTGAAGGACTGTTTGTAGATGTAAAAGTCATATCCTCCTTCGATCTTCTTAGTCTTGCTGAAGAGGATGAGGTCTTCAAACAAGAAGACGTGGCGGAGGTATTTCCTGCGCCCACACCAGACTATGAACTCATCCTGGCAGCGGAGTTGACCCTGCTCCTTCAGGTTCACCTGGAGAGGAAACAGGACGGGTCACATGCGTCAGTAAGAACAATACAATCCCTGACTCTGACCTCACTCTACTGTATACAGGACAAGATGACCCAAAAGTTAAAAATAGTTTCAAAAACCATGGTTTCAGCAGAAAATCTTATAAAAAAATCAAAATGCTACTTTATATAATTATAATAACATCAAAGTGCTCGTTATAGCCAGGGGTGGAAATGGAGGGGGACACAGTTCTGGGAGTAAAAGTGGGGGTGGGGTGGTTTGGTGTTAGCCCTCAGAGATAAAAAATCTATTTGATCTGATTAATAGCAACATGTGCTTTTGTGCCGATGCATCACGACTTACATCACAGCCTCGGATGGCGTCCATAGCAAGCAGGTCGTTGCCGTGGCGAAGCTGAAACTTGACCATCTCCTCTGCAGTGCGGAGGTCACTCAGCTCCTGCTCCTGGGACTGACTGCACTCCTTGATCAGGTCTTTGAGTAGCAGGGCGTATTTACTCATCCTCTGGATGGGCTTCAGCAGGTAGGATGCCAAGTCCATTTTGTCCCCCAGCTCCATCTGCTTATTCTGGAGCGACACAGTGAGGACTATTATCATGTGATCAGTCTTTAGATTAGAGGGTATACTCATGCAAATGTCACAAAGGGGGCGACTTTAAAAAAAACTTAAAAGGGTGGATGAAGTGTCCGACTTTTTTGTGTGTGCCTTTTAACTTTAATTATTAAAGGCAAGGGTTGGTCATTTTCTCCAGGTATGCTTTTTAAGATTTTGGTTAAAATGGTCATTAGGTCCTGACAGAAATGAATAACTCATGTGCTCTGAAAAAGGAACAAAGAAAATCCGTCATCTGTAGCAGTTGTAAGCATGTAAAAACCAAGAGGTACCAATTTGATGAACCAATCATGCCTCCCTGTCTCCCTGCTCGTACTCTACCCCATGCATGCACGAGCCCACACTCAAAGGGTGCAGATGGAGCACTGAGGGAATGCTACTTTCAATATCATGCTTTCATATCAAGTTTTCAAAAATGACCAACCCTGCCTTTAAGTGTTTCTTTTATTCAACTATTGTTTTGATCCTGTGTTTATTTATGTATTATTCTAACCATGTGTATTTTATTGTTGGGCTTTTATTTTTGAAAAGCACTTATTTGATAAAAAAAATCACTATCGAAGACTTTTTCAGAATCCTTTAGCTGTTATTTACTTTCAACATAAACACATAAATTCTATACAAGGGTTCACTGAACATGTTTACTAAAGAACAAAGGTTTGAAATGAGGCACATTTTACATTTTACTACTTTCCAGTGCTCTCTGGTGGACAAATCATGTAACCGCGACACTGCTTCTAAAGGAACTCAAACATCTCTGTCTTAATCTCTACATAACAACAGGCTTAATGCTCCACCAAATGAGAAACTCCATCATCTGCTGAGGAAGACCATGAGGTGTGGATGAAGGCTTTGAAGAGTAAGAGTAAGACCTTGCTTTGAGAATGTGTTTGTCACACTCAGACATAGTTTTTTTTAATCTTTGTGTCTAAAATCTGTCACAACATTTAATACCTATATAATCTGTTATAAACTATCTAGAGAGGTGGAAGGTCTTATTCTGACAGGAGACCCTCCTCTTGTAAGACTTACAAACAGGGACACAGCAGAAAGACAGTTTTGTTTCAGAGTGTATCAAACGTTTCAGCCCTGAGATATTTTGTTTTGGTTTAGTAATGACGCTCCAGGACCTGATACTGTGTGAACGATGTGACCTGCGTGAGTTTCCAGACGCACCTTAAAGAATTCGTTGCCATGGCTGCAGAGCAGAGTGTCGGACTGGGGCTTATTCTTGCTGTACAGAGCATACATTCCAAACTGATCCTCCTGCACACAAGATTAACAAGTCATGACACTGACTACAGTAAAAGCTATGCAGATATGCATGCAATGATTCAGTCAATACCATCAGCTGTGTTAACTATGCTGCTGACAAGTGAAACAAGGGTGTAAGAACAATCGTGGAACAGTGTGATAATAAAACCCTGATGTAAACGTATTGAAAGTTGTTATCTAAAGATGCTATTATCTGTAGGTTACAATTCTATTACAGTCACTGCTGTTGGGAGACACTAGACCGAAGTTGTTGTTTTTTTGCCATCATGCGCTGCCTCACAGTTATCTAACTTTCTCTCTGGACTCACATGTCTGAGAAAGCAGCTGCTGATGGAGAGCGGCGAGTGGGCACACGACTCCAGCTCCTTCAGGAAGTACTGACTGTGGAAGTCCCACAGTTTCTCCATGTTCCCAAAAATGATGCTGCGCTTCCCCCGCAGGTCCTGCGGCAGGTCAAGTCGCTCCATCTCCGGGAAATAGTGCTCAATGATGTAACTGAGGGAGCGGACATACTCCCTCTCTGTGGAAATCATCTCGTCCATGATGTGCTGCACTTTACTGGTGAATGAAACAACATGATGAAGTGTCAGATTAAGAACAATCATGATATTTTTAGTTTGAAATCTACAACAGTGTTTATTTCCTCACCTGCTCTGTTTCTTTCCATCTCCCTCGCTGCGTCTGTTGTGGATCCTGGTGGGGGTAGACATGCTGCGGCTGCGTCCTAATGCAGGGCTCGTCACGTCAGGTCTCTGCAGCTTCTTCTCCACAGACACGTTATTCGCCACTTCCAAACCCTTGATGTAAACACCCGTGTAGCCGTGAATGTGGCTGACGTCGGAGTGACTGCTGTCCCTGGGGGTCAGGTCAAAGCTCATGGTCTTCTTCATGATCTTTTTCATGGGCTGCTTGCGAAGCCGGGCGGCTCCAGAGTAGACGGGCTCCGAGTGGCAGGAGATGGTGGAGTCGATAGTGCAATCGCTGTCCGTGTCCTCGAACATGGAAGGACTCTGCCTCAGTGTGCTGTCGCAGTCAGGGGAGAAAGGAAAGTGTGAAGAGGAGCAGATTGAGCTGGAGGGGCTCTTGGAGGAAGGCTCGGCAGAGTGAAGCTTGTTGTCCTCAAATGTTAACGGTGTGATTGCTCCGGGTAAAAGGACACATGCATTAGTTCCACGCTCTTCTGTAGTTGCAGTCTGCTTTTCAGGAGTTTTTAAAGAAGCTGCGGAATCAGCATCTGTACAGTCTGGTTCTGCTGTTATTGCTCGGGCTAAAACATCTTCCAGCTGCTGTTTGGTCTGCTGACATTTGTGCCACACTGTGTTCCACTGCTCCAGCTGCTGAGGACTCTCCAGAGACAGCACCATGTCATTAAGGGTGCTGAAGTTATCCCCAGAGAATTTGGATGCCTCGGCGTAGTAATCCTGCAGGTTCTGAACCACTGATGACGACAGTCTAACACCTGTACTGTCCAGACTCAGCTGACAGAAATAATCCTGGCAGTGCTCCATCCACTGGTTCACCTACACATTTGAAAGAGTGATTAACCTACTTTCAATCATAGTTAAATACCTCGATGAAGGCTCTTTAGTAATAGCTGCACATTCCTTGGGAAAGCATTTTGGTTGAGATGTCCTGTTGTTGTTGTTGTTGTTCTCCAAGTATGATGAAGGATTACAAATGATCAAGTCTATCTTTTAACAAACTGCATGTGACACCATACAATTTCCT
The DNA here is from genome assembly GCA_020745685.1 of Tautogolabrus adspersus. Classification (NCBI taxonomy): domain Eukaryota; kingdom Metazoa; phylum Chordata; class Actinopteri; order Labriformes; family Labridae; genus Tautogolabrus; species Tautogolabrus adspersus. Next base: position 11,874,250 of record CM036542.1, read on the forward strand.
AAGAGTTGAAGACATTTTCCTCTTTAATACACACTGTTAGACACTCGGATTAAAAAGCTATGCTCGATCAGGGAAGGCTCAAAATGCATAACTTAACACCTGACAATGTACCGGCGTTAGTTTGTCATACTTACAGAGTCATAGAATTCATACAGGTTGGCTAGGATGTCAAGCTGGGCCTTCCTCCTCTCCACTCTGCCTAAGATGGAGCCCAAATGCTGCTTAAAGTCAAGGAGGGCAGAACCTGGAAGAGACTCTGGAGACTCCTTTACCAGCTGCAAGCCATGCCTCTGCTGGTGCTGGTCAGGAAAATGACAAATCTAATCAATATAGCACTGCTGGTTTTATGATACTTACACAAAGGAGGTTGTTCACACGGATTATGCTAAAACAAAAAGAAGTGATGCTATTTACCACTGACTCCTCCATAAACTGGTCCAAGCTCTCTCTCATCTCCTTGATTTTGGTCCCAGACAGAGTGAGTGTTTCCAAAGGTGTGAGTTGCTTATCTCCCTCTCCACTGAACCAGACTTTGATCTGGAAAGAGAGGAAGGGATTGTTCATTAAATCAATTTCCCATTTTGTCCAGAGAAAAGGAAAGCAGCTGAACATGTGCACATAGACATTGGGCTGACGTGGCACTATCAGAGATATGTCTGTATGGTTATGTTTTCTGATATTCACTGATATTAAAACTTTTGAAGGTGTGGAAGTGGTAGACAATGTATACAAAGCATCTTTGATAAAGTTATTAAGAAAGCCCCTCTCTGAGTACCCAGCTTCGCAACACAAAATCAGTGCACATGTATCAGCCACCATATTGTAAAATATATAATCTCTGCATCTGTTTTAACAATCCAACATACGTTTGGCTTTAACCTACAGAACATGTTATATAGTCACAAGTGAAATAGTTTGAGCTCACCTGTTGCGTTTGCTCCTCAAACTTGCGCACCTCCAGCAGACTCTCTAACTGTTTCTGAGACTTGTTGGACAGGATCACCAGCTTATGGACTTCTTCATCTACTTGGTTGTATAGTGCATTCAACCTGTCTACAGCATCTCTAAAAAGAAAACAATAACCAGGCAAAGCACGTTATGAGAAATGCTTTTACTATCACCGTCTGTTGAACTCATATTGTGATCTCGTGTGCTCGAGAGTGTTCCTGCAGTACCTGTAGTTCTCATTCTCACAGGCTTCTTCCTTCCTGATGCGAGCGAGGACAGTTCCTCCTTCCAGTCGCAGTCTGTTTAGACGAGTGTCATCTAGCACACGTTTCATGAGATGCCTTTGCTGTTCCATCACCTCTGACACCTCCTGATGAAAATGTACAAAATTGAGATGAGCAACAAAAGAATGGTTCGATTTTAACAGTTGATGTAATCACAAAAATATGCCCAGTTTTTCACTTAAAACAAAACCCTTCAAAGTAAATATACTACACAAGCACATGGATCTCAAACTGTTTACTCCAGATCAGAGGGAAAAGGCCCACAGAAAGCCTTGGTGTGTTAGTGAATGCACATAAAAAAGGAGGCCTGCAGGGGGTTGGTTCTGACCTTAGAGGTCTTCAGGTTGCCGCTGTTGCTCAATGTGCTAATAGACTCCTGGAGGGAGGAGATGGCTGCGCTACAACTGCTGGCGAAGGGTTCAATTTTCTGTGTGAGAGAGAAAGAGAGAGAGAAAGAGCGATTGAGAGAGATGAATACCAGTAGTCACAGAAACACATTTACTCCTAAAATCTGCAAACCATTCTGGAAATACTGTTCACAGTTACCCCCTGTCCCTGCTGAAGAACAAGGGGTTGAGGAACCAACATCACACACCCACCTGTCTGAAGTGGATCCAGTGGTTATGGTCGTAGTGGAAGGTTCCCTCCAGGTCTCTTGTGAGCTGAGTCTGATCGATGTGCTTCAGCAGGGACTTCAGGGAGGACAGTGTCTCAGTCTGTGGCAGGAAAAACAAGCAAAGAAAAACAGTAAGGTCTCATTCTGATTGTTCTGTCCTGCTTCAAAGCTATGGTAACGTTAACCACCCGCAGGTCCATTTATCCATTCACCTCATCCCAATATGATCCCGTTTACTACTAGAGAACAATTCCCCTTCATCTATTTAGACCCTTTTACACGAACATGCAGCCCAAAGTGCCTTACAAAGGATCATACAAATCCAAAATAACTACAGTAGCTTATAGGATAAAGTTTATCACGTTCAGGCCCAAGATTATTTGTCAGAATTCATTTATCCATACTCATCAACCCTTTCACTGAGGTCTAACAAACTACACCTGCCCACAGACTTAAATTAAGACACGCTGTGATTTTGCTTCTGAGGCCGTAGAGCCAATACCGTGGAACTCTCTGACTCAAAAAGCAGCTCAAAACATATACAGTATGTTTAGACAGGCCTATGAGTAATCATGACCCAAGTCTACCTTCTTTGATTTATCTGTTTTTAGTTTTACTGTGCCAATTATTGTTCCTGGTCATATCAGGATTTAAGTATGTCTTTCAGAGAGCAACCCCTTTGTTTCGGTTTTTATTTCTGTTTGTTCTACTGTGTTGACGTAGAGCACTTTGTGGCCTCTGTCTGTGAAAAGGGCTACATACATAAAGTTTACTTACAATTATGAAAACATCAGATACTATTTGAAAGATGTAAAACATTCAAGGGTAAAACAACTATTCTAAAAATAGAGGTAAATATAGTAGAATTCTGAGGCATTGGATGGAAAAAGTTTTCGTTTTAAACAAACGTGTACGTAGTAATTTTTTGTGTGCTTTCAAACCTCAACAGTGGAGTAATGCCAGAATTGCGCAGAGACACAGATATGCATTACGAACACACCCAGCACCTGGTGCTGGCATGTTCAGTGTAGGCAAAAAAAAGAAGTCAAGCCAGTGGAAAACAACCCAGAGCTTATTAAAACACATTTAAAAGTTGGTCCATCTGTGCACACGCCTCTAATGAAATAGACTTAGAACCAACACTCTACAATATGGATTGATTTATTTTCTATGTCTGGTATCCACCTGATAACAGAATCTTGTTGTACCTGTACATTGATGTCCCTCTCAGGTTTGGCTGCTGCCTCCTTGTCCACCAGGGAGAGAACTGTGTAAAGTGCATTTGGTACTAATGCCTGAGGAAAACAGGTAAAAACAATGTTAACAGTCAATTAAAATGAGTTAAACTTTTATAATAAATGTACATTTTATTTACATGAACAATTAAGTACTGTAAAATGTGTGATTATTGTGACTTTAAATACACGACTTGTGGTTCACAGAATTAAAATCCTTGTATCAGTAAGAAACTCGTCATTAAAACATGATGATGTGTCTCTTGTAAGTCAGCTGCAGCCCGCCTGCTCCCAGCGTGTGGTTAAAAACAGACAAGTAAGCACAGGCTTCTCCACAGGAGCCCTGAGGCCAGCCTTTTTCATAAAAAATGTCTTAGAACTGCAGTCACCACACATTCAAAGGTGTGCCTCTTTAAGAAACCAAACTGTGTCAGAGACTGAGAGGCAGAACAAAAGGAAAAGTGTACGGAATGCCGTAGTGTAATAACTTCAAGAGAGAGACGTGACATTTAAGCTCAGAGGACAACAGAGGTCTAGGCAGGGTCTGAAAACTCTGTGGGTGTGTTGGAGGGTAATTACACATTTTTCCAAAGCAGGCTCACCTGCAATTCAGACAGAGAAGACAACAGAGCTGGAACCGGCTGCTGCCTCCTGCTGTCTATTACAACAGACAGACCTTGATCACGCCTTTCCTTCCTTAAAAACAAAGCATAACAATGAGCCAGTTGATTGTATTTACATTTATTACCATGTGCCATTTTAACTAAGAGATGTTTTTTGTGACATTTGTAGGGACATTTTTGCTCCAACAATGCAGAAAACTTTGAAATTGCTTTAAAATACAAAAGTAAGGTATACAAATACAAACGTAACAGATGCAGTCTTAAAAGATATTGACTAATGGAAAATAAAGTCTGCATAGGACAGTAGGGATCACCTCAGGGATAATGGACAGGTGTGATATTTACTGGAGTGATTCTTAACACAGACAAATAAAACAGTGCCTGACTTACCGCAGTGTGGAGTAGTAGTAGCCCAGTAAACAGGTGAGGTCACTGACCGTGCAACTCTCACCTGCCCACACCTGCGCTCTCGTGCACACCTGCAGCACCGCCCTCCCACTGCGATCTCGGTTTCCTGGAAGAGAGAAGGCCAGCACAGAGTCAACACCTGATACTTGCGTGATTTACAAAAATGTTTGAGCTTAACACAGTTCATATATGACCATTATGTCAACGTTATCTGATGAGTGGAAAAACGGAAATAATGAAGCTCGAAGACACATGATGCACCTGAATGTTTTAAAAAATATTTGTTGAATTAAAAATGTAAGGAAATAAAACCATTAACTTATAATGGAATACCCACGTTTCCAGACCAAACACAATCCAATATTTGTCCGAATTAGACAATCAATGTTACAAATACTGACTGTAAACATGCTAAGGATAAAGTAATATGCGTTCGACATGTGGCATGATAAGAAAGGAGTTTTCACAAAGGGATTGCAAGTTAATTAGGAGGTTAAAAAAAATGAATTGCCCTTCTGGATGAATAAAGTGTAGTTTTATTGTCAGATGGTGTTGAACTTGAACTGACTTAAAAATAACATGAAGACATCAAGAAAACAAGACAAAAACAATCACCCTCTATTTATGTCTTTTCCTATTTTTAATGTTAGCTTTAAGCAAAGTTTTCAATGTTCAAATCTTCATAAGCCCTTATTTAAAGCTGTTGGACTGAATATAAACAGTTATCAGATTTCCCGTACCTGGCAGGATCACAGCGCCCGATGTGAGCAGCTCTTGATTGACTTCAGACACCAGTTTAGGGAGCGCGGTGAAACTCTCATAGGACGAGCTTGAAGCCAGCCTGATGGCTGACCCATTTGCAGCTTTAGGACTGTGCGACTCCTCTCTGCTGTGTCTGTGCCCCCTGATCTCGCTGCTGATGGTGTCATCACGCAAACCTGTAGAGGTAATGAAAAATAGTGTGCAACAACTGTAGAAAAAATACAGAACAAAAGTTCAAAATTAGAAGCTTGATTGCACCTCACTTCTCTCTGACCTTATTGTTAAACCTGATGAAATATGTGTTTACTGGTGGCCTAGGTAGGGGTTCTCTAGAAGTGAGTTCACACCAACTCATCCTTGAGACCAGGTGTTAAGCGAGGCTGACTCATCCTGAACTTTGGCATTATCAGACTCTCGTATCTTAGTTCACACCATCCTCTTCAGCTGTTTATACCTAGAGGCTCTTCATACAGGAATGCTCCCCCCTGGCTTTAACAAATGGTGCCACATAGCACAGACTTGATCCAACAAAACTGTGTGCAAAGTGTATCACTGCAATATCGCCGTATGTCTCTTTTCATACTTCATTGTGATTCAACCAAGGAAAAATGTAAACAGCTGCGGTAAAATAGATACAAAGGAACGAAAATGTCACTGGCCAATGTGGACTCCTTACTTACATTTCTCTGTTTTCCTTCTTTTTTTTTAAGACACAAAAGGTAATGCTGTTAATAAAACAAAATAATGTGAGTGTGACAGCCCCTCTACTTTGGTTGCCAAATGTGATGCTCCTCCTTTTCCTGTTTTCTCGGGGTTAGACCTACAGTCATCTCAAACAGACCCTCCTAGACCTGATGTGCCCCATGTTTATAAGGCCATCAGTAGCTGTAACATCTCCTTTATCCACACTCCTAGATGTGACTGTTGTCTAGAGCTTTGTTGGTTTTGGCCCAAATAAACTCAAACAGTCTGACTTATCCACTTTCCTTTCAAACTGAAATCAGTGATTTCTCCTAAACAATAATTCCAACTTATTTATAGTAAAAGCATGATTTAACTGTTGAATATACTCCTCTTTCTCTTATCCTTGATACAGTCTAATGATGTAACACAGGTTAACTCTTACTTTTTATGAAAACATTTAAATGACCATTTAATGAGCGCGTCTACAGTCATGCTAGCGGCTCTGCTAGTCTGTAATTAGGCAAAGTAATGCTTTGAGCTGCATGCTAATTCCAGAAGGCTAACATACTCACAATGATGACATTTAATGACTATTTAGTTCACCTTCTCAGTTTAGTGTTAGCATGCTACCTTTAACAATGGAGCACAAAACATGAAGTACAACTGAGCCAGATGGAAATGTTGAAAGTTTTTGGTCCTTTCAATTTGACGGGGAACCATTATGACCTGATGGGATCACTAAAGTTAAGGTGATTCATTTTCTAAGGACCATACATGTACTGTATGCTCTCTGCAATTCCTCTTATAGTTTTTTTTATATTTCACAAGCTATTGACCACTACTGTCTGTGATCACCTGTTGTGTGTTGTCTTTTTAAACAGTTTGAGGCCTCTTGTATTGTCCTGCTCTGTCCTGTGATAGTTAACCCCCCTCAGCTCAGCCTCTTTTGTCTTCAAACAGTCAGTGCATTTCCTGTGCGACTGTGTGACCAGGCTTGTGTTTGCTGCATGTTTCCTAAAATGCTTTGTTTTCACAGGAAGTGACAAACGAAGAGTAAAGCCTCCTGAGTATTGTCCTGTGTGAAGGTCTGTTTTTGTGCAGTCTGAGGGTCACATGTTTAAAACATCATAGAGCCTGAATGTGCAATGGCTCCTTTTGAGCAGTTTGTAGCTCATTATGAAACAGCCTGAAATTAATATTGATGCCTCCGTATGAGGTACAAAAACAAAGCAGACCATCAGCGATTTAAAAAATAAATAAATATTAAACATATTTGTCACCCCAGCTGTGCAGGGTAGGTTTTAAGATAAGGGAATCAAAGGCATGCTGCTGAAACAGCCTTTTGTTTAATTTATTCCATTCCAAACATTGATTGGGAGTTGGAGGTTAAAAATTTAATATAAAGAAGGATGAAACACTGTATGTGTAGGACAAAATCAGCCAATAGATAAAGTTCGCTTTGTTCACAGGGGGCGCGAAAATCGACATAAGAGCTCTAAGTTACTGATTTCATAATGTACATGACAGAGTGTATGTTTTGATATTGAAGTTTGATGGCTCATATCATGACTAAATCCTTTGAGTATATTTTTCAGAGTAGAGTGAGTCAGTGCAAGTCAGGTTCTGTTTCTCTGAAGTGAGTGACTCAATCTTAAAAGACACCAGCACATTTTGAATGTTGTTTTTTCTGATTGGCTGATTGATTCACAAAGGAAACTTTTGTAAATGAGGCAACCCATCTGGGATCAGTGCAGCCCCCAGTCCCTATAACACTGTGGGGGTCATCTCATTGTGGCACGTTTGGGTCCTGTGGTTGGTTTACAGGATCCTTTGTTGCCTTTGAAACATCATTATGAGAAACCTGCTTTGCAACATCTGAAATACAATCCCCTCTGAGGTAATCTCAGAAACATAACACTGATGTCATTTAACTACTGTATTTGTTAAATGCTGTGTACTGACCACATTTTGAAGAACTTATATAATCATGTTGATTCAGAGAATCCTTATTTTTGTGTGAAATTATCCTAGGATAGGATTCAGACATTTAAATAAACAAAGTCACTTTCCTTCTCCCATTTCAATTCATGGATGAATCTGTTTTTGCTTCAACAGCAATGATTCCCTTGGTGGTACTCACACATTTACACTTTCCTGAGCCACCCTGTGTGAACCGACATAAAAATCAGTCTGGAAGAGTTAAAGAAAACATAGGCTCTGATTATAATCCTGTTTCCAGGGTATGGCCGTACCTGTCCCATGAACGTGCCAAAGAATACACAGGGGCTTTGAAAAGCAATCTGTCAACGCTGGCAGTGTTATAGCTGTAATGAGCTGCAGCCATGTGATGCTGTAACCAGCCCTGCTGCAGGGTATGATTACACACCCTGCTGAGAAACCACCATCGCCAATGTCTTAAGATTCAAACTTGGTTTCTTACACCCTGAGGTTGTCTTATTTGATAAGTGAGGGATGACTAACCTTGTAGTCATGACGATACAACCACTGTAGGAGAACACCAAACGTGTCATTACGAAACAAGTTTTTAAGTTCTGAAGAGGAGTATCACCTAAAATAATGTAACTATTGAATGGTTGTAAATATCTTATCTATATAAATAGTCTGTATAGAGGAATTAAAAGCATTATGATTGATTGACTGATTACCCAATGAGTAAGATTGTTACTATATTAATATATTTGTTGTTGTTGTTGTTGTCGTCCATAAATCCTATTATTAGATCAAAACCAATAATGAATCTTTCTCCGACAGTGAATTTGTCTCTCATTGCCTTTAAACTTTCTTACGCTGTTTTTGGAACTCAACCAGAAGTCCACTGATACCCTTTGAATGTATAGATATTAAAAAACAAGTGTCAAAGTTTTTTGTCGTTTTTAGCAAAAGTTGCTAAAACGAAGTGCATTTTTTGAGGACCTTTTTCAAAATATATATTTTGGTAAACAGCTGACTGTTTATGGAAGCAGTGGGGGTTTCCTCAGTGCCCATATCACTGTAATGAAGCAATGGATCAGCCTGATAATCAGTGTTGTGGAGGGATTTGTTTGCAGTTGTTTTTAAAAAAAAAGAAGGATTTTCATTTTTCAGAGGAATTATTAATGTCAGGTTTTGGTTAAACGTGCAAATAAAAGTTACCATGCTCAGTTCATTGTTGGTTTCTGTTCTTTTTTAGGGAATTTTTAACTAAATTATTTTAAAAAGTCATCATTGTTATACAACAGTGTACATATTGTCTCAAATGAGTTGAAGTCTTGCTTTTAGAAGTTTACCCTGAGGAATATACATGGATATTTAAGCAAAACTTAATATAAGAAAGGCTGTTTTCACAAATGACAATGATATTGTCCAAAGAATCAGGTACTGACGTCTTCTGTATTTACCTTTTCACACATGTAGCACCTATAGGGTAACGCCCGGACATGTTCAGTGGTGCCTTGCATGTGTGAAAGTTCCTTCAGTGTTCATAAACATAGTTTTAATTAGTGATGCATTGCAATCATTTTCAGCTGGTTGTTGTGAGGTTGATTTTATCTGCTTTATATTGTATACACTGTTGGGTTTTCCCTCTGAAGGCTTCATATTATATTAATTGGTTATATGTATATGTTTGTTATTTTTTTCAGGATCTTTTGTGTGGAGAAGAAGTATAAAGTGTGATTAAAATGCCATTAAGTAAGTAATAATCTCAAAACGTTTCACTTTTCACATTTGAGTAAATCTACTTTGTTCTTATATTCTTATATTTTATTTTATTTAAGTTCTTGCTTTTTTGGCTGTATTTCCCTTGTTAACTGTTCTTGCACCAATACACCAAGACAAATTCCTTGTATGTGTAAATGTACTTGGCAATAAACCCGATTCTGATTCTGATTACAAGCATGACAGTTTTTTACTTAACACCATGCAGTGCCGCAGTCACATACCTGGCTCATCTTTGCTGCTTCTTCTCTCAGAACCAAGAAAAGCTGCCTCGATACCAAGCTTCCCAATATGAAGAGTGTAGCCATTTATCAGTTTTTTGGGAGAGATGCTGGTCGAACCTCCAGAAGAGGATCGTTCTCTGTGACCTTTGACCTGTCCCGCCTTGTTAGTTCTTTCCAATGACTTTGAACGTCTTTCAGCCCGCCTTTCTGCACTCCTCAGCCCCCTCTGTAAGTACAGCAAAGGTGTGCTGGGCCTGGAATCATCACCAATAAGCCAGCCGCGGCTACCCAGCCTCCGAGATAAGTGATCTCTGGAGGGGGTCCGGGTGTCAGGGCTGCTTCCGGGTGTCACCATCCTGTCTCTTAGCCCAGCACTGTGCTCTGGGTTTTCCTCCAGGATGGATTCAGAGCTGGACCCGAGGCTCATGGGGTTCTGCAGAGCCTCCATGTAAGACTTCCTGAAAAGTCTTTTGCTCTCGAATGTTACAGAGTCCCTTGGGAGGCGGCGGCGAGGGCCTGGGTTACTGAGGTCTGTGCTAAAAGAGAGCATTTTGGACCCTGGCCCTTGCTCCTTTTCACTGCTATCCTCGCTCCCTCGTCTGATCTTCCCCTCCTCAGTGGGTCCTTCGATTTTAATAATGGGTGTAGTAGAGTCCGGTGGACTAACACTGTGGGTCTCACTGCTTGGGTCCATGAAATGTCTGTTTGGGGAGGCGGGCTCAGAGAAGATGGAGTCTCCTTGAGAGTGCAGGGACTCTCTAGAGCTGCGGTGGCTGTCCAGAGTACCCGTTGAACCACTCGTGCTGCAGGTGCTGAGCTGGCCACGGAATCCACCTCTGCTGCATTGCGCCTGCATGATGGCGTCTGACGTGCTGCTGACAAAAAGAGGGTTAACCACGTTCTTCCACGGCGTCCTGTACACGGACGTACCGGTGGTGAGCAGGCAGTTCTGTAGCGGTTGTAGGTTTCTGTCTCGTGTTACATTCTGCAGGAACTCAGCTGTAAAGACGCTGCCATACATGCTCTCTGCGATGGGGATATCTGTAATGGCCTGCCCACTGGCCGACAAACATTTTATCACGAGCTTAGCGGTCTTGCGGCCTAGAGGAACTATTTGTAGGTAGAAGTCTCCTTGCTTTAGTCGCACTTTGTGCAGAGGGGCGATCTGCAGGACGACTTTTTCATGGATGCAGAGAGGCCAGCCCTCATGATAGAACAGCAATCCTCTGAACCTCACCTGAGAGAAAACAGAGAAATTAGTCATACCTTCTTCTATTAAAAATTATTATTATGTTCTGTGAGTCATTGCTCAGCTGTGGTACGCCTTGCATCATTACAACTGACACCTGCAAAGCCTTGTTCAAACACATGTTTAACTTTAAGACAGAGGTGAGATGTTTTCATTGGACACATCAAATGATTCACTGTCACAGATTGTTCAGCTACAGGAAAACCTGTCTGATCAGGCCTGGTTTCGCAGCAACCATAACACAAATCTTCACCCTGACGTAGTAAAAACGAAACCCTAAGAGCAAAGAAACTGTGCTCAAGAGTTGGCTTTTTTCATCTCTTATGTCAAGGCAAAGACTGAGGATTTTGGATCTTCCTCTGAAGTGTCTTGTGTTGCTTGCAATACAAAGACTCTCATGCAGGCCTAGCTGTTCTCAGGGGATAAGCTTATGTGAAACTGTTGCTCCATTGCTAACGTCACAGTGTAATCACTGGAGAGATGAATACAGAGGAATAAAGTTTCAGTCCTTTGAGTGTAAAGTCCTTACACACAGCAATCAAAGCTGATGGGAGAGAATACTGAATTTCACTTTGGGCCAAAGAGTCCATGGCAACCTTTCAAACAGACTACAGTTTCTCTCTGTTTGCCTGATCAGAGAAAGATGGCTGCTTTTCAGCTTGTTTTCCAAACAATACTTAACTCTGTCTCACTCTGATTCTTGACCTTCCCACTCAACACATTCCCACTGAACACTCACACTGTTCTCACATTCTTTTAAAACAAACTGAGCTCTTATCACTTCAGTATTATTCTTTGTTTTTTAAGTACTTTGGGCTGTTTTGAATCTGGATGATCTGACACACTGAAACAAGTTTAAATTCGGCTTTTGGGATATTCTCATTGTTGTGTCCTCAATGCCTATTTCTTAACATTTTATTTTTCAAATGAATGTAAAAATTAGAATACATCTAGCTGTTCTATATAAAACATCACTTAAAGTGGTTTAAGATAATATCTGAAAATTTCAGATTATACAGAAACTAATCAACAAAAACTCACAGAGGTTTCTTGTTGGATGATCTGCAGGATCCGCTTTGCAGGAAGCAAGAAGTCAATAAGGCAGCGGAGGCCGTCTCCTTTGTACTGCCTTTCCACCACGCTAAAGAGCTGCCAGAGGACAGTGGGAGCGGTGGCACTGAAGGGTCGGTACAGGGCTGACAAGGTGTTCTGAATGCAGTTGTCCAAAGACTCAGCGTCCTGAGGAAGCAAAAGAGCGGGATGAGTTTGGATCTCTTTAATCAAGGGTAGCTTCTACTTAATATGATGATAACGTGAAGGATAAAGCCACATGAAAGCCGTTCTTTCCCAGGACATCCCAAAACATTGGAATATAAAAACACCAAATGGATTTGGCTTGTGACTCTTTGGAACAAAACAGTCTCAACGTCATTACAGGTTATGGCCTTGGTGTGAACATTGGCTGTTAGCATGCAGGACAAATATTTATACCTCTTATTTCCTGTGTGGTGGCACTGCTGTGTTTTTGGAGCTAAATGCTAAGGCTTGGTGCTACTTTCCTTTCAATGGTCATGCTAATATTCATGCTAATGTTAAGCAGGTATGATGTCTTTCATGTACAGTATAAAAGTTGTATATGCTTGGAGGCAGTAAACACAAAGTAAAGCTAAGGCGGATATACATACCTACAAACTTCATGGTAATCAATCTAATTGTTGTGATGATTTTTACTACAAATATAAAATGTCAACCTTCTGGTCAGTTTAAAAAAAAGTCAGTGTGTCACAAAAGTCAGAGGGATTCATCCTCTGGGACAAATCAATGTGTTCACAAAATAATAATATGTTTATAAATTTAAGTTAATTGCTAGCATGGCGAAAAGAAGGAATCTAACAAGTCTGGTGCAACTTTTACTCAATAAAAGGCGTTTGCTTACTGTATATTTATCTGAACTGGCATGAGCACTTTATCTACTGATCATGATTAAACTTGAGCAGACAGTCAGGAAGTTTTAACATGACAGGAAATCACAGCCATCATGGTCTTTCCATCAGAGAGAGGGGAAACACCTGGTGGGAGTGACGTCACTGTCAGTGGACACAAACAGCAGAACTGGAAAGTCCAAACTGAACTCCAGTTGTTACTCACTAATAACAGCCATGTCACCACTGACTATTGTCTCACCTCTACATGACCCGGGAGCCCACCAGTTGTCCCCATCCCAGCAGATGACATGTCCGACACTGATAGTTACAACTTGTCCGGGAATTAGACGGAACATTTTGCATAAAAGCGATCCTGAATGAGGTTGACCCTGTCTTGTAGTTTTGGTCAACGGTTCAGGCTATGACCTTCCTCTCAGCAGTCAGAGCCAAGGCCAAACATCCCTCAGCTATCTGTCCTTTCCGAATGGAACACAACAGTAGAATAGAGACATCTGCCTCCAATGATAACCACACAAATAGATAGCAATGCCAAGGAAAGTCCCACACTATGAAAACTGTGTACCATGCTGAAGAACGTAGGGGTAAAGGACCCAGCCCTTCACAACTACTCAAATGCCTATGCTGCATTTACATGACAATACAAGGGTGTAAAGACAACAATATTTCCTGAATTTATCCTGTCAGACAGCCCATTTTGCACCCTTTGTAGGATGTGCCCTGTTTATCTAAGCAGCTAAAGACCATCAATTAGAGGAGAGCGAATACAGTTCAGTGCATTGGTACACATGCCACGACTCTACTACAAGGCGCTCATTGTGCACCCCGCCTCTCTAAGTGCTATGTGCTGTACAGTGCTGGTGCCCTGAAACAAAACGCCTACCTCCATTAGCAGTCAGCCTGCTTTTAGTGAGACAAAAATGTCTCTGGGCATTAGTCACTGTTACACCCGGGAGGAGAAGAATAACATGGTGTTTTATTGGAGGAAAGCTAACAATGGGAGGAAAGCCCTCGCTACAAAGTTCGGACACAGCAGCAAGTTTCTCTTCAGGTTCCCAAGGCAAAAAAAAAAACAGTAGTGACAGATGGAGCATTTTGAGGAGTAGTTACTCAAAATAAAAGAAATGTGATTTCTAGATAAATCAAATGCTATTCAACCTGTTGCAAAAGGAAAGCTGTGAAGTGACCCATGGCAGCCATTTTTCTGTGATGTCATGCTCAGGGTGGGAAGCTCAAATGTAATTTTATACTTTGTTTCAGGTTGTAAGTCATATTAATGTTTGGAATATCACAAATCATAACAATTAATTGCTTTGATAGTGAAAACTGAAAAGAAATGTAATAGTGAAAATACAGAGAGACACTGAGTCATGTAAACAACATATCATCTTCAGAATATCGTTAGCTAGTTTTTGAGCAAAGGCATAATCACTAGCTAACAGTAATTTTACGGTAGTGGTTAATTCACTTCCTATTGCAATTAGCTATAAATTGTTTGAATGCTAACATTACTACTAGAGTTTTATACAACACTAGGGAAGTGCGTCCAGCTATCTAGCTATCTGTAATTATAGCTAGTTAGTGCTTCAATGCTAACTTTACCTGGTTTCTATTTGCAGCTATCACATTTCTTCTGTTGCCTTGAAATATTGCCTATTGTCCCTCAAATTATTTTTCTAAGATCATTTTTGGGGATTTTTAACCTTTGTTTGTCAGGAAATATTTAAAAAAAGAGAGAGGAAACATGCAGAGAGAAAGTGGGATGGCATGCACCAAACAGAGTTAGGATTGGGAGTCGAACCTGTGACTAGTGCAACAAGGACTGCAGCATCTGTACATTGGACGCCTGCTCTGCCAACTGAGGTATACCAATGCCTGTCATTCAAAATTGTATTTGCAAGATAACAATGATTGTGTGATTGACTATGTTTAAGAGATTTGCAGACCTTAAACAGTGTTTTGATACTGTAACAGCATTTAGCTTCCACCCTCTGCATCTGAGGAAAATTGCCGCTATGTGAATATGGTCAATGTAATCCATTGCTAGATCATGGGCACAAAAAATGTCAATACCTTACAATACCAATAACTGCCCAACACAATGTTAAATTCAGAGTAGGCTGTAGTAAAAAAATGCATTGCTTTTTCACCCTGTAAATTACACTTTACATTTCAGAGCTGGGCTCACATCCATTAATGGTTAATCATTAATGATCTACGTTGGTTTTGTTTATAATGACTGGAAGAGTCCAGTTGACAGACTGTAAGAAAATTGAATCAGAAAGACTTGTTTGTTTGTCAGTGGTCTGACAGATGCGAGAATTGTGGTTGCTGTGTTGGTTGGATCTTGAAATGGTTTACATGGTCGGAATCACAATAATTGTAGCTATAGCAATGTATGGCATGAGTGATACTTATACACAACAGCTGTGTAAATAACGGTGATAATCAGAAATCACACAGACATCCTATGAGCCACGGTGTGTGTAAAAGTTACTTTTCTTAGTCATCAAGGGCCTCTTAAGAACTTGACTCTATTGACTAGCAAAAAGCTGATGTGTTCTTGTTTTTGTTGGTAATACAGGTTAAGGTTAACATTAATGTTAACTAACAGATTAACAATTAATTAGTTACATTTTATATTAATTGTGCCCACCTCTGGGTAATATACATATATTATGGAATGCATCATCTTCCATTGTAAGAAAGCATTTCAAAAGCATCACCTGGCTAGTGGAAGCGATATCTGCATGTCTCAGCAAAACGACAGAGCTTAGCCACCAGAGCTAAACTCCCCATCCGCTCTAAACCACAGAGGAATGCAGTGTGTGTATGGTTGTGTATGTGGAGCCCTAAGACCCTCAGACAGGACAGGAGCAGACTGGGAAGTCCCACCCTTTCTGATGCCAGATCTTTGTGAGCGTCGGCCTGTGTGATGAACGACTGAGGTGGTAATTAATGGCTTCAAGCTCCAGGTGGGATGGTTTTGTCTACACTGTAGGTGTAACAGCTGTGCAGAAGATGTACAGAGCCGGAAAGCAAGATAAAACTTTGGTGATTGGTATTTCAATGTACTGGCAACTTTGTAGGCTTGATTTTTTTTATTGAGATATATGTTGAGGTATTGCTGAGTTTGGGAAGTTAGAGGGCCAATTAAAAACACATTTGATATGAAATATATCGGAGCAAGTGTTTCTTAGCTGTTTACATGTGTCACACTGTAGAGAAACAAAAGAGAGAAAGAGAGAGAGAAAGAAGGGTTATAAGGCAGAGAAAGGAAGAGCGAGAGACCTGCAAAGACAGGGAGAGAGGGAACAAGATGTGGCCACTGACACATTTAGTGGGTCAGGGACACAAAAGGCACTGCCTACCAGGCCTCCAGTGGAGCATGAAGCCACCAGGGGAGTGTAACAGGAGAGCCCCGTCGCCCCCATACAGACTGCTCACTAAACAACCTACTAGCAGCCTCAAAGGCGACGAGGCTGACAAAGGCCACAGGTTGCTCAGACCTGTACCGCTGCCAGGAGCCAGGACCCTAACAATAGAGCCTAGTGAGGCCTTAGCATTGAGACTGCAGTTTGATTCAGCTTTTGATGTGTAGGAATGGAAATCTCATTTTATGTGAGGAGCAAAGTAAGGAGAGAGAGCGGGATTAAGAAGCCAGTAAATAGCAAATAATAACTGAACAAGGCTCTAATTATTCACAGAAGACCTTAGTGCAACCACAGGCTTATTCATTTAATATATTATGATAACCAAGTTAGAATTGTTAAAAAAAAAAAGTGCCCAGAAAACGTGTTATGTTCAAAAATTGCTCTTTTGAATTCCATTATTTGGTAGATAAAAGTGTATTTCAAGCTCCTTTTTCTGTCTCCAAACAAGTGCTTAATATGATACACACTTGAATATTACCTCAGACTGAATTGTACTGAACACAAACAAAATCACGGATACACACAAAGAAGCTACATCTCTCTATGTTTTCGATCATTACAGAACAATCTATCAATCAGAAACAACTTTATATAATAGAACGTCTGCGCGGCAGTAAATACTACAATGTTGTCTCTGCAGATAAACTTTAACCCTGTGAGGCCCACACTGATTGTGGGACAAATAATGGATGTCTGATAGTGATGAACTGGCCCACCCACATGTCCATGGAAACATTTTGTCACCATACATTTGCATTTTAATTCCTCATGTTGTACTGTAACAGCTTAGAGAAACCATTCTGTAAATCAACAGTCTTTGACGTATGCTGTAAAGTGTTCGGCCTATGTTTTTTTTTTTTCTCCAAGCAAAACAGAAACAAACAGGATACAGAGATACAGCTTTACATCTTCCTTTTTTAGTCAAGTTAAAATAAGCTATCCCAAAGGATCAATATGTAATATTTTGTAGATTCTCACACTGGTTATCAGAAACATTTATGTAGTCAGGCTTAAGCTAATGACTTTGTCTGACAGGATGTAAACAACATTAACAGGATATTGTTCCTGGGCAGCCCTGATGGACCTCACTGACCCCTATACAGATAAATGTCGTGCTGTAAATAACACACAAAAAATGCACATATTTGATCAGGTCTTTGCTCTTTGCATTAAAGGAACCCCAACAAGAAAACAAAAAGTGAATGGGGGTCCTTCAACCAATCAGAGCAGTGATGAGCAGTGACAGGGGAGACAAAGGAGCCTAACAAAGGGGAGATAGGGTAAATATAGCATCGTTGCATACCAAAACAAGTGGGAGGATGATAAAGGAAACTGACTTATCAGTGAGGATACAAACTTGTGTATTTCACTGAGCCTTGAAATGATAAAAATCACATTTTGTTTAATCTTGTTTACATTCTTTTGAGTTTTTTTGTGCAGACAAATCTCAACAATTGTGATGGTTGCAAAAGGTGACAAAGTGTGAAAATGGATCTAATTTGTCTTTCATCGTCATAGCGATTACCTGTATTCAGTCGAAAACGTTTTCAACAGGTGGAGGACATGAGAAGTCGTTATTCAATAAGAAAACTACAAATTACCTTCAAAGTGAACACAAAGTAGAACAAACACATGTATCTGACAACAGCAGCCTAATACCAAAACATTTACACACTGTGATGCATAAACCATTTTTAAAGCCACAGTGAGGACTTTTTGGAAGGTTATGAAACAGAGTGAAATTAATACTGATGACTCTTTATGATCTACAAAAGAGAACAAGATCATCAGCATAAAGCCTGCGATTTTTTATTTTTTATTTTTCAGTGCCTTGAACTGATGCTAGGGGGTAGACGCCAGACGAGACAATTTACAGCATGCTGAAGAAACAGCCTTATTTACAAAGAAAAAAACACTTGATAGTAAAATGAAAGCTGAATGATATTCTCTACCAGAAAACCAGACTTATGCATGTACAGGACAAGATATGTAAAGAGAGAGGAAGAAGTACCGCTTTTTTTTTTTTTTTACAGCAGGCACAAAAATAGACACCAAAGAAAAGTTCCTCACAGGAGTTTTAAGTGACAAAAAAGGGATGAGATAATTTAAAGTGAACTAAAATTCAGAGAAGAATGAAAGCAATAATATAATGTTAAACTAGAGCTTATATTGTTCTACATTCCCTCCCACTTTATCCACGCGTAACAAGCTACCTGCTATGTTTTGGCTACCAAACACAAAGCCAAAACATCAGCTGTCTACAAGCTGAGACGAAAACATCCATCCCGTGAATGTGTACAATTACACACACAAACATACACAAGCATACATACACAGACAGCACAGTCTCTTGAGGTTCCCCAGGGAAGCCAGGTTTACACTTAATACAAA
The DNA here is from genome assembly GCA_020745685.1 of Tautogolabrus adspersus. Classification (NCBI taxonomy): domain Eukaryota; kingdom Metazoa; phylum Chordata; class Actinopteri; order Labriformes; family Labridae; genus Tautogolabrus; species Tautogolabrus adspersus. The sequence goes on from CM036542.1 coordinate 11,892,768, forward strand.
AAAAGTGGAAACAAACACCCTAAAAAAAACAGAAAGAAAAGGAAACTTACACAGAAACACAGCAAGCCTGTTGAAAACATAATTGAAGCTCGTACCTTAATGCTCAGGTAGTTGTCGCAACTCCGGGACTTTGCTCTGGAGTGCATTTTGCCCAGTGACAGCATTTAGGCACCAGACAATAAACAACAAATATAATAAGTGTCATCAACTCCAAGGGTTAAAATCCAGCGTACAGCTCTCTCTGTAAGTCATGGCTGTGATATCAACAGGTCCCGTGTGTTTTTCTTTCTCCCTGACTCTCTCTCTCTCTCTGTGCTGCGGTGTAGGCAGCTGGAGCAGACTAAACTCCTGTCGAAGCGTGAGAGAGGCACAGCACTAGCTTCCCCGTCACTCACCCTCCCTCCCTCCCTCCCTCCCTCGCTCCAACATTACCTCCCCCGCCCTGCTGCTGCTCTACTACTGAAGCCTCTTCCAGCTGTGATAATGCACACGGTTGCAGCTTCAGGCTCATCATTCAGAGAAAAAAACAAACAGAAACAAAAACAAAAAAACTCTACCTGACCCGAGCCCCAAGCCCCCTCAACGCTCCACCCGGCAAGGGGTTGGACTCTGACTAAGTCCCCTCTGACCTCTTGCACCCCTACCTCCACCGGCAGATCCCCTCCACCCCTCCTGCCACAATGGTCTCTCTTTGTCCTGACAATACAAATGGACTAGGGTTTCAGCTTATTCTGCTGCTTTTCAAAGAGAAAAAGAAAGGAAGACATCAGCATCGGATTGGTGGCTCAGGTCACTCACTACAATGACATTCCCCTTAAATATTGTCAGGGGAAAACTAATCCTTCAGCTGTCCCTTAAACCCCTGACACATGTGGGACATCCTGTTACATAAGACAGATATGACAACTTCCAAACTTCTGCAAATTGCATTTAAGAAAGCGGAGAACAAGTTGTCTATAAACCCATTAGCTAACATTCCTTGATGCTGACATGTGAAAACGTTCACAAGACACCAAAACACGGGAGAGGTGAACGTGTTTTTACCAGAGGAATGCAGCAAAGTGACAGTTTGTGAGCTCCTTCGCATCTCCTTCTAAACACAGGAAATCCTTGTTCAGGAAAACATGCTCTGGGAGAATGCACGCTTTGTGTGAAAATGTGAAGATCATATTAAGCTGGCCTGTGCAAACAGAGACGGCAGTGAGGATAGGTAATTGGGTTGGTTTATATTTAGAGAGATATCACAATGGCCTGACAGAGAAGGAAGGACACTCAAGTCAAGCAGACACACTGCTGGGAAGCTTAGAAATCATGAATCAGTAAGCACGTATTCTACTACATACAGTGGATCTACATTTAGTCTCACATATAGCTCTACCGTATAATCTGCTTTATAAATAAGCCCACACATACCTCATATGTGCCTCATTCAAATATACACTTGTCTCTCTCCAAGTCAGAACATTTGTGCCATGACTGAGCCTATAATTTCTGTCCCGCTCGGTTGGTTTCACTATACAAGAGGGCAGATTTTCTTCTTCTAAACCTCCTCCATTCTTCTTTTCTTCCTCCTTTTCCTACTCTTTAATTCTTGCTCATACAATTTAGCTAAAATGATGCCACATGAGCATCAAAAAGGTTTAAACTTTAGTATACAAATGTTTCAGGTTGGCCCACCTCCAGGATGCCGGATGCCGACTTCAGCACATTTTAGTCAGTCCACTATAATCTTGGCCGAAGAAGTGAGGTAGTGAGTAGTGAGGAAGTAGTGAGCATTTAGGCTTTGGAATCAAATGCGTTGTAGACGACAGAAGAGAGATGACGGGAAATGCGGGGGAATGAGTTTTTGAAATAGGTCCCCTGAGGATCCCGCACTGGGGGAGGTCACCATGGGTTCTCTCAGTTTAGTTTTGTGTCCATTTTAAGAGAATATTAAACATTAGTTTTAACTATGATGCACCCTGGGTGTCTGTGACTAGGTGTGTGCTTTAATATTAAAACTGTCTTATAAAGGCACTTTTTCAGTACTCACATAATAAGTTGGGTGTTTTTTTTTGTTATACTGTCCCATTCATCCATATGTCCAAATCCACCCTAAATGCTTTCTCACGTTGTCTTTTTCTGCAAACTGCAAAGGAAATGTTAAGGAGCATCACAAAGTTACAATTTTGACTTGTTAATAGAAAAAAAAGATTCAAAAACGTTCTCAAAAAGCATCTGTGGTCACACAAACTAACTCGTCTCTGCGTCCCCTCTTGATATGTCCCGTTTGGGAAAGTAGACATGAGGTCCCTCTGTGGTCACATCGGTGTGTTTTTGTATCGGTGATTTAGGTCAGGAGCAAGTCTAACTGCACTCAGATAAACAGTAAACAACATGTATCCTGGAGCCCACACTCATGTTTCACTTTGTGGCGATTGCCTCCACAGTGCTCTTGAGACGAGATCAAAATAAATCCATCTGTGGGCTTCTTACGTTGTTATCTAGAAAATGTTTTGATCAAAATCGACACTGACAGCAGCAAAATGTTGACAGTAAACCATCGTCTCCATTTGAACTAATATGTTTGTGCAACTGCAAACATTTAAAAATTTCCTGTTGTTTTTCGACAAGGTTTAAAATAGCTTTGTTTACGCAGGATCGGGGTAAACAATATTTATGTGATCTGAAAGAGCAGATAGGCCAGTCCCAGCGGCAACACACCGTCTGATAAAACTGTCAAGGGAAAACATTAGTCAGATGACATGAGAGCTGCAGAGTCATAATTATTCATCGTCATATCTGACCGTTATTCTGCAGATAAAAAATACGGGACAGATTTAGGGGGGGGGGGGGGGGGTCATTGTGGTTGTTTGGATTAAGATTGAAAGATTTTTGCAGACCATTTAAGATAGACACACAGGCACACACACACGTGCACACACAGACACACGTTTGCAACTAAACTTCACCTAGAAAATACAGGACTTCACTGGAGCTTAACAAGATCTTACATTTGAGGAAGATTAAATAAAGTATATGCTCTGTTGTAAATACATGGGTGGTCATTTGTGACACGCACGCACGCACGCACGCACGCACGCACGCACGCACGCACGCGCACGCACGCACGCGCACGCGCACACACACACACACACACACACACACACACACACACACACACACACACACACACACACACACACACACACACACACACACACACACACACACACACACACACACACACACACACACACACACACACACACACACACACCAAACTGTGGAATGTGACACCTTGGTCCTACCTCACTTCGTACCAACCTCACAGTGCCACCCAGGCCACCCAATAAACTGTTGTTATGAAAACTTCTAACTTAACTCTTTCTCTACTTCTCAAACTCCCAGCATATTTTAATGTGGCACAGTTGAGTCATCTATATTCAAATACATCTTTAGATCAACAGTTAAATCACTCCAATATTTATAGTGTTATAGTCAGGTAAACCATACCAACTTAGGGCTGCAAGTTACACTGTTTTTTTTTTTTTTTTATTACTGATGAATTTGAATTCAATTCACTACAGGAAGATCAAGAAAATTGGTAGAAGTCACATTAACGGTCAAATATTTATGTATGTATTTATATGTATTAGCCATTCGAACAATTCCCCCGTCTGACTCTCCTGAAATAATAAAGATATAAAATCTAGAAAGTCACTTTCAACCTGAAGATAACACTGAATAGTTTTCTACTTACACGTCTGTTAAAGAGCTGGGTCCATATATATAGAGAGTGAACCAGTCATCACTCTCCTGTCCCCCTCACACAGCCACGAGAACTCACATCACCATCAGGACTCACACAGGCTGAGCTTCTGCCCCCCCCCTGCCCCCTTCTCCAGCAGTCCCCAGCAGGCTGGTCCTGAACTATTCCTCCTCTCTCAGACAGACACTGTGGGACTACTGCACACTTCAGGCTCCAGCATTCAGATTGATTACCCCGCTACACAAATGCACACAGCTACACAAACACAAACACCCAAGTAGCACCCCAACCCCCCTGCCATGCTAGAGTGCACTCAAGTCTGAACAGAGACATGCACGCATTGCAAAGCAATGCCCCTTAGATGAGATTCTGATGTGAACGTCCTGTTTCTTTCTGATGTCTTTATCAGAGAAAATATTTACTCCGACCTTCCATGGCAGTGTGCTGCAGCTGTTCCACCAACAGCCCTGACCATGTTCATGCTCCTTTCTGCTGGGAGAGAACGCCACCTGTCATAGCTGCCTAATGTACCTCAGCCCCCCGCCGTGTGGACGTCTCACTCCAACACAAAAGCCAGTGTTTTCTCTGAGCACGCGAGCACAGGTGGCTGGAGGAGGCAAGGTCGAGTTACAACAGCGGCTCTCACAGACCTCCGCAAGTCATCATGGAGTCATGGAGAGGACATGATCAGAAATTATCCAAATATTTTCAGGAGTGCATATGTAGAAAACAGCTTTAGACTGAGTCAATACAGGAAAGTGTGACTTCAACTGCGTTGTGATGAGCATCGGTTGTTATGGTTGAATGGGTAATCCTGTTTGCAAACCAGACCAATCAAATCACATCACATCTAATCTGTGCTGTTGAGCATACGGAACAGGTAAGTCATGGAAATGAGCTCCTATATTAAACACACTGATGTGAGATTTTACCATCCTTGCACAGACTTGCCTGATTACCCATGCACCCATATCCCTGTTTCAACAAGCATTGAAAACATACATCCTCCTCCAGTACTTTAAGCAGACTTACTATGTCAGAAGCATTCAATTGGGCTTCCTTGCTTTGCTTTATATGACTTATTACTATTATCTAATTAAGGCAATAGAAAGTCTGTCAGTCAGAGACATTTAGCTTAACACAAGAAAGTGAAATATTTACATTTCTTTATGCTATGTGTTCATGTGACAGTTCACTAAACTAGACAAAGAGGCGATTAATACTCTTCTGTTCTTAAGTAGTTAAACAAAATGTTATACACTAATAGAATCAACATTCAGCTCAAAATGTTTACAGTCATGAAATATCACTTATAACCGTCATCCTCTGAAACATAGCAACAGTAAGTAACTCCGCTTTGCTGTTAGGTTAAGTTCAGTGACCTCTGTTTAACTTCTTCTTTAAGGTAAACAAGGTTTTATTCTGAGAATGACATGACAATGCCTAAAAGATCTGACCACTGAATGCAACCTGTCAACAACTACACATAATCCAAGTTAGTCCACCCTAAAGAAGCTACATTGTTTAAAAAAAAAACCTCACCTCTCTCCGCTCTCCTGCTTTGATGTCTCCAACAACACATGCAGCGGTCACAGGCTCTCAGGGCTCCGAGAGGCTGACAGCTGTCTAACCAGAGAGGAGAGGAGAGGCCCACGAGTCGTGGAGGAACCTGACATGTTCCATCAAACGCACGGCTTTGTTGACTGAGGAGAATTACAATATTAAGGACTAGCCAGGCAGAACGTTTCCCGGCCCCCCTAGGCATCCCAATTCCTCGGCAGGGCGTAACCCAGTCGTTTTTATCTGCACCCATCTCCCTCCTGTGTACACTATGAGGGGGGCAGAGAGCTGTGCAACTCCACTGGCCTTGCAGTGTCAACAAAGTCTAGACAACTGCCCTTTACCTGTGCTCATGACAGAAGGGTAAAGTATTTTTTCATAATTCATCACATTTTCTGCTTATCTAAAATACCATTTAGACACCTTGTTCTGCTCTCAGTAATCAAATTAAAGGTTTAAAGATGCATGTCACAATTAAGAGATTAACAGCATCATAGCCACACTGATTTACACAGACAATGCAGCACCTGTTAGTCCAAACTGCCTCCAGTGATTCTGACGGCAACAGATGTCAGCCTTCATTGTTCTATGGATTACTAGAGCCACTCAGCAAACACCTCCAGGTGTGCATTCCACACCAGGCAGGGAAAAAGGTGGGAGCCGCTCCTCTGAATCAATAAAAATGCTGACTTATCTCTTACTTTAGAAGAATAAGGGGCTGTTGCAGTAGGTTTACATTTTTGGTGGACAGTCAAGAGATGTGACCTGATTTGTGCACCTTAACAGGAGTTCAGTGCAGTGCACAAGCAGGTTTTCAATGTGGTCCAAGATGAAGGGAAGTGTGATGGGTGGCTAATCTTTGATCTGAACTGTACACCTGGTCTCTGCAGGGTCTTTAATCTTTGGAGGAAAGAGCAAAAATTAGAGGCTCCACTAATACTTCCCTCACATTGAGCTGAACGACCAAGGGTGTGTTACCATTCACCTCAAATGAATCAGTGGCAGTCAAAGTTGGAGCGTTGTGAGGTGAGTCAATCCAAAGAGTGAACACAGATTGAGGTTAAGACTGTGTAAATAACAGTTTGTAAATAGAGTTGTTTGCTTCGCCCAGATTTGTAACAATTGCCACAGAATAACATTGTTGAAATAACGAGCCAAAAGAAGGACAGACCAACCAACATGTTAAGTATTTTGTCAAGTCAAGATACCAAAATAAATGGCAGCTACAGCGTCTAAAAGGGGATTTAAGAAAAGATCATATATTGGGCTTTTGCCGTCATCCAGGTAAGATATCTGTAGATTGACAGGAAATGTGGGGAGAGGAAATTTAACATTAAGGATTTTTATTTCTTCTTACACAAATACAGAAGTAAATAAAAAAGGTGAATTTGTACAGAGTTGCCCACAACGAATATGTAGCTTACAAATTGCTTCCTGGGGGGAAAAAACAGGCACAAGTCTTGTCCTCATTTCCAGTAAACCTAAGGATGTAAGACACGCTGATAAACATCACAGGGCTCATTGTACAACAGGCCTTACTCCATGTCTCTGCAACTGATCATTTGTACCAAAAAAAATTGCACATCTGAGCAGAAAGCAACAAGGAGGAAGAGAGAGGGGGGGGAGAGAGAGAAAACGATAGGGAGGGCGAGGTGTTTCCTGTTTCCATTGCTCTAATTATACCTGTCTCTGGAGGATAGGGCCCATCAGGAAGAGAAATGTGGTAATTGAGGAACCCCTCAATGACAAACTGCTGAGTTTTCATACTTTTATGCTTCTTTTACTCATCTGGTATTGATTCATTATTACACAAAAATTTTTACTAAGTCTATTATGGAGATCTATACTGAGCTTTACACACAATTTAAAAGTTCATGCAAAAACATTTTACAACTCAAACACCTCCACTTTAATAATTTGAGTGAACATGAATTACTTTGAGGGAAAATTCCGAGTCTACTTGTTCTGTAAATTACCAACAAACTGCTTTCGTCCTGATTTTAAGAGAGAAAAAAAGAAGATTGACAGCAAATCCCCTCAAGATCTCGGCCCTCTTTTTGCAGTGGAGAGTGCCCGTTTTTTGAAAACCAAACACTTGATTCATCTGTTTGTGAGTCGTTATCACCGACTAATGATTCCTTCCTGTTTACAGATGCAGAGGAGATAAAGGGTATAGGTTGCTTAAAAATTGCTGAATTAGTGGCAAAATGTCAATGTATTGTTGCTACCGAATATATTTCACTAACATTCAATTGAACTGAAAGCACATGAAAGCAAGAAGAGTTACGAGTGGATGTAATGCTCCTCTCATCTGCTTTCAACAGAACTTGAACACTGCCCTCCTCTGGTAGCGGCCTAAGGATACTTACCCATAAATCTTAACTTTCCTGAAGAACAGAGCAGGATAAAAACATGCATTCCAGACTTTCTGTCTACTGTATTTTACAGCGAATTAGTGCAAGCAATAAATAGAAAAAATAACAATAGACAAAGTTCCCATAAACTCCTTTCGTTAAAAACAGACTATAAAATGAAGAATATTAATAATCAGTGTGACAGGCCCTGTTTTTAATCTGCTTTCGGTCCGTCTATTAGTATGCAGATTAGGAGAGGCAGGCATAGAGGGAGTGTGTGTGTGTGTGTGTGTGTGTGTGGGGAGTGGGGGGGGGGGGGGGGGGGGGGGGGGGGGTGGGGGGGGGGGGGGGGGGGGGGGGGGGGGGGGGGGCGGGTTACAAGACAGAAAGCGATGGAGAGAGCAAATGAGCCATCAAGCAGCCTTCATCCAGCAGCTCACATTGCCCGGCAACCTCACCATCAGACAGAGAATGTGTACAGTTGTCTGCAGACTGCTCCTGCTTACTCACCAATGGAGATAATTGCTTACAAACACTAGAAAACTAACAGCAAGAAAAATGGAAATCTAAACTGTGTTGTTGCACTTTACAAAATAAATGTAAGCTTGAAGTAGAAATGAAACTGTCATTTATAGAACAGCAATAAAGAGTAACTTAAAGGGGAGCTGTCAGAGCTTGTTTTCCTGAACTGTAAAGCATGGTCATAAACTGCATTGGTGGCATTCACACCAATCATTGAAAACTAGTGTCTGCATCCAAACAAACAACAACTTTTAACAAATGTCAGTGCATTTTTATGGATGTGACACAAGCATTATGATGTGTTTTAGATCATAAAGATCTGGTTTTGTCAATGTTATTTTGATTTCAGTGCAAAACAAAAAGTAGCTCAATGCTTACATTGTCATTGGTTTTGCAGGACAAGTTGTGCATCTATTCCGTTATTCATGGGTTAGAGGGAGCTATAGATCTATCAGGCACCTTATACAAAATACAGCAATGCATTTGTGCACTATAAGACTAGAAATATTTTGCATGGGCTAAATGATCAAACTGATATGAAAATCAAAAGTTTGGCTGTCGACCGCCAACCTCACAACCCCTTGTTAATTTAACATGTGTCCAAACATTATAGTTTTCAATCAGGCAGAGAAAACTCTTATTATATCAGACTCAAATTAGATTGGAGACAACAGTGTCCCTCTTTTTTGTCAGACTTGAGAGTCAGAATTAGTGAACAATTTTCCCCCCAAGATTCAACTCTGCTCAGTTTAGGGCTTAATCAAGTGGAAATTGGGAATGAGGGGTTTGTGGGGGTGGTCAGGGTTGGGGTGCAGGGGAGAATGGAGCAATTGTTCAGACACTGGCCTCATGTTGAGTCAGCTTTGATGTTTCTCAGGGGGGATATGCTGGGATTTTACAGTAGCATTTCACTACACTGCTGTTTGCTCACCGCTGGCAAGGCTGCAGAGTTTAAAGCTAAATGGGGTTCAAAGTTGACTAATCCCAGATATTTTTGCTCAAACTTGCTTGCACGTTTTTTGTGTGCTTACTTTTAAGATATAGTCCAACTCACATTTTGCATTATTTTTTCTCACAATCTAAATTCCCTCTCATGGACAGCCAACAATTTCAACATTCAAGGGAGATTCCCCTCATTTTGCCCCTCGCCTATACAAGCAGACAGGCTCCCACTGATCTATTATGCTGCAAAGCCTTTCTCATGCATGTCTTGAATGAAAGCCAGCGTATCGATGGTCAGAGGATAATCACGTTTTCCTGAGGCAGGCTTAGCTGCACTAAATAAGCCGCACAGAAGGAAAGAAAGGTGGGTCAAACCAAACTGTTGTAGAAAAAAGTAGTTGAAAACTACTTCACATATGTGAAAAGTAATACCGAGGATTGCACAAAAAGAAGGAAACCTTCTTTTGAACGAGAAAAGAGCGGAAAACATAGCTTGTGTGAACAAATACAGTAATTTTAAAGACTTGGGGGTGTTGCTCTTGTATTTTGAGGCTAACCTCTCCTACCTCTCTGTTTTGTCCCTCAGCAGGTGCATTTGGCACACTTTGAAGCTGCTGCAGTGTCCTGTCTCCAGAGACCGTCTCCTCTCCGTTTTCCCACTTGTTGCTGAATCAATGAAGCCTCCATGTTAGGACCTTTACTCCGAAAACTTGTTTCAAAACGCGGTGACAGAATGCCAAAAGTTCCTTTAAAGTTAGCGTCTTAAGTTGTAACTCACTTTGCGGGGAAGTTGGTAGTTGCCAGTGTTAGGTGCAGGTTCTCTCCAAGGCGCACAAAGTGGATATTTGCATTAGGCTGACCCTCCCCTCGCCTTTCATAGCTGCCATTGTTTGTCCCAGTCGGGGCTCGGATCCAGTCCTTCCCTAAATCCCTGACGACCGAAGCAGGGAATGCTGCTTTCTCTGAGCCGAGCAGCCTGGCAATTAACAAAAGCACGTCGACACAAAGACACTATTATGCCAACAGTTTTTTATTTAGAAGACATTAAATAATCTAGGACCGGACTAGCGTAACTGAGAATGAGTTTAAATCTCTTGGAGTAGTGGCATTCTTGTCTAGGTAGTAGCCTACTTGAATGACAGGTACGATTTTGTGAATGGTCACGTGACACGTGCACGTTCAGGAAGGTGACACCTACCTCCTGTGGTGATGGAAACACCTGAAATGGCTACATTATGTAAGATAATGGGATTGTAAGTGTCTCTTGAACTCTATTTCCCCAGAGGAAGTAGGCTAACAAAAGAATTGTAGGACAGGACCACCATTAGCCCTATTTTGATGGGACCATTAGAGCAATCTGGTGATGGACTAAGAATCAGTTTTGTGGTTTCACAGCTCACCTGGTGTTAATTGTGATCATTACAGACTTTACTGTTGGGAAAATCTTTATACATTCATAAACATTTTCAGCTAGAGATATTCCCGTACCATTTTGATACCTTTTATGATATGCTTCATATCGTTCTATGGCAAGGCTCAGAAGAGAATCCAACCCCAACATTAAACTAAGCATCTAGGCTTAGCCTCAGCAAATTTTACTTTATTAGAGCCTACACTATGTCAGATAACCTGAACCTACCTCACACTTCTTACTGTTTAGGATGTTTGCAAGAAAAAAAAATCAGTCACTCAGTTTTTTGGGGGTGGGGGTGGAGGTGTACTTCTTGTACTACTATACAGTAGGCTATTAAGTATCTTCATGACTGTAACCATAGACTGGCCTTTGGGCCTACTGAATTCAAAGCATCTTTTGGAAATGTATCCTCAGTTTTTTTCCAATTCAAAGCAGCTTCCTACTTTTCACATTTTATCAGCATCAATAACTTGCAGTAAAATAGCAACAAAAAGTAGTTATTGAAGTCTTTCACATGAATGTCCATGAAATCAGATTAGCAGAAGCATCAATTTCCCTCAGAAGCATACTGTATGAATCATTGATACATATTTGGTGCCATCTAGTGGCTGACTCAAATTTAGACAGACTGGCAACCCTGCTTCAGTCCTATAGGTCAGTTGCATGGTGGGACAATTTCTTCAGGGCAAAGTGGAACCACCTCTGCTTTGAAATAATATCACATATGTGGACTTACACAATAAGCACTGCTTCTGGGTGAGTATGTTGCAGCTGTTCCCACAGTATGATCGTGGAGATGATAGCATGTTAGAAATGTGTCTGCTCTAATCTTTAATAACATTGTATGCCGTTTTTTTTAGGCCCTTAAAGACAACATTACATGAAATTATTCAACTTTCTTATCAAATTACTTAAAGCCATAGTCTTCATTCTAATTTAAAATAACTAAAAACAAATCTACTATCAGTTTCAGTTAAAGTAGTTGCAAATCACAGTCAGGTCATAATTATTGTATTTTTATAAGTTTATGTTCAAGTCTTTGCATATGACATCATGCTGAGCAGTTTTGTGCTGCTGCTGTTGTTCTGTTTCCATCCACACGGTGGCAGCAAACCCACCATGACCAGGTTTGTTATCAGCAGAAATAAACGGTCAATGCAATAATATAAATGAACTATATAATGTTTATTAAAATATATAAAAGACAAACTATGCATAATTATATCCATGATGACATATGCATATACAGCTTAATATTTATACAGTACAATGTGTTTACATATATAGATTTTTTATACATATAACAAGATATTTTTGCATTAAAACTGGCAGTGGTGATTTCATATCCCCCACACCCCACCCCAAACAGGAAAGCCCCCAGTCCAGATCAGGCCTCTCAGAGGAAGAAGCCTCTGTGAAAAGCTTGAGAGCAGCAGCACCTTTACACCTGAGATCCATGGTTTTTTTGGAAATGTCTCACCCAGAACAATACACCTACTGTGGTGTCATTCCTTACAGGGACTTCAACCAACAGCATCCGGAGGGAGAGGATGTTAACTCCAAAAGTTCTCCCAAGCTTTTTCTCTCTGGAATTTGTAGTCCAAATTAACATTGGTTACAACTGAGCAGTCCCAGCAGAAAGTCTACAAAAACATCGAAACTGTGCCACACATCTTTTGTTTTTACTTAATAACTTCAGAAAAACATCCTTCCTGTCCAATATGATCCACGTTACATCTTATCTCAGGATATATCTGTATAGCTTAAAAGAAGGGAATAAAAAATCCTGGACAGAGCGTGGGAAGCTTTGGTGGGATGATATCAAGTCTTTCTGGTTGGTTGTGGTTGGTCCTGTACAGTTTCAGTCATTGCACTCTGAGAACGGTCATGTCTGATGGTAATGGTGGTAGTGGTGGTGGTGGTGGTGTTCGTGGTGATGGTGGTGCTCGTGACGTTGTACCACAGGAACCACAAACCCTGGGCTTTTTGGTGGACCAGAAACCTGCTCTCTCTCTAGGCTGGGCAGTACAGAGGGCACAGGAGGATGCTGCTGGGGGTGGGACTGAGGGGACAGGGGAGTTTTGGATGGGGACAAGGCCTCCCTGGTTTTTGCCCTAAGGCGTTTGCTATGACTGTATTGCAAAGGGTGCTGGTGGTGGCCGGACGATTGGCCTTGATGTGGCAAGTGGTACACATCCTGACCCCCGTGTGCTGCAGCGCTGCTACTGTGCAGCATGGTCTGCACAGGCGGGTGGTAGCCGTGACATTTGGCCGATTTGCCACCTCCGCTGACCCCGTTATTCCCCGCGCCTCCCTTGTAGTTCCCTTTGGGGGATTTGAGGAATTGTGTGCCCTTGGTTCGAGACTCTGTGGGGTTGTAGCTGTCACTGATGACCTGTGAGCGACGCTGATGAACAACATGAATGTCTGGTTCCTGGGAGCGTGAGCGGCTCTGACTTTGGGAGCTTCGACCATGAGGCTCCTGGGGAGGGAAGGCAGGAGTGGTTCCTGAAGGGCAGACAAGAAACAGAGTCATCAGCTTATACAAATATGATTAAAACATTACTTAGATCTGCTATTCCAAGTTAGCATTCACAAAGTCCACATTCAACCTGCATGTAAAATAGTAAAATGCACAACAACAAGAAAGCTCTAAAGAAAACGAAAAGACATTTACCTTCAAATCTGGAGGTGTAGTTCTCGATACCTGCGAGGTCCAGGTAGTGATTCCTTCTCTCTGTGTTCTCATCCACACAGTAATGTTGACCCTCAGCGGCCGGCGTCTCATTGTTCTGCCCTTTGTTGCTTAAAAAAAGTAAAAGCCATCATGATAAGTGGAAAACAGAGAACGCTGGTTATGCAATCAACCTGCAACAAACAGGGGAGTTTTTAAAGTAAAGAGTACTACATGTTAGGGCTCTCACCTGGTGTAGGAGGACAGCCGCTTGTCAGCTGAACGCCCCTCATCCTGGTGACAGCGGTCTGAATAAAGAAAGTACATGAGGTGAAGCCAGGAATTACACTTTTTTTTAAAGAAGAATTCAAACTTTAGGTTGCTGTTTTTAATCTTCCTATATTTAATGCACACTTATGGTTTCTTACTTTTCATTCCAAACAGACCACACTAACAGCCAACAAAGCAAATGTCCTTCAGAGTGTAAGATGTTGTGAAATTTCATTTTTTTTTACTTTATTTATTTCATTAGATAAAAGTACTTTGCAAGTCCATAAATATTTTCTATTCTATGAGCCAGATATGCTGCACAGAGGAATGATCTACATTTGGAAATATACAGTAAAAGACAATCTGCATGGGTCCAAATATAAGCTGACAACCCCTTTCCAAGACTTTATGAAGAAAGAAAACAATTTGATTAAAAATAATAATTCAAAAGAAACACATTGAATAAAACAAGGTAGGTTGTTGTTTCTTACACCTGTTCAATAAAAAAGTTTTCAATATCTTTCAGATTCAATTGTCACATTTGAAGTATATAAATTCATAATTCCACTGCTTTGATGATCACTGTAAGATTTTCTTTGACTGTTAGCATTTGTGGCCACACAATTTCTTGGCTGCCTGACAGTTGTGTAATGACTCTGCTGCATTGATTAACCTCATCTTAGAATTGGAATCAAAATTGCCCCTCAGTTGCCGGTTAACTTGGTGTACTTTTGAGCAAGTTTGTTATGGATGATCAGCATGTCTCCCCATATTTCATCCCCCTGGCACTGTAGCTGTGAATGACAGCTGGCCTCAGTCATGAGCAGTTAACTCGTTTAAGTGACACGTGTACGATAATCCCACTTTTTCAGATGTATTTCAATGTAAAATGCCCTATCTTATACTTGGAACAGTACAGTATTGTCTACAAGATATCTGCAAAAACAACAGTGCAGTTGCTTCATGCTTAACACTAAAGGTGAAGCAAAAAAAGAAAAGACTGAGCTGAACTGTGAACTAAGCAGCGCTGAATCCGTGTGTTAGAACCAACACTACGCCCCGAATCTAAAAGTGTACCGAAAACTAAGTGGTCGACAGCATAAGGGACAATTTGTGAGATAGAAAGCTGTTTTTGTTGTCACCTACCTGTTCCTGTTTCTCTTCTGTGGCACCTGGGCTCTGGAGTGACAGTCAGTTTGACTCGCAGAGTTTTGCTCTTATTGTTGCAGGAGTGATTCACCGAGGCATCCACCACATCATAGATAGTGTGCATCAGACTGGACATGTCCTTTAATGACAGATACAGCACAATCAGTGCAGGTTGTGGTCTGATATTTAAGTAGATTAGAACTGAAAGACAAAGAATTTCAATAATTACACACACACACACACACACACACACACACACACACACACACCTCTTTTGTTACTTTCCCACTGTTGTCAAAGTCATAAAGGGTGAAGATCCACTCCTGACGGTTGTCATCTTCCACAGAAACGTCACACTCCAAGTCCTGTTGATACACACATGTACTTTAACGTCATACTTAATCCATATAAACAAGTGGCATGATTCAATTTATATCTTTTTTTAATTCAATGTCAAGATCAAAGTACATTATCTGAAAGCGACAAAGTAATGGAACAATAATGACAACAGGGGGCAGCAAAGTACAAGCAGTTGTATTGTTACATCTGCTGATGCAAACTACAAGGAACATCTTCATTCTGCAAAGGATTTAGGACGCTATTTCCTCTGATCACAATCAAGTCATTCCTGAATCATGACAAACCATTATATTTATCAGCAGGAACATTTAAAGACTGCCTCCCTGTGCAGAAAGAAACAAATGGCCCCCCAAAAAAACATTATGGATTCCCATATGTTGAGACTGAAAGCAGTGCAGCAGAAGACAAATATTCTTTTTTTTTGTTCTACATGTAAGCTGATCACAACTCAGCTGCCTTAACCTTGATTTGGGAGTGAAGGTAAGCACTTCCACTATGACCTTGTGTTTTTACCTTCAACCAGGAGAAATGAGCGCAGCCCCTACTCTCAGTTACAATTCTTTGGCAGCAACTTTGATTAACATATATCTGGTAACATGGTCTTAATTGTAAAAATAAACTTCTGGGGTACAGGCCTCGCTGCAGGCACGAAGCAGAGCTGACACTGTATGAAGGCCAGTGTGTATTTACGAGAGGGGAGACCCCGGGGGAGAGATGCAGCGCCTTATAGCTCAATATTATCACCCCCAGCTCACATAACCAGGAGGGATCACCAAAGGGCAGATTCAAGCACTTCTTTCAAATATGTAAGTCTAAACATTACAATCTTTTAATTCTATTTATTGGTCCTTAATTCAATCAGGATTTTATCTGGAGTGGTAACAACATTCACACAGATGTTCTGTGCACTGAGTGAAGGCACACAGTGGAGGTTACATTAGATGTTATGCGCCATGCGTGTATTTTCTTACCATTATCAATCATTATCACTCAGTGAAACATTAAACACTTTCAGCTCTCATGGCTCTTGGCTGATGGCTTTGAGGAGACTTTTTTTTTTACCCAAAATAGTTCTGAGATTTGGAGCAACACTCGTTTAGCGTTGTATTTGCTAATTGAATTGTTTTTTCCCTTGTTCCAATTTAGCTTGAGCCAGGTCCAATGTTGAAACACAACACCAAGGTCCTCTGTTCACCACAGAGCTCACACAATCTCAAAGTCATACATTGCACCAGGAGCTATACGACTCTAGGATGAAAAGCATGTGAAAAAATAAACAAGCAATTCCCTTCAGAAAAAGCCTGCATAGGAAAATAAACCCCTGGGCCGGGCTTTGATTTGCCACTTCTTTTTTTGTCTATTTGTTTTTAAAAATGCAAGTTGTACTGCTATTGGACACTTAACCACATCATAGAACTGCATTCTTTCCAGGTCATTTAACTCCTTACATCCAGACTGATTCGTTTCTTGCCGGGAGCTTTGGTCCTGTCTCTGAGTATCACTCGCTGGCCACCCTCTGAGTGCAGGTACTGCAGATAGCTCTCACAGCCCTCAGCCTTCTCTGGAGGAAGAACCACTGTCAACACAAGAGGAAACATTTGAGTTAGACACAACAACACTGACATGAGGCAACATTTTGTGTAATTTAATTTGCTATTACTTCCAAAGAAAATCAGCCCAAAGAAACCAAAATGTCTTGGTGTCAGACTTTGTGGCATTTAATAGCTAAAAATGTAATTACAGAACATGTCTAAATGTGCATGTGATTGTGCTTCATACTTCTACACAGGTTATTTTTATTTTTGTGCCTTTATTGTAGAGATAGGATATTGTTGGAAATCAGGGAGAGAGAGAGTGGGGAATATCAAGGGAGAAAGGAGCGACAGGTCGGGTTCGAACCTGGGCTGTAAGCTTGTAGGACCTCCGTTCATGGGGTGCTTACACTAACCACTACACCACCAGTGCCCCCATACTTCTACACAGCTTTAACCTGCATTGGGTCTAACTTGATGCCGTGGGCCGATGCATTTTGAACATCCAACAATCCAACAGTTGTATATCTTGTGAAGACTGTGAAATAATTACATTTTAAAGTTTTTTTATGTTTATCATGCAAACTAAACTGCTAAGTATCTTGAAAATATGAATGTCTGCAGTGATATCATACAGCTCTCTATATATGAATATATACCTGCTTCAAGGTTACATTTATATGTTATTTCCAGCCTGAAATAATGCTCAAGGTCCTTGTAGCAAAAGTATAACCCTTATCAATGCGGGATACAATATCCTTCTCATCTTACCCTCTAGGGGACAGTGTTGATCTGCGAGTTGTCCCTCCTTCAGCTCACGATTTGCAAACCCCTGGGACAAGGGAAGAAAAGACATGAGGAGAGGAGGGGTCAGAGATGTAAGTGAATCTACAGTTCAGACCACAGACAGAGAGAAAACAAACAGTTCCAGCTAAAGCATTTCCTACTCAGATGAGAGGGAGCGAGTGGGCTGGAGGCTCCAGGGCGACCAAACACTTTGAACATCTGCACGCTTATTGTGTTTCACTCTCTGGGACACAGTGAAGGGCGACCAAGGCCAAGCTTTCAAGATCTCTCCAAGCCCCTTCAGACTGACCCCTCTCATAGCCATTCAAATTACCCATAATGCACTTCATCATCTGAGCTCTCTCTCCCTCCCTGCTTTAGTTAATCTGTTTATTCTCATGCTGCTTGAATTGGAGAGAGAAGAAGCTCAAAGATTGGAAACATTTTGTTGCATTTCTTATTGAAAATTTCACTCTGGGAAGTTTGGTTATAAAACAAGCCTCACAAAGAGCTCCAAGCTACATGTGTGTATTTATTTTGAACAGAAAATAATTGCCAGATGGAAATTTCCACGCACAAAGGATGGGACTGATTAAAAACACGATCCCATAGCCATAAAACAAAAGCAGGACAAAGGGGTAGAGGGGGGTAGAGGGGGGGTTACTGTCATATGTGAATAATCTATATCCTGCATATAGCAGAACCACAATGTATTCAAATCAAATCCATCCCACATATGTTTTATTGCACAGGCATGTTCTATTGAAGAGGCAACTGGGCCTCAATGCTGGACACACAAACACACGCACACACAGCCTTTCTTTAATTACCACTGGATTGTGGAAACAATGAAAATTAAGTGCAGCACAGGCCCTAAACCACAAGTATTTAAACAACAAATGATTCATCTTATTTACGTCATTCTCAGGCCTCTAAGCTGATCTGCACACACTTTGAAATAAAATCCCTCCAGATTGAATCAAGGAGGCCCACCGAAACGAGACAAATAAAAAACAGATAGATGCTTGAAACAAAAGAACTCCGTGTACCTTCAACAGAGCCCCGGCTCTAGCCAGAGTCTGAACATCTGCATGCGTTTAGGTGAACGAGCCCCCCCACCACCCTCCTCTCCTTTCTTTTCCTTCCCCTTCCCCTCTTTCTTTCTGAGAGTAATGACAGCGCCAGGGCCTGTGGTTCTATTTAACAATCTCTGAGGCCGTGATTATTCCTCACTTCAGAGGATGATACCTACAGCCTGTAATCTAGCCCTGACCTTCACCGCTGAGGGAGGTGGGGGGGATGACGGTTGAGTGTCAGGGTCAAGGCTCGGACACCCCTCTGTAAATTGGCCACCGGAGGCATTGAGGGAAAAACAGTAAGAGACGGGGAGTCGAAGGGAGAGAAGGAGAGGAAACCAGGGAGGAGGCAGGAGGAATAAAGAAGACAGAGTGGAGTAAAAAAAGGGGAAAAGGAGCGAAAGAGAGATAAGAAGAACAAAGATGGCAGAGGAGAGAAGCAGATAAGAGGAGAAGCAGAGGAGGATGTGGTTTGTTAAAGGGAGATATGGCCTATCTATTTCTCAGTGGGAGAGGTGGAGGTGTTATTTTTTTAACAGATTCTTTAAGACTTCTGGGGAAGTTGGAGACAACTGGTGCCGGTCCCTGGGCCACAAACAAGCAGCAGTCTTTAATCACCACACACACACACACAATCACACACACACACACACACACACACACACACACACAGACACACACACACACACACACGCACGCACGCACGCACGCACACACACACACACACACACACACACACACACACACACACACACACTATAAACCAGGCCAGCGCATGTGCATCCCTTTACAAAAAAACACACTAATTTTCCATCTTTTGTGGTTTCTTCAGCCAAGTTGTTGTTTCCTATTTGCACTGGATGCTTTTATCTCCCTCGCTTTGTAGCACAGTCCCTTAATGAAGGGCAGCATGTAAGGCAGAGGAGGTTCACACACAGTCACACACTGTTCTGCAGCTCGGAGGAACATCAAAGACAGACATTGATTCCTCTCATCCTTCTTCCCATAAGGCTACCGAGCAAGGTATGAGCACCTCGAAATGAAAGACGGCGTTAAATATAACGAAACAAATCAATCAACCGACTGCCAAAAGCGTCTCTAATTAAAATCTCAGATATGAGGAGACGTCTTGCTGTGTGCATGAAGAGGGGGCAAGCGGGGCCTGTGTTGAACACATGGCTTCTTAACTCCGCCACCAGCAGCACCACCACCTCCATGCTCATTACATCCTTTGGGGGAGCTAATGAGAGAGAAGGCTGGGTCTGACCGCAGTCTGCAGTTTAACGTCTAAACACATGGCATCTCCATCCACATCGCCCACATCTGCCCATCACATGTGTAATTAAGAGCGTTCTGGCATCTCGCAGCTCTCATTCTTTCACTATCAGATCACAAACTGCTCTGTCGGCAAATGTGTTAGCATTTTAGAGTAAAGTGGGCCTTGTTTTTCCACCAGTGAAAAACACATGAAAACGCTGATATAGAAATAGAAAAAGTGTGGTGTTAGGAACGGGGACGAAAGATGGAAAACCACATGTGAGACACTAGATACTCGTCCTAAAAAACAGAGCATTTGAAATATGTGCTGACAGCGCTCCATGCAAACAGAGACACCTCGACATTAGAGACAGACAGAGGTGTGTGTGATGTTTGTTCCTGTTTAATGCAGCAGTTCTGCCAAGCTTCCCTAAAGCCTCAGCCTGCTGCCAGACTTTTATGTGGGATAGGGTAACCAGGGGAAGCTTTCATAGCTCCCTACCAGGTGACATCAGACATCCCCCAGCAGTCTCTCTCTCTCTGCCTGCCTGCTACCCATCCTCCCACTGGAAAACACTGCACATCTTTGTTCCCCCCCCCCCCCCTTCAAGCTCACCTCCTAAATATACACACACATGCTTCTTTTAGTCCATTCTTCAAACCATACCATCTTTAAAAGCACACACATCTTAGGTAGATGTATAAACTCTTGGTGTGCTGGCTGCCTTTACTTTTTTTTTTTGTTACCTTCACGCTTTTTTATTTTCCAATTCTTACGATTGTGAATCCTGCTCCACATCTGCACTATTTCAATGTATACTTTTGTATTAAGTTAAGTTAATGAATGTAAAAAAGAATGATCACACAAAAGAAAAACATCTTCAAAAGCAGGTGAAGGTTGTTTACTCAGTTCCTCCGGCCTGAGGATATGAAATACAGCAACTCGATCGGATGTCTGGATGCGTATCCGATCACCAACACATGCTCGAGAGCAAAAAAAAACAAAACAGGATATTGTTTCTATTCCTTTTGGTATGATTTAAAGCTTTTTGGCCTTCTGAAATACTTTGGTTTAAACATGTTTCTTACAGTACAGTTCTTAGTAGGTTCCACAGCTTTACATTCAAATCTATGTTTGTGTGCCTTTAAAAAAAACACAAATTAGATGCCTTTGTGTTGTAATAGTCACTCATGACAAGCTATCTCAGTTATTTTTTCTTTATGCAGCAGACCAGCTCACCCTGGACGATAATTGGGTATGACTGTGTAGCTGCCCGGTGATGAAAATGAGGATTGAGTACTATCAATACAAAGAAAAGGGACACCGAATCGTAAACAAACTGCATACTCTCCACCGCAGTATGTAACTGGAGAGGGAGTGGGGCAATTGAGAAATAAAAGCCCTCCATTCCACAAAAAACCAACCTGGCCTTGACTCAAAACCAGATGTGAGCGGTTATTCTGAAGAGGGGTAGAGGAAGAGAGAGGGAGAGATGATGGGTGGGGGGAGACAGGGGGAAGGGGCTGAATTTATGGAACGCTGAAGAGAAAAAGCCGGTTGCACAACTTCTGTCTCTTCTCTCGCAAGACAGCAAAACAACAATTATGGTGCTTTCACACATGCACAGAAATCCTGAAAACTTCCTGAAATTTCCAGGGTCGAGCTGAATGTGTGAACAAAAACACTCAACTTTTTCTCTTCAGCTTAACCTGGATATTTTCTTGCTGCCCCCTAGTAAATTCGGGCAAGACGATGTAAGAACACAGCAGGAAATATTCTGGAAAACACACCAAGAGTGGATGGAAAGGGTGATGAACATACTCTGGCCGAGGTATGTTCTTCTCTGCCGGGGAATGGGAACACATACCCCTACCAGTAAGTTCTTCTCTGCTCTTTATGTATGAAGCATCTTTCATTACATGCACAAACACCTTGCAGTGGTTGGGCACCAGCTGCAGGATTTACTCTTCATCACCCAGATCGTCTGCTCTCAGTGAATTTTCCTGATCATTCCTGGCTGCTTTCAAACATCTGCTCACGCGTCTTCTTGTAGCAATGTTATGAGGGGACTGGCAGGAAAAAGTTCAGACAAAGTCGTGATGCAAAATGAGCCTGTTTGCATTCACAGATGCAGCTCACTCCCAAAAATTTGAAGAATTTTCAGGAGTTCTGTGCATGTGTTTTAAAAAAAAAGGCTATCTGTCTCTGTTTGGTTAATAAGATCTCAGCTTTCAATCCAAGTCAGGATAATCATGGGGCTCTTAGCCAACAGAGCAGATTGGCCTCAGCTAGTAATGAGTAGCAGTATTAAAATAAACAGTGCTAAACAAACTACTGGATGTGAATGAGCCTGCCTGATTATGATCATCATGCTCACAAAATAAAAACAAATGCTGATAGAAGGTCTTTAAGATTCAGTTTGTAATTGATCTTCTATTATCACAACTGAGCCAAGGAGCCTTAATTAAGGTTTGGGGCATTTCCAAGTTTGGACTCAAAAACAACAACCTTACCTTTTGAATCCTTTTCATTACAGCTACAACCTGCCTTTGTCTACTAATTAGGGTGTTTTATCTCAATGTCAGTGTGTAGTGACTTGTCTCTCTATGAATGGGGATGAGATCAGAGCAAAATGCCATCCTGTCATCTGGACTGGCCCCATGTGGCTGATATGGCCCAGATAGGGCCCTTTCAGGGTAGCAGGACTGGCCGTATGAGGTCAAACGGGAGGCAAGACCTCTCCCTTGGCAGGACATGAATCACTGGGTGAAGCCTCTTCAGCCCTCGTAGAACAACAGCTGTGTGGAGAGATGAGCATGCCTGCCTGACTATGTAAGAGCAGCACGTAAAGTTCTGAAAGTCAGCCGCTCCTCTTCAATCAGGAGTGACTATCTGCTAAACTCTACATGCCCCTGCAGTCCTGTCCTCACTTTGATTCTGACCTGCTGGATGGCATAAACAAAGATTAGCATCACTGGCTGACCACCCCTGCATCTGTCATCGATGCTGTAATCAGCTTGCCTTCAATAACGTGGGCTTTGATAGGAGTCTGATGTAACAGAGCGCTGTCCTCTCAGCTGTCACACCGACAGCAACTGAAGAGACTATGAAACCATGTTCTTCATACCAGTGGCTGCAATAAGGCTCATGAATCTGGGTTAGGCAAATGTGTGAAATTATAGAGCTAGATGATCATAACACTGTTTGTATTTTATTAGTTACTGGAAATAGAAATACACAAAGTGACTGTCATTCGTTAGTATATCAAAACACACACACAAAGAGCCGTAAAGCATAAAAAGTGGTGCACCACAGAGAGTATGTTACTTTTATTCAGAGGTGACAGGGATTGGTGGTGTAATGGGATAGTCTTTATGCGGACTTTAAGCCATGTGTTATGTACTTAAACATTTTTTATAGAATCAATCATACATCTCCCAAGATTATATTTTTAGAGGACTTGTCTTTATCTATTAAGCATTCATGCCATTGATATGAAACAAACAGCGATATAGAAAGGTAGGAAGCCCTCTCAATGAAAAAGCTGAAACTTTTAAATGTTTTGGTTTTAATATTTAACAACTTACACTTTTATTTCAAATTTCACCTTTTAAGTTTTTATTTCCAATGGCTCATTATACATTTTTTATTCGTTTTAGCTTTACAATGAAGAATATAAGCCTACTGTATGAACTATAACCTGCAGCACCAGTAGTAAAAAAAAGAAAGAATGCAGGTCTACACAGAAAGTAGACAGGACCTAGACAGTCCAGATTTGAAACATGCACACACACCCTGACAAACAAGAAAAGAGCTTGCGCACAGTTCGACGGCATATCAAAGCTGGTGTGGGACAGGCGCTTAGACTCAAACAGGATGTTCCTCTGTTTCAGGCCTTCATGTGAAATTCTGTAAGCTCCCGCGCAGGCCCCTGGCTCTAAAGCCCGGCCAATGGGGAGCGTGCCCAGGCCGATAAAGCTGAGGGGATTTGTTCCACATTCCACAGGCCCTTTAAACAACACAGAGGATCTCAGGATGCCAGGTTGTGGGTGAGGTGACTGCTACGCCAATCCCATTATGGTCCTCAGCTTCTCCACCTTACACGCAGGCATTTTCTCTCCACAAGTGTCCAGCTGAGCGGTATTCGAAAATGATCAGCTGCAGTGGTCTCATATAGCCAGGGGTTCAGTATAAATCAACTCTTCAAACTATCTGTCTGTCAGCTACAGTCATCAAGGTTTTGTAAACACTCCTCCACCTTGTCTGCCTCTACTGAATGAAAACCATTTCAACACAATCACTCTCACCTCTAAGGGCTCTTTTTGTGTACTGTAGTCAGTGTCAGGTTTCCAGCTGTCGGTCTAGCATTGAGATGTCACTTATAATTGCTCTCACCTGTGAGATAACCACCAACACCACTGTTTTCACTGATCGTTTTGTTAAGCTGCGAGGGATTTGAGTCACAGCTTTGAAAACCAGGCCTGGCAGTTCATAGGGGCGAGGCTCTGCGGTTGGAGGCTGTTGGAGCTACAGGCGTTACAGTGCTCCTGTGGGTGACTGAGAAATGTAAACAAACCATGTTGGGGAAGGACAGCTGTGAGCCAGTGTGGAAGAGCAGCAACATTGCCCGAGCTTTACATGTAGAGTGGTTCCTTTGGTCCGCAGCCATATGAGATCAGATCAAGTGCCTCCTCACCTGTCATGTTCCAAACATGTTCTTTTGAACTGATTGCAAACTGGACTTTTAGGTTAATATTATCACTATAATTTCTTAGAAATCATTGAGTTGGTTGCTTTGTCAGGTTGTCTACAGCAAGCAACTAAACTGTCTATCCATTTGAACTACTTCCACTGTTTATCCCTACAGCGAGACACCAATATCAACTTCTCGTTCATTACTCTTTCAATTTTTTTGGGGGCAAAGTGTTGGTGGGCAGCTAGCTAGCATTTTTACTGTGAGGTAATTTGAGCTAAGGTTACAATTTAAACTGTTTAATTATGTAGCTTACGATTTAAACTGCTTTACTCACTTTAACCTTTAGCTCATGATTTCAAGTGTTTATCAATACAGTTAGCTTAATATCTCCAACATCCATTTCTTAAAGCAAATTACTTTTACTATTTTACGCATTTAACCAACCGTCCTTTATTGCTAACTAGTTTTCAACTTGCATAGGACACAAACAGAACAACTTGTATTCCTAGTGGCTGTTTATTTTTCTCTATAGATTTAAAATACAAATAAAAAGTAATTACATTTCTAGGATGTCTTTAATTTATAATTCTGCAATTTTAGTCTACTTTTTAAAAACTGATCTTAGTAGTTCTTGTTCTTCTGTGCCTAAATGGCATTTGTTCAGTTTTTATGTAGTGTCTTGACTGTGATTGCAGTTGCTGCTGTGACGGTGTAATTTCCTGCAAAGGATTAATTAAGTACCCATCTATCTAATTACTTTTGAAGTTTGTTGAGCCTTCACGCTTCCTGGAAAATGCTTGACCTCTGGGGTACAGGTCAACCTGTTGGGAATTACTGTAATAATATGCACTTAAATGATGCCGTCTCTCTTACCCCGACGTTTTGGCAACTCATTTAAATCTGAGTCACTCTTGCTGTCGAGAGCTTGTGGCCTGCTGACTGAGCTGCCTGCTGGTTTCCTATTTTTTCCAACAGGATAAGAAGAGGTTCAGGGTCAAAACCAAAGCTCTACAGTCCACTAGTAACTGCTCCCTCTGGGTAACTTTCACAGAGAAGAAAAGATCCATATGACTGACCACGATAAGAAGTGTTTTTGCGCCCGTGACCAATCAGCCAGTAATGTAGCATGAACTCCACCTATATCCATCTGTGGCATGTTGGTCAAACAGTCGGAGTGCTTTAGTTCTGTATATTACTGCATTTAGTCCGTAGGAAGACTCAGGCTGGGCTAAAATACAGAGTTCAGTACAGTAGGATGCAACAATTAGCCAAGGTTGACATGAAGAGCCTCTAATAACTCATCTTCCATAGCCGAACTATTCTCAGTAACTCTTGCCAAACCTCAGGTCCTAGGAGACACCACTTGTTTGCATAATTGTAGCTGTTCCTTCTTACTAGGGAATATTTAAGGCTTTAGGCCATCCTGCCAACATTGTTTGGGTAAAAAAAAAATGTCTTGGCTTTGCAGGCTGCTGCACAGCTTTTGACACACTCCTAAATCTGACACTCACAAAAAAAGAGCTGCTGCATATTCAAAGTGTCTGAACCTCTTTTATCTCCTGTCTCTGTCTGTGTTGTTGTGTAACTCTCTCTTACTCTGCGGTACTCGCTGTCTCGTTCGGGCGGTAGGGGTTGCCAGTCTCAAAGACCACAAGAATTCTTGACACTGCAAGAACAGGCTTATTTCCAAGCTGTGAAGTTCCTCACAGACCTGAAACCAGACAAGGGGTCATCCCAGGGTCAACACCAAGTGTTTTCCTGAGGATTCCTAAAAAAATACTCCTGCTGGGCACAGGAAGAAGAGGAGACTTCACGATCTTCAGGTGATGTGAAGGAAGCCTGGGTATGTCAAATGGACCATTGCCAAAAGGGCCACTTGCCATTAGATTTTGGCATACGACACAACTTCCCATAAAAAATATGAACAGATGAGATGAAAAAAGGGAAAGTAGCTCTTGAGTCAATTACTGATGCACCAAAAATTGTGCACAGCTCATTCATATTTTTGTTG
Source organism: Tautogolabrus adspersus (assembly GCA_020745685.1). Lineage (NCBI taxonomy): Eukaryota > Metazoa > Chordata > Actinopteri > Labriformes > Labridae > Tautogolabrus > Tautogolabrus adspersus. The sequence continues at coordinate 11,919,123 of CM036542.1, forward strand.
AATGATTTTTTTTAAAATCACTATTTGAAAAAAGAAGGATATGACTGTCTGATGAATTCCTTTTAAAAGCAAAGCTAAAGCAAGAATTTGACATTCTTGTGATGCAAACCATGACTTAAATTTTTTTGGTGACACATTACAGAAATATGCCAAGTAAAGATTTTAAGGCCACAGACAGAGAGACTGCAACATCTGTGCTTCTTCCTTTTGCTGCCATGTGTGCACGTTGGTGACCTGACAGGCAAGCTGTGTGTGTCTGAAACACTGTTCCCCAGTGTGAAATTCTGCAACGTAATTCATCCATGGCACAAGCAGAGATCAAAAGGCTACGGTGCAGAGGGCAGCTCAGCAGAGCGCACACAGTTACTGCTTTCACAGCCATAATTACTGGAAACCAGGGCTGTAAGGCTATATGAAAGAGCTCTTAAACATGAGCTCAGTTAGCTTAGCCTGGCCGCTTGAATACTTATCTTATCTCAGGTGTAAAGCTACAAGTCTGATGGAGTTTTGCTCTTTATCACAAAGCAAGTCTGGAGGCAGTCCACTTAAAGCACTAGGTGTGACACTTCTAAGTTTGATAAGAGTTCTTCAAAGCCCATTGATGCTTCAAAAACGGATGATGTGCAATAACACCTTAAAAGCTATGAGATAATCAGGTGCTGCCAGGATAGAGAAGCTCTTAAAGCGCTGTGGGTCAGAGTTCAGATATTCGGATTCACAGGAATTCTTAAAGCGATAGGATCAGCTAGCCCCTATCGACTCGAAGAAGTAGGTACCTGTTATAAAGAGAGACCATGAAGAGCTACTATATCTGGGCACTTCACAGAGTTTGCTTAAATCAAATCTTTCTATCTGTCCCAAAAAATATCTTAATCCCTTAACATTTCTAAAGCTCACAAGCATACTTTCTTAGCTCTCCAAGTGTTGTAACCATGGACAATTTGTATCAGATGTGGGCTCTTGGTTTCAAAAGGGAAGTAAATGTGAATTATCATTCACAATTACATAATGCTATCTTACCTTCATTATCTGTTGCAAAATTGAAGTGTTCACTACCTCCAGACATCAATGCCAATACTACTGTCAATGATGCCGTTTCTTCTGAACGTACTTGACTCAATCATACTTCTCTTTACACTATAGGCACTGTTTCTTGCATTTTACCCTCATCAATGTAATACTTTATTATACACTAGGTTTTCCTATAGGCCTATAGTTGATGCTCTATGCGATAGTCTTTTTGTATTGAAAGCTGAAGCAATCTAGTCCCATATCTTTGTTCAGGATTAATAAAGTTATTTTTATCTGATCTCTGAAATTATCTAAAAGTTGCATTCTACCCAATGGCCAGCAGGGGGCGACTAAACTCATTTAAATAAAATCAGATGACAAAATGTAGGTATTTCTCAGTTGATTTATTACCTTAGCAAACATTTTCCTAATGAGTTAATTGTCTTAACCGCTGGTTTCAAGTCTTCTTGAACACAGCATAAAGGTCGTTCTGAATCGTATGGTTCTTTTGGACAATAAAGTAGGGGATTCTTTAGGGCGGGGCTACCTGTAATTGACACGTCACCTTCATTGACTGTGACCTGTCGGTAGCTAACAATTTGTATTGTCTCGTACGTCTCAAAAGAGACACGTATACAATCTGTATCCACCTGTTGTTACTGCTGGTTCCATAAAAACCAAGATGGCGACAGGAAAATGGTTTACAAATCGATTAGTGAACTTCTCTGGGCTACATACAACGTTTTTACAAAGACTTGAATTTTTGAACAAGTTTTTCACGCAGGCATTTTTGTGAGAACTTGTTATTTAAACTACAACAGTGCAACACAGCAGCAACATAAAGAAATAAAATCCTGGTTTAGAAGACTGTGTTTTCTTTGTGAAGCACCTCCTTTGAACAGATGGTGTCTCTGAAAGACTCTCATGGAGGGGGGCAGGCATCTCAAGGAGAACTGCTGTTTATTTGAAGTGAGCCTTTAGGTAAACATGTTACACGGCACACAGGGCCAGGTCAGCTTTTGATGTGTACAGGCTCAGGAAAGAAATGGGTGGGGGAAGAAAAGAAGTCTGCCTTCAGAGGAAATGAGAACAGAGGCCTCTTTCAGCGCTGTTTCATCCTCTCCCTCCCTCTTTGTCGCATATAGAAGGAGCACAAAGGTGTTTGGGTATATAAATACACAAAGTTAGAACTGCTGAATCCTTCGTTCTTCTAAACACATATGAAAAATCACGCTGCAATCATTCTTTTCCAAATATAAGTCCCCCTGAAAATGTACCACCCGTGACAAAAATAAACCACTTCCTTTTTAACGGAGACCCATTGAGGGTTCTGATGACGGGAACAGGTTTGAGTAACAAAAGCAAGGTTGCAGCCATTCCCCATCAGGAGGAATGTGATGTGCAGAAGAAGGGGGCCAGGCCGGTGCTGTCCGCAGAGCCCAGGTCCAGGCTTTGAAGCTACAAGTGTGCTTCAACAGCTAACCACTTTCAGATGGGACTGTGGCATTTTATGAGCTGAGTAATAGCGATACCTACACATATGCAGGCTAGGGGTCCCAAAGAGGGGGGAAAATCAGCTCAGAGCAAAGAGAAAGATGCCAAACCCCTCAGAGGTCTGGGTGTGGGTTTGATAAAACTGGGTTTCTGGCATTCTGCATTAAAATTGCAGACAGGAAGATGAAGATGGCGCAAAGTCTCTCCGCCCATGGACACAACTAAATTCCACTTTTTTGAGGCTCAAATGACCTGAATCTAAAGGCTTTCTGTGTCCGATAAACACTCCTGGATACAGTCAGTATAAAAACACAACACCTGAGCAGAATGCTTCATCTTTATATGTAACAAATACTTTCAAATGCAAGGTTTCCAACAGCACAGTATCACAACAATGAGTAACATGCCCCCAGCTCTGAGTGCCATCCGCTTTGCTTTTTTTTTTTAAGGAATACAGGAAGCCAGGGTTTGTGGTGTGTGGTGTTTCATTCTCCAGTCTCAAACCTAGCAGGGCGTCAGGTTCAGGAATGTGGAGCAAGGATGAAGTTTCGAAGCGTTCAGGGGTTACTCTGAAGGCCTGTTTTTCTAAAGAGCAACACAGAAAGTGAATATCACCTACCAAAGAGCCAGAAGATGAAGAACGTGGGATCAGAATGTAACAAGTGTTAATGAGGGCTTAAAAAACAAATCATTGGAGGAAATTCAGCTGTTCTTTGCTTTGGTCCTTGTTTACTTGTGCTTTCTCACGCAAACAACAATAGTAGAAGTCTTTACGGCAAAGATTTACGCTCAAAGTCATTCATAGGGATCAGTGTGTTGTTCTGCACAGCACCGTGCTATTTAGTTTCCCCTGTGCCTTTATCATGGTATATATGTCAGGTCATCATCTGACCTTTGAGGAGACAATCTCAAGTTTCCACTCAATTCAAAAGAAAACAAACTTTTCCGTCTGTTTGAGAAAACAGGCTTAAAAACAAATGTTTCTTTTAATCTGCAAAATTGTTAACAATACGTACAATAAAATTGTGATGTTTCTTCCTATCATGTTTATGTTCTCCCCTTAAGTCTGAGGCTTTCTCTCTCCATCCTGCACTCCTAACATGCACCATACTCACTGAAGATGTAATTTAAACAATGTAATCAATAAAGAACGCCTAAAATGACAGCATATAATAACACCACCAACAACCATAACCGAAAAAATATGATATTCCCCTGGCTGCTATCGGGCTTGAGAAATGAAGTCCACTTGGAAAAGAGCTAAAGCTTTCTAAGGGGGGGGAACAGGGGTTTATGTGGAAACATACCTTACACACTAAAATGTAATAACCTTTGAGTCTCCTGGTGTTTTACTTGGCTGGTAGAAGCATAAGATCAAACACAGACTAGGATCCAGCAGCCTTTGCCAAAAATGTCAGCGCTAAGCGCACTGGGCTCCAGCGTCAGGTATTTTCTTTCCCTTGGCAGGCAGCGGGAGCATAGACATAGACCAGCGTTAACCCTCGACAGGGCTGCCCCCAAACATCAAGCAGCAACCCTAACGGTGGAGGGGAAGTGAGGTCTCCCTTCTGTCATCAGTGACCATGCTCTTCGAGGTCGTCACTTAAAACCTGGGCTCCATTCAGGAAGTGGAGATAATTACGCACAGCTTTGTGATTGATGACTTGCTGCGATCAGGTCCTGTGCAGCTAAACTAATCTCTCTGAAGTTCACAGGAATCTCATAAAAATCACGAGAAGCTGTGACAATAAGTGACTTCAAAGCAGCAATAATTGGACTGAGATGGCTCGAAGACAAAGAGCTTCATTCATATGTCTGCAGATAAAAGCTCCATTAATGAAGGAAGCTGAGCCACTGTCGTTCCTCGTGGCAAGATATGTCCTTTTTGAAATGTACTAGATATTTATATTTTTATTCATGCCATGAAATATGTGGAAGACATGCTCTTATGGTATGAAAACGACCCTCCCAATGTTGTCTCTAGTTTTTTTTCAGGTCTATCTTATGTTGCTATTTTAATCATAAACTAAGTATTCTTACGAACATAGTAAAAGCCTATTTTTAGATTTGAGCTGGTTTGGTTAGCTTTTAGCATGCATGGGAAAAAACGATTAACCAAGGGTAAGAAGATCAAGGTAAGATAATCAGATTTGAGAAAGGTAAATCATACTTTTGTCATAACAATAAAAAAAAAAGATTAGCTAATGCTAGGTTGGTAGCTAATAAAAGCAGTCTTTTGTGTACATTCTCATCGTACACCTATAATTTCAAGCTAGCAGCAGTGGCAACATCTAAATGTCTGAAAAAAGCATGGAGCCTGTTTTTGGTAGCTTTAGTCAGAATCAGGCTAACTGTTAGGCTGCTGAACTACAGCTCCATACTGACTGCATAATAGTAAAGTGGTATCAATCTTTTCATGTTATTCTAGTTGTGAGAAAGATAAGTAGATAGATAATAGTCCCAAAATGTTGAACTATTTTGTTGGAGACCATGTTTAGATTGTCAGTTGGGCAAAAAAGGCTAAATAAACTTAACGAGGATACAGGATCTAGCCAAAACCCACCTGTGTAAATATTTAGTGTCAAAGCAGTGGAGGGGTCCTTAGGTGCCCACAGCTAATTAATACCCCAACCCCTCTCAGGAGGTTATTACGGCCCTGTTTGGTGATGAATGAGTATTGTTAACCAACGTGTGATGGTTCTTGGATTCGGCCTGATGTCTAGAGAGGGGCCTCAGTCCCTCCGTGAGTGCAGGTCACAGGGGAATAATGGTGAAAATGAGCAAACTTCTTCAAAGTACTTGAAACAGTATAAATATCCTCAGAAAAATAAACATTGAATCTGCCTGCAGTGTGGCGGGGTCACACAACCTACTATTTGCCTCTTAATCATTTAGTCACAAAAAGACAGCTAGAAAGTGACGGAGTGACAAGACCATGTGGTGATACACACTTTAACACTCCAACTTGAAAGAGGAGAAAACAAGAATCTCACACTTGTGACTAGTGTCGAAGCCAACCAGGTGATGATGTTTGCGCTGACTGAGAGGCGAATGTTTACTCTGGACAAATGGGGACAAACGTTGAAAAAAAAGTTTGTGTTTTGCACTTTTAACAGCTGTTAATATACATAAGGTAAGGTGAGATCAATGGTCAGTTTCTTCCACCCCAAACAATGCAGTGGACAAGGCGGATGAAGCTCTCCCTTTTGCCCCTTCCCCCACAACCCCCTCAAATATCTCCCCAATGAAAAAGAAAACACCCTAAACCCCCTCTCCTCCTCCTCTTTTCCTCTTACCCCGCCACCCTCTCCCACCCCATTTCCACCACAGCCCCTCTCCCCTGTGCTCCAGGATTTTGCTGTACAAACCAGGAACAGATGTCTGCCGGGGCCGTGCTGAAAGACCCCGCTGTTCTGGATGCCAGCCACATGCTTTTCATTCAGAGATGAAGGCTCACAGCTCGCCTTCTTGTGAAGCCAATTTAAAAAAAGAAGGAAAAAAAGAGGGAAAGAGGTGGAAAAAAACAAACTCTCAAAAATACCTTCAAGTCTCTTCAAAAGCATGCATTAGCACACCTTTTTACCTTTTTGTCTCCTCTAAGAAATGCATTGCTCCCTGGAAGTGGACAAGAGTTTGTTTTTGTTACATTCGTGGTTAAAAGTCATAGAGGTTAAAGATCATGAGATGTCGTGGAAGACTTCCAGAAATACAAAACCAAAACAAATGACATCACTTTTTAAATTTGCCACCATGTACTGAAAAAAGTGTAATTTAGGGTCACAGCCTTAAGATTACACAGATATCCCAGCCTGAGATCCAAATCAAATAATTCTCCTTACCCAAATGTGAAGTGTCAAAACGATCCAAAAATAACATCCATTCTGAGCGGGATCGCCAAATGAGGATTTTTATATAAGGGGAAAGTCTTATCCATAGATTCCAAATGAATGTTAAAAAAACCCCCATCAGCCTACAATTACTTTAGTGAGCTGCTTGGGAACTCTACTCTTAAACTACATTTATTATTGAGGGCTGAGTGCTATGTAACTCTCTGTAAGTCAAAATAAATGTTCGTCTCGGAGCTTTTGGCACATCCAAGTGAATCCCTGAAGGAGCTCTTTTCCTTTTTTGACTTCAAGTGTGATATTATGAAGCTTTTGAAATGGAATAATAAAGGTCTTTGTTGTGGACTTGAAAATGTTGACACGCTCCTTCTTCACAGGCCAAGTTTGCGGGAAGTGTTGAGACAAAAGATGGTGCTGAAAGGTTCAATTAGCCTGTCATTAAATGGGCATCCGAGCATGTCTGTTTGAAGCTCCGAAATGAAGCGCTGCTGTGAGAGTGTGTGTGTGTGTGTGTGTGTGTGTGTGTGTGTGTGTGTGTGTGTGTGTGTGTGTGTGTGTGTGTGTGTGTGTGTGTGTGTGTGAAGGGTTCGTATACTGTTGATGTGTTGATGTTTCCATGGGTGAAACACAGTGAACCTTCACAGAACTCTTCCATTATTTGGATGAGTACAGGGTAAGGAGTTTTCTGCATTACATATTCAATAACTACACACTAGGCTGCGTCTAAGGGTGGGGTGGGTGACTACACCTTGGACCGCCACTTTGATCTCACCTGTAACATTCTCACCTGTAACATTACTACACAACAGGATGAGCCAACTCATCCTGTTGAATAAGGCTCTTTTTAAGCCACACTTTACACAGCCTATAGGATCACAAACGGAGGGCAAAGTGCCAGCTGCAATTTTGAATCATAGTCTGCAGCAATATCAATATTTAAACATGTCCGTTCATCCTTTGAGCCTTTGTTATTTCTTGTTCAAGCACAGCAAAGCATTCACAAGTTTCTGAATAGAAACGAGTGCTTCATTGTGAAGATTTATAGGTTTGCACAAACTGATCTTGGACTATGTAAGCGTTGTTTATTCCTCCCCCCCCCTTGTTGTACTCCATCTCTCAGCCCCTCCCCCCCTCAGGACCGGACAGGGTGAGGGGATAGAGGGGTGAGGGTTTGGAGGCTCCACTGATATCAGAGCCCTTTTATAACTCCCAGCTCAGCGCTTTGAAGTCGCAGCCAGACAGCTCAGGAATCTTACTCCCCCGTTTGACAATAAGGAAGGGGGATGGTCAGGGCTAAACACCATGTTTGTAAGAAATCATAATTTAATGGCCCCTGCATGCTTGTCATCATCCAGGACTAAGTAAAAAAAAACTACTATCTCAAAAAAAGAGACAATTTCTGCTGTTTTCTAAGCCCTAATTCTAGAAGAGACCACAGTCCAATACTTCTGTCTGCAAAAGTGAAAGTGTAATCCCATCCTATACAGAATTAATCAACGTTATGTGGGATAAAACGAGGAAATACTGTTATAGAGCAGAGTGTGATCTATCTCTTCTATGTGTGATGACAGTCGGTCTGTTATATGGGAAACTAAATGGACTGTTTGCCCCTGGGGACATCGCCTATCTTCACTTTAATGTTAGTGTACAGTCATTTTAAACAGCATGAATGGAGCTGTCACTGTACGTATATGAAAACAAGCTGTCACATATTTCTTCAGCCATACCAAATTAGCACAACATAAATAAATCTATTTTATTTTGGTGAATTTGTAATTGATCTGAAAGTTAATTTCATATTGCTTAAGTCTACAAATTGTCAGAAAATAGTAAATAAGGAAGTGATTTTTGTTTTATTTCTCAAAGAATGGATGCATTAATACGGCTGTGTAGGTTCTCAGTCATCCAGGTCGTGGTAAATTCCAAGCTTGATCCAAAAAGAACTGGACTTGGTTGAAGATCTTAAAGTTTCAAGTCCAGTTGCTTTTTGATCAAGCTTCAAAGATACATGAATACATCATTTCAGCTTTTGGTTGCATCTTTCTTTGGGCAAACCTTTACGCATGACTGGTATCATTATTCATTATTCTTTGGCTTTAAACACTGATGGGAGTTTACTGTTTATTGTATATGTCTCATATTGCCAAATGTGATGTCTGTTCAATTGGGATATAATGGTTGAAACTATGAATGTGTATATATAATTACTTTTTCATTTCCATTTGTTTGATACATTGGTGAGGGTTGGGGTAGAGGGAGGGGGGGGGAGGGGGAGAACATATTTGTTACTATAGTCTTTTTCTGTATTTCGTTAGAATGTTAGAACACCTTGGAAAATGCTTCCCTTATTTTACTGGAGATCTTTACAATGTAGAGAAATCCTAAACCTATATGTATAGTTTTGTATGTGGCCAGAATGATATGGGAAGAAAGATGCTAAAGCAGTGAATAACAATAACCAGGGAACCTGCCACTCTACAAAGAAAAACTAAAAAATGACGCAGTATATTCTGTGACGGACGTAAGTTTTCAGAATAGCCGAAGCAGTAAAGTAGATCCCTGGTTAAACGCTGATCGTTTTCCAGTTCTGGTCTGTGAACGAGCCTCTAATGTAACCATCTAATGACACAGAATAAATCAGGAACTGACTTTGATAGAAGTGAGGGTGGGACCCGCCTACTAATAAGTGTCGAGCTTTTGCCTTTGGTGGTTTCCCTTCAGGGGAGTGTGAAGTCAGACTCCTCTGAAGCCGAGTAAAGTTCTCTATTAATTTGCCACGAGTGGGCGTTTTATGGCCCTGATATAATCTATAACTCTTCCACTTTTACAGCCACCCACCTCACACATCTTCAGTAACTCTCTGTGAACTTCCAGCAGATTTTGTCTGAGAGTTTGAGACTCTTGTGCCCCTCAAAACTAGGAACTAATTGAAGTGATGTAATGTTTTGCCACAGAGGGAGCCACACTAGAATGGGAGGCATTGAGGAAAAAGACACAGCCCTGACTCATGATGCCAGCAGCCACAAAAGCAAACTTTATATCCCTCACAGTCTGAGAAACGACTCCTTTCCATCCACACTGTGTCTGTGTGTGTGTGCTGCTTTGCCAAGCCACCACACACACACACATACATACACACACACACACTAGGGGCTCATGGCTGTCATAACCCATCCAGTGATGCTGGCAGGGGAATAACCACCGCGGTGTTGTGCCGGAGCCAGACATGACAGAAAAAACAACAAGCTACAACTCTGCAAAGACATCAGCATGTCCTCTCACACGCGTGTGAATACAGTCTGCTTCCTCTGAAGTGAAGAGGCTCTCAGCTCATCTTTCAGGAGGAGGGGATGTAACAGCTTCAAACAGACAACTTTTGAAGTGCTTGACAGGCTCATTACATCAGCAAACACACACAGATATACACATGCCCAGCATGCACAGTTTACCTAGTTATTACTTTAGTGCATGTGAAAAAAAACACAACAAGAAGAGGGGGCATTAGTATTTAAAGCAGACACATTTAGAACAGTTTTTGGCAGCTACTTAAATTAACAATTTCCATACACTCTATTATTCTAAGGGAAGTTTTATATTGAAATGAAGTTAAATTGTCTTCAGAGGCCTACCTGCATGCTCTTCAGCTTGTGATCCGCCGCGCCGTACCTCTCACATTCCTCCATCCCTCTCCGGAGGAAGGCGTTCACAACAAAACTGTCTCCTGAGACATAAAAACACACCAATCAGCAGGTAGACTAAACGTGTAGAGCTCATCTGTTCATTAACCACATAATCGTTTATTATTATAAATCTTTATCATGCACTATAAAGTAAGATATGTTTCTTACCTTCAGGGTTTTCCCTGCGTTTACACGCTTCAGATGGTCAGAGACAAGGGTGCAAACAAGACAGTAGTTAGTTTTTGAACGATTAAAATCAAAATACGGTAAAAAAAAATAATATCATTATTTCCTTACAATAACAGGGCGTCTTACCATGTTTTGACTGAAGTTTGCCCATTCTTTAGTCCCACTCTCTTCCCTGGATCGATAGAAATACTCCGATAAGACGGACAAGGATAACACAGTCACTGCCTCAGCATGGTCACATTGTGTTTGTTCTGCAGGAAGAAATCTCCAACTTCATCCAAAGGCAGCGCGTCAAACCGAGAGTTCATTGAAGCATCAGCTGTCTGAGAGCGGGAATGCGATAACTGTGTGAACAGGAGCTATGGAAGATCTGTGAGGAGCTATGGAGCAGTACTGGCTGTCTGTCTCCACTCTTCCCTCCAGTCGACTGAGTGAGAAAGCGCTTTGAACTCAGCACAAACCACAAAGTGTGAAGACAGACACGACACATGCGGTACTACCGGTACGTGCTCTATCAAAATAAAAGACCAATTAAGAAAGCGTGTGGGGAATGTGTCGAAAAAGGATGATAAAAGTCATTCAGAAGAAAATATATTTCGAAAGTAGTTATACGTTAATGTTAAATGTGGTAATATATTTTTTTAATGTGCAGGCATATTGATTGGTTTCATTGATTGATTATTATTGTAGTCTTTGCAGAGCATCTTAAGAACAAATAAATGCAACACAAAACGTTCACATGGTTTGAAGGTTAAACCTCTTTATATGGCTTTGGTTTGCACGATCAAATAATTCAGAACACTTTGAAAATCCGTGAGTGTGCTCAGGCCTTCCTTTGTTTTCCATGATTTCCTTGAAGTACATGAAGTGCATTGTTTCAGCTGTTTAATTACAGAAGATCTGTTTCCACCACCACAACAAAGAGCCTTAAGTTTACACCAGAACCAAACAAAACCTCTCATTTGATCTTCTTTCACCGGCGTGTTTCTGTTGTTGTTTCTGTTGCCTCCTGAAATGTTTATTCTGCATTCAGTCAAAACATTTTAAGATGAACAAATACAAAATTGTTCATTTACTTTAAACTGTGTGTTCAACGTTTTAACTGTATCATTTGCTAAGCATAGCCTAGAAAATTATGTGTAGTCCTCAAAATGTACTTGTATTTAGAAAAGCTCAGGCATTCCAGTTCCTGTTGTAGGTTTTGTTCAGCTTGACGCATTACGCACAGGTTTGGCAGCTCGTGTCGTTGAATGTAAAATTGCTCTTTTGCTTTCCGTACAACTCCATTCATGATTTTAGAAGCAGATTGTTGTAGGCTCATTTCCAGGACACTTAAACATATTTTGTTTATTACTTTAAATATTTAGTTATATGAGTTGTAGGCCTAAATGTAAAGCCATTACACATTTCTTAAGATGTTCAACAAAAGATCAAGTCAGAAAACATTAAGCCTAACTGTAGCTGCATATAGGCAATCTTTGGTCTTATATAGATAATAGTTGAAGTTAAAATCTTTATAAATACACAATTAACAGGCTAAAAAAGATTATTGGCCCATTCAGTAATTCTTTTTTGCCACTAGTCGGAGTGCTTATAGTCTGTGTACGAACCATGCACTAATACACTGCCCATTATTATTTCCATCATCGGTTTTAGGTATGCTATGTGCACAACAGATTGTGTAGATAAACTTTTGTTTATAGATGAGTTCCAGGAAGAACATGCCGTACTCCAACCCGGCAGACATCAAAAGCTCTTGAACAGTTTTATAGTTTGTTTCCTTTGGCAGGGTGTTGGAGAAGGGCCTGGCCGCAGGACACATGCCAAGAGTTATGAATATTCATCCACCAAGGCAAACTTTTGTTCAGTATGAAAACATGACTGTGATGTTTGTGTTGTGTAAATGTTCCACTCCTCTGCAGATTATATTCAAAAAGTGGAAAGACGTTTCTTTGATCTGTGGATTTTATCAAAGCATAAAGTGTTATTATAAAGTTTGGAGTCAATCAGTCATTGCTCCAAAGTGCTGCTGTCGTAGAAGAAATTACAGTCCATGCACTAAACTTTGTTATCTCTCTCTCTCTGTCTCTCTCTCTTTTATTATCTAAACAGAGGAGCTCTGCCTGGAGGCACATTAGACACATTTATTCTCTATGCTATAGTGTCAGTTTCAAAACTCCATGATTCATGTGGAGTCCCCCTGTATTTCTTTTTCCTGTCAATATGTCTGAGACGTGACTCCACACAGACACGGGATCACAGTCTGTGGTTGACAGAATGAGCCGACATTTGCATTTAGCTCATTGATGGCAGCTGTCTTTGATCCTTCTCACCGTGCCTAATTATCAGCATTTCTTTATGCAGCCTGGCTCGCAGGATCCTGCCTCTTTACAAGGTATCTCTACCCATCATCCTCTATCTCCCTCTAACATCCCTCCTCAGTAGATGACACACATGTGGGAAGCGAAATGTGTCAGAACTACAGTTTCTGACAGAAAACGGGACAGGGAACAGAGAGAGAGAGGAGGAGAGAGCTGAAGTTGTCTTTTCAGGGCAATGTTCACTTGGATAAAAGTCCTGGTTTATCATCAAAGGCTGTCATGTAGAGGAAGAATTGAAAGAAGCTCTGGCAGAGCTTAAGATTTATGGGCTCTCATTGTATATTTGTACAGGATGTGGATCATTATGCTGGCAAACACATCTTTTTTTACCGGTATATCAATTCAGTATTACACTTGAAAAATCATCTCAAAGATCCCATCGATGTAAAACATAACCTCTTTAAAACGTAAGTATGGCTTTATAAAAGTTATGAGCTAGAGTTTCCATAGTTTATGTGCAGCTCTTTTCTTCTAAACATGCCTATAAGTATGTGTGTAAGTTATTCCCTCCCTATGTGAATCACCATTGGCACTTGCACTGATATTCCATTGCTTTTAGCCATGTACCTGAACAACGGTTGAGAGGATAAACATCAGACTGTTTGTTTTGTTTGGAGTTTTTCTGACATTTTCTAACTGCTTGAAACAGTGATAAAAAACCCTGCAACAATAAGGCTTTTGACTTTTCTTCCTTCTCCGTCTTGATTGCCTTTTAACAGCTGCCTGGTTTTTGGACTGACTACAGTCAAAAAGACAAAAAAAAACAGGGCCTCCAGACAGAGCAATTATGGTTTTATTTACCACGCTCATTCTTAAAGCTCTCCCTTTCTCTGTCTTTCTTTTTTTTCTGTCTACTTTGTGATCATTCATCAGATTAGGAGAACTACAGAAGAGCTTCCTCTTGCTATTCATCAGACAGAAAAACTAAATCCCTTTTTGAAAAAGCGTGAAAAAAAAGGTATAACTTTAAAAAGAAACCGAGTATAATTCACACAAACAAAAGTTAGGCATCCTCAATAAAACCAGAGATTTATGTGCAGGCTTCATTGTCTCTTCTTGAATGTCTTGATTACAGTATAGAGAATTAATCTTTTGCGTTATCTGAATGACTGACTTCACTGTCAAATCAAATCCACTGGAAGTTAACATGGGTCATAAAACACCTGATGAAGGTGATTTTCAAAGCTGACAGCGATGGGGTTGAGCGGGAATCCAACGTGTGAATTGGGATGAACTCAATGTTTGCTTTTCTTTTACACTCAGGAACAGGCGACAGGATCCACCTTTGAAGTGGAGTGTAAAAAAAGCTCTTGCCCAACAACAAACAAAGGGCACATTGTCTGAACCCAGCAGCTGACATGCAGAGCAGCAGAGCATTCACAGAATGCAAAACATGTTATATGAACAATGGAGTCCCTCATCTGTTCATGTAAACAGCCGAATGACTGTAACATTTCAAAACTGAATCCTCTTTCAACAGTTTGGTTTTCCAGGTCAAACTGGTGGCAACCACAAACAAACACTAGCAGACGGTATTATCAAATACGTCCCCGTGTAGTTTGTGTTAGCTGCATAATTAGCTGCATTCAACAACCTCATTTAGTTTTTGTAATGCAAATGTACAAATTCAATTTGTCAGGCACTCAGGAGTTCTCCAATGTATTTTAAATAATTAATGACAAAAGTTCAAGGTTATCTGAAATCAAGTTTTGCTGTTGTGGTCATTTCTGATTACTGAGACATCATAAAACACACTTTCTAAAATCAGTGTTTCTGTGTGGGGGGGGGGAAAAGTAAAGTACCACAGCATCTGTACGCCACCAAGTGGTGGCACAAAGGCTTTGTTCAGATCTCCAGACACAACAAAACAAACACTCGCACAGACGATGTTATTTATTACAATGTTATATACAAAATAATAAAGAGCGTTACAAAAGGAATGATGTTAGAATAAATATTTGAACCTACAAATACTGATGATAAACTGATAAGTTCCCTTTTAGACACAACTCAAAAACAGTGCACAAAACGTGCATTTTTAAGAGACGGCTGACTTTTTCAACATTAAGTTGAACATGAACATCAGCGTGTTGTGCGGATCGTATGAATGGAGATATCTCAGTGAGTTAGCAACTTGTATGTAAGAAATGAAGTTCCTTTAAATACAACACAACCTATGGGACTCCCATTCATTTCTGTCTGAGAAGCTACAACACCGATGTCCTGGAAAGAATCCGCAGACTGAGCTAATGTGTGAGCAGAGAAATCAGGACTAAAAAAGTAACCGCCACAAGTGGGGGAAAAAAAGAAGCAAAAGAGCTTGTAAGGTTAAAGCTGCATGTTACATAAAAATATCTCTTTGAAAACAAGAAGAGTAAACACTTGGGTTAAACCAAACTCCCTGACTGAAACAAATACATGGACTTTGGGTTTTTAAAGAAGTAGCACCAACAAAACAACCTGAACCATTTGTGTTACTGATATCAACTGTTAAAACCATGTGACATGACAATTCATGCAACATGGTGCTACCACATGAATTAATAAAGCTTTATAAAAAGGAGAGGAATATGTTACAAAAAACAAAACAAGGCATGGAACTGAGCGTTAAGAACAATCATGTGTCAGCCTTTTGGCCTTTGTAATGTGTTCAGACTGCGTTGACCAGGTTGGCCTTTTCCTCCTTCTGTTTATCCACTGCTTGGTCCATTGCCTCCAGAAACCTCTCAAGAGTCACAGTCGGCGTCTGCATACAAACAAATGGCATTAAAAATATATATATAGAGTATATCTTTCTATATTCACTCTGTAGAAGAAAATCTAAAAGTTACCTTTACGAACAGTGCATGGGCAAGAAATGGTAATTTTCTGAGCGCTCTTCCACTCAAACCTTTACTTTTTCTGGAAGGGAAGAGAAAAACAAATATTAGCCTCAGGCGGTTTCTTTTCTTGCAACATGTTATGATTGGAGCACAGAGCTGATGCATTATGGGAGGCTGTACTCACAGAGCAATGCTCCTCAGGTTCAGACTGTGTTCGGATACCTCGCTCTTTGCAAAGCCCATCGTTTCCAGCTCAAACATGGTGAACAGCTGCTGCCTGGGGTAGATGATCTGGCACTGCACATACCACACACCATTGAAACAGTAGCCCCCTTTTCATACTGCAATTCTGCTACAGCGCCGTAACAAAGCCCCGCCATCATCGCGCCTCAAGACATTCATATTGATTCCACAAAGGCATAATATTTGTGCCCCAGTATTTGAATTCAAATTGCCTTATGGCGTGGTGCAAGCGTGAGAGCAGGGCAGAGCGGGAGCTCCACACAGACACACAGTCAGAAATGCACACACACACAGCGCTGCGCTTCCACGCTGGCTCTGCTGATCCTACCTCGCCGCTGTAACGCCTCTGTCACTACCTCCGAAGATGGTACGGAGGGAGATCACTCTGCCTCCTATTACACCTCTACGACATTCAGAATGATGGCAAAACTTATGTGGACTATGACTTCTGCTCTTTAAATCTACATGGCTACTTACTTATTACTCACGTACACTTTGACCCTTTATTTATATGTTGAGTGTGATTAAGTCGTCTATTACGCATGATCTCTATGAAAATGTGCTTTTTTGGTTGTTTTTCTTTTATTACACGAGTGTGTTTCTTCGTATGTAATGTGATTGTATGTACACATGTTTTTAACACTGTTAGAAAGAGAATTTTAACTTCCATGCACCAACCAAGAGTGGCGCTTTTAATCTCGTTGTATCCTGTTATACAATGACAATAAAGGCTTTTAATTTCAAAACGTCACAGGGACGTAAATATCGCGTTTTGAAACGGCAGTGTGAATATGGCTGAAGACATAAGGCTTGTTCAACTTCTACTTACTTCAAAAAGTTGCTTTTGTACTGTTTTGATTTATGATTTCAAATTCTTTTCTGTACACAAACTGCAAAAAATAAACCTTACCGAGTCACTAAGTTGATACCTGAGTCCAAAAATTTTATTTAATGCAAAAAAATAGAGAGAAAAATTGGCCACGGTTGTACGATTTGTTAAATTTCAACGCGTATCATTGTTTTAAACCCTCATCTAGAGGTTGGTGCTGCACATTTCATGCTTCGTTTTTTGGCAGCTTTCTATAAGGGAGGAAAAGGAGTAGGCAAGAAGCCATCTTTATTCTTCCTTTAACTAATATTCCCACAGTACACTGTGTTCTTTGAAGGTGTTGTCCATCCATCCATTAACTTTACCACCTTTTCCCATTCAGGGTCAGGAGCCGATCCCAGCTGTCATTGGTTGAGAGGCGGGGTACACCCTGGACTGTACGCCAGTCAATCACAGGGCTGACATATAGAGACAGAGAACCAGCCACACTCACATTCACACCTACGGACGACTCAGAGTCACCAAATAACCTAACCAGCATGTCTTTGGACTGTGGGAGGAAGCAGGAGTACCTGGAGAGAACCCACACATGCACAGGGAGAACATGCAAACTCCCAGATGGTGTTGTGTTTATGTTTATAAAGAGTTGCTGTGATTTCTGTTTCTATTATAGAATGTATCAAATTGAATGAACAGCTATTATGTACTTTCCTTCAAAACATTTTGTAGTTTATATTTCAAGCATAACCTGGGAAAAACGGACTCATTCGTCTGGTAGCTTTGTACCTCATGGCTACCATGACTCTATCTTATGTGAAGACACTGACCCTCCTTTCAAATAAGCTAAAAGTTTAAAAAAGGAGATTGAAGAATTGTTAACAGTTGTATCCAGTATTATAAATGAGGAATAGGTAAATGTATTGAAAACTATTGTTTGGTTGTTCTGTCACCTTCATGAGCTCCTCCAGGCAGGAGAGGTAGATGTTGTAGATGCCCTTCTCCGATGGAGGTCCGATATACTGCTTGATGTCGGCTCTGTCCACAAACGCCAAGTCGATCTTTTCTGTCACGTTGGAGGTCGTCAGGATCACAACGTTGGAATGTCTGAAGTTTGAGCCCAAAGTCAAAGACAAACAAACCGGTGAATAAGACAAAATAAACGGGAGGATTTCCCTTTTCAGTTTAGAGAGATTTGAAACAACACATGGAGTTCTTTGCTTTCTGACCGTTTGATCTGATCTAGTTGTGTGAGGACGGAGTTGACCACTCGGATGGCGTCAGAGGGCTCCGTTCCCGCCTGGCAGGCATTCCTAGCTGCTGTCAGACTCTCCACCTACACACCAAGCAGCAGGGTCAAACAAGAACCAGCCTTAGGCAAAGCAGAGATGTTCCCTAAGTAAGACTAATGTACAACAAGTCCATATGCAGCAGGCCTTCTGTCTTTTCTCAGTAAGCGATTTGTACCTCATCAATCAGGACAAAAACGAGAGCATCTTTGTCATCAATCAGTTGTTGGATCTTTTGAAACATCTTTGTGACCAGCTTACCGCTCTGCAACAAAGAGGGCATGTAAAGTTACCAAAATAGCCTCAGCTTTATACAGAAACATTTCCAATTCATTTCTTCCATCATAAAGGAGACAGGTGTACCTCTGAGAACCACTTTGAAAACAAGCTGTGGCTGTTTATCTCAACAAATTGCCCGTACGAATACCTGCAGGCAGAAGAGCGTGTTTTTTTTAGTGAAAAGAGCAGGTGCAGTTTCTGTTGAAACGGTTTTACTTAGATGAGTTTTGTCTCACCGACTCGACAGTCTGATTGACAGCTTCTGGGCAAGAGCTTTGCACAGGGATGTTTTCCCTGTGCCTGGGGGTCCTAAATGTTGGCACAACAAACAGATAAATCAGTTATAATATGCTCATTGTCTCAGATGCAACCTCAGCAAATGAAAATAATTATTTTTGATGATTCCCCATTAGTTATATACCATGAAGCAGTACGACACGGTTCCATGAAATCAGGTTGCTGTCGACATTTTTGTCTGAGAAGTAAATTGTCGTCGTGACGTAATCCAGGAGCTGTAGGAAAGAGAAAACAAAATCAATGAGGTGTAAAAATGTTGTGTTTTTATTTTCTCTCATCTCTAAACTGTGATTATGATGTTTTTTTATACCTGAGTTTTGACTCCACTCTCATACACCAGACTCTCCCAGATCCCGTGGAATTCAGCTGTAAAAACAAACAAAAGGTCGAGTCATTTCAAGAGAATGTTATAAAAACAAAAGTGTATCTGATCTCCTGCAGAGAGAAGAAGAAACAGGCATAGATACAGAATATTCATCTTGGTATTTTAATAATGAAGCATGAGATACAGCTAATGTACTGCTACATTAACAATTCACCCCAACTTGACATCTTTTCAGTACAGAATACTTTTACACTGTAAACTTTACATGTGGTGACAAAACAAGAGCCGTTTTTTCCAACGCAGATAAAGGAGGCTTTGGTTATGTTTGATTCCCAGTGTGTGCTAAAGGAGAGCAAAACGGATGTCAGAGCAGATACATTTCACTGAGACTTCTTAAACCAGTCCCGACTCATAATCCTCTTTACTGGTGTCCATTTATATCAGAACCAGGCCAATTTATCTCTCAATGGTAGACCGATCAAGATATTTCAGAATCTGTGTATACGTCAGCCATTAAGTAACAAGTAAACACTGTCTGCATCAATATTTGTGGGTTCACTTTCAGAGCTGATGTATTGTTATCTTGGTCTAAACTCCTATTTATCTGTACCAGCATGAGCTTTAAAGATCAGGTATGGATTTAACTAGGATTGAAACTCGTATTTTTATCACAGGGCGCCCCCTTGTGACTTCTATGAGGTATTGCCTGAGGACCAAGAGAGACACAGTGCTTTTAACCTTAAACTGGCGAGAATACAACAATTTGTAACATATAATAAGCACACAGGCGGAATACATGGATCAAGTAAGAGCACAGCATCTTCCGCCAATGAAGAACTAGGAACTTTTTTTAAAGCCTCTATTAAGTGTACAGAAAATGTTATCTTTGTATTTCTGAAATTTGCTGTCAAAAGATCCTTATTGCTTGAAAAGTCTCCGAACACCCTTTCTCACCTACAGTTGGTGGGTGTCATACTTATGGGTATCTTGTTTAAGGATCACATAAAGTCATACTAAAACATGTTGTCTGTCTAAATGAGAATCTGTTGGTTTCAGGAAATTAATGAATCAAAATAATAAAGCAAGATTCTCTTGAGATGACCCCCACACCCAGCTTCTGTAGAGTTACCTGCAGGCAGCAACCAGTGATTGGCTGCTGAAAGCTCCTCGTCTTCCTCCAAGCTGAGGGTGCTGGGTCCATCCTCATTCAGAGTGAAGATGTGAACGGAGACAGAGCAGGTCTTCAAGTCAAGGGGCTGAGTGAGTTAAAAAGTTCAAGGAAAACAAATCAATAAACAACTGCAAGAAATTATCAAATGAAATAGGATTACAAAAACATTCACAAGGAAGATTAAAATGATGTAACAAACCTGTGTTACTATCTCCTCCAAATCAACAAGAGACACACTTTCTACATTTCTCTGCAAGAAGTCTTCATCAAACTCTGCCCATCTGTAGTTCCCGAAAAGCATGCTGTGTCGATTCAGCAGAGCCAGAACATGCATCTTCACCTCAGACAGTTTGGCTGTGCTGAAATATGAATAAGAATGGAAAGAAGAAATAGAAGTGCTGACATTACTCGGGATATTAACTGTTTATTTTCCCATTCTTTGATGGCTTTTAGTGTTTCAATATGCATACTAAAATCAGCCTTTTCCATAATATATGGGACTGATGAGTCATTTCAGCCGGGCCCTTAAATATGTCAATATTTTTTCATTGTAAAAGAGTCGGCTGACACATTTGCTAAACATTTTTTTACCCATTGTTTAGTTTAGTTTATTTGCACATTGTTGAAAGAAGAGTCAAACAGGAAAAAGCGAATACAAATAAATCACATGTGCAGGTTAGGTAGAAACCTCACCTCAAGAGATTAAACAAAGTAAAAATAAAATAACAAAGTAAAAATATTAACCATCACAAATATATTTTACCCAATTGAAAATTACATACAAACATTGAAAAATAAAATAGAGCAAAACAGGACATACAGTATGTAGAACATATAACAAAATCAGGACAATTCACTATTCACTACAAATCTTTCACTGCATACTCCTATTAAATTGTTGGTGAATTTAAGTGAGATTAACTGTATTTGAACATCTCAATAATGAGATTAACTGTATTTGAACATCTCAATAATGAGATTAACTGTATTTGAACATCTCAGTAAACTTACCAGTGAGATTTAACATGGACCTCCACATGGATGTTTTGCTTCTGCTGTGCCATCTCCATTCTGTCACCCTCCATTCCTGTAAAACTGAGGACATCAGAGAAACGTTGAGAGTTTTAAAAACTAGTATTTCTCGCAGAGAGTAGTTTAATTAAAGTATTGTGCTCAGTGGATGACTTTGCTAAACCTAAAGTAGGCTACTTTCCTTTTTGTTAGCTTTGTAAGTGGGCGATGTTGTAGCTAGCTAACCTAGCTGGTTAACGCTTATATCTCTCTAACAGTACAGTTCGACGTTTTTTCTACATTTAAAAAACAGAAACCATACCTTAAATCATTCACGATGTCAACCTGATTACTTGTATCGACCAAAGTTGTGAATCCCAGGACACTATCGACAGTACGCTGCGCTGTCAGAAAGCCGACTCTCAAATACAGCGCGCTGATTCTGTACACCGGAAATACATCATTTGTTTTGAGGTATCACATCCGCCTGCCGTTTGCTAGCTTTAGCTGCAAATATTTGATCAACTTAGAGTAACGTTAGCTATCATTGGTAACACAATTTGTAGATTATTAAAGGAGTGAGGATTAAATTACGCAAAAATGGGGAAAAAACACAAGAAGCACAAACCGGAGTGGAGAACAGTCGATGGTATCTGATTGCATTTTGTTTCTATCATTTACTGCATCGCTTTTGTTCCAGTTAGCTTTATGCTAGGTAGCTTAACAGAGGAGGCTATACACACTGGCAATAATAATGCTTTGTATTTTATAATAATCTACTTTAATGGACCAACTAGGTGCACCTCCCTTTGCTGTTAGGAATAGTTTATTATTCGGCTTAAATTATTGTATGTTTTGTAAATGTATATGTTTTTAGTAGTGTTACTAAGGTACAGTCAAGTCAGCAATAAAGTTAAGCTTCCTTATTTATTTATTTTCATGTATATGTTTTACCATTGACATTTTGAAATAGTAACTTAATTTCGTCTGTAAGTAATTAAATGACAGGTAGGTTAATCCCGCATTGTAATTTCCTTCATTAAACAACTCAGTCGAATATAAACAACCCAATCATAACAGGACGACTGTTTCGTACTAACAGATATACCACGACTTACTGCGCTGATCATTTACAACTTATATCCGAATAGGTGTCTGAAATGATATTAGATAAGACCTGCAGTATACCCACTACACCAAATGCCAAAATTACTCTACAAGCCCACCTAACAATTCTTTATTTTTACACCTATTAGAAAGATTCATATTTGAAAATATTGCCTTCATCTAGTTTGTTTTCTCTATAGACTTTGAGGATAAGACCCTCGAAAAGCCCCTGAAGCTAGTGCTCAAAGTTGGGGGGAGCGAGGTGACAGAGCTCTCTGGTTCGGGCCATGACTCCAGCTACTATGATGACCGATCAGATCACGAGCGAGAACGCCACAAAGAGAAAAAGAAGAAGAAGAAGAAAAAGTCTGAAAAGGATAAAGACAAATATGTGGATGATGAGGAGAGAAGGCGGAGGAAGGTAAGCTTTGACAAAAATGTTCTATCTTATTGCACTTGTGTTTTATCACAGTTGGATTTAATTGTTCTTTATACTTGATTGATCCCACCCTTCAGGAAGAAAAGAGGAAGAAGAGAGAGCGAGAGCAGAATGAATCAGAGGCGGCGACTGCTACTGCTGCAAGTGCTAGTGTTCCTGTTGAGCCTTTCACATTGTCAAAAATTAAGATAGAGGTGAGTAGACTTGATTTCAGCCTCAGAAAAGGATAATTGCATTCTTAACGTCTTTGTTTACAAGTCGCTCAACATGAATATATCTTATCAGCCAGAGGAGAAGAAGAAGAAGAAAGAGAGGTTTGAGATAGAGCCCGAGTTGGAGGAGTTTCACCCCCATGTGAAGATGGAGTTGGATCAACAAGGAGACAGACCAGTTAGAGCATGTAGGACACAACACGGTAAGAGGGCCTGTCTATGAACATAACATCAATGATACATTCCTGCAAATGTTATTTATTTAATTGTTCAGTACTGAATGTGTTCATATTGGTATTTTTTTATGTTTGCCAAATGCAGAGAGCGAGTCCACTCCTCGCCAGCAGTTGCTGGAGCACTTCTTACGTCAGTTGCAGAGGTGAGAAACTCTGAATCAGTCTCGTTTATCCTCATGTAATGTTGAGATTCTGAGACATCGAAGACTAACATGCCGAGCCCCATTTACAAAAACAAGCCTGACTGCAGTGATGATGAAAAGCATCCACAACACCAAGCACAGTCTAGCACACATACAAGAAATATCCTCAATGAATGAGCATGTTGCCATTCAATTTACCTAAGGAAATTACACTCCAACAACAGTTACCTTTCCATTATGGATACTCTATATTTCATTCTTGCCAAGCTAACTCAGCACATACCTGTATGTGTTTCTGTGTTGTTCTCTGATGTGCGGACGCTGACTCGACTGCGCGTCCCTTTTATTTATTTTTAACTTATTTTCATTTTCGAGTCCGCCTGTCTTGTAAACTGAGCACGCTTCAAGATCACATAAAGCCATGCATGTGTTGTATTGCGGCGTTATGTACAAGAGGTAACCACCGTGCGCGGGCCCGGTTATTCCTGGAGCAGTGTGAGTGCAGTCCAGCGGGGGAACGGGGAGGCAGGACAATCATGCTTCAGCATGGTATCTAGAGTTTGAGTGTGCCCTTAAATACTAGTTTATCAGTCTTAGAGATTGGTGCTCTACTAATAATACTGATGGTGTGTCACTCATCTTTCCAGAAAAGACCCCCACGGATTCTTTTCATTCCCGGTAACGGATGCGATCGCTCCTGGTTACTCAATGATCATCAAGCATCCCATGGACTTCAGCACCATGAAAGACAAGATAGAAAATAATGACTACAACACAGTTACAGAATTTAAGGTAAGAAAACAACACAAAGAGAGCGCTTTGAAGGTGTGTGTTAATCCATGTAATCGGATAAGAAAGTTATCATAAAACAAAGCCTACCTTCATTTGCGTTTGAACAACTTTTGGCCTTCAGGCGGACTTTAAGCTGATGTGTGACAACGCCATGGTGTACAACCGACCAGAGACCGTTTACTACAAGGCTGCCAAGAAGTTGCTGCATACGGGCTTCAAGATGATGAGCAAGGTAATAAACTCAAATGGAATAAAATCAAGCAAAAGAAAACCATTTGACTCTGTCTCTGTCCGTGTTAGCTGTCCTGTGGTTTGACTTAAATGAACAGATATTTCGTGAAACACCTTTATGATTGCTTCTTTTCTCTTGTCTGTAACTCTTGCTCATGTATTTCTGTGTCTATATTTCCAAACGAGAGGTGTTGTGTTTAAATGCGTGTGTTTAGATAATCTTGAAGTGAATGACAGACAGGATGAAGTAGTTATGTCACCTACAGTTTAAACAAGGCTCTGCTAGATAAACACTGAAGGCATGAAATATATTCAAAGCAGGATGATGTTGTTTTTCCCAACGCCCTATATATAAATAAAAGTACTTTGGATGAGGCAAACCAAACAAAGTCAACACAAGCCCATCGCTATTTTAATGACAATATCCTGAGACTGTCATCACAAATTCAAGTCTCGATGCAATGATATGACTGTATTGCTGAATATCTGAAACACCATGTTAGACATTCTACTTTGAGTAGAATACTACTGCTAGTAGAATACTACTGCTACTACATCCCTGTAGTCATCTTAAGACTTTTAACCACTGTCCCTCTCTTTGACGTTTCTGCTCTTATCAAAACATTTCCAGTTAGAGTTAAATGTTGCCTGCTTTCCCCTCTGCCCTGTGTGCAGGATCGGCTGTTGGCTCTGAAGCGCAGCGTGTCTTTCATGCAGGAAATGGACTACACTCAGCAGGCGGCCATTTTGGGAGATGAAGACCTCACAACTGATGTACCTCCTACAGAGATTATTCCTATGCCGGTGGAATCAGCTAAAAAGACCAAGAAGCAACCAGTCAAAGACATGAAGGAGGTCATCAGGTAGTCTTCAGTGTTCCTTGTTATATCTAAGATCAAGCACACTATCGTCTGATGATGTCGTTGCCTCCGGGAGTGATTGACAACTCTTTAGCCAGCAGTTAGCAATGTAGGACTTGCCCCTTTATTTACAATCTGGCTGGGAACTTCAGGAGCATGAATGGAGTTGGTCTTGAGACACAACATCGAAGAGCAGATTGTTAGCTGTACTTGTTTGCAGATATCTGTTGTTTTGTTTTGTTTATGTTTATTTTTGGGCTTTATTGTAGAGATAGGACAGCGGATAGTCAGAAATGAGCCAGATTCGAACCGGCCCCCTTGGAGGACTATAGCCTCAGTACATGGGGTGCACACACACACTAACCACTAGTCTACCGGCTCCCCCCCAAATATCTGCTTAAAGAAATGAATTAAAGCTGAATCATTTTCGATAACTCCCAAAGGGTTCTGAAATTGCATTCTATCTTTAAATAGAGATTATTTCTACATTCAATAAAAGAAAAGCTGGTGGGGAATTTGTGAGTATTCATGTTCTGTGATCAGCACAGCATCACTATTAATATGGACCACTTACCTCGCTCCTTTGTTCGTTCAGTTATCTGTATGAGCCGGAGGGAAACGCTTGCAGCTTGACCGACAGTACAGCAGAGGAGCATGTCATTGCTCTCGTCGAGCACTCTGCTGATGAAGCTCGAGATCGGATCAACAGATACATGCCCAACTCCAAGGTTTTTCACTTTGTGTTTTTTTATTTATTGTTTTTACCAGCTATAGCTTTTGACATAATATGATAAAAAACGCACTTCATACAGTAGGTTTCAAGTGAAGGTATGTTGTTGAAGCGATTTAGGTTGAACTTCATGTTTGTGTTGCTTCTTTAACAACATAGTGTCTCTGGTGTGTGTTTTCAGATGGGCTACCTGCGTAAAGAGGCCGACAGTTCTCTTCTATACACTGTTGTCAATCAGCTGGACCCTGACGCAGAAGGTTTGTTAATATTGTGTTGACTCTTTAACATCCTACTCAACATTTTGTTCATGTTAGATGTGCAACAACAAGCATTTTCATTTTTCACAGAAGAGGAGACTCATAAAGTAGACCTGAGCTCTCTGTCTAATAAGCTTCTGCCTGGCTTAACGACGCTGGGTTTCAAAGATGACAGGAGACACAAAGGTATAAAGTGCCCTTTTGGTTTTATCATTTATTTAGTCATTGTGATTGTCTCATCTGATTTATAAGATTGGCCTAATAATCTGTTTAATTTTAGATTCTTTCGTTGCTCTCTGTGTAGTTACATTTCTCAGCAGTGCCTATAATGTCCAGAGCCTTCAGAAGAATACCGTCTTTCCTGACCTGCTGTCTGATGAGGTAGACATGCTTTATTCAGCGTATGGAGACGACACAGGTGTACAATGTGCTCTCAGGTAGGGGGACCATTCTGTCAAAGTTTCAACTATGATCTAAGATTATCTTGAGGAACAATGTGTCCCATGCTCAGATTTCCATGTGTTCATTTTCAACCCTAAGCATCCAGGAGTTTGTGAAAGGCTGTGGAAGTGTCACCAAGCATTGGGTCGACGGGCTTCTCGACAAGATGACCGCAGGAGATCACACCAAAGCTGTCAATCAAATCCGACAGGTATTTGCTTTTTTTTAAGCTAATATTCAATCCACATAAATAACACACATTACTTCCATTGTCTTCCTAGGTTGTTCATGTGTTGTGTATGATGCACATTTGACATTTCAGAAAAGAAACATGATGCTGAAACCTGACGAAACCAAATCAAACATCCACGATATGCAGGTAAGCTGTAGTTGCTGTTTAAAGTTACGGTACACTTAAATCATAGCTGGACTAATCTGACTTAAGCCGTGTCATTTTCTGCAGATGACAGACGGCGCTGGCCTTGGAGATAGTGGCTCAGTCCTGGACTTCATGTCAATGAAGAACTATCCTGACATGTCTCTGGATATATCCATGCTGAACACTTTAGGTGATTATCCCAATCAGCACACTCTGAGAGGCTGCAATCACATAATCCTGTCTTGATGTAATTAAGATAACACATTTGCATTCTGTTGATGTGATGAGTTGGTGCATTGTAAGGAGAGTAAGACCTTAAGAGTATTTAAGGGATTTATAGACACGTAAACACCTTTCATCCTATTAAAACTCGAATAGGCAGAATCAAACTTCTTGATGGGTATTTCTTTGCCAACAAGATCTTGCATTGTTTCTTCTTCAGGTAAAACGGTGAAAAAAGAGCCGGGGAATGAGGAGGGCCAGCAGCACTTTGACGAAGCAGACAAACTCTTGCAGGAGTTTCAAGACGCTCAGGTGGACAGAGTAGGCTCCAGACCCTCGTCCAACCTGTCGTCCCTCTCCAATGCATCAGAGAGGGACCAGCACCACTTAGGTACCTGTGAAAGGAGTGGAACTAAACAATGCAATTTGTTACTGTTTTTGTTTATTTAATATCATATTATTGGCACCAGTGCATTAATAAAATATGACACTATGTTGTTCATCTCCAGAAAATATCAATTGAAAGTTCTAAGTTTTTCTTTTCACTCACAGGGAGTCCATCACACCTGGGCGTTGGGGACCAGTCGGAAATGGTTCACGACCCCTATGAGTTCCTGCAATCTCCTGAGTCAGAGAGCGCAGCCAACAGCTGACCACACACGCAGCCGTTTTTGTTATCCTGGTGTTAACGACACTGGGAAATCAGCCTTGGACTGTTTAAACACCGTGGAGTCAGCAGGAGGTTCTGACTTGTTTTAATGACTTTATATGCTTGTACAGATTGTTTGTAGTGTAACTGTATGGTTTTTTTTACGAGTGCAACACCTGTAAAATAAATATGTGTACATGTATTCTTAAATGTGTGTGGTTTGATAAGCATATTATAACTGTTATACTTTGTTGGGCATTACTCCTGAAGGAGCAGCTGTAAACAGTGGAACGGTGTACTTGTAATACATTATTTAGTTATAGGATGTATGTAACCATAGACTGTATAATTATTATTTACAGTCTATGGATGTAACATGGACAAGCTTGAATATGCTGCACAGCTGAGACCTCAGATTTCTGGAGCAGTAAACTTCCACCCACTGACTTAAATTGAGAAACACTTCCCATTGAAGGACGTCTCAGGATCTTAAGACACCATAGGGAAGTGAAAATGAAGTAGTGTACATTTACATTCACTATAACTTTACATGGGAACCCTGTGATAAAAGTTAAAGATAGGAGAAGCTTATTTCAAAGCAGAAGTATCATGTGAACATCTCTTATTTGCAGTTCCCCTTGCTCGCAGGACTACACATTTGGAAATATTAAATGAGAGAGAGAGAGCAAGCTACAATCTTGAAGGGCCACATTTGAAAAAAGGCTTTGTATTTCTTAAGAGTCGTAGTGAGCATGCGCAGTAGATCTGTTTCCATAGTGCTGCTGCGACCTGCTGAGTGAGTCGTTTCTTCAACTTCTCCTGACTCGCGTCTTTCGGCGACACAAATACAAGGACGTTTGAGCATTTTCCCCCTCTTTTTATTTGTTTTTTCTTTTTAAAACTTGTTTCGCGTTTTCATGTCGTCGTAAATGTGTCTTTTTTTCATCATGTGAATTAAGCGTTTTTGAAGCACCTGTCGGGCAGACTCCTGGGATATCAAGCGGTGGAAATCTCCGTCTGGATTTAAACAGGAGCATATTTTGTGTGATCGCTTTTTTTACCAGCAAAAAGTAAGCAATTTTCAATTTCCTTACTTTACAACTGAACTTCATATAGCCTATACTTATTGTCCTGCAGGTTATTGTTGTCATGACTTTGTTTACTTTTGGGCCTAAACTCAAAATAAAGTGTTGTTTTAATTCTTAATGCTGAATGAGCTAAAGCAGACGCCTTAACATTAAATTAGCTTTATTTGTTAATGAAAACAATTGGTTGTTTCCACGTTTTTATCTCCTTCATAGAACCTTTGACAGAGTTCATTGTGGTATCAGACATGGGGCAAAACATGTGATTACACGGCCTTTTACAAAGACAGCGATACTGCAATTTGTTAATCTCGTTTACCCTGGATCCTCTGTTTCCTGCAAGATATGTGACAATATACTCCTTGTTTGTAAATGCAGATAACACTTTGTCGTTTTTAAAGAAGGATTAGACGCCTACTATTACCTCTGTCATACAGTCCACACAGCTGCATCTTTTATTAAGTATGAAGTCTTAAACTAATGCACCAGCATCAGTAATAATAAGTACATTCTATCTTTTGTGAACATTTTAAAGGTTATATTTTGATCAAACGTGTTTGTTCTTCTTGATTCCAGCTTTAAGGCTGTACTTACACAAAGGTTAGTTTCCTGTTTCTCTGGGTCACTAAGCTTAAACTCTCATACAACCTTAGTTTAGGTTAGCAGTCACTATCTTTAACTCATTTCCCTACTCATTTCCCCACCAAATGCAGACACACGATCTGCCTTAGGTAGACTTGATTGTAGTATGTGTAGAGTGTGGATAGATGTTTGAAGCGTTTTTCTGTCCTGAGTGTGTCCATTTCTCTCCTGTGCTGTCTAGATGAACTGCTTCAGTCAAAAGCTGAGGCGCACAGCTCCCATGCGTGGCAGCAGCAGAAATGAGCTGGTCCCCTCCAAGCCTCCCAGGGTGAACGGATGGTCGTGGCCCCCGCAGGCTTTCCAAGTGGCCAGCTGGCTGGTCTACAGCTACCTCGCCATAGTCAGCTTCGGCGTCTACATCCCTCTTCTTCCTTCACCATGGAACCATGTGCTGTACACCGTATCCTTAGCACACAGCTGAAACCTCTTTGTAGCTGACTGTTAAGTGTGCCGCCATGGGTCTTTCAGATTTGAATATGGAGCAAACATTATAGTCTTTGTGTCTCTTTTCTTTATGCTGCTGGATGAGACAAGGGATCATTTGTGTCAGTTGCGTGCATGGGTCTGGTTGCACCAGACATGACTCTGTCTCTGTTTCTGTGCTCTTTATGAAGCCAGAAGACATAATCATTGGGGGTTTTGTCACATGTTGAATGCTGCATTATGTCAACACTGGTATATTTGATTGAAGCTTTCCTCAGACTCATAGAAAAGTTGATGACACTGTGCTTTTACATTTAACAGTTTTCTTATTCATAACATTGCTATTCATTATGCAGCCTTGTTTTACACTTATGATTGCCAATTTCCTTGACTCTTGCTGTGTTCAGCTAACAGGAATACCTTTTATTGTGCACTTCTTCACACATATTGCTACTTTGACCATAGACCCTGCGGATGCCAGTGTGAGAGCCAAACAGAGTTATTCCAGCCCGATGCCGCTTTTTGACCGTGCGAAGCAACCACATGTCATCCAGGACCTGCAATGTTATTTATGTGATGTCAATGTGTAAGTTTTGAAAGCGGTATTCTCTTATGTGATCTCTAATTCGATGAAAGCTTTGTTAACATAATTCATCTACACGCAGGGGCCCTAAAGTGAAACACTGTGGTGTTTGCAACAAGTGTGTGGAAGACTTTGATCACCACTGCAAGTGGCTGAACACCTGCGTGGGAGGCAGAAACTATTGGTAAGACAAAGTTTTTATAAACAAGTAAATTTCTAATGCTCCACTGAAATGTGAAAGTCAATTGAACTAACATCTAACTTTGTGTGTTGTCTTTAGGTGCTTCTTTGCAGCACTGTCTTCTGCTACACTTGGGGTCTTCGTGCTTGTTATTGTCATTATATTTATATTTATTCAGCATTATCTGGATCCAAATAGCCTACGGACAGCCCCACAGTTTGATAGTGAGTCATCATAATATTTTTTACA
This sequence comes from Tautogolabrus adspersus, assembly GCA_020745685.1. Classification (NCBI taxonomy): domain Eukaryota; kingdom Metazoa; phylum Chordata; class Actinopteri; order Labriformes; family Labridae; genus Tautogolabrus; species Tautogolabrus adspersus. Next base: position 11,949,847 of record CM036542.1, read on the forward strand.
GTTTTCTTTTACTATACATATATTTCCTTATTGACAGCTGTATACATGTTACCACTGATTGGTTCCTTCTATTTACAGGTCTGTTGGGGAATGGTACCTGGCTAATTTTTTTACCCTTGGCACCCATAAAAACAACTTCAGCAGGTCTTCTTATTTTAGCCTTTGTAACAATCATGCTGAGTATCACCTGCCTGTTACTGCTGACCCACCTGCTGGGCTTCCACTTCTACCTCTGTGAGTCACAATCTTTTACAGACACGATGTGAATGGGCCTTTTCCCCCTCATCCAGTATCTAATGCTCTCCCATTTTCCCTCGTGTTTGTTCTCTTGGTTTGACAGTTCATAAAGGAATAAGCACGTATGATTACGTAAAGATCCGGAGGCAAAAAGAAGCCAGAATTAGAGACACTGAAGCAGGAAACCCGCATGACTCCAAAATCAAAAACAGGGCTCCACAGGTGAGACCGGTGCTTTCCCTCTACTTGTGTGCATTCTCACTTGCTAACTTTTTTATGGAGTATGGTTTTCTTTTCTTCAAAGAATCCAGTAAGCTCAATTGACTGTGAGCCAGCATTATCCCAGACTTCAAGGTAGAACCAATCTCCTCACAATTCCTCTTGTACATGTTTTTGCCGATATAATTAACCCCTTGTTCTCTGCAGTTCTTGCAATTTTGAAGATGGAGGACAACTCACCAGCCGGCTTTCAGAGTCCATATGCACTGAGGTAGAAATGTTTCCTTAATCCTCCTTTTGAATGTGTTAACATGCTTAAAATTGTTAATATATGCAAATGTAAATCTGTTTTGGTCTAGTTGGAAAACTTTAAAAAATCAGCAGAAAAGGAGAACAGTTTTCATTACGGAACAGAAAATCCAACAGAGAAAACAACAAGTAAGTAGTTGACTGCATTTCTCCTGATTATGTCATTTATCTGTGTTGACCATAGACTGTAAATATTAATGGACGAATCCTAGTTGTCAACAAAGTATGCATACAGGAGGTTATATACAGACTTCACGGTTGGGTTTATTAGTGTTGATTGTAAGTGAGTGTGTACACACTACATGCATTAGTCCATGCTTTTGTACTGTGAGTAATTTTCTCTTATTGTTTCCTGACTCTTAAAGGGGAAATGTCTGTGGGAGACATACAAAACTGGAAGCCTGACCCTGATGAAGAGGCCCGGAGCGTTTGTGGGAAGTCTGTGGACGGTATCCCTGTAGTGCAGGATCCTCTGGGCAGCTCAGTGATGACTCCAGGTGATACATAACCTGTGCCTGTGTGGTGATGCATCAGGATATTTTACTCTGTGGAACTATTTATTATGGAAATGTGATGGAAACTGAGCAACACAACCATGGACTTTTGTTTTTAAAAGGACAGAGGATGTTTTGAAATACGAACAGTATGATGCACAGAATGGACATATTTTTTTACTTCAGTCTGAATTACTGTGAAGATGTAGTTGTGTTTTATTCCTATTTTTTATCTACGCTGTGTTTTTTTATGTCAACAGTTAAAATATTTAAAGCATTGTTTTATCTCGCTGATGATTAACGAGAGTCAAAGTCCAGCTCCATTCTGAAGTAAGCCATTGTTTCACTGGCCTGAGTAAGATGGATTGATCATTTTTGCACCTTTTTAAAAAGCAGAAACATGTTACTGGAAGTAACTTCCATTTTTTTAGCCAAATGGTTACGTAGTGGTGCACAGGCAGTTACATTTTAATACTTTGTCATTTAACCTTGTAACCAAGGCAGGGACCTTGTAAGGCTCAGTGCATTTTAGTTATTGAGAGGAGTGTAGAAGTTGCTAGTATGAATGTGGGACAGCTCTTCTTCTCTCAGTTTCATAAACTTGTTTTTTTAAGCTGATGGTGTCCAGCAACTGTTTTAGCTACATTTCAAAGTAAAGAATACAAATGTAAGTGTCTCATTGTTCTTGTTTGATTGCCGTTGAACTTAGACCTATGTCAGGGGCTGCTTGATGTTTCAATTCTTTAAAAATGTGGCCTAAATGTTTTTAATATCCCTATTCTCACTTAGATTTTGTTTGTCATTCGTATAAATGCATTTCCTTTTACTTTTTTTCTTTTTAGATATACGTCTTAGGCTTACAAGTGGGGGTATGAAAGAGACAGACGTCATTAATTAGTATATCAAGCACCACTTCTGTGCACAGCCTTCATTACATATAATGACACTTTTGAGTTCAGAGCCCATTGTAGTCTTATTACATTTATTTACTCACTGTCAATGGTGTAAATTGTATTTTGTAGTCCAGTGTTAACCTATTTTGGAAATCTTCAACTCTGCTCAAAGAGACAGATTATCAATGAGATACGATTTATGTGTATAATTCTTATTCTCTTCTTCAAACTCTACATTGTACCAAAAGGGACTTAAAGACATGTGTGATCCACCTTACTGTTATGCATCTTCTTTTTTTAAAGAAAATGTAAGTACCATGTTGCCAGCTAATACTAGTCCGGTCTGTTACTGTCATGCCCATTTGTAGAATATGCCATATTTTCACCACTAGAGGGCACTGTGTGGTTGGCACCCAGGTATCCGAGCAGACAGGGCGAAAGACCACTGGGGTGTAGAAGTGACAGTTAGCAACATGAACAAGCAGTCGTTGTCAATGCAACCTGTCTGCAACCCAAACGTTCTCCTCACAAAGTCCCTGTGATTGGCTAGTGACATGCAAGCTAGTCCTGATTGGTTGTTTGATACAGACCCTCACAGACACACATTTATTTAAAGGAACATTTAAATGTAATATTGTTGGTAACATGCAGTGATCAAAATTGTTTTTTCAACCAAAATTTTAATCAAATAATGTTACATACTGTAGCTTTAAGTTTTTGTTTTTTGTTTAACCAGTCTACCTTTTCGAGCTCGACTGTCTTAAATGACAGAATACTACTAAATACCATTAACATAATACTTTGATGTAGTTATAATTGACAGAATTCCATTAATACTACATGTTTATGGTGCTTTTGTGAGTCAATTAGAGACAAGGTTACCAGAGAGACTGAAATAGAGTGTACTTCTCTAAACGCTTTGTACATATGTTGGTATTTGAAATGTTTGGTGTTTGTAAAAATGAATTTATTTCCGGAAAAGTTTGTGTTTCAACCTTGAAAAAGACCAGCATAATTTGCTGTTCTTGTATTCTTTAGGCTCCAGTTGTTATAGTCATTGTGTGGTTTGACTTGAGATGAGGTTGTAAGGCCCACAGTGCTTTTCAAAGGGCCCAGAATTCCTGGTGACACCTCTAACCACCAGGTGGCGCAATTGATGCAGCCTGAGATAAGCTATTATGTCATCCAGTGATTACTCTCAAGTCCATGATGCTTTCATCATGATGAGCCCTATCCCTATTCTCAGCTCCTTCTTCGGTTCACAGGCATGCGTGTTTTTATCACTTGTCTTCGAATTGTAAATCTGAGCGCTCCTATCATCTGAACCATCAGCAAAAATAGGGGTTACATAACAGTCCATGCATGTCCAGCCATTAGGCTACTACTGGTTGTGTAACACTGTCCTGCACTGGACATCAGTTGTTAAATGCGTTGTAAAATAGCAATTATCTTGAGATAGTTTCATATTTTAGTGTAGGCCTTAATCGTTTTTTTTATTAAAAATGTGTCCCATGATTTAATTGATAGTCAGTCAAATGAATCAATCCTCTCAGTCTAATCAAAACATCAAGCCAGAATCAAGGTTCACTCATTTAAAAAAATGTTTTTATTACTGCTGCCAGCGACCATTGGCCTTTCTGATGATGTTTCCTTTCTATATGACTTCACATTGGTTGTTCATTAATGAAGCTGCAACGACCCTACTTATCAAATCATCCTCGTCCTTTGTTTACATCTTCCACCTCCGCCTACCAAAGCACCAAAAATAAGATGCTCCGGCCTCAAACTGCTTGTTTATCAGCGCTCCACTGAGCACTGAAGCACCATCACAACAACGAGGATAGAAGAAAGCAAGCTCGCGCGCACGGCGGCAGCCAATCAGAGGGTCGGTTTCTCTTCAGCATCTTGGAGGGACTGAACCATCGAGAACAGACAGATCAGAGCTTTTTTAGGCAGCAGCGGGGAGGAAAAACACTTCGAGACACCACGACGCTCAAATATGATTTTGTGAACCTGATCTGGAAGTGGAGGATAACAACACAAGGTGATTACATTTTATTCGGCATATTAACTTTCATGGCTATGCATTATTATTTTCTTGCCTGTTTAACCCCCACAATATCTGAAACGAGAAATTTGACGACAGCCTTCACAAATTCACTTTATTGGTATTTCTGTGTTATTTTGATTGACGTCCCTGCCTGCTTACTGCATGATGGATATTCTATATAGTTTGTGCTGTGAATTCATGTAGTGCTGTAAGGACGCATGACAGCATGCATTGCCCATAGTCGAGGAAACATTACAGATTTTTTTTTTCTTTACCTGTAAAGCACTGCATTGGCAGACATGCATCAGGGTCTGACAATAACAAACGGATCACGTGGACTCTATGTGAATGTGGCATTTGCTAGTTTATGTAACATGTTTTGTTCAGACAACTGCTGCAGTCACGTCCAGTAAGAAAAACATACGCTTTTTTTTTCTTCTTCTGTTTATCTTCTAAACGCGGGCTAAATGAGAACCACAGTGAGGGCTTCTCCATTAAAGCTCCTGTATTGGTTAGAGAGAATGATTGACAATTCATTAGACCTGTGGCTGCAGCCTTCATGCCAAACAGTTAGGTTACATGTAGGTAGGCCTAGTTACATAATTATGTATGGAGAAAAAAAAGGATTTATGCCCTCTCTTATTAGCTCCTTGATTCTTTGTGAATTAAGCTCTGAAGGATGACAAATGGAGTAATAAGATTTATTTTAAATGGATGTCATGTTTTTGTACTGCTAGCAAATAAACTAATCCACAGAATAAGACTTTAAATTCCGCTATATCATTAGAAAAGACTGCATTATCATTCTCAGTGAAGGGTTTTGTAGCTGCATTTCTCCCCATAGGTTGAATTAGGTATGCATGAGGAGAAGACACACTCACTGAGTTTGTCCCAGATTTGTACTGTTGTATGTTTTATTGCGATGGCCCAACAGCCTTCGGGTTCTGTCACAAACAATTAACCTCAGTGTGTAAGTTACCCTATTTTGTTTGTGATGACTCAAGCTCAGGTCAGGTTTTCCAAATAAAGCTAATGCTCTCCGGCAAAATGAATTGTTGTAGTCTGCCTTCATTGTCTTAACAGTGTAAAAGCAAACTGAGACCTTTACATTAGGGAGGAGCTGTGTGTATCAGTGGTTTGGATTTTACAGTGTTTATAGCTTATGCATGATACATTGCTTTAACAGAGACTTCAGATGGCATTTCTATGACATTATAAAGACTCTGAAGTAAGTTATCTTAATTAAGTGTCTCATAACACAACACAGTTCATAAATCTTGAACTGGATTCTGCTCAGAGCGAATGTGCTCCTGGCTACACAGGCCTTTCTCCATCTGAGCCATGTCAGGGACACTTCTGCTGTCTCTAGCATCATGTATTCCTCACAAATGTGGGGTTGCATAAGGACCCCCGTGCTTTCTTCACTCTGCCTCATACCTCTATTTGGCTTGCTGCTACTGCTGCCAACAATAACCAATGTAGCCTGTTTCAAACATCTTGCTTTTCGTCTGCACAAGGCTTGCCAAGATCTTTGACTCACACAGAGCAGTTAAAGGGTTCAGGGAGGTGAGGACTACTGACGGAGACTGCAAGGTGGGGACCTCAGATCTGTGCTGCAGCATTCTGATTTCACACACCTTCTCCTGTGTCTTTGAAGAGTGAGAGTGGGAGTTGGAACTGGGGACAAACTTGAAATGGTTAATAGGTTTAGTGATGTGAAGTGGTAGAATACTGACACAGTGTTGAGTCCATGTTAAGAGAAATGCCCTCCATATTTATGTAATTATCAATAAACCGTCATAAATAACCAAAACAATAAAATCAACTTGTTCATTTCTGACAGTGTGTCGATTCCACATGCTGTCTCCAAACCTACTGGGGTCTACTGACTATCAAACTGTTTTTAAAAAGTGCTAAGTAATTTCCTTTAACTGCGGGACACTAGTTTAAAAAAAATAAAAATAAATGCCTAGCTCTAAACATGAAGAATGGGGCATTTATTGAGACTATTTTCAGCTGAGGAGTAATACAACTTTGGTGCTGATGTATTTAATGTTTACATTATTGTCCTTTATCGGATAGTTTACATTGTAAATGCAGAGAGGAAACAGGAAGTACAAAAGAAAGCAACCTCACTGGACTGTAGATTACATGGTAGATTACTCATCTCAAACCTCTGCGAAACCCTCATATTTGGATGAACTCAAAATGGACTAGAACAGCATTTAGAGTGAGTAGACCACCATCAAGGTCAATATTTCAGTTTTCTAATAGCACATATTAAAATGCAACCACTGTATATGTCTGTATATGGGTCCAAAATATGAGAGTTATATGAAATGATGGTCATGTTTAACTGGAGGGTCATCATCTCAGCTGTCTATTTATGATATTCTTCTGTTAGAATGATTCCACACACTTAGCAAAGGAGACAAATCCCCAGTGTCACAAACATATAAATCATTATTACATACTTGGACCACTTGCTATGAAATGGCAGCATTGTATGTTAAACAATTGTTAGAAAAACTGTATGTCTAAAGGGAAGATTTTAATTTACTGTCTTTACAAAGTGGTGTAAAATGTGTTTAACATGATTACTTTTGCCCATGTTCATTGTAAAGTATGTGTCACCTAGTGCTACATTGGGGCTCAATAGGTCTAATACTAATGTTAGTACAATCATCCTTCACCACTATCAATATTTTCTTAAATATTCAATCAGTCATTTTATATGTAAAGCTTCAGTAACACTTAAAAGAGTCACTTATCCTGGGATGGAGCTGAAGTTTTTAATTTCTTGTTTTACGTACATAAAGGTAAAGTCCCGCACTTTGTCTAACTTGCTAACAAACATTCATTGGTAACGTTTGGGTACTAGACCTTCAAGTTGCCTAGTACCGAAACGTCGCCAATAAATGTTTCTTTGCAGGTTAGACAAAGTGCGGGAGTTTACTTTTACATTTTTTTGCTCTCCTACGCACCTGTCTTATGAAATGGTTTTTTAGTTCATCCATATTATAAGATTAAGAAGTAAAACCTTTAAAGGAGAAGAACTCTATCTATTGAATGTTTGACACATTTTTCAACATTGTAGCTTTATGAATACGCCTTGGATACGTCTGAATAGATTTAGGGCAACAATCAAGGTTTTTTTGCCCAGAGGTGTAATTACTGGTATCATAAATCAGGCGGACATGTTGTTTTCTAGATGGAGGTCAGTCCTGGGCAGAGTGGGGGTCTTCAGTGTGTTAATGATGGTTTTGACTGACTGACACCTTCACATTCCAGAGCAGCAGCCTGGAAACGATGCTGATCCAGATAGAAAGCAGATGGGATCTCTGTGTGCCCACGCATTACGATGGCATGATGGAGGAGAGGAGAGGAGGCTGCTGTTAAACACGCTCTCTCTCTCTCTCTCTCTCTCTCTCTCTCTCTCTCTCTCTCTCTCTCTCTCTCTCTCTCTCTCTCTCTCTCTCTCTAAGTCACATCACACCCTGCCATCATTTTGCGAGTTACACCAACTGCCAAACAAACAGTAAAACACAAAATGTATCGTTTTGGTATTTCAGGATGCGTGTCGTTGTCTGCTGGCTGATCTCCTCCCTCGAGAATGAATAGAATGTTCCAGCGTATTGTTGCTATGAATAGATGCAGTTCAAAATGGGTCAATTTATAGCCAAAGCACTCATCTGTGCAGTGTTTTGCCAGAAGGCGAGTGTATGTAAGCATGCTGTCATCCAGTCACAGATTTGTCTCTGGAGATCTGCCCTTAACCAAATGGCTCCTCGGGTTTTTTTTTTATGTGGCAGTGGGGCAGAAATAATGGCACATGACACAACTGATATAAAATGATGGTTGTAATTGACTTTTTATTTAATATTTCAGAGAATCGATTTAGCTTAAAAACTCCCTATTGGTAAGCTAACATTGCCGAATAGTCTTAAGTCTACAGTCTGCAATAATATGATTAAATAAGCTGTCAGAACTCTACTTTCCCTTCAATCTCTGTATGTGGTCTTCTTCAGACCTCTGAATTCAGAGCAGTGATAATGACCCTGCTCTCTCTCTCTCTCTCTCTCTCTCTTTCTCTCTCTCATGTATTGAACATGATGTGGTTTGAAGAGGCTTGTTCCATTGAGGACTCAGTCACTTGAAACTACTGACTATAAATTGGTGTTTGCGAATGAAAAGATTCCTTTGTTTCACTCAGATTTGGCTGCTGTCATTGAAACACAACGGAACACACACAGCAGAAGCTTATCTATTTAAGAGGATGTGCACACACAGAAAAGTAAAGTGTCAGATGAAACCTCAGTGTGGGCATTGCAGGAAGCCACTGCATGAAAACGAGAACTTCTAAACCTACATCACATGAAAACACAGAGCAATTACACGTAATTGTTCCTTTGCATTACCCATAATTCCATAGATTGTACATAGATAAAGCACCTACCAAGGGCTAGAATTGTAGTTGAACCCCTTATTGAATCAATCCATCAACAAAAGTTACCTATACTTTTGTTAACATTTGTTTTTGCAAAAACCTCAAATATTCTCTTCTTCAAGCTTCTCAAATGGTCTGACTTGCTGCTTCCCAGATCTATATGATCTTAAATTGAATAATATTAGTGCATCAATGTGTTTGTTCTGCAAACATGTAAACTGTAGATATCATTTTAAGCTCTTGGAAACTGTGTTGAAAGTGTTGCAGTATTTTAGGACATTTTAGAGAAAGTAATCAATGGTGTCACACAGGTTTGCCTTTTCCTCAACTGGGTTCTTTAAGGGTCTCCCAAATGGATTTGTTCCCTTAATTTGTATCTGTTTGAATAAGATTTTATTTGATTCCAGAAGAAAAAAACAATGGGACAATACTGTACGATCTAACAGTGCCTAATTTGTTACAGACTAGTTTTCTCTTGTGCCAATTTATGACCCTAGAATAAACATTTCTTGCAGTGCTAATTCACCACTTCACAGACGGATACAGTGTTAGATCATTTAATAAGAACTGTTCATGTACTTGATAATCTGAATTGGGACATCTGCCATTTTGGTGTTATTTTTCACGAAACCAAATCCAGATTAGATTTTTGTCAGAATAGTTTGCAACACAAAAGTGAGAAATTGTGAGATATTAGTTCGACAAATGGATTTCGATTCACTAAAAACCCAACTGAACTGTTTTGTGGTTTTTCCAGATCTCATTAGACGCGGGTAGACTAGACATTAGATTACGTCGGAGAAAGCTTGATTAGATTGCATTTAATTACAAAAGATTAGGGCACTGGATTGTCTCTTTATTTGGGAAAATGTGTGTTCGGCATTCCAGAAATAAGAAAAAGAAGATATTTGTGCACAAAGTACAGCACACATGTACAATCTCACTGCAGTTAACTAACATGCAAACTTCCTCCATCTTCATCTCTAACTCTTAAGTGGATTTATAGTGGAATATGTAAAATAATTGACATGCATACTTTGTGATATTTGCTTAGAATAAAAGGCAGTGGCCTGAACAACCTCAACAACTCTTACTGGATTGACTTGGCCCGAGCCTTCGATGACATATGACTACAAACCCCTGCCATCAATAGTGGTACTCTGCGATGTCACCATGTGTGTATGTGTGAAGAAACAGGCATGGGCTGGACAGAGGAGCCACTAGTGTTGGACAATAGATTCCCAGTGTGTGCTTCTCTGAATGCCATTATTCATAGACATTTATCATCTCTCTCCCCCCCCCCTAAGAATCCCATCTCGATGATAATGGCTTTATGCTGTGTCAATCTTGGAACTTTTGTACCAATTTAAGGGTGGACTGTACTTAGCGAGGTCATAGTTGTGATTGTTGGCCACAGAGTCGTGGAAACAAAACCCGTCGCTTCACGTGGTGTCACTTAGGGTGAGTGAACACTCTTCATTGGTGACTTGAGGGACTTGCGAGATCCATTGCTAGCTGGAGCGGCAGTTAAGTCCACAACATCTCTCTGCGGTTTGCATCTTGTTTTTAATCTCCTTTAACTGGATTGAGTGCAACTGTAACTAGATTGTTTTAGAGAGTTTGTTGGAGGGTTCTTTGCCACGGCAACATACATCCTTTAAGGATGCTGCGCTAAGCATGGGAACAGCTGAAAGGTGAGGAGAGAACCATCATTTTCTGTAGATATAGCACAGAATTACATATTCGTAGTAGATAAGGCATCAAGGCATATTTTAGCTTTTTTTTGTATGGCTGTAATTTCATTTCCTTGCATCCTCATCTATGAATGATGACTAACATAAGCACTTTAGATGTGGTTCAAGTGTAAGGCTAAGCTGAGAGGGAGAAATGCTGCTGCTGTGTACAAAGAAATACAAATCAAGATGATGATGTGCTTGAAGAGGAATCCCTGAACTCAGACTGAATGAAATCGTCGTCTTAAGCGAGAATGGAGGTGAAGAGAAGTGAAGTCGTGTCTTAGGGAATACCACCTTAAAAAATTTGTCACAACAAACAATATCTAACATGAATTTGTGGCAGGGATTTTGAGTGAATTGCTTTGATTTTGATTTCAATCTTCTATCTGCCCCACACACACACACACACACACACACACACACACACACACACACACACACACACACACACACACACACACACACACACACACACACTGAATGTACAAACACATCCCCTCACAGTATCCACCTCCATTCTGATTTTTCCACAGCACAAAGAGAAAACTAAAGTCAGCTAATTCAAGCACTCTACAGAAGGAACCAAACTCCTGCACGAGCATGGCAGACCACAAGTAAGTTTTAGACTAGTTACACAAGCCTTCACGTCACAATTTTATGTTTTACTTCAAATATCCATCTGCTCCCTCGGTTCCTCGATTTGTGTGCCTTGGAATTCCACTGAGATCTATTTATATCCTTCACCTCTGTGCCAGAACACGAAACACATCTGCCCATTCACAGGCAGTGTGAACACAGAAACACACCTCAGTCTGGACAGTTTAAACTTGACTGTGTAACACAGAAGTACTGTAAAAAAAAAAAAAAAAAAAAAAAGGGACAGCCAAAAGACCAATCTGCAAGCTGTGTCTTGACCCACAGGCATGACACACTGTTTCATTTCTGTGGAAGGGTTTGTCCATTGAAAGTCTAGCAGAACAGGGTTGGATCAGATGGATTTCAACCAAAGATCAGGGTGTGATTGCATGTTGTATTTTGTGTGGACCTGTTGATTTTGATTAACTTCATGAGAATTTCCTGTAAATCTTTATAGTGACCCTTTCATTTTGTCACTTAAATGATGTGGTTCAAGTGTTAGGCTAAGCTGGTTATTTGGTTCAGAAGACTAATTTAACCTCAACCAAAAACTGCCCTTTACACCCCAAAGTGATTACTATCGATTGTTTTCCCCCTCAGAGCCAACATAGATGACTTCAAAGTTCAAACAGCCAAACACCCTAACATGAGCACGGTCCCTCTACGGCCACATAATGACCAGTCTAGAGACCGGACGTCCAAAAGGCTCTCAACCGAGTCTAACGGGACCAGTGAAGGAGGAATGGGCTCGTCCACACCGGTTGAGGTGACCGCTTTGGAAGAGTCATTTCGTCGTTTCGCCATCCACGGTGACACTCGCGCTACCGGCAAGGAGATGCACGGCAAGAACTGGTCCAAGCTCTGCAAAGATTGTGGCGTGATTGATGGCAAGAATATCACCCTCACCGATGTGGATATTGTCTTCAGCAAAGTCAAGTAAGAAATGAACCAGACGTTTTGTGCTTTAAATGGTAAATTCTTTAAGGTTATCTGTGCTATTGGTTCTCTAAAAATCGCCTTACATAAATCTGCAAACATTACAACAAGATTAGATCTTGTTTCAGGCATGCCTCTACAGGAGTGTGTTCTTTTTACGACAGCAGCAGAGATGACAAGAGGCTTAGTCACCCAGATCAGCATGCCCGAAAGGTCACTTAAGAGCTGCAGACATGAGAGCATTGTGGTTGTAAGAACACAGAGGTGAATACTGAGACAGTCTCTGAACCGTAGAACTGAACTACAAAGGATATCACTGTTCTACTTTATTATTTTCATCAGACTTTTAAATCCATCATCTCAACGGAGAGTAAGCTCAAACAGGCACAGACATTATTGTACTCTGGCTGACTGAAAGGTCAACCAGAAGGGATTAGAATTAATTAAGGTGTCAACCAATTTCTTCATGTTTTATTAGTGTCTGCATAGATACGGTATGAAGCAAACAGTGTTGGTCAAACTGAAATAACCATTGGCACGATAGAATCAACTCTCAGGCACATTGTCTGTAGTTATTGACTTCCATGTTTCCAGGCAGTTTCTTTTGAAAGATGACTTTGTTTCGTATATTAAGTTGGTTCATCTGGAGCTGTCCATCAGAAAACAGCTGCCGGAGCAAAAGGCCAAGATGGCTCATCCTGCACCTCCCCAGGCTAGTTTGATTCATCCTTTAATGCTTGATTTAAGTGAAGTAGAGTCTTATTAGAAGCTGTGACCTCAATATTATTTCACAGAGGAGGCACCACTTTTCATCTGTACAGCTGTGCTTATGTTGCAGTGTACTAAGTGTCAAACTGTTTGGACTGGTAGAAAAATAAGTGTAGATGTCTTGCCGGGCTCATCAAGTGTTATAATTCTGGCCAAATACAATAAGAAAAGTTCACACAGTTGCAAAACAGGCAAAGTATAAAGCTGCTGCAAGAGAGGACTAGTTATTATAGAGATTTTCATTCAAATCCAAAGCAGCTTTGAGCCCCTTCTTTATGCTGGTTGATCGTTTTGAATAAAGATTGTTCTGCTACAAGGCACCAGAATAGAAGAGAATGGCTGGAAGCCACTCATCATCGAGTCTCGCTATTGGAGACGAGAAGCCCTGAAAAATGATTTACTGGATTTTCCATCTACTGCTGGTGTGTAATCACAGTTTAATCTAAGTCACTTTGTGTACACACGTTTATACAGGAGAATCCAAAATGGTTTTGAGTGTTTTTTCTGTTTGAGACTGTTTAATCCTGTCTTTTTTTAACAAGGATGTTTAAGAAGGATTAAGTATTTTAAAAAGCAGCTCCAGGACATTCTGACTACTACAAACATATGATAAAGTGAAAACTAAAGCTGCTCCATGTTTTGTGATTTTGTTTGAAATTGTAAGATAAAATAGCTTATTTAATAAATAAATACAATGATGATAAAAATACTCAAAACAAGTCACGAGAGCTTAAAAAAATCAACTTACAGTAACCAACCATGTCCCAGGTTGTGCCCAGTGCCCAGGTTTATTTGTGCATGATTACAACTTTAAGTTAAGTTTTGCATATTCTTTCCAATAAGGAAGGGGATTGAATACAAGGTTTGTCTGCAGGATATAACAATGCAGAATGCATCATGCAGACAAAATGATTTCTTGTAGTCTGCATGTTTTCATGGCTGGCATTGACCAACAAAGCAACCTTCAGAGTCGTGCAGTTATCCAGTTGGAAAGCTAAAAGCTTCCCTTGTTTTTCTTGATTTTTAGTTACCGTAATCAACACCTTCACTGTTGGCATGGCAATGTGTGTTTATGTTTACCACTGTGGAAATATTCTTGGCAAAACACAGAGAGGAAACTTAAAGCTGGCTGTGGGACTAAAGCGTGTTTACATGCTGCTCCATTGCAGAGCAATATTTAGAAATTCGCAATGCTGTAACCACATCAGGGATTTAAAGGTGAAAAATACATGTTTCCTGTCATGCATGTTTTTTCATGGTGAATCTGTGTAATCCTTTTTACATTCTGTCTTTGGATGTGTGACTTGCTTGAGAATTTGCAGACTCTGTCGTCTGAGGCCTGCAGGTTCTGATTAGGGTCCAAGATAGTTTAGCATGCATTCAAACCAGGCTGTAGTGTTGATGAGTACAGTAGAGAATAATCTAAGCAGACAGTGATCATTTCAGATTTAAAGAGAGATGCAGACTGGGGGGGAGGGGCTCATTTTCATACAGTTTCAGACTCACGGCATGGCTGAGGCAGGGAGGGCTGCCATGCCAGAGATGCAGATCCACTTTCCTCTTAATCAGTGTCAAAACTCTTTGCTTGCACATGAAAAAATTAAATGTCCTAATGAGCACTGACTATGGCTGAATGAATCCTTGTTTATCGGGGGTATTGAGGTCTGCTGAAGCACATTGAGTCTACGCTGTGCTGTCTGCTTGGAGCCAGAACACCACAGCATGAAGTATGGATGAGGTAGAAATCTGGTGTGAGCTAATTAATCAGTCATGGTTATAGTGGCTTCATTTTCTAGGCTTTAGTTTTGTTTCCTCATCGCTGAACACGATTGTAGACAGGAGCATATTTACATGGAAAAAAAAACTGCCAGCTACTGCGTCAGATCCATATGGATCCTGTACTGCAGATGGTTGAACTAATGGAAACAAACAGCAGGTCAGCTATAGTAGAACCGTGAATAAAACTTCAGTTCCACTTGCCCTCCAACCTTTGTCTGTTTTAACTCTTATTTCAGCCTCCTCTGTTTCTAATTTGCTACACAGCTTAATCATTGTTACACTTATGGAGAGATCTGCAGAGAAACCCCAGGTATCTTCCTGACATAGAAACAGCAGCTGGGGTTCCAGTTTTTATCCTGACAATAGACAGCATGGAACAGGCGCACAGGACTGAAGCTCTCAAATATTCACCACTGAAGGATCGCCCAAACAAAAAAAGGGGTCACTGGAGTCGAATTAATAATAAACCCAAACATCTCTGTTAACTGTAGCTTGTTGCTATGACAGCCGGTTGCCCAGGGAGACTGCAGGGTTTATAGGTAGTTGTTTAGGTGATTAATCACCACGGCAATGGCTGTTTGTGTTTGTGTTACTATGCACTTTTAACGTGGCTGGGCACGTGTCCAGTTAAACAACTGAAGTAAATTAGAGACTGCTCAGAGTTTTGTGTGTTATGATTTTTCAAGGGTAACAACTTTTTTATATGAGCATATAGTGATAAGAGAGGTCTAAATGTCCCTTTACTGGAAAGAGAAACATCAGGTCTCTGGGTCCAGACTACTGGAGCTGAACTATACAGCTTTAAATATGAAACATGATAAAAGAGACAGTCCAATAAACAGTCTACAGGTGTATATGTGATATGTGTGTGGAGTTGTTCAAGTACTGAGTCACACTGGGAGACAAAATCCAAACAGTAAAAGTTTTCTCATTGTTTATCTTTCAGGAATACCATCTCCATGCTGTGTCCTCCATCTGCCATGTTAAAGTGATCTCACATGGCTCTGTGTACACTACTGTCTGCTCTTTTGTCAGCTTTAGAAGCAGTAGAAACTAGCTGCTGATGGAGCACAGCTAAATACAGTAACATAGTTGAGCAGATACATTTTTGGTAGACGCATGTGTTGCAATGATACTAGTAGTATCCCATATTTAAGCTCCTTTATTTTAACCTACATTTCAGGAAGAAATCCAGCCGCAACATCGTGTTTGACGAGTTCAAGGTTGCACTGGCAGAGCTGGCCAGGAAGAAATACAAAGACAAGACAGGAGAGGAGGCTGAGGCCGAAGTCTTCAAGCTGATTGAGGGGAAGGCACCTGTCATTGCTGGAGTCACGGTAAAAAGCCTGAATATCACTGACTTAATTCACCAATACACACAGCAGCCTATTTCCTCTGATGTTGGGAAACTTAAATGCTTGTATCAGTGTGTACTGCTGTGTTCCAGGTTGAATGTTGGAATTAATGAAGGGTATCCTGCAATCGTTATTGATTCTCTCATTCTCCAACAATGAGCAACTTAATAGACGATGGATGCTGAAAATTAGGAGTGATTTCAGGTTGCGTGTCAAGTAAAAAAACGTATTTGATGACCCTATAAGGTAACATTGTACAACAGCTAAGGTTAGCATTAATTATCATATTAGGTAAAATACCATTAGCAAGGAAATTATGCCGTTCCTATGGACCAATTTGGAGTAGACGTCACAATTACTATACAGCAGTTGCAAGTGGAGAGAAACGTGGAGAAGCAGGCCATTTCCCTGATATAAGGGGAAAAAATGTCTAGTTGTGTCGTTGGATGTCAGAATAGGACAAGAAAAAACGCAACCTCTGTTTCAATAGAATACCATTGTCGAAATCGCCCCTGGAAGAAAGAAGCAGACGTCTAAACATCTTGCATTGCTGCGTTTTATGTCTTTGTTGTTGGCTAGGCAGTAAGTCAGTCCTTAATACACAAAAATCATTCCAACAAATGTCAGTATTCAATGTTCTGTACATGACTGCAAACTACAAATTTGTATCGTCACGAGATTTGTATGCCTTGAGTTTTTCTTTCGCATAGACGTTAGGTTGCATGAACTGCATTTGTCAACAGAGCTGTCAATCATGACATGACATCCTTCTTTTTGCAGCTCTATAACAACCGCTTCACAGACACGACACACATATCTGTCACTTTCTTTAAACACACCTGGTACGCCAAAACTGTTGGAAATTTCTTCCAAACAAGAGCTTTCTTGCGACATCCTGGTAGGTCTCTAAACCGGTTTTAACGAGCTCAGGAAAGTAGGACACTGTTTTGTTGTGATCTGAACTTACCTTCTTCTTTTTACTTTAGTTTTCACTTTTGTGCAGCGTGCACAGATGGCGAGCATGACATTGCACTGCGCTCAGCTCGGAGCAGATACAGTCTCATGCCGCGCAACACATAGACAATGAATGGGTTTGAGAGCAGTGCGCAGCACTCACCACATCCTATCTGCAAGGCCCTTAAGTCTTTTGGCTTCACTTCTCAGGAACTCTTGTGCTGCCCGTTCTTCATGGTTTTTATGACATAAAATATGTTGTTTTCACTTGCAATATTACCTGAATGTGCTGCAGATTTTCACTGTTCATAGTCGTTTTACTTGCTAATGAATGGATAAATGGTTAAACCTTAAAGTATTGTCCCATTACCAAACTTTATACCTCTTACAACCTGAGTCACAGCACTATAACATGAAAACAGCTTTTATACCTACCACCCTGAATGTGACCTTTGACTGAAAGTGATGTTTAAGCAAATATATTAACTCCTGGAAATCACAGAAAATAAAATGCAAATGTTTTTGAAACTTCCTTACAGAGAGCAGTGGCTTCCCCAACTGTGAGCCGTCTCACGGACACCAGCAAGTTTACAGGGTCGCACAAGGAGCGTTTTGACCCCACCGGGCGCGGGAAGGGTAAGGCGGGAAGAGAAGACATAGTTGACACTTCAGGATATGTCTCGGGATACAAACATCGAGGGTCGTACGAAAAGAAAGTGAATAAACCCACAGAGGGCAAACCCATGTGAGGGCAAGGGATGAGGAATAAACATTTGATCAACGTCTAGGGTAATTTTCTATTAAATGAGTCCTCAAAGAAAGCACAAAAGAATATGATTTCATATATTTTCCCACCCATTTATTTTTATTTTATGTGTGTGTGTGTCTGAGAGAGAGTTTTTTAAGTTCCTCTCTTTGTGAAGTGTGAGAACTGGAAAACTGTTTACATCTATTTTTACAAAGTCATCACCAGCTGGTACATTCCTGTCTAATTTCTAAGTTACTGCCAAACACTGAAGAGAACAAACGAGAGAAACTGCTTTGCTATGAATAATGAAGCTTTGTTGTTATGATAGGGCCTTATAATATTTATTGAGCACAATTGAGACCACATGCCAAGAAAAACAAAAAGTGGGACGACAGTTTGATGAATTACAACATTGCACTTTTTAATGGAAATGTGTCTATTCCCATATTCAGCTTTTAAGATGCATTTTAATTTGTTTTGCAGTTCAGATAATTGGCACACATTTTTTTTTACATATAATGGATGACTAATTCTTTTTTAAAGCTTTAACTGGTCATTTCATATTAGTGTTATTTGCTTTTTGCCATCCCAAACTGTTAAGTCTTCCTAAAATCTACTGTTTATTTGTTATTATTGTACAAGCTCAGTCATTTCAGTAATATGCCTTCAGCACAGTCCAAGAAAAATGAAGTGTTTCGTCCATTTTTCTAAAAGGTTTTTTCAAAAAATACAATGTAGTTCACTGTTGAGACTGAACATGTTTGACCTTTGCCATATTCTCTTCCTTCTGTGGACATGTCGAACAGACAAAACGCCCTTCTGTGTAAACCATTTAAATAGGTCCACTTTAACACAAGTAGGAAAAAAAAGAAACAGGAATTCCCCATTTTCTCCGTGGCTGTTGTTATCCATGCCCCTTTTATGTCTACCAACATACCATTTTGCTAACATGCATTTAAAATTTGAAATTGGTGAATTCAGCTGAAGAAGGAATCTCTAACCAGGGGAGATGAGCTCAGTTGTACAAGATTGTATTTTTAACATTTTACTTATATTTCCTCATCAGATTTCTATACTGTAGTTCTAATATATTTGTGGTAAGATTGTGTATATTCTAAAAAGAAAAAAAAAAATAGCCACATGGCTTAATTATCACACTGGCCTCGTATTTTTTTTGGTATCGCTGTACTTTGTGCATGTTATGTATATTGCATTTGATTCAGAAGCGTAAAGATGACAGTAGGAATCGGTCATATCTATCTGAACTGCGGTGCCTGCTGTGAGGACAGACTTAAATATTGTCTTGCTAAAAAAAGAAACTCCAAACTGTTCAATCATGATGAAATCTTGTATTGCTTAAAATCAATATATATCAACCTGTGCATGTTCAAAGTCAGCTACACATATAAATGCTTATTTACTTTCTTTGGGTGAAGACTTGGAGTATTAGTGGCACGTCATCCAAGGCACAAATTCAACTTCAAACTAAAGCAGGTTTTTTACTGTTGTATCCTTAATTATTGTGTGAGAAAAAGGGAACATTTGCAAACAATTAAAATCCTTTTGTAGAATATTTTTCCAACATAGTGACAGTGTTTGTCACACACTACCTGTAGCCTCAGCTGATGAAGAATCGTGCATCAAAAAGCAGCTATTTGGTTTTTTTGTCTGCTGCAGTGGTTTCAAGTATGACCTGTTTTCTGTGCTTAATGCCAAATATTGTGCACCTTTCATGTGGAGGAACAATAATGTCTTTTTTGTTGTTGTTTTTAAATAACTTTTATTGTAATATTGTGCCCCAGTGCATGCAGTGTTTTGTTCTTTAGACCTCTTAATGTGTGCTCATGATTTGTAATGCATTATTGAAAATAAAACACACACCTAAGAACCTCTGCTGAGTAGGTCACAGGGTGTTAAGTCAAAACACAATGTTTTACATTCTCATGTCTTTTTCAGGAATGCAGCAAATTTCCGTACAAGTAAGCAGTAGCACCAACCAGTGACCTGTAACAGTCACATTAAAGTAAAAAGCCACATTCAGTTTATGTAGAAACACACATGCTCTAACCTGCTTTTCCATGTCTTACATTAGTGTTTGTGAGGGGAAAGCATGCAGCTCTCTGGCCCTAAGGCTGAGGTATAAATAAAGTCAGTGCAGCTGGAGTCTGGATGCATTCATTCCACTACAGCGTACAAAGCAGATGGAGACACGAGTGACCTAAAAAAAAATGGGGGGAAATGGCATAGAGGCACTATCTTTTCACTGATCCAGAAAATAAATCAGAACCTTCTCGCTAATATGTCCCCCAAATAATCAATTAAAATAAGAGCCCTTTGACACTCCTTTACACAAACCAAAGCCATGTTTTTCAAGAATATTCACTATACTATCAACACAATAGCATGGGACATAATAGGCACAAAAACATGAATGTACACTGCAGTGAAAGAAATAAAAAATGAATGAAAAACAGACTGTAGCTACTGGGCATCATGCAGCGAATGCAATGCTAATGTGACTCTCAGTGTAGTTGGGCTTTGATACTTTTTATCCCGGTGTGCATCTCTTCATTCAAAGTCTCCTTCAAAGATCCCCACTTCTCTTCAGCTCAGACAGCAAACATTCATTCGTAGCCACCAGGGACCTACAGTCATACACAGAGAATCAGTAAAGCAGTGGTGAGATCATTTTTGTTTGTGTAGAGACAATAGTGACGACATGCAATTGCTGCATCTCATTACCTGTGGTTTTCTTGCAGCATGTTTGACAATTCCTTGACCGTTTCTGCTTCCTGCACTTTCTGCCTCAACCCCTCGATCTCTTTCCTCAGCTCCTCCACTTCTGACTGAGCTTCTGAGGATGTGTGAACACAAAGCGTGAGAGCGTGCGAGGGAAATAGAAAGATGTTCACTCGTGGGATTTTACACCCACCTTTAATCTGAGTCATAGGAGAACTTTTCATCATAGACTTGAGATATTGTCGTTCTAACTTGATGAGCTGTTTCTGCAGTGCGACATTTTCCTCCAAGACAATCCTTAGCTGCTCATTGAGTTTGCCCTGAGTCAGTCAGAGTAAAAGCAGTAAATACATGGTGCATATTAAAGCTGCCTAAAGCTCAATGTTGTTGTTAGAACCCTCATCCACTCACGACTGCACCGCGAGCTTCCTCAAGCTGAGAAGAGAGGTTACGGACTTCAGTTTTGTGTTCTTCTTCTCTTGCAGCCCTTTGAAAGTTCAGCTCATCAACTTCCCGTCTTAAGGTCCTGACCTCGGCCTCTCGACTGGAAATATCGTTTTCCATCATGGAGAGGATCTGGACTGCCTGAGCTAGAGCCAAAAATAGAAATGATGAAAAGACATTCAGGCTCTTGGAATCAGATACCACATTCCTTAAACCAAACTCACACAGGAAGTTGTTGTTTTGATGCAGCGACTTCTCCCCAGTCCAGTGTTTGTCCACAAGGTTGAGAAGCATCTCCAAGGGTTTCCTGTAACTACCCTGGGACATGAATTCAGAGATTAGTTGGTATGAGAAAACAATCAACCTCAGATATGTTAATTACAAGTAGTTAGGAAAAACAAATAATGATTGAGTTTGGGAATGTTAAAGAACTTCCAACCCTTTGTTTCTTTTCCTTATGCTGCGGCAGGCTGCAGCCCCCTTCTGTTCTACTGAAGCTGGAGTAGGTCAGCCTTGGGGGGTGTAAGATAGGGTTGGAGGGGTCAGAAAGATTCAAACCAGGTCGACGTGGACTGGGAGGCCGGATATTAGTAAACGAAAAGCTATGACGGCGACTTCGATCTGGAAAAAGTTGAGGAACATCACTTTAACAACTTGCCAAGAAAACAAAATGTAGAATTTGTTTATTTGTATCATCTTACAACATGTTTTATTATGAACACACGTCCAGCACTTACCAGGGTTAGGGGTAAAATGTCCCCTGGCTGCACGTCTGGTATGGTTGGCGTTGTCCTTTTGCTTTTGTTTATCAGGCGCAGGTTTGTGTCTCTCTACATACGGGCCGAAGGACACCTTTGGTCTTTCAATCACGTTTAATGAGGTGGAGCATTTTTTATGAGGCTGTTGGTTCACGTGTGACACTTTGGACTCTGTTTCATCAGGTCAATAGACAATGGCATAATAAAACAAAGATATTAAAGGACCATAGATAGACACATTAAGTTCATCATGAAAATACAGACTACAGAAGAATGGCCTTCTGTCTCCCCCTAGTGGTAGTTTTGTATGAGTCAACAACAAAAGGCACATCACTATTTCAGGACAAATCTCCTCTAATCACAAAGATCTGACTGCCTACTCTAATCACTGAATCAAAACCACAGATTTTATGTGTTATTAAAAAATGATTTTACATTTGTGACTGAGACAAAATATATGACGACTGAACCACAAACAGTTATTTACATAATTTCTTATTGAAACTTAAATAACTTACCATATCTTGTGGGAGGATACCTGAGGATGGATTTAGCATTTTCCTAAAAAAAAAAAAAATACATTAAGTATGACCATTTCAGTGTCCTGACTGTATTTCTTTGACCGAAAGTTAAATGAGTATTACCTTTATTGGAGTAGAACTTCTCTGGTCTGTAAAATCTTTTGATTCTTCTTCTTTGGGTTCTGACAGAGAAATCAGATTTATACACAGAAACATGAAAACAAAGACCAAATTCTATTGTTTTGTATTTGATTATAAATGTTTCTTTCAACTTTACCGTCTGCTTCCTTGCGAACTGATGCAGAGAGGGCCCCGGTTTCCCTCTGATCTCTCTGATCCTTCTCAACAAAATTCAAAACAATATCATCCGTGTCAGTGACAAGCGAGAGCCTCTTGGTTAAGCGGTCAACTAAAGCCAGTCTCCTATTACAGCGTCTGGAAAACACAAACAATGACAGCAAAAGTTTAACTCAAGCAAACAGCAGACTCATTTTGATAAAGGAGTAGATAGATCTAGGCTATGGGAAGTTGTGAAGGCTGCTGGGAAATGTGATCGAATCATTAACTTTTTCAAAAATTTATTTTCCATTTCTCATATTTGATTTCATGGTTTTGTTGCATTTTCTGTGTTCTAAAAAATATTGCTATATGTTTTTATCAAGTTAAGCTGAATTGCATGCACTCATTTAGTCAAACCTAGGACAATCAATGATGGTACCTTTGGTCAGCAGCCAGATTCAAAGCAGAGCTCTTCTGCTGAGGTAGAAGATCAGAGGAGAACTGCATTACTGCAGCTTTTCGCTCAGTGTCTCTGACTGAACAGCTATCTGGAAAGTAATGGACTATGAGTTAGGCTTACAACTGACCTAAGAATAACTAAATGTATGGCATGTGACTATACCTTACCTAGTTTGCGCAGATTGGGCATAGCATGTACCAGATAGGGGCGGTAGTTTGGGTAACGTTTGGTCACAGGGTTAAGCCTGAGGTCCAGCTCTCTCAAAGCTGGCAGCTTGAACAGCACTTTCACCTCCTCGAGGGAAGGAATGCAGTTAAAGTAGAGAATCAGCCTCTCCAGCAATTTTAAATGTTGAATACCCTGAGGAGGATAAAACACAGTTTTAAACGGGACTGAGACACAGTTTCTATCACATGATAACAATGTCAGCCTTCAACATTTTATGACTAAGTTTGAAAAAATATGTTGTACAAGGGAGGGATGGCAAGTGTGTACTCAGACAGAGTCCACTTCTAAAGAGAGGCCATGAATTGAAGGCTTTATAAGATGGTTAAACAAACCCAGAGCTCATTGTAACTTGTCGGTAATTGTTTGACCTTATTTAGCTTAACAGTTTCAACCTACCTCAACAGACACGAGCGCGTTGCACGAGAGATCCAGCGACTTTAAACGGACAAAGTTATTCAGTGAATTTCCCAGATGTCCGATCTTCTCTTCATTCGTCCCCGGGAGGCTCAGTGAGCGGACATCACCTGTTTAACAAGTATGACGTAAGTTAAAAAAGGCTCAACTGTATTTTTTGAATCTAGTGTCTTACTTTGCAGCTGGCTAATTTTTGTTAGCTTAGCCATTGGTGCTTAGACTGCTTAACAAATAATAAACGCAACGGCTTGGACCTCAGTATGAGCGAATATTTGTTGAATTGTAAAGTTTGTATCAGAATGAGACAATATTACCGAGACATGGATGATGTAATTGTAATCTGTCCCGTATCCATTGCTCTGTTACTGTTGTCAAACACTCCGCGGCCATGCTTTTCGAATTTAAGCTGCCTTCAGGTACTGTTGTAGAAGTCAGAATCTTCTTCTTTTTACCCATTATGTTTGGAGATTAAAGTGTACATCGGTACAGTTAACATGAATGAATTTATTTTAAATATTAATTGTACGGCTTAGTCTCGTAAAAACACAAATCAACGTATCCAGAATGATAAACGGTATACGCATTTACAGAAGAACAAAATATTAGTGGCATTAGTCCTTCCGTCAGTCGTAGCCGTAGCCTACAGCTTTCCTTCATGGTGTCAGACTTTACGAGCAACAATGAAAGCATCTATTTGTGGCATGCGCACTGTCCATATCCGGACTTTTCACGTGTCCAAACCTGGTCCAAACAAACGTGCTTCTGTTCGTGCTTTAAGTTTGGTTTTCAGGGTCTGTGTCAGGCAGTGCAGTGACTTCAGTAAACATTGGCCAACCTTCAAGACACATACGTCGGTCGGTTATATTAGTTCCCCTACAGGAGTTTAGTGGGGGGAAAAAAGTCTGTGTTGCCGTTAGCAACGGTTGCGTTGCTAACACCGTGGAGGTGGCACTGAGTAGTGTCCCTTGTACTCAGGATCAATGGCGTCCTGTGAGTGGATGACATCCTGTACAAACATCATTTTATCTGCCACAGCACTGCACTCTTCTTACAGACTCTTTAAGGTAGGTCTCATTTAAAATAGTTGCAGTATAAATACGTTTTTTTGTAGCTGGCCTGATTTAAAGCCACTGTGAGGAGTTGTTGCTGGTTATGAAACATTGCTCTTTATTACCCACAAAAGCAAACTTGACCATCAGCAACAAGATTGACTTTTTTTTTTCTACCATAATGAAAATAAAAGGGAAGATAACTGATGTTTAAAATAATTCATCTTAGTTGTATTTGTGTGTTTATTAAGCTTCTTTCACTGCTTGGTTTAAGTTTTATATGAGTGCATTTGATATATTGAAAATAATTTCCCTTTTACATATTAAATACTTTTGTTTTTTAGATATACCAGCGCAGACTTTTCCTTAGTTGAGAATGAGATAATAAATACATTAATGTATTAAATGTCTCCCTTTGTCATTGTCTTCTTCCTCCACATCCACATTTCTTTGCAGGATCACAGAGCTCCATCAGTAGGCCTCTTCCTGCTTGGACTCTCTGCAGCACTTTGCCTCTTGCATCCCTCCAGCTCATACCTCACGTCCATCCAGAGGGAAGCAGAGTGGGCCGGTGAGGTTCTGGCTCCAGCTCTGGTTTCCTTTGACTTCCTGTGGCTCAGTGAAGATCACAACACAGCACATATTCTCCTGTGTGGCTCCTGCATTGTGCTTGGACTATGTGACTGGCTGTCGCTCGAAGCTCTCACTTTGACGACACGCTGCCTGGGCCTGTCCTCCCTGTCCTGCTGCCTGACTGTGTGTCTGTTTGCGGGTAATGCTTTAGGAGCCCTGGGTGGTGTTGCCCTCAGCCTCCCATTGCTGGTGGCTCCACCAGGTGGAGAAAACACTTTTATGCCCCTCTTTTCTCCTGCAGCCACCGAAGGCCTCATAAGGTGTATTTTGAAAGGATTCATGTCTGTTGGTTGTTGGGCCTCCACAAAGGCCCTTCACATGTTTATGTTGGATGTTACTGAAAGATGTACCATAGGCATTCACTAACATAAAGTTGTACTGAGGGACTAATTGGACCTATGCAAATCTTAATGCGCCGAACGTGAAAGCCTTCGTGAGGACATTTTTTGATTTGAGGGTGCTGAGTGAACTTTATTGCCGTTACAACAAACTAAGTTAAGAGTTGACCTCCTCATAATTCAACAAAACTGACAGAATAAGACTCAACACTACAAAAGAAAACCGTCTTATACAAAACACTTAAGAAATATCGAACTTATTGAATCCATTTGCAAAAGTGCAGTGTGTAGATGCTGATTAATCCACAAATCAATTAACAGAACAAAATAAATAGCAACACTTTGTAATAGACTAAACAAGCATTGTTATTTTCTTTGCCTACTCATAAGGTAAGGTATAGATAGAAATGATACAATTACTCTGACAGAAATAAATACGAAGAATTCATGGAATGCTGTGGGAAATAATCTGCATTTCAAAAAGCAATGTTTGTTTAATTTTTAAGTGATGATCATAGAAAAAAACACATCCAGAATGTATACACTACAAGTTCCTGGTTTCATTTATAAGCTCTTCATATTATTTGTGCCAGCATGTTAGCACTTCAGTTTTCTTTGTGATTATTTACAAGAATTTCAAGCAGGCTGCACTCACTCTCAGGTCATTGACATTCTCCACACATCTCTCTGCTGACACTTTTAGTGTTGCAGAATATAAAATCACGCAGCTGCCTCCGACTCTCGGTCCTGTTTGCTTTGCAGACTCAGCAGTATCACAGTTTAAATGTCTGCAGTGGTCGAAGCTCCTGGCCTTGCTCTTACCTCACCATGCCCACACTTATCAATGCACTTTATTTTTTTAAACTACTTCTTTTGTTTTTAGTGTCTGTAACAGTGACAGCAATTACTGTTGAAGTCACTGCCACTTAAACGAGTTCTGTATTATTCTGTTTGTCCACAGTGTTTGTTATGAAATACATTTACATTCACAGTGGACGCTGCAACTTCCCTCTCAGGATTTCAGAGTGTTGAGCGGCTGCAGCAGCACTTTTGCTGCAGTGTTCGACCAGCGTGCATTGCTGCATACCTGTGCGTTGGACAGTTCCTTTGTCAGACCTCAGGGTACGCAGGCTTGTAGGGATGTTTTCAATGTATTCCATTATTTAGTGAACACTGTGTGTTGAGTGTGTGGTGCCAAAAAATACTGATTGTTGTACTCCTGGCGAGAGGGAGAAGTGTTTGAATATATGTCATGTGTTGTACTTTTGTTGATTTTTGTTTTTGTTCCCAGGAAATGTACACTAACAATCATCAAATAAACTATTTAAAAAAGATGATCCCAAATCACCCAAGCTGTAAGATTATTGATTGTATTTAAAACATCTTGTATTCCCAAACTATTGTGCCTCTTGTAGTCCAGGCAAACAACTCTATATCTTAAATAATAAACATTATATATTTTGATAATATTAAATGATATGTGTGCATTATGCTCCACTTCCTGATCTTTATGAGGACCTTGGATCCGACATAATCCACCACTGACTCTGGCTGCTGTTATCGTCATCAACCCTCCTTCCCCAACTCAATCTGTCTCCATTCTGTAGTCTTACTCCAGCACTGCAGCGGATCCCGAATGTGCACTGAGCATGCTCACCACAGCTGCAGCCTGTAGATTGAGCAAAGTGGAGAGGAGGTGGAGAAGGAGGAGCAAGGGGAGGAGAGAGAGAGAGAGAAGGGCAGAGAGGGAGTCACACAGGAGCTGCACACAGAGCTGGGATGCTGTTGCAGCTTAGAGAAGAAAGGCTGCATGAGGAGATCTGTCAGTTTAACACACGCAGATGGAGCGTGAAAGAGGGACACTGATGTCTGGAGGGTTAGATCGTCATCACAAAGGAGAAGACAATATGAAATAAGGTAAAGAACATTATGCATGATGGAATGGGATGACGGTTGAGAGAAAACATGTTTAACCTTTGGAGAAGCCGCGACCAATATCATCAATATTTTTCTGTGATATTTTTTATTTTTATGTGTTTTAGCCACATCAGGGTAAGAAATGGGACTTTATCTCCATGTCTGAAGCTGTATGTGATTATTGAGTTCAGCTGTCATTTACAGGGACTCTTGGACGGCGTGGAGATGTACGCCTTCTACTCCCTTTTAGTCTACATCTTCTACACTGTCTTCAAAAAGGAGGAGGAGGAGGAGGCCTTGGAGGGGGCGTATGGAGCTGCCTCAGACGTATGTCTAGCCACACAATGTCCAGCCTCGGGGGTTCTCCGTTGGCAAAACCTTTTCTTTTTTTTTTGCAGGGGGATATGTGTGCATCACCAAGCCCATAACAGCATAATAAAATAGCTTCTTGCACAAATTATGTAGAAATTGGTGCTTTCATTGTTCTTTCTTTGTGCATTCAATGTATGGAAAGTTTACATTTTTTTCCTGTTTGTTTTTATCTGACCCTTATGCTTCTCTGCTTAGGAGCCAGGAGCTGTTTCCATGGAAACTGGGAGCAGGAGAAGAGATGGCCACACCCCCAAAAAGGGAAAAAAGGCTTCTGTTCGGCATGGTGAATCGAGTGAGTGTTTATAATAGTTATTGTCCAACAAAAAAGCTCTTTTATGTTTGACAGGTGAAAAATAACATTTAATATAAGAATATTTTCTAAATTATTGATTATTCAGTGCATACATTCCTTCTCTCTTTATTGTTGGATTTGATTTGTTGTCATCCAGGCAGTAGCAGCGACAGTGATGAAATGTCTCTGAGTGATGGAGATGGGGAGGATGGCCCCGACATCCCAGCATGCACTCCTCTGGCTGCCTTTTTGTCTTTCAAGCAGGAGTCTGAGAGGAGGAGGGCCTCGCAGGTTCAGCTGGAGACAACAGGAAAGGTAGCAGACCTCATTGCCTTGAGTGAGCTGCTCACCTGAGCAGTCCCCTAAATAGTATCTGCAGTGTTTCTAAATGTTGTGTTTGTGTGTGTGTCTGTTCTGACCAGCTGTCGGAGTCTCCCCTGGTGGCTGTGATGTCCCACTTGCTGAGTTTTCTGGAGCAGTACTCCCACTTCCAGCAGCTGCAGCAGCAGGTCGACCAGTACCGCGTCCAGCTGAAGAGGCACCGTGTCCATCACCGCCGCCAGATGAAGGCCCTGCGAGCGTCCTACCACCAGCGACTCAGGGACAAGAACAGCATCATCAGCAGCCTAGAGGAGGCCATCAACCAGCAGCAAACCCCCAGTCCACTGAGCGAAGGTGAGGGAGAATGGGAAAGAAGAAAGGAGGGGTTGAAGGGTGAAATTAAGGTGCATGAATGATGGGTTTGCATGACCATGTGTTGGCTGTGAGGATGATGAAAAACAGAGAGAAGCAGAGTCGGTGTGACTGTTTTAATAACCCAGCTCGCAAATGGATGACCTGGTGTGAAAATAGAAGCAGAAAGGCTGCAGGGGACTTTGATTTAAATCAATGTGAGACCTGAGATTGGATGAGATCATCTAATGGATTAGGAGGACTATAAATTAAAACAGCCAATTTCACATGCTTATCAAAACAGCTGTCTATCCATGGGTATACACAATACAGATGAAATATGTTGTGCTCTTATTCACAGCATGTATAATCTAGCATGTCTCTATTTCTGCATAAAACTCTTCTAAAAATCTTTCCGACTTCCCAGAAGTCATCAATTCTTCAAACAGTGTCAGTGGAGTGCACTTCTTTTTTTCCCCCTGGCTAGTTCAAACAAGATTATTCAGAGGAGCAGACTGATTAGACTTGTGTGTGTGAGTGGCTTTGAATGTCTGTGTCTGCTATGTTTCAGATGTGACCATATGGCTCTCTGACCTCAGAGCAGGAGGCTCGACCAGACCTACTAACTGCACATCGCTTTTCTGTACACATGTACAGGCTCTTAACAAGTGCATGAGTCCTGACAATTGGTTCAGACTCCTGTCCTTAGGCGGACTTTTACAGACTCTGAGAAAGATCCTAATATGTAGAGGAAAAAACCGACTGTTCTTATGTATGACTCCCAGTGTGTAGGCCTGTTTAAGCAGAGGACCTCACGCGCACTGACTCTCATTAGTCACAGGGAGGAGATACACGATTATGAGGCGAGTGTGTTTGGTACTTGGATAGTGACTCCGTGGCTGTCATGAATAAAACATTCCTGGGAGTGCTGTTTTATTCCCTGCAACTGCACTTACAAGACCTGGCACATGCAAGGCGCCACGTGTACTTGTGTTGGACTAAAAATATCCCGGAGTCCTTGTCCCAGTGTTAGAAGGCTATTTAGCTTGTTTGTTTACTGTAAGGCAATGTGCAGCGCTAAGTGGAGGAGTGATGCTGTGTCCCTTTGATGTGCAGAATTTCCCCAGCTTGTGCATTTTGGCTGAGTTGTGAGTTGTCCAAACAGCAATTTAATTTGAATGAATGGCTGGTGCTCCATTCAATCCTCTCCTTAAAAAAAATCTGTCCTATTTCTTAGATTGAGGAAATATATTTGCTTGCATATTCTCCAGCTGCTGTTTTTGTATGTATAACAAAGCTAACTCTTTGCCTCTACAGACCAGGTCAACCTCCCTGATGCACCACTGTAGCGTCTCGTCCACAATTTTTTTATTTCTTTTTTGTCGTTCCTGGCACTATCACCTCTCCCTATACCTTTGTGACACAGCAAACCTGACTGACACTGGGTGTTGATAGAATCAGCCTCAGGCCCTGCATCAATCAGAGGTGACAGAGCCCAGTACATCTTTGATGTGGAACATATAGATTAAAATGCTGTTGGGCATGCTGCTCAGGTTCCTGATAAACAAAAGAAATGTGAATCTTGTTTCTGCACATAATGCAGCTTGCACATGAGACGCTGCAGTGATCCTATAATGGTCTGTGAAGTTTCCCTGGAGAATTGAGAGTGGAAACCCAGCATTGATAGTCTTAACTCCAGCGTAATGCACCGTGACTACACGGTGTATAAAAGAACTTTAAGTGCATACTTAATGTTCATTAATATTACACACACTTGCAAGCATTCAAGCATGCTGCAGAGATTAGTCATAACTAAACAGATTTCATATTGAAAACAGGTCAGAAGAAGTTCAAAAGATAGGATTGAGGTGATTTTACTCGTTTCTGCCATCATTACTCAGGCTAATAGTAATAATGGTGATGGTGGTGATGATGAAGAGGCTGATTATGTTTTTCTTAACATCTCTCAGGTGAGTCGAGCAGTGATGGAGGGGCCGGGGTGCACAGGCTGGTGGAGTCTCTGTACGGTCTGCAGGGTGAGAGGAGTAAGCTGAGAGGTGAACTGCATCTGCTGCACTCACAGCTGGAACAACAGAACAAAGACAGAAACTCACGCATACAGGCCTTTCAACAGCAGGTAAGGAGCTGCGTGTTGAAAGTATCTCACATTCTATATCGAAAATAGAAAATAAGCCATATCCCAACATCCCCCCCCCCCCCCCCCCAAAAAAAAAGAAAAAAAAGAAAAAAGATATTCTGTCAAAACAGATTTTACAGATTTTCTATATTACAAGTCTTCAAACATCACTGTAACTTAAGATGTATTTAAACATGTTGCCTAATTGCATGTATAAAGGGTAGATAAGGTTACATAATAACAACTTAGAGAACCAATCATTGTTCATGCATATCCTCATAAATGTAGAATGACTCTCAGGTCCCCATATCACTCTGCATATATGAGAATGTTTTCAATGTTTTATGTGACTCCATGTAATCTACCCTACACTGCCATTAAGGCCAGGAGGCCAAAGAGATTTAAGGCTTCTTTAAAAGAAGGGTTTAAAAAAACAAAAAAACTCATTATATAACTTACATTGTACTTAAAAAAAGATGTCAGGAATCTGGAGCTTGAACATGTCTATTTCCTCAAATCCGACTTGAGTTTCTAACTCCAATTTCTTGCACAGATCGATGAGCTCAAGACTTGCATTGAGGAGCGCGAGGAGGAGCTGACCAGACTGAGAACAGCCACCGTAAGTGACTATCCACTTAATCATTTGTCAAGTGTTTGTGACTTTCCAAGACGTCAGCAAAGCTTCCCTAATGTGTTCCAACACCCAATGAATGAAATACTTTGCAATTGAAACGCCAAACAACTCAACATGTCTTTAATGACACCTTAATTATAACTCCATTATGTAGAAACAAAAATCTATGAGGGTATATTTGTGAGATATTCTAGTTTTGATGCACTTCTCCTTTTTGTTCTGAGCCTCATGTTTGTTTCCTCAGGGGGCCACCGACTCAGAGAAGCGGGTGATGTGTCTGACAGCAGAGAACGATAGTCTGAAACAGAGTCTGGGCGTGACTCAGGGCCTCCTCCAGCAGCTGTCAACCATCCCGTCCCAGTCCAGCAGCATGCTCATCAAGGTAAAAACACAAACATACGTAGCTGAGAACTACCACAAAAGCAACCACTAGCAACTGCAGCCAGAATTTTTTTTAAATTTCTTTGATGTGCTCTGCTAGGAGAATGAAAACCTCCGCTGCAGAGTGCAGCAGCTGGAGATGTCTCTACAACAGCGTGCCGAGCAGCTGTCACAACTGGAGCGACAGAGTGAACAGAGCGAGTGGAGGAGAGGAGAAGAGCTGAGGAAACGAGAGGACCGAGTGAGGGAGCTGCAGCTAGAGTTAGACAGAGAGAGAGGGAAGGAGCCAGTGGTGAAGGTAAAAATCACGTGAAAGGAAATAAATCTGCCTCTGTACATTTTCATGTTTTTAAAGTAGAGGTCCCTAATCAGATTGGTTTTTTTCTCCCCCTCTCAGTATGTCACCAAGACAGTGGAGGTGGAATCACCAGCCACATTAAAGCATCTGACTAAAGCCAGACAGAGGAACGAAATGCTGTCTGAAAAGCTGTCCAATCAGAATGAGCGGTGCAAACAGCTGGAGGAACATATCAGGAAGTCCGATGAATACAGCTGTAATCTGCAGCACAAGGTAACAACAACTGCATAAACTGTTTATGTTGAAGTCTAATCCATCAGGTCTGCTTTGTAGTGAGCAGACACATTTACTACACTTACATTAGCAGTTTAACGTGTAGTACAAACAAACACATACTTGGATCTTATTACCTGTGATCTTAACATTTCAATTATGTGCCACACCAGCTCATCATAATTTGTATTGTGAACTATCATCTTGATTTTTTGTTGACAATGATGCTCCATAATAACACTAAATATGCATCATTTAATAGATTATTACTGTTGGCTGCTGGCCATTAAGCCAATTAGCTTAGTAATGAGTTTAGAGCAAAGTAAATTGTCTACAAATCCCAGATACTTATTTAATTTTGTTTATTGTAGAAGTTAAGGGCACAGAAAACCCAAAGGGGAAAGAAATTCACACCGTGTAGCAAACAGAGGCTCAAAGGAGCGAAAATCAAAGACAAAAAGAGGAAACCTCCACTTCCCTGCAGAATCACAGATCCACGCCCTGGATCAATTTCATTGACAGATAAACTCATTAAAGAGCTGAGCCTGCATAGATTGCACCAGTCGAGCTGACAAGTTGACAAATTGCTGTCCTGAACCCTTTTACAGATTGCAGCGTATGAAAGAGAAATCAGTAAACTGAGAGAGGAGCTGCTGAAAGAGATCGGACACCTGGAGGAGAAGAAGGAGGAAGCTGTGAAGGCTGCTGCCAACTGCTCCGCCGAGCACTTTCAGGACCTGCAGGAACAATTCTTCAGTGAGTTATATCAAAAAAGTTCAACTGTTATACACAACCAGAATAAAAGAAAACAATTATTTAAAGAGATATTTTGGGAAATAGGAGTATTTGCTTTCTTACAAACATTAGAAGAACCAAAATATATAGCTACAGCCAACAGCTAGTATATTTAGTTTAGAATGAAGACTGGGAATAGTTGGATGGCTGGCATAAAATCCACCTACCAGCCCCTTGAAATCACAGTACTAGTTACCATGTTATATCTTGTTTTTTTGATCAGAAGATCACAGAAACCAAAGTGTAAGAACAATAGGATGACATTTTACTTGGAGATGTGCTGGACAGTGGCTTCCTGGACTACCTTGTCATGTCTCTTTATGCTAAGCTAGACTGGCTGGCTGCTTGCTGTAGACTGTATTTAACAGATATGTGAGCAGTATCAATCTCTTCATGTCAGTCTTGGCAAGAAAACAAATCGGCATTTTTAGCAAAGTAAAACTTTCCCTTTAAAAAAACCCAATAAAGACAAAGATCTCAATGAGCATTATTCAATATGAGTTTTTCTTTTTTTTGTCAGGCTTACAGAAGCGTCTGACATCACTTCCTCCAACTCTCCGCTCCATGAAGACAGACTACACCAGCCTGAGGAGCCAAATTCGAAACTTCTCAGACTTTTACGGATCAGCTATTAATGACGCAAAAAAACAGGTACACATTATATCTACACATTCCCCATATTAGAAATTATGAGTCTGACAAGCTTAGTAGTGTTTTATGTTTGTCTTTTTTTTTTTGTCTCTGGTAGATTTCAGCAGTTATCAGTGAGATGTCTGAAGCCAACAAAGATCTCCTGGAGAAATACAGGAAGGAGGTAGCACTGCGCAGAAAGTACCACGAGCAGCTGGTGGAGCTCAAAGGTGTGCAGAGGGAACACAATTTAAAAATCGACCCATAAAAGAGAATCAATCTTGTTGACTTGGCCATTTATTTTAGGTAACATCCGCGTGCTGTGTCGCGTGAAGCCTGTGCTGAAGGAGGATCAGCATGAGGAGGGTCAGTCTGTGGTGGTGACCACGGACTCCAACAATGAGTCCTCGCTCAATGTGCTGAACAAAGGAAAGGGTCGCATCTTTGAACTGGACAAGGTCTTCCATCCTCAGGCCACACAGGAAGAGGTATGCACATGAAAAACATACGCAGAAAATAACATTCATAGCAAGAACTCTAACCCTTTGTTTGTCGTCATCAGATCTTTCAGGAGATTGAACCTCTGGTGACGTCTTGTATCGATGGCTACCAAGTCTGCATATTTGCCTATGGACAGACTGGCTCTGGAAAAACATACACAATGGAGGTAATTAATCAAGTTAAAAGAATTATTCTAGATATAGTTATTGATCCAAAAATTAGGCCGCAGACTCTTTATCCTTTTTGTATCTTTTTCCCTTCAAGAATACTTTAAGAATATTTAGAAAATCTTTCAAATGTACTTATATAAGAAACAAGACACATCCATATCTCATTCCTTCTTCCCCCTTTTATCCCCATCAAACAAGAGAAAAACTGTACAATAAAAACAACAGCAATGGAGGACAATGAAGAAAGTGGCATGTAGAATAAAGAAAACCAAATGATGTGGATCACATGATTGACAGTTTTAAACAAAGACCCAGAGTGAAATCAAAGATAGGAGAGGCATTTGAGTGCGGTCAGGTGTACTTCCTCTTCTCCATGCCAAACAAGGCCACCTGAGGGTTAGACTACGAGATCATGTTATGGATTTAAGATAAGGTTTCCAATAGCACCCTCCAGAATTGTTTACAGACTGTGAGGTGTCAAGAACATGGAACAAAGGAAGGCCTCATTTACTCTACATATGTAGCAGTAGAGATTCACATCAGGATACAAATAATATAATTTAGTTTGGACCGTGTGCTTGTTTGAATCTTTTGATTTCAGGGCAGTGTGGAGAACCCCGGCATCAACCAGCGAGCCCTGAAGCAACTCTTCAATGTGATCGAGGAGAGGAAGGACATGTGGTCCTACACCATTACCGTCAGCTCCGTGGAGATCTACAACGAGGTGCTAAGGTACAATTTGCTGCACTTCTCCTACCACAGCTTTATTTACAGCATCGAGACAGTGGTTGTCCTTATTTTTTGGTTGATTTTTTTTTGTGTTCTTAAGAGACCTGCTGAGTAAGGATGGAGAGAAACTGGACATAAAGATCAACCCGGACGGAACAGGACAGCTTCATGTGCCGGGCCTCAGGGTCATTGAGGTTAAGAGCTTTCAGCACATCAAGAAGGTGATACAAGGTGTTTCAAACCATACATGCTGATGGGATAAGAGAGGCCGTTCACTGATGCTCACCTAACTTGTATTTATCCAGATTTTAGCTCAAGCCAGAAGGAACAGGATCACCTTTGGTACTCAGATGAACCAGCACAGCTCCCGCTCCCACGCTCTGCTCTGTATCACTGTTCAGGGCACAGACCTCGCCTCTGGGTCCAAGACCACCGGTCAGTCATGAATGCATTTCTCCTTTTACAGGCACATGTGGGTATAGAGGTCTAGATCATCTCACCTTAAATCTGAATAAACTTCTTTATCCTCAGGCAAATTGAACCTGGTGGACCTTGCTGGGTCTGAGCGGGTCTGGAAGTCTGGTGCAGAAGGAGAGAGGCTGAAGGAGGCCCAGAATATAAACCGCTCCCTGCTGGCACTGGGGGACGTCATTCAGGCACTGAGAGCTCGGCAGACTCACATCCCCTTCAGGAACTCACGTCTTACGTACTTGCTACAAGACTCTCTGGGCAAAGGCAGCAAGACTGTCATGGTGGTGCAGGTGAGATTGATATTCAGCCTTAGAGGATTGACATATTTTTTACAGATAATAGTTTTGAGTCTTTTTTTTCTCTTTTGTCCTAAGGTGTCTGCTCTGGAGAGTAATGTGGGAGAAACACTGTGCTCACTGAAGTTTGCCCAGAGGGTGTGCAAGGTGGAGCTTGGTCCTGCAGCCAGGAAGATCGAATCTGGTGGGGGACAGTGCGACTGAATCAGCCACTTCTTGATCCCAGGGATCACCAGGAAACCATTAATTGCACCAGTCAGTTTATCAAGCTCCCCTAACAAGTCATACCCCACAGTATCATAGAGAACAGCAATCCTGCTCAAGGGCTAAATCTGTGGAGGACAGGCACCAAACCTTCAGTTTAGGTATTGAGGATATTGGCCTCCTCCTTGCCATGTTCTGCCTCTAAAAACCCTTTATCATTAGATAATCTGCATGCAGGAGGATTGATTGTTTCACTCGGGAGTGCCAGAACCCACCTCTGAATCCCCCACCATCTAGGCTTTGATGCTTCCTTGAACTACAATATCTCAGTTTCTCTTCATGGAATACCAAAATCCAGGAGTCTTCTTATCAGCCTCTTGAGGCTTTTCCTTGCAGTATTTACAAGCTTCTGTTCAGCTTCCAGAGCCACAATATCAACCCTTGCCTTTTTGCAGTACTAAATCATTCAGCTTTAAATGTCTGTAGCTTGTGAGCTTCATCTCCAGTGTTGTAGATTTTCGAAAGTTGTAATGTGTAGGAGAATCTGTTTTGTAGAAGAGTTTGGGCTATTTACCATTTCAATGACACTTTAATCACATACTCGTGTAGTATTTTGTGAACTTCAAAATGCTTTTAGTCTCTTTTTAGAGCCTCAATAATTTGTCTTTTGAGGGAAAGAGGAAAACTTGTGAATGGATCAGGTGGCCTTGATTTAAGAGTGGGAATATAACTAACGAGTAAGTTTGGGCCTACATGGACAAAAGATGCACTTTATGGTGAAACGAGGGTTTCAGTTGAGAACAGGTGTTTAGGTGCTTGCAATAGAAATCACTTGTGAATGTCAAACCCAAAACCAGTTCATTGTTGTGTTCATCATTGTTCCTCTATCACCCAGTGAATCAAAACACTTTGATTCAAGTGTAGCAAGACATTTATGTTGCAGAAACCATTCTACATGTAGATGTCACATTAGATGATTTGAGTGAGTTTAAAGAGAATTTTCTGAATAAATAAGATGTATTTAACAACGGTCTTTTTGCCTTATTGGATGCACTGTGATAAAAACGAATGAATATTTGAATGCCACATACTGTACATCCCTGGTTCCCCACTTTGTTCCTTACATTTCCTGTTTGATCACTAATATGTAGTATATTAAAGGTAGGGTTGGTAATTTTCATAAACTAGCATGATTTTAAAAGTAGCATTCCCTCAGTGCTACACCCCTCCCCTCTGTGCTCCCTCAAAAGCCACGCCCCTCACATGTACGAGCGTCATTGCTCCAGAAGCTGACCTCTGCTCATCGCTTGCATTGTGTAGATACTACATCGTGTCATGTCTCATTCAGCGGTAAGTAAACTCACAGTATAAACTCCGTCATCGGTGACGCGCTTTGAGTGTGGGCTAGTGCATGCAAGGGGTTAAATACGAGCAGGGAGACAGGGAGGCGTGATTGGTTCATTAAATTGGGACCTCGTGGCAGACATTGGTCGAAGATTTAACATGCTTACAACTGATACAGATGACGAATTTTCTTCGTGTCTTTTTCAGAGCACATGAATTATTAATGTCTGTCAGGACCTAAAGACAATTTCAACCCAAATCTTAAAAAGTGTATCTGGAGGAAATGACCAACCCTGCCTTTCAGAAGGGTTGAATGATGTAACAACAAAATGTAAACTCTCACACTGTTAATACATTTTAGATCTCATTTGAACATCTATGGATGTGTTGTTGACAAACATCTGAGCGGGGTTGCTGCATGGAAGTATTTAGATTTTTTAACAGTAACCTTTATAGGGAATTGAAGAAAAAAAATCTGATTTCTCCTCACAGTTATGAAGTATTTTTCCACAAACTATATCACTAATTTTATCCAAATCATGATCTAAAATGACAAAGTGGAAGATGATGTAATCCTTATTTCCCATCCCTAATTTTAAATGAAGGCAAACAGTAGCTAAAGAAAAACTCACATTAGTTTACTTGAAAATATAAAAAAATACAACAAAACATTGATAGTTACATTATCCACTGAGCACAAGAACAGAGTGATCTGTTACATCTCCATCTGTAATACAGAATGACACAAAGAGGATCTGTAACCCTGATAGAAAACATTCCTTTACTGCCTGCAGCGATGAAAGCAGCCTTCTCTTTGAGCACAACAGAGGTGTGACAGTACAGTCCTAAACTGAGGCCATCCTTCTGTTTTAAAACGGTCACATCTCATAATCAATCAGAGTCTCCTTCCTCCACTCCTACTGCGCCCACCACACCAGCCAGCTCCTCCTCACTGCCTCGCAGACGATCCCCTGGAAACACAAACAAACACTCTCTGGTCAGATGGATCCATTCAATGAATACTTCAATCACTAGCTACACTTTAAACATAGATGCTGTTTATTGATCATGACTTTTTTTAACAGTGAATTGTGCAACCCCTTCAGAAATGACAAATTTAAAAAAGCATATTTGCTATTAGTATAATAAAAAGATCGAAACCCGACGGCCATGAATCGATATAATATCGGCACTATGCTGTATCGATTTCCCCCCCATCTCTAGTCACGACCCTGGTTACGGTTAATTCAATCTGAGTGGTTAAAATACATCATTTACATTCTAGTTAACTATGATCCCTGTCGACAGGATACTGGCAGAGCAAATAATCACATTTTCTAAAAGTAATAGGAAACACATCAACATATACTGTAGATATAATAATGTCTGAGTCAACACAGAAGGATAAATGGAAATTGAAAGAGTAACTGTCGGTTGATCTTAACATGTCTCTATTACATGATTAATAAAGTAACCATCTGCTCACATGTATGATCTCTAATTTTAGCTAACATGTTTATCTTTTCGATATTATAGATTCAATCGGAGCCTCTGTAATGTCATTTTTTTGAGTTTTTCATGTGTCGGTTGTTATTTTTAGTTACTGTATATGAGATGTATGTTGTGTAATGTTTGTGTATTATGATAAACAAAGTGAATGTGTAAATCATAACAAACTGTACATACATTAAAACAATGGAAAACCCTTGCAGTACAACTCAGTGTTGTGTTCTGCCTGACAGCTTCGCAGCTATTTTTAGCATGTGTATTACACATCAGTGCAGAAATCACACCCACAGATGTTATCAGGTGGCGTCAAGCCTCAGTGGAGTCTGGAGACCTCAAAGCAATTAGCCTAATAATTCACGCCCAGCTCAGACTTGCTTGTCTCTGAGGTGTGAGGAACAAGCAGCTTTAAAAAAGAAAAAGAGGAAATACTGACGGATGAGCTCAGCGATGGCTCTCTGTGTTCTCCTCTCCAGCTTCTCTAGTTTCTTTGCCACGTCACGCTTTAGATCCCTACATTCAGAATGACAATAAAATGATAGAGTCAAAATTAATTCATCTTTAGTTAGATATAATTCAAGCATCACACAGGTTAAGACATTATATATTTTTTAAAAAGACAAAAAAAAAAAGCTCACCAGTCTGGTTTTCTTGGGGCAAGGTTGGCCAAATCCTAAAGAAAGAAAACACAAGAACAAAATAAATTCTACAACCAGGAGACTTCTTCATCACAGAAAAAGTCACTTAAGCAGAAAGGAGTACTCACCACTTCCTCGATAATAGGCTCAGGATTAGCTGCTTCTAACTGGTCTTTCACTTTATCCTCCACTATAAACAAAGCATAGTACTTATCAGTCATTAACCATGTTTGATTGTATTACTTTTCTGAATGTGACATCATGAAAGTTTTATAACAAAAACATTCAAACAGCAGTGAGCAGCGACGTAAATATCATCCAAGTTCTAACCTGATGCCGGTTTGGCTTTGGGCACCTGTCTCTCCTTCAGCTCTTCATCCTCTGGGGTGTAATTCCTCAGCTTCAGCTCTCTGAGTTAAGAAGTTCAGAGCATGTGTGTCACTTTTTAACCAGTAGGCCTCATGAAAGAATACAGATAAGCCTAGCGATACATTTCCAGTCGGCAGTACTCTCTGACACTTTCCCCACACTCTTGCAAAAGTCCAGGAGGTGGCAGTGTGGGCAAATATATTCCACCAGAGACTGAGCAGCATAAAAGACCATCTGCACACCCTACACAGCTGCACATCGAATGTCTAGCGGGGGGGCCGGTATAATGTCCCTCTTTATTCCCTGCGAACACGTCGTGATTAACATGTTCCACCTGTGCCTGGACACAGACTTGCAGCAAACAGCTGAGGAATGCTCCCCTTGATGTTGAATTACGCTGTCTTTCATCACATCTCTGCACAGAGGAATTCTTGGCGAGCTCCGGTCGACATCTCAACAGATTACACACAGAGTCCAGAGTCAGAGGTAAACTATTGTCTGACCAGGCACTGACCGAGACGGTTATCAACTGCTGTGAGCTTAGCCTGCATTTGTGATGAAGCTCGAGAGAATACACGGCTGATACATTCATCATACCCCTGCTGCCAACAGACAGACCCATGCCTTGTATGGGTATGGGCAGGAATGCTAGTCATGTTCTGTCTGCCGACTGAGGTCCACTCCTAGTTCACACATCTCTTCCTCTGCCTCCTGAATCTTAAATATGCCGTTCACTCATCCTTAAATAGAATCCGTACGCCTCTTCTTTTACTCCTGAAAATGTCTGCACCAGAATATGTTGATACTTTTTGCCAGTCTAGTTTACATGAGTCATAATGAATCAAACACAATATGTTTTTTTTAAACACTTAACTTCTGCAAATCGTCGGAATTTACAACTGAAACAAAACTGGAATAAAAAAGCAGAAATGATACATAAAATATGAGATTTCCAAACAAATATCAGAGAGCAAACAAGATCAGATCCACGGGGACTTTGAATCTTTTTATAAACGGCTCCACTCTGATCCAACTGTGGACGAGGACCAGATTGACTCTTTTTTTGGAGGCTCAAGTTCCCACTTATTATGACCGGAGATCAAAATTGAGTCCTCGACTCAGAAATAACCGAACAAGAACTAATGCAGACAATTAATCGACTAAAATCAAACAAACCATCAGGAAGTGACGACTACCAAACTGAGTGATACTGAGCCTTTAAAAAGGAACAAATATCTGTGTTACTAACCACATACAACTGGGCACTGAGACCCCGCCTACTTAGAGAGGAAGAAAGATTGACTGTGGGTCATGTAGGCCTTAACGTAGATAACTATACATCTCTCTGTATATTATGGACTATATACAGCGATGTTCGACATCACTCAATTTTCTTAACCGTCTGTTTGATGGATGCGGACAAACCCTTGGAGTGTGTTTACACATTTCCACTTCAAGCAAACTGTTGCTTCAAAGAGAGCCAAAGAAAAGGCTCTAATATTCCTTCCTTTCTTTTCTTCATGCCCCCTTCTCTTTAGTTTTATATAATTATGTTATGGCCCCCTATAAAGTAGCTCAGTAGTAGCCATTAAAAAGAAGTCCTTGAGGCTAAGTCAACAGATATAAGGCGTTTATCTTGGTCTAATGTTGTACATTAAGCATGTATAAGTATGTTTCCATTTGTAGTCACCTTTATGTGTAACAACATCGTTGTCTGGGACAATTAAAACAGTATTAATGTCACTATGTCAGCCCATTCTCTATAAGTTTCATCTTGGGATGGATTATGTTTTATACTGGAAGCAAAGGGAAATTGCACAAGGTAATCAGGAGAAAACATTCCATTGTAATCTTTCCATTGAATATCTTTTGTGCTAAATTGACATTTTCATCTAAAGCTTGTAATCTGGGAATCGAGTTTTCATGCAATCTCAGCACGTCATTTTTTTTCTTGTGCAGAAAAATGTGTCAATCACATAAACCATAAATACCACAATAAATCTAAAGGATGTAAAAAAAAACATATTTAAGATCTAAG
The DNA here is from genome assembly GCA_020745685.1 of Tautogolabrus adspersus. Taxonomy (NCBI): domain Eukaryota; kingdom Metazoa; phylum Chordata; class Actinopteri; order Labriformes; family Labridae; genus Tautogolabrus; species Tautogolabrus adspersus. The sequence goes on from CM036542.1 coordinate 11,991,938, forward strand.
CATAGAAAAGTGTGCGTGTGGGGGGGTGAAAGGAATTTTGAACCTGATGGGGGCGCTAAACAAATAGTGAGCAGATCCATCAACATCATTAGAAATCAACCTCTGAGGAACAAGAATATCAAAGCTTAACTTTCTGCCAACGCTGCCTGCAAATGGCGAGTTATTCATCTTTTCAAAACAAGTTAAAGGGAATGCAGACATAGTTAACATATCCCGCAGAGGGTAAATGTACATTTTCTGCCTTCAAAGTTTGACATCACTCTTTTTTTCTTAACCCTCTGTTCGTTGGATGCTGCCAAACCACTAGAGTGTGTTTACACATTTCCACTTCAAGCAAACTGTTGCATCAAAGAGAGCCAGTGATAAATTCAGAGGGCTGACAAACGTGTACTCAACATGTTTATAGTGACCTGTGGCAGAGGAGGAGGTGCTGCAGAGTGTTTGAATGTTTACACTGACATCAAACTACCTGCCCCCTTTCACCCGAGTAATAAATAACTTCAGATCAACCTTTACACGAGTCACACAGATCACTAAAGATAACATTCAATAGGTCAGTAATTCACTTCCCTAACAAATAAATACAAATAAAAACGTTCCTTTGTGTCTCTTTAAAAACAGCAGCCATAAGACACAGATATATAGATGTGTACAGGGTAAAGCGTCATGGTGTGTTTGGTGCCTGTTTTTGGAATATGCTTTAAGGAATGTGTGACACAAAAAGAGGCTGCCCAGGTTTTTGCTGTTTTGACATCTTGATCGTGGGAATCCTTCATTTGAACAGCAGCAACTGAAAGGAAAATATGTTGATTGTTGTTTTGCCTCACGCCTTGGTTTGGCAATTTGATCACCCATGAAACTTTAATATCATTCACAAGACACACGACACTCACACCCTGCTACAAATGTGTGTCTCGACTTAACAGACCACAGACTAAATAAAAAGTACAGCCAACACTGACCTTTATCTTCACTGACAAAAGTCTAAATGAGGCCTTCAAACTCTGAATCTATTTTGGTGCTCATCAGAGAGATCTGTCCTGTTGGACTGGAGGAAAAACAGCGGCACTCCCTCAGTGCTGTCAGTTCAAAGTCATTAAATATAAACAATGGAAAAAAAAAAGGTCCTGTAGGACAGGAAAGATGGCTGCTGCTCCTTCCTACTGACTAACACACAAAGTTGAGTGAGCTGTAGGATATTTGAGCAGCTATTAACACAGGGCTGGGATCCAGCACAGTGTAAACACTCACACAGTGTCACAACCTGAACTGAGACAGGCACTGTTCTACAAGAAGATGGTGTCCAGATAAAGGGCAGATACATGATCTGATGTTGTGATGAAGTACTTCCAGATCAGTTTCAGTTTTGTTTATGCCGTTTTGAAAAGCCTTCGCTGTAAGGGGGGGAGAACAGTGAGTGATTATTGAAGATAGTAAGACATTTTGTTTGGTGTGTGTGGTGAACAAACCTGTGCCTCTCGGAAGCCTCCTCCTCTAGTGAAGCCTTTTTTCTTTCTGGTTCCCCATCCTCCTCTTGCCCCTGTCAATATATCACAAAATCACTTGTTAAGCACACAGTTTTGTGTTCTGTCATAATGACTTACTGAATCTTTACATGAACACTGACATTGAAACAAGACAAAGGCAACAAAAAAGATGAGCCCTGAAAACAGTTTTGAAACGTGAACCATTTCAGAGCATGGGACAGTAAAGGTTTATGCACAAGACAAGCATTTAAACAGGAAAAACACAATCAAAATGTTCTTCAGCTTTATTACTCCTGACACTTTTCTATCTAGGTGATGAAGTAGGCCAACAAAAAAAGTAATCAAGACGTAATTAAGACACAAATAGCTCCAGGACTAACTGTAACAACAACAAAAAGAAGACACACGAACCATTTCAGACTTAAACATTCAATAAACTATTCTCACATCAGCAACGGAGCAAACTAAATTATGAAATAGCATTGTAGAAATTCAAAAAAAGATCGCATTGACCCCAAGAGAAAAGTGGCAACAATGAAAATCGAACCCCTCCCATCTTGCATTTTCCTGAAGAGGCTTCCTGTCCACCTGCTAGAACAATTCAGTCGACTGACTCACTCTGAAGTGTGGAGCAAAAGGGAAACAACCCAGGGCTTCAGGAATGTCAACAGTCGTTAATCAAAAAATGGTTAGCAAAGCCAGTTTGTCTCGGTTTAACACCAGCTTCATAAAAACACATTCTGGTCTCACTGTGAAAACAGAGACGAGCTCAGTGAACAGCCTTTCCTGTTGAATGAAGATTTGATGCACTACGACCGGGGCACAATGACTGTAATGTTTAATGATGTATGACACAGAGAGAGGCTCTATTGAGAAACAGCTGAAACTTTGCTGCAAAAAACGACCCCATGTGCACTTCTTTATGAGGGGTCCACGCTAAAGGTGTGAATCTATCTGGAATTATTACTACAATTACAGTGGGCAATATTGGCTCAGAACAGATTGCCATTCTCAGTTTTCAAACATCTTCTGATGCATATAACTTGGGTTTTTCTCTTTTCTGCCAAAATAAGAAAAAGTGATTTAGTGGCATACCATGGCTAAACATTTACTGTACACTATGGAACAGTTATGTTTCATAAATGCAGGAATGGAACTCACTTCCAAGATTCATAACCAGAGAAACAATAAAATGTTTATTAAAGCAGTATCTTTTGACAGAGTAATCTCATCTATTGCCATCCAACAAGCTGTACATTTTATTTGATATATTTTCCTCCAGTAATAGTTTGATTGTTGTATTTGCGTATTGTTTATGTGTGTGTATATTATTTTGCAGCTGCATGAATACATACTAGACTAAACTATGTAGCACATAGTAAGCACCAGGGCTTGGCTACCCACGATCATGAAAACAAGATCATCAAGTTGAAACCATTTTTGTGCTGCATGCTGTGCTGCGCTCGTTTTGTCTGAAGGCTTCATCATTTGTGGTAAAAGTATAAAAATGTTTGTTGTTATATTTTTGGCCACACGAGAAAATAACCGCTACCTCAAAAACACAAGTTTATTTATTTATCATTCTACTTCATTATTTTCACATACCGGCTTTTATTTCATTTTCTATTATATATTTTCATTTATTGCTTGTTTTTTTCAAAGTGTTCGGTAAATGCATGTGATCCAGATGTTGTAATATCAATGAGTAATCATGTTTCATAATCGTGATCTCACTATCAATCACAATAATCCTGATTAGCATTATTTCCATAATCGAGCAGCACTAGTAAGCGCTGAGTAGAAACTGAGACAATCCTTTAACCTCCCTATGATTTTTAAAGTTTGAATCAAGTACATTTTACACAGAGTCATATTCAAAATAATTCAGTGAGTTGATTGAAAGTAATTGGCTCAAACAGATGTTGACCACAATGATTAATGATTCTTTTTTTTTTTTTTTAAAGCTGATCAATAATGAATGAAGTCAGTGATACTCTATGTCCTCTTGTAAAATGCATGATCTTTTTTGTGACTATATTCGAGTGTGAGTGCTTTATTGAGGGGAAACTAGATCATCTTTGTTAGATATTAATCTTTTCAGATTCTGTATTGTATAGATACAAGTATTGTATATATGGTTCAGAAGTTGAAACACATCCCAGCATATTTGGGTTTGTGGAGAACTCTGCTGTAAAGAGCTTTTTATGAATACATCCTGAGTTTGAAAGAACTTTAAAAACAGTTTTTAGATTGTTCAGGAATGACCTTGTTAGATGGTAATCCTCTGAAATTCCAGGATTTCATGATTTTTTGTTATTATGCCCTAATTTCCCCAAATGAAAATCGTTTCCACATACTGTTATATTCTAAGACTTCTACAAACAGAGTGTATCCTATCTGTGGAGTGTTTCAGTCATTAAATACTGAAGAGACACATTTTTACATTAAAAATCCCTTCACGCTGGTGCAGCAGAGATCCTTTCATAAAGATCTTGTCACAGCTTTTATCATTTACCATTCACAACTTAACACGTCACTTAAATACAAACAACACTATGACTTCAGCTCTGATTATGATGAACAGTTTGCAAATAAGCATTCATTTGATGCAGAAATATTTAAAATAATCCAAAATAATATCATCTACTGGTTATGGTAGCTTTTACATATACTGTAATATATACAGTATTTATCTTCAACACTGTACAATGTGAAACAGCAACAACTATAGAGATGCATGTTGTTGTTGTTGTTGCTTTGAATGGATTAAAGAAAGATTTAGCTGAGATAATAACTTTAATGAGGTTCAATGAATTTGAAGATAGCATTTGTAATTAGAAACACAAGTAAACCAGATAACCTTTAGCTTTAAAAGGACAGAAACAATACGCATCTTGATCTTAACTTTGTCTATTCACACATCGAGACCTAAATCCTCCAGCAGCAAAAAACAAACAAAGCCACGAACAAATGTTTTGATTATTTAGCTAACTCCAGTACTTTGCTAACGTTAGCAACAAGCTAAGCTAGCTGACGTTATCTCACTCACAAACAAAGCGTTTGCTACTTGTTAGTTTTCATTTACTTCAAACCACACATACACAGACAAGGAACTTACATGAAGTTGTTTTTCTCTAAGTGCCTTTAGTCTCTCTTTTCTCTTCAGAGCCTGCTCCTGCAGTGACCCAACATTTCTCTCCATGTTTAGTCTACACACGCCGCTCACTTTTCTCTGAGATCCATTACCCGTCCTGACTGAGGGTGAGGGAGTAATAACGACTGTCGAGCACATCGATTGCATTGGCCTGTTTCCTGATCATGTGATATTCTTGTGTTTTGTTTACAATTTGTTGAAAATCATTTAAATAGCTTTATTTAATTTTAAGCATTGTTATTTAAAATTCAATTCCTACTTTGGAAAATTAGATTTTCCACATTCTGAGCACATAAACTTATAATAGATTGACTGCAACAGTATATTCAACTGTCAGAAGCTTTGGTTGTTTTAGGTTGTTTTTTTTGACTGACTAATCGATCTGATTGGCCTATTCAGACCTATTTATGGTCTAAGAACTGACCTTTACATCATGGGGAATAAATACAGACTTGCACAATGCCCGCCTGTTGATAGTCCCACTGTCAGGTCCTGATTAGGAATGTAGGCCATTGCCATGGTAATACAGCTGCCTCGAGCTTCCCTTTGTCATTATTGACCAGGTTTATGTGTGATCACATAAACCTGGTTTTGTTGAAGATGCTCAAAAGGTTAACAGATCAACTATAAAAAGAAATCACAAATCAGTCATTAATTTACACTTTAGTTTGTAGATCTACCTTTATATATAGCCTACATTGTTACATAGCCTAAATCAAGCTGTCTATAATGTGAACCATCAATTCAGTACAATAGACACATCATTTGGCTTAAGCTTGAGAGTTAATTGAGGGCAAATTACACTTTATAAGAAACATTTAAAAGATGGGCCCATTAGCAGTGTAAGTTTTTTCCAAATTGGATAAAAAATCAAGATACAAATATAACCTTTACTTGGCAACTGTGTCTTATGCTAAAACTATACATTTTCAATCGAAAATGTAAATGTATGTGAGGAGTCTTGTACTCAGATAAATGATTAAGCTGTTACCCAGTGTAGACTTACACTGTTTTAAGACAAACACCACCAGGACCTCTTATAACATCAAAATACTTCTAACAAGTGAATAGCTATTCTGAGAGGGATGAAGGGACAACTCTTCATTACGGGTAGTTTACATTTTCCTGTGTACATTTTACAAATAAAATAAAAAAGTTCAGTTCTGAACAAAAGTTCAGTTTTGATCTGTGGGCTAGTCCTTTTACTCATACAGGTCCTTCAGTGTTTTAGGCATATTTGATTAAAATCAGTAATATCATAACAGACTAAGGCCCCAGTTACTATTATACATTAAGTAGCTGTTAGATTCTGAAGTTGTGAGTTCTCTTCCTTCATCTTATTAAAGCTGAATGTTGCCTGCTTTGCAAAGTGCCAGCTTCACCCTCTACAGAAATTGAACAACAGGACTTTTTATTCAGTAAACTATGACCAGTTGCACTTAGGCCTATGTAGTGTTCGGCTACTTATTTTTGTTACTATAATAAAGTAAAAACCTGTATGATGTCTACCTTTTTAATTAATCCACAAAGATCATCTTTGCTTTGTTAGACTCCAGCATTTGTGTGTTTGTGGGTGTGTGTGTATCTTTAAGAACATCAGCCTACCTACCTGTGAGCATGATCTATCAACTCCTGTTTCTTACCTTGTAACACAGTCAGACACTAGTGGATGATTACTTGCACGCATTGGACAGCACACCTCCACTTTGAGAATGTGAGCAGCGCAGTCACTTCTTGCTTTCTGAGCGGATGGCATGTGTCGCTTCCGTGGGAACTCTCTCCAATAGGAATCAGTCAGCTTCAAGCTCCCTGTAAACGCGGACATGGGTGTTTCTCCAGACATGCATTTCCACGCATTTCTTTTCCTGGTTTTACAATTCCGACAGTGATCGCACCGTTGCCACAGTCTCACCGGCATGTTTTGCTTTTTCACGTCTCTCTGATAACTTTGCGTGTGGCGACAGAAAACACTTTAGTGTGGATTCTTTGCAGGAATGGTACATGGGAGCGTGCCGCGTCCTGCTGCTGCCTTTGGGAAACAACTTCAAACAACGCTGGCTTTCACGTCAACCAGTTTCATGATTTATTAAGACATAAAAAGGGAGATAATGAGCAACCACAAGGGTGGTGGGATGGCATCGAAGGAGAGGCTGTACGAGCTGTGGATGTTATACTACACAAAGGTGAGTGAGTGCGGAAGAGTTGAGAGCTGACGGTGACACCTGTTGTGGCAGCAGGTCCTCTGTCTGAAGTTTATAACATGAGGCGATAAACGCATGATAAAGGTCTGTGGCGTTTGTTGGAGACGGTTAACGAGGAAGTAGGTTGTTTTTTCCTGTTTGTGCACGAGCTGTTTATTTAGGCTACCTTATGGCGGAGACTGCTCTGCGCGTGCTAAGGATGTCATATCCTATTAGCCGAAGAACGTGTCACTTAGTGTATTCTTCACTGAATGGAAATATTTAATCAATAGGCCTATCGGTGTTTAGGGCTTATTTGCACACTTATTGGAGTGTGTTTGATACTGTACCTGCGATGCAGGTGGTGTTGAAGCTACTTCCTGTTCCTCTATGCTGCTCTTCCTTATTAAAGTGACTCACATTTAAACCATGATAGAGTTATTATTGTTATAGAGCCTGTTTTGTATTCAGGAAGGAACTATTTTCTCTCTTACCACCTTGAACCTTTTTTAATTACTTAAAGCACAATTCATATTAGTTTAATCTAATAATAAATGAGAAACCATATTTGCATTTCTCTGTGGTGTTAAAACCAACATTTGTTCATATTCTAATCTAATTATCAAATTGCTTTGTCAGTATTTAGGTCTTAAACATTACTCCTTTGTGGGTGTGATTGCATCTCATGTCTTTTGCTATTCATGAAGGTGCAATATCTTGGTAATAACCATTAAACAAATTCATTATGAAAGGGTTAGGGTTATGTTTGCCTCATCAAGAAGGATGGAATGATGTCTGAGAATAAATTAAGTATTACTATTTAATGTGTGTGCAATCTGCTTCCATGCCTGAGGACGGAGAAAACAAGACATGATGTCTTTCCAAGTTTGCATGCGCTGTGTTCACTGTGTGGCATAAAGACGTCTTTCTGAAGATGAACAGTGTTGGTTTCTCTACCAAGAATATGTTACTAGGACATATTTCATCACATATCTGTATTTGTTTTTTTTAATACAAATTAAGCGTATTCACCATTGAAAAACCTCCCAAAATACTTAAAACAGGGCAGAGGGAAATGCTTAAATTCCTGCAGAAATGCCATTAGTGCAACAGTGTCACAAGTGAACAATATCACATCTTACAGCATTCACCATCAACGCAGTCATTGTGGTTAATGATCTGACCCTGTTACTTTTCCTCTGAGGTGCTGTCGCTGCATAAACCTTTGTAGAAGACCTTAACCTTCATGCTTTTGCCCCAGTCTTGTGGTAAATAACAAAACAAATTGCATGAAAGAGACATTGAGTGTGTGTGTAGGAGCGTGTGTGTTTTATATCTGACTGTGACAGCTGTCAAGCATCTCCACGTGTGAGAGCACTTCCTTATCAACCTTCCTAATGACTCTTAGTTTTTACTCTCAGAGCTTAAGAAACAAATGTTATAACTCTACACATTTACCAGCGAAGACTAACAAACAGATTTCCAAATTTTCTTGCGAGTAGAATTTGCGTGTGTGCAAATGACCTGCCCGTATTGCCAAGCAGCGATGAAGGATTGCAGAGGGAAGGGATTGAATTGAGCATAGTATTAAACGTCACCACCTGATGTGACTCAGAGGAACACAAAAGGCAGCAGAAAGGCAGCCGAACCACTTCAGAGAACAATAACCTGCCTCTCCTATACACATCCACATGCCACTGTGTACACTGTTTTGTGGTCTGCCTGTTAGTCAAGTTGACAAACAGTAAACTTTTTTTAACCTCTCACATCACACCTTGGACTCACAGGTTTTCTGACCCTGTATCACGTATCAAGTTTTTGGATTCCAAAAGAGTCAAACAGGAGCAAAGACCTGAGCTTTATTTAATAGGCTTTTTGTTAGTGTTGCAAACAAGCCTTTTCTTACTTGTGGCAAAGGCCTGACTCCTTCTGTTGCACTCACAAGTAACACACCCAGGCAGCTGTCTTAACACCCAGCACATCTGAATTTAAGTCTGTAAATATTTCAGTCTTGACTGTCTCTGCTGGTTATAGTTTATCATCAGACTTTTTCATGACTGTTTATGGCTATTTCAAACATTTTTCCAGAATCTATAACTCAACTCAACTTTATTTATATAGCACTTTACACACAACACAGTTGATCCAAAGTGCTGAACAGCGCAGATAAAAACATAAAACAAAGCATTAGAAAGAAATAGACAACAACAACATAGCAAGAAACAATTTAAGTCCACACAGTATCAGTGCAAAATCCTGTAAATATCCTTTTTATATATGATATCCATGTGCTCGTGAGTTTACCATGTTATGATGAATCCTAACAACGATTCCAACATGTTTGTGGTACACAACATATCTCGGCAATCGTTCTTGCAGCAAGAAAGCAAAACTTGCTCGGGCTTGTCAGTGATAAAAGAGCTCAGCTTCCTCTTATTGTGCAAGAAATCACACACCTCGTGCAAGATACTTAGCTCAGCTGAGGTTCAGGACTGGTGTATGATGTTTGAAAGCCATTGTCAGATAAAAACGAGACATTTTCTGTTCATATGACAAATCCAAGAGGCAGGCAGGGAAAGAGAAATTGAGAATTGTCCCTTTTTGGTTTGACCAGTGAGTAGATTATTTGCTTTCATGTAAACAACAGCATATGCGATATTATACTACAGATATGCATTTATTTCATCACATAGATCTATAAGCACCTGTGTTGAAATGATAAACATATAATGTTAACTCACTCAATGCTTCTTGGTTATCATGTTTTGAGAGTATGTAAAGCCAAGCACTGCTCAGAGCAGACCAAGAGTCTAAACATCAAGACTGTCTTTTTTTTATCTGCTGCTCTTTAAATTCTTCTTTCTGCTTCCATATCTCACATCTGAGAAATGGAGAAAGTTTTTTAGACCCTCATGAAGCGCTCAGGCCTGACAGATATGGACACACACATAGGACTCTGATGTAATCACTGAAAGAGTAACATGTCCTTTCTCATCTTGTCTATAATTTTTGGCTGTGCTTACTCTTTTCTGATAATACATTCATACAGATAGACTGAACTTTGCATATATTTTCATCAGTTCTTCATATCACAACAAGCATGGAGCTGCAGTCTTCGAAGTCTTCACTTTGACAATCAATTCAGAAATGATCACCTCTATTTAGTTGTTAATTTTAATGTAAATGTTTTACTTATTTAATGACAAATGTTGACAACAAGTTATAGAAGCCCAAAGTCTTAAAATGTCAATCCACTAATACTCCATTTACAGAAATGAACGAGAGAGAAGCTACATCAAACAGCAAAATCCAGTTTAAACAGTTTAATGAAAAAAAGAAACAAAATGTTGAATAAGCTAGAAAAGTTTTTCAATGTTGACAATTAAGTACATATTTCAGCCCAAAATATACCAAACAACCCCTGGTTCCAGTTTCTCAATTGTGAGACTTTTCTAAATTTTTGAAAGTTATGTGAAACTGAAAAATTAGCACATTTAGTAAGACAAAACAAGCTAGTTAAATACATCAACCTGGGCTGTTTTTACCGTTTTTATACAGTTTTTAAGTGACTGTGATTGACCTCTAATAATGACAAAGCTGGAATGTAAACTTAGCACATTTGGTCAAAACACAGAGTCGACTGTGCTGTAATAACTGAGCCAAAACACTTGAGCAAATCTCCTGGATGTCATGGTTCAGGATGAAAGTGAGAATAAAAGAAGCATCCCTCTCAGCTGCTTAACAACAGTGTTTATTCAGCGGTCTGTCAGGCTGGCAGAGAAATAAACTGTGATCATCATTAGCTTGAGAGACTGTTGGAGCCACTAATTTAAGCCTGAAGAGGAAGAAAACGGACCACAGTGACAACCTCACTGCCACCCCTACACAGCTGTGAAACCAACTCTTCTGCTTGCAGTAGAGTCAGAACAAGTCACATTTAGCTCGTTTTTGTTTCCATTCCATCAGGCACTGTGCTGTTTGTGTCTCAATTACGATCATGCTATGATTCATTTGATGTATAATCTGCACTGAGAGATGTAACAACAACAGCATCCCTGCAGCTCACTGTGACTCTCCTGTGTGCCCTGTGATTGAATTCCCTGGTGCGCCTCCATCACCCCTGTTTACCAACAGAAGGGCCAACCAGGAAAAATCAAAGTGCTCTTTGCTTTCACTTGTGCAGGAAGCTGGAGCAAAGCAGAATGCCAAGCAGTAGAGAGCGGCACAGCTGCCTGGCCATGTGCAGAGAGAACAGAGATAAAGGACACAGTTTATAGAGATCAGTGCCTCACGGTTGGTTTGACATCTGTTCTTATCTAGTGTCATCTAGTGCTTTAACTTTTCTTTTTGAAGAAATCCACGAGTGATGTTGAGGGAAAAGTTGAGCAAAGAATGTGTATGAAAGAGGATTAATTGTAGTTTTTAAAATGATGTTCGAAGGACATACTTAAAGCAGGGTATACCAGGTGTTGCAGTTAATTTGAGTGCAGGTACACTTCCCAAGATTCACTTCCCATTTGTGATCTCACTCTTTTTTTATGACACGCTTAAATACCTGACTTGTTTTCTCGACAAGGAACAGAAAGAGTACACTTCCTATCCCATAAAAACCATAAAGAGGACTACACTGGCTTCATTGAGTCATGCTTGGTTTAAATCTTAAGGCTGTCGTCACACATAGTTGTAAATTCCACTAGTGTCACTTAATTAACCCTCATTAATGTGTTTCCTCGTACATCGTAAACTTCAGTAGACAGATGTAAAGACGTAACTGTGGGCATCATCATCTACAACACCACGGCACACTTACTGTCATCATATAAAGCTATTGTTATTCTCAGTAATGTTTGGGAGGTTCCAGTCATTCAGCTATTTTATATTGTAAAGGACAGTAAAACAAAGCTTAAAGGGCGTAGCTAAAACAACATTTTTTTTTTATCCATCCTCGTCAGTGGCAGAGCCAGACTTTTATTGACTGGGATTGTCCAATTTGGTTACTGACTTATGCAGGGGTGGCCTGAAGTATAAGTGTGCGTGTTAACTTAACTTAGAATTAACACAACAGTGATAACATATGAATCTTATTTGCCTAATTCTGCAAAGATTTAAAAGAAATCACAATTTAAAGTAATACGAAATAAAATGAACCATATTGAAATGCAAAGAAAGCTACTTACTGCCTTTTGCAACACAGCCCAAGTAGTTGATTTTAACACAAGCACTGCCTCTGATACAGCACATAGTCCATCATAGTTTGGATTTTGGGGTGGCCACTGTGGTGGCAAATCCAATTTCTAGGGTGGCCATAGCAATCCCTCTGGATCTGAAACTTGTCCTCGCTTCTTCTACTCCTTCTCAAATATCGGATTGTCAGAGACATTGGATGTCCATGGCATTCTGTATTGACCAGGGACATTCATAGACTTCTCATAGCAAGTGTGTGATAACTGTCATTCTTTTATTTATTTTTAATAATTTGTATGTCTGTTTTGTCGAACTGGGACAACATGATACCTTTCAATAAGACATTTAATGCATCAGCCAAATTTATGTTTTTTCCTATTGTAGTCTCTAAAGTTAGCCAGTGACTCATGGACTGACGTAGAAAAAAAGAATTGTAATATTTCTCCTGCAACATCTTTCTGTTGCTTCTGTTTTTCTTTTCTTGCTATGGGAAGTTTTTTTTATAAAGTCCTCTTTTATGTCTGCTGAAAACTTGCAGTGGAACCAAAGGAGGAAAGGGTTTGACGTGGAGGCCTAGTATGAAGGAAATAAACTTCTGTTAAAGTGACATGTCATTTCCTGGTTGCTCACTTGGGGTTGGAAGACAAGAAAGGAGCGTGTCAGAGGCTGATGTGCAGCTCCTGAGTTGCTGGTTGAGAAACAACACTGAAAGTTTCATCTGAGTCCGGGTTCACAGGAGCCTGGTACCCTGCTCAGCCTCGTACAATGAGAGATGGACTGGCCCACAAGTCACGGCCAGTTGGTAATGTACATTTAACATTTAATGCAGGATTAGAGAAGACATGTTTATACAGCATTTTTAGAGTTAACTTACTGCATTAGATTTCCAGTTCTCTAAGTCGAGGGACTGTTACAATTAGCTTCACATTAGACATGCAATGAGCTGGAGCATGAAGTTACAGTATGCATGTTAAAGTTCTGTGCTTGCATTCTTTGTCCCTGTGCAGCTTTTAAAGTTATCTACATCAACTGCATCACCACATTTGTCGCTCATTTGCTTGCAGACTAAGAGGAAGTACCTGACCGATTGTTGTACCATGTGCTGTTTACGCTGCTGGATTTTATTTGTGTGTAATGAGTCAGTCAGTCTGGAACAACTTGTGTTCAAAGTGTCTGCTTTACCAAGCTGTGTGGCAAAATCAGAAACAACTGCTTTTAGCATACTCTGCGAATGTAAACATTCAACCTCTCCCATCACAGAGAACATGAAGGAGCAGTTCTAAATGCCCGGTGTTTAGCACTACTTGTCTTAATCATCAGGGGCCATAGAAATCATTTTTGGCTTTCTTTAAAAGGAATGTCTGGGGGGGAAGGAATTAAGTTAAGAGCTGTTTCTCTGGTGGTGACTTGTGTTATTCAATCTTGTTCTTTGGTCTATGTGAGGTAGAGAGAGTGACGTTAAGGGGGAAGAGTGGCAGGATATGTTGCTCTGTGGAGGCTGATTACAGCTGAGATAATGGTTGTTGTATGTAAACATCCTCGCACAATTGAAACTCTCTTAAATGATATAATAAAGCATGCTGTAATGCAGGGATGTCTTATGCCTTTCTGGGATTTATTTTCTTGTGTGCTGCATACAAAGTTGTAGAACTTGATTTTGAATTTTACAATGAAATGTAGGTTAAAAAAAAGGAATATGTAGATTTTAACCTACCTGTTTTTTGGCTCATGTGTTCCTCTCTGTATGTTAATCTCTATGCAACATCCTGTTTCAAAAACAGATCACATGGTTTAGTTGCTGCAATGTTTTGTAGCCACAGTGTCTCACAGTAAAATGCTCAACCTTTTTTAGATACTTTTACAAGAACTTAGCACAACCAAAGGTCATGTTCACAGGAATACATTATTTTCCTCAAGTAAAGTTAACTAACACTGTGCACAAAGTAGGTGAATGTACGTGTTCTTTTTACTTCCCCCCCTACAGAAAGATGTGGGTTATCTGCAGCAGTGGCTGGAGGCTTTCGTGTCGTCCTTTGAGAAGCTCATTGATGTGCAGTCACTGGAGCCACGGAGGTTAGTAGTAACGGTTATTTATTTTACAAACACCACATAGCAAGAAGCTCCCACCCGCTTTCATTCCCTAAAGCGGGAGGACTTTTGACCTCCTGTAGAGATACCATTTTGGCATGTTTATGTTTTGTGTAAACGCAGTCCCTATTACAACGCTCTACCTCTTTGCTACTGGCTCCCCTCCTCTATCTTCCCATCTCTCCTCCTCCTCCTCCTCTTCGTCATCCCAGGCTGGAGGAGTGCAGCGCCGAGGTGCCCCTGCTCCCCAGGGAGGTCCTGCTGTTCCTCAGCACCCAGCTATGGCACAGCGCGGTACACCTTACCGCCGGCACCGAGCAAAACGGCGGCACCCCTCACCCACTGCTCCTCATCAAGTTCTTCATCATTGTGTGCAGGTGAGGGCCCAGGTGCTGCATATATACATAACTGTAACCATGTAACACATAGGACTGGTGGGCTGATAATTGTTATTAATTAGTAGAAGTAGATGAAGTACCAAATCTCCAGCTGAAACATGTCGTAATTCTTCTTCGGAAATGAAACTAATAATGATGATAAGAATGATGATATAATGATAATAATGCTGACAGTAATGATGATATAATGATAATACCAGTAATACTTAAATGAATTTGTCTACTACTACTTCTTGTGCTAATAGTCCTAAATCAATTATACAATATATAATAGTTTTTATTATGTGGCTAAATAAGAACAATATTAGGGACATTTCTGAATACATATTTTGTTGACATAATGTCCAAACTTGGTATATTTGTCTTCTTCTGTGCAGGATATTTTAGTCGTACAAAGGGAAACAATCTAAAAATAGGCTGTTTTTTTTTTCATTTTCAGAATTTGCAATATGGGATGACTAAAATGCGCAGGCAAGGCTTTCACAGGAAGTTGGCCTGTACTCTCTGTGCATTAACTATTTCTTCAGTTTTCTTCCTAAGAAGGTCATCCTGCATATTTTCTCAACACTGAATTTCACGAGTTTTTTCTCCATCTCTAGGAACATGGAGAACATTGACCCTGACAAGACCCCTGGTTTTGTTTTTGAAACCATTAAGCTTCTGAATTTCTGTTTGGAACAGGTAAGGTCATTATAAACTGAAGCTTAAACAGAACACCGATATTAGTGATTCATGTTTGTGTTCGGCTCCAAAGCTTTCCCAGTGCAAAGATTATCATGTGCCATTTTAGTGAAACTATGCAGAAATGTTTTACACAGTAGGGAGACAGTTTACAGTATGTCTTATCCTTAGACTGACCTTTAAACTGTAGAGCTACTTGTGTAGCTGACCTTTCTTTTCACATTAATTTTTGTTTTTTGTTGAATATTAAAATCAGATGAATCTGGGCTAAATGAATGTGTTCCATCCAACCTTTAATTTTGTACATGTTCCTCAGCTAAAAAAGGGACAAGGGGAGCAGTCGTCATTGGAGTTGGTTGTGCAGTACGGACTTGTGCTATGTGAGAGTCTATTTGACCCTTATCAGACGTGGAGGAGACGCCTGGACGGGTGAGTGTGTGCTGCTTAACCCTGCAGATCGCCTGCGTGAATGTGTGGGAGGTGGAAAATAACCACCAAGACTGACAGACTATCTTATGCATTTAACATCTTGCCCAACCTTTGGGCTTTGTATGTTTTAGGGAGGAGGTGAGCTTGCTAGAGAGGAACAAGTATAAGTTCTCCCCGCTCACCCTGCCAGAGGAGTTGCCTGCTCTCTTCCATGGTGAGACACTCCCTTCACTACTCTGATCTCTGTCAGACCTGACATACCACAAGAATCAAACTGTTCCCGACGCTGCCCAAACAAAACTTTAGTCAACACAAGATCAGTCAGGCTTGACTCAAAAAATGTTGACCTTTCATTTTCTCCAAACCTAATGTTAAATCATTCTTATATTGTTTCCTGTAATGAAAAAGAACAAACAAGTCATATTAGTCAGTGGGAACCTAAGGTTTGCTCTAAAAACCTAAATATTCAGCTTCTGGGTTGTCAAGGTTTGATCTGGTGTTTCAAATTATAGAAGCCTATTTGATCAGAAATATTTCATCTGTAAACTACTGAGTTAATCTCAGTTTTGGCAAGCATCAGTATGTCCAAATTTTGGAGGATTATTCTGTAACACAAGCTGTGTTTGTTAAGAACCGATTGTGAAATACCAGGCTAATTAGCATGGATCAGGCTTTTGTCACTTCCCAGAAAGGTGGAATAGTTTGTTTCTTTTAATAAGATCTCAATTTAATTGAAATGATTTTCTTGTATCTATTTTTCTTATTCATAAAAAGGAAAGAATAAACCTGCAGAGACTGGAATAGGACAAAACTACAATTTATTAAAATGCTATTTAGCTAGCAATGTGTACATTTTTTCTGCATTGTTGTTAAATGATTGCTTGTGTTGCATGACATTGTCTCATGTATGCATGCTTTCACTTTATTGTATGACATGTTGTGAAGTGAAGTGATGTGAAGCACTTTGAGTCTGCCTTGTGTATGAAAAGCGCTATACAAATAAACTTGCCTTGCCTTGCCTTGCCTTGCCTTGCATGCTCACAGAAAGTCTCCAGGAAAGCGAGCAGATCCCAGATCTCCTAACACTCAGATTGGTTCATCTCCAGGGTGCTGTCATCAGTGGAGTGAAGGTCATTCACCCTATATCTGTCCTATTCATCAATGATTATTTCACAGTCTGTGAGTCTACCTAAAACTAATTACTAACAATTTACTGTGTCTTTTCTCCCCCAGAAAAATGGCCTTCTCTCCATCACCCCTCAATCTGTTGAGGATATTTTCTCTGTCCTGCGAGCGTGGTGCTGCCGGACCTCCGCTGAACCAAAAGACACAGGTCTCCCAAGGCTGACCCTGCAGTGCCTGACCACAATGATCCATCTCCTGCACTCCAGCAGCCCTGCAGAGCGACAGGTGGAGATCAGGACGATACTAGAGAGCTTCTTCCAGCTCCTTAACTGGAACCGTCCGCCAAGCAGCAAGGAGCAAGACAGGCAGACTTGGGAGGACAGTCTGATATCCTTGCAGAGCCAAATGCTAAGTAAGAACATGCCCACCAGGTCTCAAATCTAGCAAGTCTACCTCTATCTCTATTAATCAAAATTGATAGATTGATACAATTGATTTTCTTGTGTCATGGCAATAAAGCAATGAGCCAACATGCTTGTTTGTTGATACTTTTAGCTGCTGTTCCTGAAATCCTGCAGTGCCCTGACAGACCAGTGCTGCAGGCTGTGTTCCTCAACAACAACTGCTTTGAACACATCCTCAGGCTTGTTCAGAACAGCAAGGTCAGAGCCCTGTCGGAATAAAATGTCTCTGTTTGCTCTGTCCTTCTGTCAATTTGCCTGTCTATTCCCCTTTCTGCCACAACCACTAATTATTTGTTAAATCTGAAATATAAAAAAAATTACAATCTCAGCTCATAATTTAACCTCATGGCTATTGCAATGCATATGTCACCCTGCAGTTTTAAAGAGACTAGGGCCAGCCTGTCTCCATTTACCATATTCAGAAGGCTGCCATGCTTTTTCCTCTCAGGTCATGCTTAGGGTAGGAAGCTAAATGTTATAATGCAACTCGCTCCTAGCTTATTAGCCATTAGCTAGGCAGTAAATATTGATGTTCTGATGTAACGTTAGAAGGAAATTGATGCCTTTTGTATTGTATCATTAATCCCTGTAAACCAGTAATGTTAGCTATATCAGCTACAAGCTAACAGTGCTATTATCTAGAAGTAGCTAATTGCTAACGTTACCTATTGTCTGTCTGGTTATTAAATATCTTGTTTTAACTGAAATTGTGGACAGAAATACCTGTGGATTTTTGCTTGTCATTGTCTCTGTAGTTGCAGATCAATTAAGAAGGGATAAATTGATTTAAAAAAAATGAGTAGAGTAGAAACGCTGGGTTGTTGTAGTATCACGTACAGCTTCTCTTTGGATACTAATTCATGCAATTACCTGTTCACAAGATGGGATGAAATGATAATGGTCCCTATATTGAAAATACTATCTCAACCTAACTTTCGATCAATCTAGAAACAGGCAAAGAAGCAGAGTTGAGACGGGCCTCAAGCCTCCTGGCAAATGGCTAATACGTGCCCGCCTGCCTGCTGGCCAACTCAACCAAGCCAGAGTTATGCAAATGTATGCATAACTCTCTCCATCATGAGTTATCCATCAAATATATGAGTTATTTAAAAAATCACCCCTTTGTACAGTCTTCACCAAAAAAAGGAATGATCTGTCTAGACCAAATAGTTTTTTGTACACGGCTGTAAACATGTTTATTTCTGCTGTTAAAATGGGCATTTTAATATTGGCCTTAATGGGGATTCCTTGGCCATCTTAGCATTGGATTTAATTTTCAACACAGGAGATTGCCGCTTGGTTTTGTCAGATGATCTTAATTTATGTAATTTACAACCTGTAACAAAGCAGTGTGACAATATAACAGCATCTCAGCTTCTAACCCTGAGTATGAGGTCAGAGGAAAATGGCAGCTGTCTGAATAATTACTGTTACCACATACAGATGATCTTTTTTGTCTAATTGTCTGTCTTTTTGTGTTGTGTGTGCCTGCATGTGTACACCCTGCAGCTCTATCAGAGCAAAAGGTGTAAACTGGAGCTTGAGGTTGTGAGTGACCTCACTACGTGTTTACTCACAGAGGTTGAAGTGGACCAGGTACTTCCCCCTGCTTGGTGTGTGGACTTGGTCTGTCAGCAGGAAACTCAGCCTCCTTTACACCTGTTAGTTACTCTGAACTATTTAAACAGGAAACTCGAGGCAGGAAGTCTGGCTTACACTCGTTTATAAACAATGCTAGTAGCATGAAGTAGTTTGAACAGCTATACCTGATATTTGCCTGGAGTTCATTTATTATGTGTTTTATCTTGGATCCGGTTACTCACAACCTGTTCTATAAGGGATTTACTGTTATTTTGTGGCTCTTGGTCGATGCAGTTAATTCAAAGCAGTATTAGATTTTAATGGCTGGATTTATATCACTCATAGTTTCAGGCTGAGTTCCCTGTTGACAACACTGGGCAAGAAGAATTTGAGTTGTTTGTCCACAGTGCATGAAACTGCAGATTTTTCAATTGTCTTTTCTTCTTTCCTTGTTTTTGGCTGTTCTACGGTCATGCTTGTACTTGTACAGAAGACCTGGCTTGAATCCTTGCATGACCCTGGATTTGATATGGCCT
The DNA here is from genome assembly GCA_020745685.1 of Tautogolabrus adspersus. Classification (NCBI taxonomy): domain Eukaryota; kingdom Metazoa; phylum Chordata; class Actinopteri; order Labriformes; family Labridae; genus Tautogolabrus; species Tautogolabrus adspersus. The sequence continues at coordinate 12,011,245 of CM036542.1, forward strand.
AATTTCCAGCATTAGTTGGGGGTTTCTTCAGTGTTTTTTGGTAGAAGGCTTTAGTTCAGCTTTTGCATGCTTGGACCTAACGGTAATAAACAAAGAAGGGATTGTTTAGAGACTGGTACAGCAGTTCACTTACTTTGACCTATTCTGCTCCAATAATTGTGATTTGGGAAAATGTAGTGTGCTTTCTCTTGCACTTTTCAGATAATCTGTAGAATATGTGCTTTCTTTGGTTCTTGGTGTCCACACATGATGATGCTCAATGTTATTTCTGTTATGGTACTATCAACTATAACTATTTTTTTAAATCTAGGTCTTGGAGAAAGGAACGGACAGTATTACAGTTCATGCCCTAGGTGTCCTCACTGCTATAATGAGCAACTCTCCCTCAGCTAAGGTAAGGCCCATTGTGATCACTTATGATCATACATCTATAATACTTCTGTTCATGCCTACCATTACTGCCTGATTAGGAAAGCTCTTTACTGTTCATTAAAGAAATGTCATCCTATTATCTTCCAATGGATGGAAGTATGCCAACTAAAGATCCCAATGGAGGAGCTTTCTTTAGACTATTTCTGTCTTTTTCCACCTCAGGAGGTTTTCAAAGAGAGGATTGGTTACCCCCAGCTGTTTGATGTGCTGAAGAGTCAAGGTCAACCCACTAAAAGGCTGCTGCAGGAACTGATGAACATGGTGAAACTCATATTTACTTATCATCCATTCTGAGTGCAGAGACTGTAGAAGACAATTTCCTTTCTTTAATGACCTTGTTCCTCCTTTAATTGTGTTGCCTGTTAACCTGAAGTTATGGCCCATGTCTATTTCTTATCTTCATTCTATGTCTACATTGTTTTTCGTCTCCAGGCAGTGGAGGGTGAGCATGCCCACGCCCATCATCTTGGCATAAGTAACGACCAGCCTTTGCTGCTGCTCCTGCAGTGGCTGCCTGACCTGTCAGGTCAAAGGGACCTTCAGCTGCTGGTGGCCCAGTGGCTGGCTGCTATCTGTGGTGGCTCTTTATCCTGTCGCACTGTGGCTGTGGAGGCGGGCATGATGGGGGCTCTGCTGCAGGTTCTTTCCCAGCCACAGAATCTGGACAGGCAGTGTGCAGACGCCCTTCTTGGTCTCCTGCAGGACCTGGGCTCCCTGTGCCTGAGGCCAGAGGAGTTGAAGAGCCTGCTCAGACTGCTGAGGGTGGATCAGGACAATGGTGCAGCAGTGGGGAAGGTTCACCCCTACTGCACCCCCATCATCAGAGTGCTCTCCGCCATGGCTGCCAGAGAAGGCCAGGACAGTGCCCTGCAGTACTTTGATCTTACATGCCCTGTGGCTGGTATTATGGTACCCACAATCCAACGCTGGCCAGGTAGCGGCTTTGCCTTTCATGCCTGGCTCTGCCTCAACAAGGAGTTCCCCTCAGAGTTCTCAAACAACCGGAAGCCTTCTGCAAACTCTGGCAACGGGACCCAGCATGACATGGGAAAAGGTCCACGCAGAAAACAGCTCTACAGGTAAAAAAAAGGGAGGAGTCATAAGCTCTTATGGTGTCTTGCCAATATTTCAACTAAATGTTTTTTCTTCTTTTGTAAAGCTTCTTCACTGCAAGTGGAACTGGGCTTGAAGCCTTCTTCACCATGGGGGGTGTACTTGTTGTGGCTGTTTGCACTAAAAAAGACTACATGGCTGTCACACTCCCTGAGCACCCACTGGCTGACTCATGTTGGGTGAGTTTTGACACATACTGTATAGGATACATAGAGGGGTTGCCAACATTTGTCCTCATTTAGCCTGTCCCAAATTAAAACCGATTCAATCCCAGATTGGTTTAACTACAATACATCGTTTTTCTATGCAATGCTGACTGGGCGTGTGACCCTGAAGAATCATTATTGTAGGAAATTAAAAAAAACTTCTGGAAAGTACAGTAGTTTAAAGAGGTTAGTGTGGTTGAATTAAAACTGTGAATTAAAACTGTGAGACTGTTTTCTTGACTTTGTCGTTGCTAAAAAATGATTGTAAAGTAAGAAATAAACTCAATTTGAAATGTAGTAAAATTATATTAGTAAAGTATTCCTTACTCTTATCCTCACCACAGCATTCGGTGGATATAGTCCACATACCAGGTCGTCGCCCATTTGGTCAGAACCTTGTAACCATATATATTGATGGTGAGCAGCGCAAAACTGCTCAGCTGCGCTTTCCATCTTTCAGTGAGGTAAGTGAAACTATCGTCTAATGTTCCTTAGAGAACTTTTTATTATATCAGAGTAGTTCCTCGCTTTCAATCTAACTTCCTCTGTTTCTTCCCCTTCCTGAAGCCTTTTACGTCCTGCTGCATCGGCTCTGCAGGCCACCGTACCACGATCACCACCACCTCCCCCAACCTGCCAATGTCCTCCTCCGCCAATGCATCAACATCAGAGTTTTCCTTCCCCGCTCATGCCCCCGCCCTTATCCGTTCCCAGTCCTTCCCAGCCTCTTTTGCAGGAGGCCGATGGGGGTCTCTGGGAGACTCCCCAGTGCACACCATCTCAGCGGGACTACAGGACACAGAGTGGGGAACACCTACGTCTTTGGACGGGCTGCTGGGCACTGCCTTTATCTGCCATGAGGCTCTGCAGCAAACTCAGACCAGAGCACTGCATGCTGCAGGTGGGTAACTTTCTCAGTCAAGGCACAAGAAAAAGAGGGAAAGACAATCTGTTGAAAGAATACTCCAACAATTATCATTTTGATGTACTCCAAGGTTTGTTTGCATAGTTTCTGACCTACATTGGTTTGTGTTCTCCATCACAGGCCCCAATAACGTGTCCTTATTCAAAGCGGATGGAGAGTTGTCGGATATAAACAGCAGGCTTCTGCTCTACTACACTCCACAGGTGAACCAATAAACGTCAGGGAAAACGTACATGATTTATTTCACTGCTTTGATTGTCATTATTAACATTACTTTTTACACTTTCTTTTATGATATATTTTTTTCAGGCCTTCAAGAGTCAGATTTGTCTGGACTTGTCACCTAATCACCAATATGATGGAAGGCTTACAGGACACCGGGTAGTCAACTGGGAAATTAAGGTTAGATATCATACCGTATATGACTGAAAAGGTCCTGAAATATCAGCAAGGATGTGTCCATTATGTCCGTTTATAGCATTTCTGATATAATAGAGCTCATGTGGAAGAATGTGAAAAGTTAAAATTCGATCAATTTTTCCCCCTGCAGGATGTTGTGAATGTGGTAGGGGGCATGGGGGTTTTGCTGCCCCTGCTCGAGCAGGTTTGTGAGGCAGAGCAGGCTTATAACGGCGGTCGGGAGATCTCAGACCTGCTGGGACCAGAGCTCACTTCCCCCAGAGGCCGGGCTGCCATGCTGCTGCCACTAAACAAGTCTGCAGGTCAGGTCCTGTTTAGTTCAGATATTCTCATTTTCTTGCATAATATGTTACATGCACTGATAGTATCTTTTTACTAATTAAACATTGAAGTATCATGAGTACATTTCTCCATGAGAACTAATTTTGATGTTGCTCTTGGTTTGGTTTGTTCAGTTGTAAAAGTTCAAAATTCTAAAAAATGATTGTCTGTGAAGTTCAGACTTGTTTTGAATAGCAGTGAGTCAGAACCTGCACATTGTGCATTATGCAAGACCTAACAGGAAGTGTCAGACAGTACTAGACATGAACCAAATACTATACCCTTCATAAAAACATAGCAAAGATTGTGAGATAAATTGCTAATGGATTAAATGTCAGCAGCAGCGTAGGCAAACAGTCAAAACAGTCGCATGCACAATTTCTGGCCTTGTGCACTGACGTCTGTAGAATTCAAACATGAACAATAGAGAATAAAAGAACAAAGTGTCCAACAAAAGTTAGACAAACACCTCGTCATATGACTTATGATTCATTTTGAGACAAGTGCTGTGTCATGTAAAAAAGAGGCCACCATGAGTATACAGGAAATCTTAAATGTTGTTTTGCCCCAATTTTTTTCTCTCAGAGGGCAGACTGGAGAGAAACAGCATCGCTGCCTTCCTGTTGATGGTAAAAAACCTGATTGATCATCACCCTGTCAATCAGGAGAGCCTGCTGCACTGCCACGGGCCGAGCATCATTGGAGCAATGCTCAGCAAAGTGAGTAGCCCACACATCGGTTTGCTCCAGCAAGTGGGAACTTTGTGCGGGTAGAACTAATTATCATCTGAAAGTGACTAGTTAACCTTTTCCATTGTATGAATGCTGTGTAATTGCTGTGTAATGAATGGGTACAATGTTGGTGGCAAGGATTCTTTCAGAATGACGGGATCACATGCTTGTGTGGGGGAATTTATGCAGAGTTGGGCAGACTGTAAGGTCTCTGAGACTGAGAACAAAAAATACCAGCTTGAAAATCTGTTGCTCAATAATTTTCTGTTGAAATTGTGCAAATTAAATGTAGATTCAAACAAATTACAACCTACCTATCATATAAGATCCAGTAAGTTGTGGTGCTACTCCTGTTCTGTACTCCTGTTCGCTAATGCTTAAATATACTGGAAAAGGATGCAGGAGGCCTGATTGATTAAGGACAATATATATTTGAGTTCACAAGCTGACATTGTCACACTGCTGGAATAGATGTGAATCTTTAAAGTTCTCAGCCTATTAGGATCACGTTGGTGCAACACAAGCGTTCTTAACGTGTAAAGGATATGTTGAAATACACAACAGTAAGGTGGAGCATCCTGAAAGGAAATCATGTCTTAATAATCTTGTGGAGTTGCCAGCTTTGGTTGTGGCAAAGACTGTAACAATCATATAGTATTATCTGGGCACAAACACTTCATCAGCCTTTAAGTGTTACTCAAATGAGAAACCCTTGTGTTGAGATCAATCTAAGTAAATGGAAACGTACTTAAACACAATTTAACACTAACACACTTAAACCCCTCTCCCTCTGTGCTCCCTCTCCTGCAGGTTCCTGGCAGTATGATGGACATGAACGTTTTAATGGCATGTCAGCTGCTGCTCGAGCAGGTTTGCAACGAGGGCAACAGTTTACTCCTACAGCAGCTCTATCAGCACCTGCTCTTTGATTTCCGCATCTGGACTAAAAGCCACTTTGCCGTTTGTCTGGGTAAGGCATAAGCGGCCCTTTTGTTGTTGAGTAATACACCTGTGACCCTTTTCATGTGTGCCAGAGCTGTTTGTGTCCCTTTTATTTGTATCTACAGCTTAAAAGCACCGTGGAGCACAGATAGAATACATTAATAATGTATTTAATTAAAATTAAATCTGTGCCTGAAGCTGCACTTTAGTACCTTTTTCTGTCATGCACTCTTTTGATATTAGCGTGCATGTTGGTTTGATATTTCTAAATGTCAAACTAAAAGGAGATGACGAAAGTGTTTTATTTCTTCCAAAGCTCATGTGCAGTACCTGTCGTCAGTGATCAACAAGGGAAAGCAGCGCATTAAGAGGAAGTATGGCGTCCAGTATATTCTGGATACCATTCGCACGTTCTACAGGTGAACCTTTGACATCCACAATAGGGTTATTTATGTAGAGACAAAGATCAGTTAAGTGGTTAAAAAGTTAGCGTAAATTTGCTTTACTTTTTGTAATTTATTCCAAACCATGAACATTTCAGTCCATAAAAAGAATACTTATTTATTTCCGTATATCTTTGTCTATAGTGTGGAGAAAGATGGCAGCCCTCTGTCTGATGAAAAGCAGAGGATTCAAACTTCTCTGTTTGGGTTGCTGAAAGACTTTCTCAAGTCCCCCACGCCAGAGGAGCTTCACAGCGTCCTCGCCTACATTTTGACTGCAGGAGAGGAGCAGCAGGTATGTTTTTAATGACGTTTCTTCAGTGAGTTATCACTTGACCTTTTCAGAGGGATATTTAACTTCAGCCCCTGAGTTAACTACCTTTGATCATCCACAGATCCTTTTGGATTCTCATGTTTTGGCATCTCTGTGCTTTCAGACTCCTCTTGTGAACTGCTTCAAGTTTAACCATTCCTTATCCATGTTTCAGGATACTTTCTTATGATTTGTCCTTGTGATTAATTTCTCTTTCTTATGTAGGTGGTGAGGGCATTGGATGTGCTGTATGACCTGTTGAGGAGCAGCCCTCCTCGTGAGCAGGTGCAGGCTGTGCTGCTTGAATGGGGTGTGGAGCAGCTGTACTGCTTGCTGCTCACTCAGAGCTTCGGAGACGAGGCCAGAGAGAGGGTCTTCAGGGTTAGAACACACTTCTTTTGATCATTGTCTTGTAATTCATACTGCTGTGCTATTTATGATCAAGTAAGAAAAGTGACTTGCATTAAACTTACAGTTCCCCTTGAATTTGCAGGTTTTGTATAAAATCCTCAAGAGCGAGCGGGTGTCTGAGCGTAATAAACAGCGACTAAAGCTGAAGGACTTCGGATATCTGGGCCTGGTGTTCTTACTTGAAAACTTCCCAGTGACCATGACGACAGTGCGATGTCTGTATGAGCAGGTCCTAGCTACAGGTAATGCCAAAACAGCCTGTTCCTGGTATTTATTGAGTTTAAAAGAGACAAAAAAGAAACATATCTGAAAGTCGAAGCTGCTGGAAAACTCGTTTTTATACAAAATGACCTGTCAATTTTGGTTTTCCATTTTTTTGACTCGCCATGAATTCCTATTAGGCTGCAGGGTGGTGCAGTAGTTAGCGCTGTTTCCTCACCGCGAGGAGGTTCCTGGTTCATTCCATTCGGATAGGAGCCTCTCTGTGTGGCGTTTGCATGTTCTCCCTGTGCATGTGTGGGTTTTCTCCCGTTACTCCGGCTTCCTCCCATAGTCCAAAGACATGCTTGTTAGGTTAATTGGTGACTCTACATTAGGTGTGAGTGTGGCTGGTTGTCTGTCTCTATATGTCAGCCCTGTGATTGACTGGCGATCAGTCCAGCCTCTCGCCCAATGACAGCTGGGATCGGCTCCAGCCCCCCCCCGTGACCCCGAACGGGAAAAGCGATATAGATAATGGTAGATGGATGGATGAATTCCTATTAATGCACTGACCTGAATGTTTCTTAAAGCGACTATTTAAATTAGGATTACTCATTCAGGTGAAACACAGACACAGATTTTTAACACTTCCAATTCATCATGTCAATACATTTAAGCATGCTCAACCTTAAATCAACTGAAAATGCATCAACATGAGATTTGTCTGCAGGCATGCAAAGAATACAATTTATAAGACAAAGTAAGTTTCTTGTACTCACTGAATGACTAATGAATTAATATTAACTTGAGTTTAGATTAAGTATTTAAAAAAACAAAAAACCTTCCTCTGGAAATCAACAGCTGCTTAGTGAGTGATCTTCTTTGTTAATATGAGACCAATCATGTAGTCCCTCTATAGGTTAACGGCGAATAAAAAACAACTTTAAAGACAGTTATAGAAATTGTGTAGCAGACTTAATAAACAAAGTAGTTCCTTTATTGATTAATGCATAGTGGAAATACCTGCTATTCCCTTCAAATAACTTCAAATAAATCAAACATTTGAACAAATTCTTCATGCAAACTAGCAAGTACTGTTCAAATTTTGAAAGGTTATGAGTAAAGTCATGAATATTCCCAATCTTCAAAGCCAACAGATGAGTAAATAATTTGAATTTGAATTGATATACATTTTCTGCTACTTCACAGATCACAACCCGAATTTCAGAGACCTGCTGGCTGTGGTCTCTCTGTCCCATCAAGCTGAACTCACCGTCCGCTTAGATGTCTGTCGTAAGGTTAGTGTGCTCACATGATTTGTACTGAATACTGAAGCATATTTAGTAGGGCTGGGAATCCAATTCGATTCGATTTCGATTCTTGGGATTTTAAAACAAATTTGGATTCATGATTCATGATTCAAAGTCTATTTTTGAATGAGTACGTACTTCAGGAACTACTCCAGTGATCTGTGAGATTGGCTGAATTTCTTGCTGCTCCATTTGGCATTCTGCTGAGTTAAAGAGCTAGCCTGAGCACTTAGCAGGGAGTGACTGATTCGCCCCCCCAAAACATAGATTTTTGGTAGTTATGAATCTATTTAAAATCTCAGAAATAAGAATCTCAATTTTTATATGAATCGATTTTTATACCCACCCCTAATATTTAGTATCTAACTTTGATGACAAGCTCTACTTCTGCTCCTCTCTAACCCCCTCAGCTCTTTCATCTGATCTACTCCAACGAGGATTATGTGAAGCAGCTCGCTAAGCAGCCCGGCTGGCAGGACATTCTCACCAAACTCTATGTAAAAGAGTCCTATGAGTACCGCCCCGCCAGCATTTCAGACTCTGGCACCCACAGCTCCTATGAACAAAACTACCGGCCACCATTACGCAGAGATCAGTCTCTGGCCATAGAGGACACAAACATCTTCCTGAGCTACCAAATCTCAGAAGACATCGATGACGAGGAGGGGGATGAGGGTGGAAGACGAGATATGTCTGAGGGATTTTCTGATTTATCCCAGTCACCTTCAAGTGGAGGGACGCTAAAAAACTACGCCGGCTCCCTTCATTTTAAGTCGTTTGATTCAGTGGAACAGGGGAGCCACTCGTCCTCCATCTCTAATGCGGTGGATATCAATTCATCTCGCCCCGATGAGGAAGGGAGAGACTACCAGCCCCTCTCCCCCTTTGGTACATCACCCTTTGAAGTGGATATGGGAGGGATGGGTGAGACAGGCACACACACTCCTGTAGGAAGTCTGACAAACACGCCATCTCCTCTAGAGCACTTCAAACCTTTTCCACCTCTCAGACCCAGAAAGAGCTCCAGTCTGTCCAACGTGCTGGATGATACAAGCTATGGGACAGACCCCCCTACTGGGGATACAATATCCAACACCTCAAACCCACAGGTACTGCTCTTCGTGTTCAGATTTAACATATCAAGATAAATCCTGATTTAGAAGCTGTTTGTTTTTTAATTTGAAATAGTAGACATCTTTTTTTGTCAGAAATTGCTGCTAATTGTTTATTACATTTTAGCAGACACCTGAGGAGGAGCTCTGCAATCTACTGACCAACATCATCTTCTCGGTGCTGTGGTGCCGCAGCAGGATGGAGGGGACCGAGGATGTGGTGTGGAGAGAAAGAGGGCAGGTCTTCTCCGTTCTCACCAAACTTGGCTCCTCCTCCCAACTTGTCCGCCCTCCTGATGAAATAAAACGAAGGTCAGTGAAGAAAGTGATTTTCCCATAGAAAACAGACACATTGAACCAGAATTGAAGAATCCTCACAAAGGAAGACACACTGTGTTCCTCAACCCTCTGTCTAAATATCCATAAATGATTTCCTTTCATACTGGAGTGATGAATTAAAAATGCTTTTTTTTCCACTCTGCACGGCAGTCTTTTAGAGATGATGCTGGAGTCATCTCTGTCAGACCTGAGGGAGGCCCAGGGAGCTTCTCTGCCTTTCTGTCCCAGTCTGGTTCGGCTCCTCAGGCTCCTGCAGGACTTTTTGTTTGCTGAGGGTACAAACAACCACACCCTGTGGAGTGAAAAGGTATATCACAGATTCTTCCTAAAACAAATGTATGTGTGACAAACTCTAAAGGTTCTAAAGGTTAGTTGACTGAAAACACAAGGGAAAACAAGGGGAAGAATCCAAGGATTTTGTTATCTTATCTCTTAGAGCTTAATGTTGTGGTGTAAAACTTATAGCAATATCCATATTAGAACAAGCTAAGACCAGCTGATGCTTTTAGTAGTATAGACTTAAAAACACTAGTTGTATCTCAGATAATCTCTGCTTTATTTATTTACTTGAAATGATGCAACTCTACTAGATTGTAGATGTAAATAATACTATTAATCAATCAAACATCTTTATTACACAACAAAATATAACTTATATTTCACAATAAAAGGGGAAAGTTTTACTTTACACCACGATAAAACAACATTTGGCTGAGAAACAATCCACACTGAATCCTTAATTAGAAGCCGTGGCTCTGCTTTTTAATAATTGAATGAATTTTTTTAATTAAATTTTAATATGCAAAAACCAATTATTTTCAATTCAAGATGATGTATGGACTTAAGAACCGGTTAACCATTGTGACAAAATGTTCTCGTGTTTTTGCTAGGATTAAGATGAGAAGAAAGATGTGAGTCTAAAGTTAGTCTGTTAAAAAGAAGCTGCAGCTAGCAGCTATTTAGCACAATGCTAACATTATGCTACTGTTTGTCTTCCAACCAAGACCAGCACATGAAACCCTTCAAAATTGTCACTCATTGTAACACTTTTATTGTTTTGTTGTACTGAATGACTTAATGAGAAACAGCATGATGAGCTTGTTGTATCTTTATACAGACCCAGAGAAGCTATATTCTAAACCTCATTTATTGTAGCTCTCGGCAACAAAAAGAAGAAGCAAAAATGCGCTTATTATCCTTTAATTTGGTTTTTGGGGTCAAGTGAGATAGTCAATCACAGCCCTGAATTAAATTGTGTCTCTCTTGATGTCTAATGCTAGTTATTAGCTTACAGTTATTAGTTTAGATTAGCATGACAGCTGCCATCAAATGACTACAGTACTGACTGTAGGAGTACATCACATACCAGTACAGCAGACTGCACATTTGCTTTCTATAAATACTCAACACAAGAGGGATTTAAAAAAAACAACTGCTGAATTGAAAAGAAGTCACTGCTCACAGAAACATACAGTCCACATGTATTTTCTCTTTATTTTATTCTCTGGTATAAAATGCTCAGTTCATGACATTGAAGGTCTTCCAAGAAATTAATGAACTTTATTTTCAAAGAAATGTATTAAGTTGGGGCTATGAAGTTAATTCATTTAGATACAAAATACAAATATGAATGTCAGAGCAAATATTCAGTATTTGAAAGCCATTAGGTTAGGTTAATTATGTTGATATAAGAGGAGAGACTTAAGTCATCACACTATGTGCAGCTGGGTGTGGTTGTCGTCAGTTGGTGTTTATTATCAGGGGAAATGTTTCCGTCTTTTCTGACTGCAGGGTGGAGAGTCATGGTTGGGTGTAGGTAGCATCTGAATCACCTTTTTAAATGCAGGTTAAGCTGTATAGCGTACTGAATCGCTGAAGGTTGTTGATGCTAGGAGGTGTGGAAACAGGTCTAGCCTTTCTCTAGAACCTTTTGTTAACTGTTGATGTTATGTTGCAGATCTTTGAGGGGGTGGTGAACCTGCTGGACAGGTTGCAGGCTTGGCATAGCACCCCTGGCAGCCCCGGGAACACCGAACTAAAGGAAATGGCCCAGATTGGCCTACGAATCATCACGGCGTACATCCATCAGCAGCTCTCACCGGTCAGAAAATTGTCTTGTCCATCACCCAGTTGACCAAAAAATGTCAAATATGTCTCACTGTGTTTCACAACCCAAACACCTGTGTAACTGTACTTTGAAGAAAACGAATTTAAAGGGGTTTAAAATATTTATTTAACATGATAAGCACCCTCAGATAGGCCAGTGTAGCAATACCAATCCTTCTATGGCTCTCTTTTCAGTCATTCCTCTGAGGGAGTGTTCAGTGTGAAAGGGCAGCTCCTCTCTGAGTTATGACTGATTCTAATGCTGCTCCGTCTGTGGGATTGTGGGATAAAGCAAGCGGTCATAAACAAGCTGACCATAAGGCTTTCCATCACATATTGCTAGGTCAGTCTCCAGTGGCACGGGTCCCCCTTAAGCAGTTTGTTTTTTAAATGTCAAGTCTGAAATAAATTAAACTTAATTGCATCCTGACATAGCAGCTTTGGCTTACTTTGTAAATAGCCGAGTGCTTCTTAAGTAGAATATTAATTCAATGTATTTAAACATTCAGTGCCATTGTTACATCAATTATGAGGTGCTTATTTTTCACATGTACGATTTATTTTTCTTCTTCTCCACTTAATTTCAAAGGGAGGTAATGTAGGAACTTAAGAGATGGAGATGTTTCGTATAGAGTATGTGGGTTATTAAATATGATGCTATACTATGAATTAAACCATCCAGTATATTGAAAATATGCAATATCTCCTCAAAATACACCAGCATGAAAACAGCTATTGAGTTAATAACAGGGGTCCACTGCCCAACATACATTTCTGATACTCGTATCACATTTGCTCATACATGTTCTGTACTTATGTAAAAACTTGATCTTCTACTTTAAATAATAAGATGCTTTGACGAGGGGGTTTTTGACCCAAGCAAAGGATCTGCTTTAGTTCTCCTGCAATAATTAAGACCTGCTTGACAAATATGTGTTCTCTTAAAGGGTGTAGATCAGGCCTTTCCAATAACTCCTTGAGAAGAAAAAAAGAGCAAAGAGACTTTAGAAAAATGTTATCTGTTGGAGCGGTAAAGCTCAGATTTCCACAAAGTGCTTTTCTAATCTTAGTAGGATGTTGTTTAAATAAGCACAGTGTTGCATTAAACACTTCTCATAAATTCCTTTGGATAAACAGCCTTTATAAAATCTTTAAATATAACATGCATTTCTGTCATCAACATCAAATAACTTACTAATTGGCCATAAAGCCTACTAATACATTTTTTACCTTCTAATTTTCAATTCATTTACTTGTGTTATCTTTATTATCTTCATCTACAACGTGAGAGGTCAGTAGGTCTATTTTTTCAAAGCAGTTATTTAAAAAATAAAGATTACATTTTCATAATTACAATATTTTATAAATGACTGAAGGACTGATGCGAGGTCATGTTACTGCCAGATTATTCTCAAGGATCATCAATTAATTAGGTGTGGTGTTCTGTAGATCCTTGGAAGACGTAATTATGTATATTAATCTGTTTTTCATATCTCTATAAACTTTCTGAATGGGGTATTAGTATGGATTTTACCAATGTATCTACCTCTTCCCCCTCTTCAGGTGCGTGAAATGGCCTTTTTGAAGCTCCACAGTCTTCTACAAACAGTGCTTCCTCTCAGCTGGGAGGAGGTGTGCTTCCTGCTCGGGCACCTTGGCTCCCCCCTGTGGCCAGAAGGTGTAATTGATGGCAACAATTGTGGAAATGCAGAGACTTTCTCCCAACTGGTCCCGATTGTGCGTACGCTGCTGGACCAGCACACAGAACCCAAGGCTCTCCAAAACTTATTACCAAACCTGCCCATCACTAACGGCAGCGCCACCTTCGCCCAGGACCTGAAGGCTTACTGTCACACATCAGAGTGGCATGAGTTTTTCCAACAGCAGGTCAGTGTTTTGGATGACGTTGTGCATTTAAAAATAGATTGAATTTATCTTAAGCTTAAGGAGGCTGGAGAATATCTTCTCCAGTGTTTGGTAAAACTAAACAACTAAAATAAACCATCTTAAGTCAGATACTGTTGGTCAAGTTCTTTATCCCTTAGGCAGGGGAACACTTGAGTACTGCTCTGATCTATCAAATCCTTATGGGTGGCCGAGAAACCTCATCCAAATTTCAAAAAATGTTTTTATAAGCTAACAAAAGTAAAGACAAAACAACCCAAAACTCCCAAGTGTCTTCTAGCTGACCTTCAGTGTATTTTAAGTAGACGTCAGTTTATTCTCAAACTTAAAGCTGACATGTTTCATGAACAGACACCAGACAGGCTGAGCACCAGCTGAGAAGTGGATTTATCATGGCTGTGTGTGACAGTGCGTGTTCATGAATCAGTTTAGTTTAGTTTACGTCTGTATACAGATCCTGTGATATATTAACCATCATGGCATACATTTGGATGTCGTGACAGTTAAGTTTTAGTGTGTCTGCATTGGAGGCTTTGCATTTGCTTCAAACAAATGTTAAGAGGAGTTCTATATATTTATGCACTTGTATACTGTATTACTTTGTATGAAATGGTAAGGCAGTAAGTGGAAGGAAAATAACCAGAGACAGGTTTAAATTAAGTGGTTGTATAAAAAAAAACCTCCTTCAAACATAAATGTGTTTGTACTGCATATGAGAATAATCCTGTTTTATTCACATTATATGCAATCTTCTTCCTTTTTTTATTTAAATATTTCACTTTTACATATAAACAAGTTTATACTTATATAGATTTGCAAATTATACTATAATTTGAATGAGTGCTTTACTGTCCACCTTTTGAAAATCTGCTTTTAGGTTCAGCCCACTATGGAGCTGTATGAGCTGGACACGTTTGGGAGGAGCCATGACATCATGTCCAATTTCTGGAACTCTTGCTTCGATGACCTGATGAGTACAGCTTTTAAACGGGACAAAGACCGATCAGACAGCAAGACCAAGTTTCAGGTTATAAAGCTTTCGGGCTTCATGCAACAAACACTTTAATAGCTTAGATGTTTCACATCCCTGATCTGGTTCTTGTGTATGTTTGTGTGGGAGCAGGAAGTTATTTTGGACCCCTACCTGAAGCGTGTGAGGAGTGAGAACAGCAGGTACTTCAGTGGGCAGAAACAGATCTCCAGCCAGCAGGGGGTGATGTTGCAGCACTGGAGAGCTCTCCGCAGACTTCTGACCAGTGAGAGAGGAGCATGGGCCAACAGGTACGGTATTTTTAAAATATGTCTGTCTCTGCACTACTCTTGATTACATTTAAGAGCCAAACATCTTTTCAAAGGTTAATAAAACATTATGAAACAGTTTATCTGGAACCAAACTGTCCTTTTGCTGAATGTTTATTCTTTTCTTTGCCGTATTTTTCACAGAGTTCAACCAGAGGTGAAACTGAAACTGTCTAGTGCGGAGACTTACTCAAAGATGCGTCTAAAACTTGTGCCCAACAACAACTATGATCCTCACATTGAGGCCAGTGCCCAGAGGGATAACATGGGTATAAACAAAATAACTTTCCTCTTTTGCTCATGTAAGCAATATAGAGTTGCAGTAGAGTAAAGGTGTTATTGTTTAATCTTTAGGAGCTGACAGTCCTCGTAGCTCTGAAACCCTCCCACTGGCTGTTGCAAAGGAAGCAAAAGTAAGCGACATGGAGGACGACCGGTTAGGAGAAGAGGATGTTGTCTTTTTGGATGATAAGTGAGTCTCCAGTATCAAGTTTTGTGCACAAAACATAAAGACACACATTGCATGAATAAAGCTCACCGGTTTTGACAGGCTATACGTAAAAAAAACCAGACCTTGAAAATATTGTACTAAAAATGTCTTGAAAGTTATGTTCTGTTATGTCTGCTTGTATTTGTGTAAATGAACTGTAGATCATATCAAGTTTAACTTTCCCATGCGTTCAGGGCGGAGGGAGAAGACGAGAGCCAAAAAGAAAAACTGGTTCTGTCTGAAGATTGTGAGCTCATCACCATCGTGGCGGTGGTGCAGGGTCGCCTGGAGGTCACCACGCATCATCTTTACTTCTATGACGTCAGTAGTGAGAAAGAAGAGACAGAGGAAGGTAAGAAAATATGTGATCATTGAACATCACATCTTTTTGACTGCTATTGAAAGGATCCTTTCAAAAGTGAATACTATCTGTGTCTTTAGGAATCGGGTTTGATTTTAAGAGGCCCCTGTCTCAGCTCAGAGAAGTCCATTTGAGGCGCTACAACCTGCGGAGGTCTGCGCTGGAGCTTTTCTTCATAGACCAGGCTCATTACTTTATCAACTTTAAAAAGAAGGTGAAATTCAACTCCCTTTGCTATGTATACAAAATCATTGAAATGATACGGAGGCTCAAATTCTTCCTATCTGCTCTTTTAGGTACGAAACAAAGTGTACTCGAGGATTCTGGGGCTGCGGCCTCCAAATCTCTTCTACTTTGGCTCTCGCTCCCCACAAGAGCTGCTAAAGGCATCCGGACTGACACAGGTATTTAAATCAGTTTCTATGAAACTTCACTATAATTATCATCTGACTTGTAATTGTTGTCTTATAATAACCTAATGCTGATGTGTTGAACAGAAATGGGTCTGCAGAGAAATCTCCAATTTTGAGTATTTGATGCAGCTGAACACCATTGCTGGACGCACTTACAACGACTTGTCGCAATATCCTGTGGTGAGTTCTCTCCTTCTCCCCTCATTGTGAAGGCTTTAGTTAGTTTGAGGAGGCATTATGTTGCAATTTGTATTTTCCTGTCCTCTTCAGTTCCCCTGGATCTTGTGTGACTACACCTCTCCGGTTCTGGATCTGGAGGACCCGTCGGTTTTCAGGGACTTGTCCAAACCCATAGGTGTGGTCAACCCTCGACATGCACAAAATGTCAGAGAAAAGTAAGTGGTTAGTTAATCAAACTGTGCGATGGATTTTCACTCTTCATTGTATTTTTGGTTGCTGATGAATGGAAAAGAAATGAAGTGATACATTTTAAATGTCAAAGGAGTGAAACTGTGTGACATCTTATATTATGAAAAGACTAAGATATCTTTGATCAACCATGAGCTTCTGTTAGACAACATCAACGTTAGCATACAGCCACTTCCTGTAGCATATAACATTGTGTTAGCAATGAATGTCTCACTATTATTAAGTTAACTAGGAATTTTAAGATGTATTGTTGATTCCTGTAACACTAACAGTTAGTAATATTAGCTTCTAGCCAATTTCAAGCTAAGTGTTGCATTTGCTAGTAAGTAGCTAAATGCTAATGCTAGCTGTTGTCTGAAGATATGGCTGATCAGTTAAGCCAGTTAACTGAAACCTCTGGATTTTCACTCTTCATTATACTTTAAGTTGCTTATGAATTTAGAGGAAGTGAAATGATTCTTTTTTATTTTCAGTTTTTAAAAGAGTAAATCCGCTGCTGTGTCATGTTATATCTCAGATATGTTAGGTGTCAAAACCCAGCAATAATACCTGACAATGCCACACACACAGTCTATTGCTCTAACCAATAATCACTTTTCTGTTAGGTATGAAAGCTTTGAGGACTCAACAGGCACCATTGACAAATTCCACTATGGCACTCATTACTCTAATGCAGCAGGAGTCATGCACTACATGATCCGCATGGAGCCCTTCACAACTCTACATATCCAGCTGCAGAGTGGCAGGTGGGAGGGCTGACTGGTTTCTCAATACATCATCAAAAATGTCCTGCTATTTTGGGGTCTCATATTGGTGCTTGATGTGGTCATTTAGGTTCGACTGTGCAGACAGGCAGTTCCACTCTGTAGCGGCAGCCTGGCAGGCTCGCATGGAGAGTCCTGCTGACGTCAAAGAGCTCATCCCAGAGTTCTTCTACCTCCCTGAGTTCCTGCAGAACTTGAACGGTGAGGGAAATTGAGCATTAAAACAAGTCAGATTTAAAATGTATGTTGTTGATATACATATATTATCTAATAAAGTAGGCTAATGTACTACTGCTTTCACTGTTGTAGGCTTTGACCTGGGACATTTGCAGATGTCTCAGGAGTCGGTGGCAGATGTTCTGCTACCTCCCTGGGCGACATCAAGAGAAGACTTCATCAGGAAACACAGGAAAGCCCTGGTGAGTCCACACAAACAGCCAATAAATCATGCACTAATTGTTGTAATAAGAAATCTTTTTAAAAAGACAACAACCTGCAACTTGAACAACAGGAAAGTGAGCATGTGTCAAATCACCTCCATGAGTGGATCGACCTGATCTTTGGTTACAAGCAGAGAGGAGAGGAGGCTGTGAACGCTCTCAATGTCTTCTACTACTGCACTTATGAGGGTAAGGCAAAAGTGAACACTGTTTTAATCGTGATAGAAGTGGCCAATTAATTTTTGTTTTCTTGTGCTCCTCATGTCCTCTCTAGCTGTTGTGATTGAACAGTGATTGTGTCTGTTTTTTGACGAGACTCACTCTTGCTTATCCTTTTGCTCCTCTGCAGGTGCCGTGGATCTGGATGCGATTGTAAATGAGACAGAGCGTAAAGCCCTGGAAGGAATCATCAGCAACTTTGGACAGACTCCCTGCCAGCTCCTCAAGGTACAACCCCTGGAACAAATTGAAGCAAAATCTTATTTGGGGACAGAAGTTTATATCACAAAGCATATAATGACATAAAACAGGTTAACTTCCTCTGCCTTCCTCAGATTCTTCTTCTTCGTAACATTGATTTACTCAGGTTTGTCCCATTGAGATTAAGAACCTCTTTTCCAAGGGAGACCTGGCCAGGACAGTCATCAGCAAAAACACAAAGTTACAGACAGAGACACAAAGGGAGACAAAGTACAATTTACAAAACACTAAAATTGCATTAAAAGTGAGTCAAATCTGGGAGTAGTTGTTCAAACAGTTGAGCTAAAATGACTACATCCTATACAATCTGCTTATAGGTCTTTAATTTTACATTTTCAAACATTGAATGACACCAGCTCCTTGAGTTTCAAGTCATTCTACAACAGATTCCAAGGTGAGGGTGCAGAATACGAGAACACGCAAAAGCCCTTTACCTAATTTTTGTCCGAGCATTTACAAAAGAGATCCTATGAACGCTAAGAATACTGTCTGGGACTCTTCTGCATGATGAAAACACACTATTACAAGGTTTAGGACTAAATACATCTTGGAAGAGATAAAGTGTTTCCAAAAGAGTTGTGGAAAATATGTCAGGGAGAGACTAGAGCGAAAATACAACAACATTAATGAGGTTAAGTAAGATATGACAACATGACAGGGTTATTTGTTGGATCCACAAAGTCCCTCTCAGCCTTATATATAACAAAAGTAATTCCTTCCATACCATAGATAAAATTGACTGTAGCGATCAACTCCTGAATTGTGAGTGTTAAATAAAATCCTTGATTATCAAAGAAGTGATGTTAAGTTGTGCTTATCACATTCCTACCTTCCTCCAGGAACCTCATCCTCCTCGGATGTCAGCTGATAACGCAACAAGGCGGCAGGCCCGTCTGGACACTTTGCCCCCCAATATCTTTGAGCAGCTCACAAAACTCCGACCTTTTGTGGAGGTGGGTTTGAAGACACATCTTAGTCCTGTCATGATCTCCTTATTCCTTGAAAAATATAAACCGACACTTTTTCACTTTGTATGAATGTCATTGTATCTGTGTGTTTGTATCTCAGGTTGTAAGTGATGGACTCCCTCTGGTCCAGGCGGTGGTTCCAAAGAACCAGAACCGCTCCTTCATCATCCAGGGTTCAGACATACTGGTATAGTTCTTCACAAAAAAAGGTTTTTGTGTTAGATAACCCATGTTTGCATTTTGGAATCATGGAACTTTTCTTTTGCAGGTGACTGTGAGTTCAAACGGGTTGATCGGGACACACAGCTGGCTACCATACGACAAAAACATCGCCAACTACTTCACCTTCACCAAGGATCCAACAATAGCCAATCCCAAGTGAGTGCCTTCAAGAAAAATACACATATGAAATGTATAATCATAATGTAATCAATATTTACTCTCCCTAAAACGTCTTACTGTTTCAAAAGATGAATGAACTTTCCTTCCAGGTGAATGAGAGCAGAACATCTGTCTTACAACCCTTTGTGAGGCTTCAAAGTCTAATTAACGGAATTCTCTTTTAATGGATCTCATATGTATCTGGCCTTTAGTGTGGATCCCATAAACACTAAATAAATCAGGATTAGAACCATTTGAATTCTGGGTTTCATGTTGGTTGTAATTTTTGCAGATGTTATGACAGTTTAATGTGCAGAGCATACTTTTCCTATGCATTTAAGCCAGAGCTCACTCGTACTTTTTTTCACAGGACGCAGCGTTTCTTGAGAGGACCTTTCGCTCAGGGGATGGAGATCAGTGCTCAGGTTCTGGTGGTGTCCAACGACGGCCGTCTGCTGTTTAGTGGAGGACACTGGGACTGCAGCCTGCGTGTCACCCAACTGGGGAAGGGCAAGCTGGTGGGCAGGATCTGCCGTCACATTGGTTAGCTCTCATTTATCTCTTTTTTTTTAAATAAATATGTATATATGCCTTCTTTCGATGTTACATATTAATCTGTGCATATATTTACGTGTTCCATATAGACGTTGTTACGTGCTTGGCGTTGGATCTCTGTGGTATCTACCTCATCTCTGGTTCAAGGGACACATCCTGTATTGTGTGGCAGGTTCTACAGCAGGTACACATCCTCAGATATCTTTGTCTGTTGTGCTCACATTTTTTTAAGCTGTCATTTATGTTACAGTTCCACCCATTGATCCTGTTTGCTTTTTGTCCCTCAGGGTGGCTTCTCCAGTAGCCTGTCTCCTCGGCCAGTGCAGGTTCTCTGTGGACATGACCAGGAGGTCACCTGTGTGGCCATCAGCACAGAACTGGACATGGCTGTCTCAGGATCTAAGGTCAGCAAAATCACATAGGATAAACAGGGAAGGACCCACACAGCCACAAAAGTGACAAAAAGCAAACACAGAAACGT
Source organism: Tautogolabrus adspersus (assembly GCA_020745685.1). Taxonomy (NCBI): domain Eukaryota; kingdom Metazoa; phylum Chordata; class Actinopteri; order Labriformes; family Labridae; genus Tautogolabrus; species Tautogolabrus adspersus. The sequence continues at coordinate 12,031,536 of CM036542.1, forward strand.
GTATTACAAAAGTTTTTGGTCCCCAAAATCACTTGTTTTCCTCCAACCAACCCAAACCCAAAGAATATTAAGCAAAGGCAGTGTTCAAGGTTTAAAAAGGGACATACACAAAATCAACAACAACAGAGAGAAAACAATTAAAACGCTACTGGTAATAAATACCTTTTCTTCAGATCACCTCCCAGGAATCCCCTTATTGACATGAAACAACTGGACTTAGACAAAATAACTTCAATATATATGTTGATTTCCTCCATCATCCCTGATGAAATCTGCCAAAAAAGCCAGAAGTAAACTTAAATCACATTTATTAAGACAAATGGCATCATAAGAATTCACATTATAGTATAGATAAACATATTAATGTAGTAATCTTAACAAGTAAGCAAGTAAATACATGAAAGAAGTGCTGAAACCCAGTTAATCACTAATACTTACAATAAATCACCTTTTTAAACAATGTCAAATGAAGGGCTGAAACAGAATTATTTTTTCTTATTTATTAGAAGAACTGATGAATCAAGCTTCCTTTAATCCGACCATCAATCCAAAGGCCAAATATGTTTGTGAGAAGAAATGAAAAGGAAGAAAAAAAAACATTTTTGCTCTTTAGTAACCTTTAAAAGCTTTTATATAAGAAGGCTTTGATTTTCTCTTTTATACTGTTTGAGTTCTGAAGGTTTGTGATGGTGTTAAGTATGTTGTTTCAATAAACACAATATGTCTGCTTGGACGGTCTCCGGGCAAACTGTGATGTGGATCATTAGCAGAAAGAATGTGATCCGTACAAACTACAGGAAACAACCACAGAACATACGGACTTTATAGGCACAGGAGACAGATGTTTGCTGCTTATAGCCAGCGGTTGTTCTTGGCTGGGAAGCTTAGTGTAACAACATTAACCAAAGGCAAACCTCAGTCTTGGATGACTCTTCTTTGAACTATTTTTGTTGATTTCCTTCTAAATGGTATTGAAATTAGAGAAGAGTCATGGCACAGTAAAAACGATTATGACTAGCTGCAGCTTGAGGAGCTTTACATTTCTCTAATTTGGCTGCCTAAAAGCACGAAAGGTTACAAAAACAGCTACAAGATAGCTGCTTGTGGGTCCATATTGCTTTTGTTTAAAAGGCCTGGTTTTCATTTTAAGACAAAGAAATAGTGCGGATGCATCCTCCCTGACACTCCCTTGCTCTTTTTCTGTGTGTCAGGACGGGACTGTGATCGTACACACTGTCAGACGAGGCCAGTTCCTGCGAACACTGCGGCCTCCTGGTGACAGCTGTGTGCCTACACAGATCTCCGAGCTGCAGGTGGGCATGGAGGGGCACATTGTGGTGCAGACCTCGCTGGAGGAACACTCTCACAGAAAGGTACGTTCATATATATAGTTCAGTGCATATACAAACAAAGGCAGAAACAAAAGCTTACACTAGTTTCTCAGCATGTTTATTCTGAATATTCTAATTATGCTTCTTCCTACAGGGCAAGTACTCCATTCATGTTTACTCAGTGAATGGCTGTCTGCTAGCCTCCTCCAGTATGGAGGAGAAGGTGACTGCTATCCACTTAGTGTCTGAGTACATCATCCTGGGGACAGTGGAGGGCAGCCTTCACATACGAGATTTATGCAGGTAGAAAAAAAGAGAACAGTTACATTTTTTTTACCAATTTGCAGCATTTGTTCAAAACTCAGAGTCTAAAACTTAAATTTTCCTGGTCTTACTCCTTTGTGTTCGTTAGCCTGGATGCTCCAGTACCACCTCTAGCCTTAAAGGTTCCTGTGAGGAGTGTGTCCGTCACCAAAGAGTTCAGCCACATCCTGGTGGGACTGGAGGACGGGAAGTTAATCGTGGTGGGGGCAGGGAAGCCGGAGGAGGTGAGAAGCAGATCAAGTGTTTATGATATGCGTGAGTGTTGAGCTGGTGCATGTGTGTGAGGAGGAGGAGAAGAGGGGATAGTAATCATATGCTAAGTACTTGCTGACAACCAGGTTTTTCAGATGATAATGGAGCGACTTTTCGTCTCATGTCTCTGTTTTAGCCCTCAAGTGAAGATTAACGTTTTCTCTCATGTTCTCAGGTTCGCACAGGACAATTCCCACGGCGCCTGTTCAGCACACGTCGCATCTCTCAGGTGTCCGCAGGTGAAACTGAATATAATCCCACGGAGAATGCTGGGAAATGAGATGAACAATGATTAAGGACCTTTAAGGACTCATACCTGCTGCAAGATGCACACCAGACTCAACGCGGCCTTCCTTCCATCCTCTACATGCTGGGAGACAAACTGTCTGCCTCAGCCACTGATCCCTCTGAGAGAGAAACCAGACACTGAGCACTTTCTTTATCCTTAAATGATATGATATTTTATTGTGAATAGACTTATGCACTGTTTTTAATCAGCATCATTCCAAAGAGTGGCCTTGTTTTGTTTTGTGAGTCATATTTCAGGGATGTGACTCATGACACACAGAGAGAAAAGTAACTCTGTGAACTCTGCAGACTCTGTTTCTTTTCTTGTCAGAGGAACAGCTGTGATCCCTGCGCTGTGGAATGTCTCAAAGCCATTGATTGGCAATGGCACCTTCTTAAAACTCCTGGACACTTGAAAAATATTGTAAATGTTGCTCGAGATTTCCACATGGCAATACTGCTAACCACCACAAGAGGGTTGACTGTAAAGAAAGACATTTGGTAAACTGATCACTAGTGAAGCACGTGCCCCATTACTATATTTCTGCTGTCCTTTAGGCTCTAAGCGATGAAAACCTGTTACAATTAAAGCAATAAGTGCTTTAATGATTAAGTATGTGAAATATATTCACTTTTTATCATGATCATGGAGCTTGAATAGAGAGTCTTCTATAGCCTGCAAACAGTGGAGGAAAGGCCTTTAGAAATTGTCTGAACTCACCGTTTTATTTGATCTAAAAAAGTGCCTTTTTTAGCTTGTGTCTTGAGCCATGTATAAACACTGAATTCCAATCATCTGTGTCTCTGTAACATCACAATATGTCTTGTTTTGATCAAATGTAAACACACCCTATTACTCTAACATGACTCAGAAAGTGGATAAGATGTTGTGAATGAACTCAGTAAAACTGCTGGCTGGATGCACACACTTCTCTGTACTGGGGTTTTTACTGTATATAAAGAGCTGAAAAAACAAACATCTGGTGACTGTGAAACACGTGAGCTGAGAGTCTGTGAGGGAGCTTCAGAGGAATTCACTTCCTGCTTGCTTCTTTTACTGCGGTTAGAATAAAGCAGTTGTGATGCAGTGTCATGGTAGGAGAGAGAGCGAGAGAGACGGAGGGAAGAATTTGAAAGAATACAGTCCCCATAAAAGTACACAAATAGAATCTTTTGTAAGCGATGCTCAGAAAAACTGTGGATCATATATGATAGACACTAGAGTTCGATTGTTGTAGTGACAAAATCAAAACATGTACTTCTATTATTTTTCTTCCTGATCAAGACTTTTGTACAGTCTGAAAGTGTTATGTCTATTTTTTTTATGAACAGCAACACACATTAGATTGTCTATTACGCTATTGTGCATACTGTCAGTCCTGTCTAACACTGCTCCGTTTTACATCAACACTCAGATCTAGTATGGTATTAAATGGAGCTAAAAAGATTTATGGGATACTCAGTCCATCTCAAATAGGTTAAAGTCAATGTTGACTTTTTTTTTTTTTAATCAGTTGGTCAGATGCCCTGATATGCATTCACAGTAAGACATAGTGTCAAATGAACTCTAACACTTACTTAAATGTAGACTTTGTCTGATTTTACTATGTTGTCTATTTCTTAGCCTTTGATTGTTTTTGAAAGATGTAAAAAATGCCCTACCATTTTCAAAATGTAGGCAGTCTCTTTACCTCTTTACCATATCACTTAAACATAACTATGATTGTGAAAAGCTCCTATTTCTACTTATTCCACTCGTTTGTATCTGAAGTAGCAGTCAGAGTCTTGATGTTGCTCTTGAAAATGTCCAGTACTTGTAACTCCACATTTAAATCTAGGAGTCCTCATCTCTGTGAGGCACAGACAGTTTTCGTGGAAGATCACCCATTACTGAAAAATGAGCTGTGATACTTGTGTGTGAACCACAGCAGGAAGGAAACTGATCCGCTGCCATAATGCAGATCTTCCAGCTCTTCTGCTGTAATCCCAGCCTCGCATGCGTCTGTGATGTTAACTCTGTCCGAGTTGAAAAGGTCACATTGAGCGACAGCACGTTTAACATGAAGAGGAGACTTTGATCTTCTGGTGGGCCGAACATCCTGTCGGTCTCCCCATAAACACCTCCAGGGGAACAATTCAGAAGGGGTGCAGCGGGTGATAAAACCGACCTGTAGACCCCCAGTCAAACAAAAACCACAGGACAGTGAATAAGGGAAGTGGCGAAGAAGGGTGAGGAGGGAGGCTTACCCTCTGATGTGGCTCCTCTGACAATGGTGGGAGGGGTTGACACCTCACTTGCGTTTATTGGGAGCCTCTCCCCCTCTGACCTCTCAGGACCTGAGGGCAGGCCGAGGGGATGGATGCCATGAAATGCTTCAATTTTAAGTGTTGTTCAAGTTGTTCCTGCCAAGAACCACAACACCCCTCAAACAGACCTCCATCAACAACCTCAGGCCTCCTCCTAACTCTCCTTCTCTGGTTCATTTCTCCTAGCCCCTGTGGACAAAATCATGTTACTCAGCTTTATCACCACACATGTTTGTCTTTGCCTTATGCAGCAAGGTGGCGAAGAAAAAGGATACTTCAAGAAGTGACAAGCATTGTTAATTTGTCTGACTGCTTTGGATTTTATTTTTAAATAATTTATTTGGTGTTTGTTATATCGATTGTCTCTTCGAAGTACGTTTTCGGCTTGAAGACTTTAAAGAGGTTGGGTGAGGTGGGGGTAGAGGGAGGTGTGTGGGGGGGGGGGCACACTAGTTTTGTAGGATAACAACAATGATTTTTTAAGAAATAAGATATTTCTTGAAATTGTATCAATAATGAGGTGAGTGCTAGACTAGAATTTAGGTAATGTCCTTAAGTTGAGGGACAGAAGTTTGTTTTGCATAAAGCATGCTGAAGTAAGATATTTTAAATCTATGAGTAACAAAACTTTTAGGCAACTTGGACTTTCGCAGTGCGTTTCAGCAAATATCAAATAAGTGGTCAAATAAAAAAATAATAAGGATCTTGCCATCAAGTTAATCAATCACACTTATGACAACAGTTACAAACATCACTAGGCATATGTGACGTTTTTACAGTGTTGATGACAGTCTAACCATACTGTTTTAATAACTTCATTACAATAATGAAGATTTTTTTGATCTCCCTGTGTGTTAGACTAAAATGAAAGAGGTTTCAGCATGACTGAAATACAGCTCCCAGTTTTATCAGAGCAGCAGCGTCCTCTCTGTCTCCTCCTCTTTCGCTTTGAAGTGTAAGTAGAATTGTGTCTGAGAGATCTCTCCATTTGTTTTCCTCTGAAGTCTGCAGGCCCCCTGCCATGCATTCACTACAATTTACAAGGTGTGTCATTTAGCCTGCGTTGGTTTTCTAATCTTTTGAATGGCTGAGATCAAACATGTTCTTCTTCTTCAGAGCTTCTTGTTTGATTCAGATGCTCTCTTTTCTCTCTGATAACAACTGATCACAGCTACATGTAACAACCTCTGTAGGGCTGTAAAATGGAGAAATGACACAGAGCTTCATTTAATGGTTTTATCCAAAGACTCTGGTACAGTTTTTTTTTTCATTTTTTCATTCACAATGGTGTGGGAATATTCACTTTAGTAGTTTAAATGCAACTCGTAATTTTAAGCTCTACTTATAAATATCAACTAAAATCTTGAGTTAAGTAAAAATACAAAAGTTTTAAAACGTTGATACACCTTAAAGTCCTGCATGCAAAACTCTGCTTTAATAGCACCAGAATAAATCTAAATTATAATTTGTAGAATAACTTTTTCTGAGTATGATATGTTGCATTCTGATATTATTGTGATACAAATAATTGGTTCGTGTATCATTTTATTGTGGCAGCAGGGAGAGATGGCGTTCATTTTAGCTCCTTAATGTGATGCTGCTGGGAAATGAAGTAATAACACTTGTTTTGATTATGAAAAAAAAAACCTGGACATAGCAAAGTAATACGTTTATAAAACTATAAACTGACTGTAGTGAAGGTACAACATGTACCAAACAAACGGAGGACAATAGAGTAAAATAAAATAAAATCTAAGCAGGTAATACTTAACTACATGATTCCCCCCCCAGCACTGACAGGCAGCACTGCAGCTATTATTGACCCACAGTCTTTATGATTAAAGGAGTAGATAACAAAATAAAAAGATTATTAAACTAATATACCAAATCACTGACTTATCATTTCTACCTTACATTTACTGACACGTTTTCATTACAACTGTTTTATATTTAAAAGAAATGCAGGAAACTAGAACCAATTTTTGAGTTTTTTTAATGATTTATTTCTTATTCTAATATATGAAAGCAGTGTATTAACAAGAGCAATACTGACGTGAATAAAAAAAATGTAAGTAAAGTATTGGCGGCCTACATTGACCTTGTTGATTTCTGCAGATTTGTGTTCCACAGTGTCGACTGTCATGTTTAGGGGGGGTATTAGACGGTACTATGACAATTCTTAATGCTTAAAGAACAATTATGACGAAAAATGTCTTGACAACTTTTAATAACTTAAGTGATTTAAATGATAAACTTAAAACATTAAATAAATGTAGGCTATGATGACAATTCTTAAGGTTACTGTTTACCTGTTTCTTCAAAAACACTATGTTTACAGTACTGTCAGACGCCTGTGGTCGTACTTTCAACATGTATTTTTGGCAAGCTGATGTGAAGCAAAGTCCTATAGTAAGCACTACTAAAGTGGTCAGCTAATCATTTGTTGTTTCTTTCAACCCGTTTTCGATGATACAGTAGCCCACTGTGAAAACAGCAGCAGAGCTACAGCTAACTTTACACTGTGTACAAACATCTTGTGAGTTTGACCTCAGGATTTTAAAAATGTGTTCAATATGAGCATTGATATAAATAATAAACGCCTTTCATGTCGTAATGTTAAATAGGAAGTGGCTAAATTCTAACGTTAGTACTTAATTTTTTTTTCTTTATTCAAAGAACAATAGTGCACTATTCAGGTAAATAATCATTAGCACATGTAAATCAAATGAAAGAGGGATTCAAATAATATTTTAAAAATAGCATATAAAGTACTTACAGGGACGCTAGATCTGTATTGTGTGCTAATATAAATATTTTAAATATCATAGACTGTAGGTAAATACTTACTTCGACATAATCATTTCGTCACCTCCGTCGCAGAGATGCAGCCAATCACAGAGCTCCTGTGAAAGCTGAGGAGATGGGAGGAGGAAAGACCCAGGAGAGCTCGCGGTCGTTTTTCCTGACTGATCTGATGCAAAGCTGCAGGAGAAGTGGCAGTCCTGTCTGCATCCTGCAGGCTGAAACAGAAGAAACTTTGTGTCAACTTACTCGGTAACAGCAGGGAATGCGCTCAAAGAAGGAAATGCGCCCACCGAGCTGTAACTGGGAGAGTCCGCGGAGTACACAGCCTGCCTTTTGAAGCCACTTTCTCATGCGTAAAAGCATCTTGATTATTACTGGACTGTACCGACTTCAGACGTCTGCGGTATCAGCACGTTATACGAAAAGTCGATCCTTAAAGCGTCATATGTAGACGCAGACAATAGAAAGGTTTTAAGGACACCTACTTTGCGACTGGAAAACTTCTGTTTGAGATTTTGAGACGCACACATACGCCAACTCGAAGAGGAGGAGGATTTTGGAGACAGAAGACATGAAACTTTTTGGCATCTGCGCGCTTCTGCTTTTAAAAGTAAGCAATATAATGGCATGATCTAACAGAACAAAAACTTTTATAAAGTATGTTCTTATTTAACACTCTTGTAAACATAACATCATAATATAGATTTTGTAAACTCAACCCACTCAGTTTAATGTTGACCCATTGTTCACACAGGAAATCTGATTTACACCACAGCCATATTTCATTAAAGCTGTGTCACATGGCTCCCATTGGTGAATATGAGTTGTCATTCTGAAGCTGGCAAATAACAATGGAAAGAGTGAGGGGAAGGCATCTGATTACATACCACCAGGTCTTTCTTTGTAAGATTTAAACTAAACTAACTGAAACCATACTCCTCCTTGTTCTGCTTGTTTCCCACTCTACAGCTACGCATGCTGCTGTGGACTCCAGAGGTCACAAAACATCCTTTAAATATGAGATAAAGCAAAAAACATCAGACCATAACAAATCACAGGAGCAGACAGTTTAACATAATTATGCTCCAACACTGGGATTAATGATGGATTTTAAGGACAAATTATAGTTTCAGGGATGTTTGATAGTGTATTATTAAACTGGGATAAGTGTGAAAAGCGGGTTCCTGACTCCACAGATGCAGACAATAATTTGACATCATCCACCTCCAAAAGCCCATGGGGCTTGTAGTCCTGTCGGGACATGCTCATCAGAGTCACAGGACCTTTGTAAGATCAAAGTGTTGAGATAAAACTCCAGATCTTAAAGAGATGTGTATCTTTTTCATATCAGGGTGTTATGATCACAAGGTAATCTATAAGATTCTGTTTCTGTTCGGCTTTCAGAAAACAAGTACTTTGAATTTGTTTCTTTACCCCACTGAAAAGTTATCATGTGTGCTCACCAATGATTTCCTGCATGACTCACTGGTAGATTTAGTTTACAGTCTGATTGTATCTTCTTAAAGTATGTGTGCAAATCCTTCATTGATTTCTTCCATTCACTTCTGTCTCTAGTTTACTGTAAAAGTTGCCACATTTGTTGCCCAAAGCAGTTCCTGGTGAAAAGTTGCCCAGTTTTTAGCGGCGTTGCTGGGGTCTGGATATCTGGAGCGAAGCAATTATCATCAATTTCTTACAGTTTTGTGGTTGTGTGTGTGTGTGTGTGTGTGTGTGTGTGTGTGTGTGTGTGTGTGTGTGTGTGTGTGTGTGTGTGTGTGTGTGTGTGTGTGTGTGTGTGTGTGTGTGTGTGTGTGTGTGTGTGTGTGTGTGTGTGTGTGTGTGTGTGTGTGTGTGAGAGAGAGAGAGAGAGAGAGAAGGGGGGGTTCTTTTTTTATTTATTGCCACAGTCATTTGAATTTCCACAGAGTAGTTAACAGATGTCTTTGGGGGGGCAAAGAAATTAGAAACACTTGCCTGATCTTTGGTGCAGTAGATTAAAAGTTTGTGCTGTCTTGTTTGATTTAAGATTCTGGATTGTAGGTTTGGAAGAGTTCTGTCTGGAAAAAAAAGAAACCCCTGTCCTTTAATTTGTCCCTTCTGCTCCCCCATACACTAATGACAGTTATCAGAGAAGCAGGGGTGTGCAGCTTACTTTCCCTCAGCTCAGGCTGTCTCTGCTGAGAGGCCTCTGTCTGTTGCTGTCACGGGCAGCTCGTGAAAGCTCATGGGGTCATTGTCTTCACATGGAAAGAGGGAGAGCGCATCCTTTTTCGTGTTTATTTTCACGCGATTAGATTAGCTGTGGAAACTTCAGCCTATGCTCTTCAAACATGGTCCCACTTCAAAAAGGCAGGGGAAATGTTTCAGCCACAGAAAAGCTTTGTGTGTGTTTGTGTGTGTCAAGTACGTGTGTGTGTTTGTGTGTGTCAAGTATGTGTGTGTGTATGTGTGTGTGTGTGTGTGTGCGCGAGTTCCCCGATGACTGAGTGACTCCGGCAGCCGTGGAGTTCAGGGCCCAATTCAAACCTCCTCGGTGGTCCTTCTGCTCTCACTGGGGAATCCCTACAGATTGCAGCTTCTTACCTTAATGGAAAAAGCAACTGCACCCCCCCCCCCCCCCCCACTTCCCCTCAGACTTTCTGCCCCCAGGGCAAGATACTCTGTGGGTGCAAAGCAAAATTAAACATGTATACATTTGACAAATAATTCACCCAAATACATCCAGATATTTTAAATTGAATGAAAGCAGTGCAAAGATGTAAAAAGGAGACAAAATAACTTTTATTGATTTTTTTGTTATTGTAAATAAATAACTTGTCGCAGTCCACCTGGACTACACCTTTAGGGCCCAGTATGGGGCCTCGGACCACACTTTTGGAATCACTGCTCTAATGAATTCTATTTGAAATCAGTGTCATCGATATCTCAATATATTAATTATCTATCATGACAGAATTTTGTGTGATACATATTAATTGGACACTGAAATATATTTACAGTAGATAAAAGCTGAGTCATTCCTCTACTGAGAGGATCACTGTTCACACTCGTCTCCAGTGGGGGAAAAAAAACTAAATATTTTACAGTACTCTTGGGTACCCGTGGGTGCAGAGCCAGGCTTTTACAGCCCCTGGTCTGAGTCCATCCCAGACTCACACCGGTCACCGTAAAACGCAGAAATCTAAGCTGAAAGTTAAAAATAAAACAGACAGAGCCACTGTCACCAAATATTTACCAGAGTATAGATTTAGGGCTGGGAGAGGTTAGCGAGGGTTAGCTGAGATCTACCAGGAAGCCTTTGTGCTACGAGTTATTATGGTCCAGGCTCAGTCACAGTCTGCCAACTCCAAACATCCCACTGGTTCCCAACTGTTGGATTCTACAACCCTGTCAGCCTAATACCTCTGATCTGGAATCTGTGGCTGCTGCTCAGAAATCATCAGTCTCCTCTGTAAGCACCACAGTAAAACTGCCTGTAGTTTTTGGAAGGGGACATGCCAGTTTTTTTTTTTTAAAGCTGTTCCTCCTGTACAATCAGCAAGGAACATTTCAGTGTTTTGTGACTAGAAAAAGTGTGTGTGGTGTGTGTTTGAGGTGACCTGTGGGCCCATTTAAGATCCTTTAACAACATCAATCCAGCCCTTTAACAATTTATGATAAAAATAGATATGAAAAGGATGTTAAATATCCCTGACTTAGGCATGTCACACCTCACACTTTTGACCCGTCCAAACAGAGCTAGTTGTTATATTATTAAAAGAGAAGGGGTGGTAATCACAGGGTAACTCACAATACTATATGCAAAGAAGTGATATGTGATACATGGCCCACAATAACAATGATGTAATAATAACATTGTTCCTACAATATATCATGATACAGATGTGGATGATTCTATTTCAATGCAGTGACAGAACATAATGGATTATTGCATACTGATGTTGCTTGAACATTTTCTGGCCACAACGAGGCCTGTATCATTTATTTATTTTGGTTTACAATGTTAAGACATTTATGTTGACTTTCTCAATAATGTAATTTGATCTCACTGCTTGCCTTATTGATGAAAAAGTAGCAATGTGCAGAATAGAAAATTTAGGATGCAACCCATTTGGATGAATTTCGATACCGAATCTAATCGGGACAGGATAATTGTAATTGAATCGTGAGACCAGTGAAGATGCACAGCCCTATGATATCATGATGCAGTGATTCTGCATGAATTCATGTTTTGCAGGACAATCATATAATGGCACATTCCAATATCTGAATCACTTAAGAAGACAAAATGCCCAAATTGGAGGACAAATGCAAGAGGAATGTATTTATGTCAGTTTCACTTCTTATCACTCTTCATCTCTTGACTTCTTTTCACCACTGTACGGCAATATCCCACTTACCACACGAGTCAGGATGAAGAAATATTTGCTAAACCAAAACTATTTTTCTTTTCGGATTAAATAGATTCTTTGTGAGCACATCTACATTCTCAAATCTGGACGAAGTCATTGAAAAGACCTGCTCTACAGGTTCACACACGTTGCCTGTGTGTTTTGGCAGACTTCAGAGACAAAGAGAGACATCAGTGGGTTGTTTAGATGTTACTTTTCCCCTTTGCATAGGTGAGTTGTTAGACATCTGTTTGCTCTCGTCAGCCCTCAGGCAGAGCGGGCCAATCTCCCTTTAAATGCGTGCATGTTTAAGATGCCGTCGTTTAGAGCCTGGAGAAGGGGAGTTAGTGAAACACTGACCTTCATAAACACACCTGCAGGGCTTAGCGACTTCAAAGGACCCCCTCTCACCCAAACAGACACTCGCATGCTGGGCAGCCTTGGATAGCTGACACCCTCCCCTGGGGCTGGAGCCGTATCCTCCCCCCCCCTTTTTTTATTCTTAAGTCAAGAAATACACACACACACACCCTGTATTCACACACGCAGGCATTCACACTGATTTGCAACGAGTGGGCGAGGGGAAGCTCATTTTTACGTCTTCCTTCCTTCGTTTCTGAGTGTTTTCCTTCACCCTTTTATGTCTTATTCTTTCCACCGGTCTAAAGCCATCTGATTCAATCCAGCCACTCCTGTCAGGCACTAACCCTGCTGCACAAGCCGTTAGGAATGTCCGAAATATCCCTCATGTCATAAGCAAAGCTGGGCTCTCCATTACCCACTTGCAGATAAGGACTCAGAGCACTTAAAGGGCGAAAACAGAGGCAGATAGAGAGATAAAAAGGGCCATTTTCAGTTCACAGGGGCGGGATGTGTGTGATTCCTTTCAAACGTGGTCTAAGGCAGAAAAGTTGACAACTACTACAGTAGAATACGAATCCTGTCACTATTCTGTCAAAATAAATTGTACTGTTCGTTTAGTTAAGATTCATTTTTTCTAACTTTGTAATTCAACTTTTGTAGGTTACCTTTGGAGATGCCTGTGCCAGTGGTAAGTTCACTGAGTCAGGGCAGTGTTGCAGTCTGTGTCCTGCAGGCTTCGGAGTGGAGGTAGAGTGTGGGAAAGAGGATACCAAGTGCACGCCATGCCCACAGGGTGAGCTATTATCATCTAATGTTACTCCAGCAATGCTGAATACGGTTCACCTGCCTTATCATTATCTCTGTCATGTGTTTAAGAGATATATATTTGCTGACTGATTGTTTAAACCGCTCTTCCAGGAACATTTTCCTCATCAGAAGACCTCGACTCTTGCCTTCCCTGTTCAAAGTGCCCGCGGTATGTCCCCATGGTAGTTTCTTGTTCTGCCACACAAAACACGCAATGCAAATGTAAAAGCGGCCTCTACTTTTACATCGAACTGTGTTTGCACTGCTCTAAATGCCCGCGGGGTCAGGGTGTTTCCCAAGAGTGTGGCCTAAAAGGAAACACCCAGTGCCAGGACTGTGGCCCGGGAACTTTTTCTGAAGAGCAAAGTAGCACCAAACCCTGCCAGACCTGCACCCAGTGCTCGGACAGTGAGGTGGAGATTCAAGCCTGCATGCCCAACACTGACACACTGTGCATGGGTGAGTTGCATTAAGGAATTTAATAATACTAGAAAGAAAAAACCCTTGTGATTTTTTTTACATTTGTCTTAAAATCAACAAATCCCTTGAAAATACAACAACAACAAAAAACTATGTTAAATATCTTCTTTGTATGAAAGTATGTATTGCCCCTTTTACTGATTATAAGGTTATAAAAAATAGTTTTAAACCGTGCTGTGGTTAACCCCTCTTATCATTTAACTTAAAACCGAAACAATGAGTCAAATTATCGACTGGTTGATTTACTGAAACATAATCAGCAACCTGTTTAATAATTGACTAATTGTTTTTGCAAATTTCTAATGAAATGACATGAAAGCCAAACACTTCTTTTACCACAATGATCCTGCTCCTGAGATAGTCCTATTTTCAGATATCATTCTAAACACTTTTAAAGACACTTAAATGAGCCATACTGTTAGCGTAGGAGACCTGGTCCTTTAATATGATAAACACGGGCACATAACTTAGTCTGATTGTATCTTACAGTTATACTCCTTTTGTTGTAAATTCTTATAAATTCACTGAATCTGCATTTGAAAATTATCCGCAACGACCAAAAGATAAAAAAAACACACCTTTTTTGCAGAATTTTACTTTGCTTTTTAAAAATTAAATGTAAATGTATATGAGCTGTTGTTGGGATGAACCACTGGCTTTGGAGTGCCAAGACAGGCTATAGAAGTTGGCAAGCATTCAAAGACAGACCCATTCTTTTAACGGGATATCCTGACAATAAGGGAAGTATAGAAAAGAGAGAGGCTCATCTGTTAAAAGATCTAATGCAGGGATAGGCAGCTATTGTAAAAGATAAAAGAATTGGAGGCATACAGCGAGTGGGAGGGTTTGTGAGAATTCAAGGACATGTGGTCAACACCTGCATCCACACCTCATCTGAACGCTCTGTAACGCTCTGAGCTGAGGAAACATGAGCAGTGGAAAAAAAAGAGCTCCCATAAGTGCTGTAATCCAATTGCTGTGAGCCTGACAGGTCTTTAGGTTAACTGCCTCCAAGAACCTGAAGGCTGAGTGAGGCTGTTGACCCTCACAACTCGTCCCACTCGCTCTCCAGGAGTAAGGTCATGAGTACACACTCTGGGTCCTTATGTCGTAACCCTTCGACCCCAGAGAGGTCAGCACAGTACCTTGTGGCGTTTGATCCTAAAATAGTGCAGACCGCAGGAGGGAGAAAGAGGCTAGAAACAGGGGCAATGAAAGGTTTCAAAACCCCAGGGGAGCGGGATGACTGAGGGTATCATTATACAAGGCATGCAGGCTTCTATGGGATTATTTCTGGCTCTAATTTATGCTGCTTTGGATGTGTTTCTGATGTGCAGATGAAATTATCCTTCTCCTAAAACATACATCCTCTCAATAGATAAGAAGCTCCACATTTTGTCCCGTCCTGCTCTGGATGGGGCTAATAATGGGACTCCTAGCTTGCGTGTAGAGGAGGTTGTTACTGAGGGGGATGCCAGTCCCGCTCCTGGAACACCCAAGTTTACCCCGCAGGACGAAGGCGGCAGCAACAACATCCTGGCCTATGTGTCTGTTCTGGCTGCTGTGGTGCTCGGCCTGCTCCTTTATGTGGCTTATAAATGGTGAGATTTTTCCACCCAGGATGGGTCTTTTTCCTTATATGGATGTCATAATGATAATAAGATTTGGCCTGTGGGCGGCTTAAACTGACATTGTTTTTCTGTGCTCTTCTCAGCTGGAAATCGTGTAAACAGAAGAAGGCTCTCTCTAAGGCCCGAGCGGCTGAGTTGGGAACATCTCCGGAGGGAGAAAAGCTCCAAAGTGACAGCGGTGTTTTTCTGGACTCTCACAGCCTGCAGGACAACCAGCCCAGCAAAGGTGTGGTAGACGTAGGCTCTTTGAAGCTAATCTGAAATAAGGCTTTGAAAGCCTCAGAAGATGTTTTAACAAGGCTAATAAACATCTCCAGCCTTATTTAAATGTATTTTTGTTTTATTAAACCTTTCCTTAAACAGGTTTGTCTCAATGAGATCAAGGATTTCTTTTAGGGGCCAAAAAAAAAGCTGCAACACAGAGTTAGGGCACACTCACACTAGACAATCCGTACCATGCCTGAGCATGCTTCACCCACAAATTCCATTTTGTTTGACGAGTGCTCCGATTCGTGCGTAAACACATTACACTTCCTTGGCCCTGGCACGGTTGGAAGAGGTGTGCTTTGTACAGTTGCTCATGCACAAGCACAAGCAGGGTACACCACCTGCACATGAAGTATAATTAATCCTCGCCTCCATTATCAAGAAATACCCAAGTGTTACCGCTGTATCTGACTAATATGACTCAAAATAAGCCACTATGTCAGTACAGTAGCTGTCATGTTCTCTGTGTTGTTCGCCGATGTGCGGACGCAGACATTGCGTGTCCCTTTTATTTTTATGAGTCCGCCTGTCTTGTAAACTAAGCACGCTTCATGATCACGTAAAGCCATGCATGTGTTGTAATGCGACGTTATGTAGGCTAAGAGGTAACCGTGTTTAGGCCCTGTTACTCCTGTAGCAGTGTGAGTGCAAGCCAGTGGGGGAATGTATGGGGTATGGGGGGGGCAATTGTGCTTAAGCACGGTACGGTACAACTTGGCCTAGTGTGAATGCGCCCTTAGAGCAATAAAGTAACAAGGGAAGGGAAAAAACGGAAAAGAAAATCATACACAATCTGAAGGCTTGGGTTGATATAGGACTTGAGTTGTTATTAATCAAGTTATCTCATTATTTCTGCTTGTTTATAAAACGTCAAATGACATTGATCTTTACTATGAAAGAGATTCTATTAGAATAAGAAGAATTCATTTTATCTTATTGAGAGGACTGTCCTGTCATCGACTGTCCCTTTAAGGTTCCTTATGAGCAGTAACGTTTCTATGCAGAAGTGTAATGATGATTATGAATGTGCTTTCTGGTCACCATGATTCAAGCTCACCCCGTGCTAGACAGTCTGAGCAGTAACAAACCAAGAGCTGTTCTGACGTGACAAACGACAGTCCATAGAGGACTGCTAGCTAGCAAAAATGGATTTGAACAAATACAAATTTTGAGGTTGATAAATTATATTTGTTAAAGTAAATGGATATGGCAATTTGTTTTGGCTTCACTGATACATACAATTGGCTAAGGAAATTAACAGTAACTGTAGACAGAAGGTTGTTTTGTTGTGCAAAAACTCTTCAAAGCACTTTTAAGTTTCCTGCAAAATGTTGACGAGGCTGCTTTTTCTAACAGAGCTTACTTTGTTTGTGCTTCCACAGGTACCAAGAGGGACAGCAAGCAGGACAATCGTCTGTACATCAACCTCCCCCCTCACAGACAGGAAGAAGTGGAGCGCCTCCTTCAGGAGGGAGGGGGCCGGGGCTGGAGGCAGCTGGGCGCAGCACTGGGTTACGAGCCTGAACAGCTGGACCTGTTTGGGCGTGGAGAGGCCCCCGCTCACACGCTCCTCTCTAACTGGGCCCAGAAAGAAGGCTCCACTCTGGGACTGCTTTGTTCTGCACTGGCCCGCATTGAGAGGCCTGACGTAGTCTCGGGTCTTAACTCTCCAACGCAGGGTGTCTCTGTGGTGTAACGGCTCCACAAATACATATGGGACACTTAGGGACTCAAGTGAAGAACAGATTGAGATGACAAGGGAGGCTCTCTGAAATCAACCCCTCTGTCACTGTACGAGGCTGCCATTGATGCTTCTAATTGCTTGGTGGACATTTAGGATTCAGTTTTGCAAAAAGAACAACATATTCTTGTAATATATTCCTTTTCCCATTTTATAAGTCACCATTTGATGTTTTTTTATGGATACGCTGCATGAAAGAATCTCTTGTGATGTCAAGTCTCAGTGCCTTGCTCAGTGAACACTACATAAACCTGGTCAGATGGGATGTGACTCACAATTAAGTCCACATACACAACAATAAGTACAAAGTCGTTTACATTCACACAAATCTGGGTTATTACTGAATATTTGCTTGCAGCAGAAAAAGGAGTAAAATATGTTTACATGTGTGGTACGAGTGTTATTATCCTAAGACCACTGTTTGTATTACTTAGGCAGTAATCAGATGTATTCTCTGCTTCCTCTTAAAAAAAGATCAGCCCTACATTTGCGAATGTAAACAAAAATGGTCGGTGTAGATCATTAAGTTTTAAGTCTGTCTAGCCCTGTTTTATGAATCACTGCTTCAGCAACCACTTGCAGTTGTGGAACTGCCGTGGATTTTTTGCCAAAGGGAGATGGTTTCTTCCAATAACACTGCTTCCCACCATGATGTGACTCTCCCTGTAATGGAGCATTTCCTGTGCATGTCCTAAATAGAGGAAAACTCCAAAGAAGCCAAATTTAGGGTTTACATGGCCAATTTCTGTTGTTAGATCTTCTTAACAATCCCAGCTTTGCTTCCAGTTACTGATTTCTTTATAAGAACACTTTATCTTTTCTTCACTCTTGATTTTTTCTGCCGCAGTCACTAAGTAGCCTTGTTATTTATTTACACTGAGGATATATATTATACACCAGTGTTGTTTTTTAAAATCTCATTAGAAGACAAGAAAATGAAGCATTTAAAAAATATAAATGACCTTTCTTAGCTCTTCCTAATAATCATCTATGAATGTAAATATCTTCAATGTAACTGTTTTATTCAATAAGTCATGCCATGAGATGAGATCGATAACGACCTGTGAAGTCTGAAAACACGAGTAGAAGCTTATCTTTTCCTCTTATATTCAGAATGCACAGCTCAATTTTTGTCTCCTTGAGTTCTTATATGACAAAAAGCAAAAAAAAATATAGACGCTGTATACATCAATGCTTGTGTCCATGTCGATTTAATTGTCTTCTGCATTTATTTCATCACCATTTCAAGTGTGAAGCTTGATACAATCTACTCCAACCATTAATATCTGTGTTGTACAAGTGACACTACTGAGCCTCCGAATGCTCAGGTAAGAGCAGACTTTGCAAACTGTGGGCTCAGTGTCATAAACTGTGCCTACAGACTGCAAATCTGAGCGCACAGTTTTAAAATCAGTTTAGAATCAGTGAGAACACATTAAAAATAAAACTGTGCGCACTGATGTGTAAACCATAGGAATGGATTTACAAATATTTTTTCTCACCTTACAGGACTCTGTAACACTCCTTACGTTGTTACGACGTCCTCAGATGGTTTGATATTTTTTTAACGCCACAAATGTTTGGTTCTGTGTATATATGTTGTCATGGTATGCCTCCATGTGTTGTAAGAGTTTTATTCATTTAATAAATAACTGAAGTCATTGCTCCTTTGTTATAGCCTCGTAATCTGCAGAGTTAGCATAGCAGCATACATTTGCTGACATTTCTTTTAATTCTGAAAAACAGAGGGGCTTAAGTAGTTTCCAAGAAAAAAATGAAAAATTCAAGTTTTGCAACAGCACCTGAGTCTTCTGTGAGACCTGAACACAGTTTTAACAGTGGATTAAAGAATTGTAACAAGCTGGCATAAATAGTTACACAGCTAAAAGTGCTAGCTTACAACTCAATTATTAATATGGAGGCACTGATAATGAACTTGCCAAACTTTATGGATAAACATTGGCATTAAAAGTTGCCTACTAAGCATGTAAAGATTAATCTTGAGGCAGTTAAAAATCGATTCAAAGGTGTCAAGATTCACAACGATACTCTGAAAAATGAATCGCAGTATAATATCGTGAGCGTCAGCAGCTATAGAGCAGAGGCGGTTGGTTGTTACAAGCAGGCGTTACCATGGCAGCTGTGGAGGCCAAACCATAATAACAAGCAGGTTTGTAGCCTCGCTCGCCCAAACGAGTTTAAGAGCCAAAGAGATTACGAGGAGCATTGGTGTTTTAATGAAAAAAATTAAAGGAATCTTTTTTTAGTCATAATTTGTCTTCAGTCTCATTTTGTAAAATAAATCGGGAGAGAATCGTATCGTGAACCCAGTATCGTGAATCGTATCGTGAACCCAGTATCGTGAATCGTACCGGGAGTTGAGTGAATCGTTATATCCCTATTGCCTACATAAATACATGGAAGCCATAAATTACGAGAAACAGGTGAAAATGCTAGCCTATGGATCTATTGCTAAAAGTAAACCCTTCATTGGTAATTAGGGGGGGAAAAATAAATTGAGTGAAATGATTGGCAGCTTAATTAATGAACGCACAGTTAAAATAGCTGGGAAAATGTTTTTTTTACCAAACAACAGGCCTTTTTTTTCTTTTTAATTGTTCTTGATAGGCCTCCCATGGACCTGAACGTTAAACATGTCAGCCTCAAATCTAGCCTGCTTTTGTCAATTATGTGCAAAATGCCTTCGAATTTATAGCAACACAAAGAAGTTATTTCACCAAATGAGTTGTTTTTTGTAATTTTCATGTGGATATTAAAATGGCTATCAACTTTAACTACATCCACAGACCTATAGACAAGTCTGTCACTTCCAGTAAAATATAAAACCCACTTGATGGATTACAAAGTACCCCTACTCACCATATTTGAAATAGACTACCCCTTATCAAGGGATTTAGTGTTTAAGAACATTTCCTATCCAAAACCCTAAGAGAAATCTGTTAAGAGGTTTTTAATAATTTGAGGCCGAAATGAAAATAACAGCCTCTTCCAAAATATTCTGGAGGAAAGTTTCCTCTTTCTCTCTGAGGCACAATCTGATTCCTGCTCTGCCCTGAACTCGAATCTGTTAATGATCTCTTTGCTTTCAGTTCTAAGTGGTAGCAGGCATCTCCGAAGGCCTGAGGCAGTGTTACATGCCGTCACATACTCCAGACGGGACTGCTTAACTGCGGTCTGGAGCACACAGGCATGGAGCTGTGGAATGTGCACACACTGGGAGGGGGGTTGGGACGGACGAGTAAGAAGGGGAAGCTCTGCAGGAACCTCTACACTCATCACTGTTTCTATGTATATTTAAAGCACAGGGAACGTCTAATGAAGGCAGTTGATCACTTTCATTCCCTATTGTACCAAACATCTGGCTAAAAAAAATGTTCTCAAGAGCTGTAGAGGCATCCACCCCATGTGCAGCCCTTATTAGAGGAAGGAGCCTTTCTAAAATAGGATTGGGCGTATGTCTGCACAGTGGGGAAAGATGATTCTGCTGTGGATCTGCTCGTCTCCCACTGAAACAATCAGCTACACTTACAGTAATCATTATAGTTCTTACTTATACTAGTTGTATATCTGTTTTTCTTTTTTTACCATTGGCATTGTTACTGCATTTCTGTATTACCTGTTGTTTACTGTACCTCTCCCTACCTACATCCATCTCTCCTTTACAAGATAGAGTACAAGCTGCTGCCATCCGGTCACAGGTATACTCTGCCTAGGTGGGTCATTCTCATGAAACCAGTAAAATACCATGTCCGTAATGATTCTAAATATAAAATGTGAAATTTAGTTATATAACTAAATATTATAATAAAGAGAACAATCTTCTCTACCTTGCACAAAGATTAATTTCAACATAAGAATGAATTATTTTTGTATTTTATTGCATTTTTTGCTGAAATTCTCATTACCGCAACTCATCCAGTTCTGACTGAATGTATGTTATGTTGTAATTTAAACAGAGTAAAATGAAAATATTCTGGAAAAAATGAATATAATCTATACTAGATGTTTTCAAATGGCAGAAAATTTATAAACTGAATATTCATGTATAATAATAATTTAAATATTATGGAAAAATTAAGTGTCCCTGACTGATGTTCTCATCCTCCGCAACATTTTTGAATGACTGTTTACACACACACACAAAGAATTTTAATAAAGTTTGATTTTGAATGAAGCAACACATCTGCCAGTACATTCAAGAAGGCTACCAGGTAGGCAGATCTCTTTATATTTCTCCAGTTAAAAGTTAAAAATTCTGTTATCAGACTGCAAACACCACAGTATTGATTATCATTACCGATATTGTTGTTTTCTACAATACGAAAAATGTTAGTTTTAAAATTTTCTTTGAAAATATACTAAATTAATGTCTAATTATGTTCATTTAGTAAAAATTTGCTTAGTCATTATGGCTTTGCTATTGTTAGCAAAACATGCTATGGCTCCTCATCCTCCGAAACACAATTCTCATTTACCGCTACAATTTAAGTCCAGTAGCGGTAGAGAGAACTTGTGTTTCGGTAATGAGAATTTAACCATACAAATTCTATTTTTAACTAGCCTAACTATTAACTTCAATATTATATACTAACTTAGTATTTTGCTTTATGTCCTGTTTCATTGCAGACAGTCAGCAAGTGACGGAAAGAAATCTTCATATGATTCATATGATTATTTAAAAGGCAGTTTAGTGTGTTTTGCCAACCAGGAGGGCACTTTAGCACGCGTTTTTTGCCACCCAAGAGGGCAGTTGTATTTTGCCAACCAGGAGGGCACTTTAGCACGTGTTTTGGCTCCCAAGAGGGCACTTTAGTGCGCATTTTGGCTCCCAAGAGGGCACTTTAGCGTGTGTTTTGGCTCCCAAGAGGGCACTTTAGTGCGCATTTTGGCTCCCAAGAGGGCACTTTAGCATGTGTTTTGCCACCCAAGAGGGCAGTTGTATTTTGCCAACCAGGAGGGCAATTTAGCATGTGTTTTGCCACCCAAGAGGGCAGTTGTATTTTGCCAACCAGGAGGGCAATTTAGCACGTGTTTTTTGCCACCCAAGAGGGCAGGTTAGTGTGTTTTGCCAACCAGGAGGGCACTTTAGCACGCGTTTTTGCCTCCCACGAGGGCACTTTAGCGCGCGTTTTTTGCCACCCAAGAGGGCAGTTGTATTTTGCCAACCAGGAGGGCACTTTAGCACATGTTTTTGCCACCCAAGAGGGCAGTTTAGTGTGTTTTGCCAACCAGGAGGGCACTTTAGCACGCGTTTTTGCCTCCCACGAGGGCAGTTGTATTTTGCCAACCAGAAGGGCACTTAAGCACGCATTTTGGCTCCCAAGAGGGCACTTTAGCGCGCGTTTTGGCTCCCAAGAGGGCACTTTAGCGTGTGTTTTTTGCCACCCAAGAGGGCAGTTGTATTTTGACAACCAGGAGGGCAATTTAGCACGCGTTTTTGCCACCCAAGAGGGCAGTTTAGTGTGTTTTGCCAACCAGGAGGGCACTTTAGCACGCGTTTTTGCCTCCCACTAGGGCACTTTAGCGTGCGTTTTTTGCCACCCGAGAGGGCAGTTGTATTTTGCCAACAAGGAGGGCACTTTAGCACATGTTTTTGCCTCCCAAGAGGGCAATTTAGCACGCGTTTTGGCTCCCAAGAGGGCACTTTAGCGTGCGTTTTTTGCCACCCAAGAGGGCAGTTGTATTTTGCCTCCCAAGAGGGCACTTTAGCGAGCGTTTTTGCCACCCAAGAGGGCAGTTTATCATGTTTTAACCAGCCAAGGGGGCTAGAGTAGAGGTATTATGTTGGGGTATCCATCAAGAGAGCAAGGTTCGGGACCCGCCTGGATCATACTTTTTTATTTTTGCGTAATGTATTTTACCCATGTATGTTATGTAATTGATTAAACTTGAATCCAATCTATTAAACTATAAAATATTTTTAACCATACATCAGTCTTAGTATTTACTTATACTGTAGTATACTTATTTGTCATCACCGAAATCTGCAATCTCATTTCCGAAACCCATGTATCATTACCGCAACAGGTGTTGATTTAATGTCAATTTAATGAATAGAAATATAGTAGGAGCTTTAAAATATGTGTGCATAATATATACATTATGCCTTTCAGGTTTTTCAAATCATTTTGAAAATACCTACAGGTTTCATTGAAATAACAAAAAATTTAGGTTGCAGATTGTGGAAGGTGTTGCGGTAATGAGAGAAATCAGTCTAAATCACATAAAAGTGTTCATTTAAATATATATGTCATTTGAGAGTTTCAAGTAACTGTGCATGACTGTTAGTAATCAGATTTCAAAAATTTGAAAATGTATTCTTTTTTCCAATGATCTTGTTGTTTTGAGACCATTGCGGTAATGAGAATTTTATGGACTTGTTTTGGAAAATATGTTCTAAAAGGTGCTAAATTATCAGTAAATATTTTAAAATTAGTGCCCACAAACACTTAAGACCTTGTTAATAATGCCTAAAAATTAAATTTGTATATTCTTGTCTTTTAAAGATTTCATGTTGTAACTCTATGAAACCAAGATTTCATGAGAATCACCCAGGTACAGGACGAACAGATTTAAAAACGTCTTTGTCCCTGGTACCATTGGTCTCCTCAACAACACCATGTGGATCCTCCCCACTTGATACGTGTTGTGTGCATGTCATTTTTGTTTTGTTATATTCACTGCTGGCTGAAAAGCGAATTGCTCCTCTGGGATAATAAAGTTGACCGTGAACCCTTTGTTCAACTTTCTGAGAAGTTGGTTGTTCAACTTAAGTCTGGTTCTGTCCGATACTCTGCCCACTAAAGGCACTTTTTCATGCCCTTGTTGCTCATTGGTGGATTGTCGTTGGCTCTGCAAAATATTTCACAACACTCCACATAAAGAGCCGGTCTAGAACGTGCTTTTTGTTGTAGAATAAAAATGGATTCATTTTACAAAAAAGTTTATTATCTTTAAAATGTTTATACACTCGGTATGACAATGTGCTTACACAATACTTACAGTAAAGTTGGGTGAAACTTACTTTGTACATAGAAAAATAATAACAAAAAAAAAGAAACATTATAATCTCCCCCACCACTGAAATAAAATAGAGGGCTGTGAGTCAGCTGCAACCCAGGTTTGACTGTCTGATGTGGGAGCTGCATCAGGAGTACTGAGCTGGTGAGGCTGGGTGGGCTCACTGCGCTCCCTGACCCGACTCTCCTGCGTACAGCTTTGGTAATTTTACAAATTATTTACACTTTCCATCATGAAATGATAGTCCTTTTACAAAGTATATGCTTATTTAAACATTCCCAAAACTATAATTCAATAATATTCACATAAAGCAATGTACATATGTTGGAACTTTGTTTACTGCAATTTGATAGGCTGCAACAAACCGTGACCTAATGCTAATGAAACAACCTCAACAACTGTAGAAATCCTGGCAATTTATGTGTAGCAAGGCCACCCTAAGTGTCTCTAACGTCTAACTAGGACATATAAATGATAAAAGAACCAGAACTCACGAGATGTTTTGAAACGGTTAAAACTGCAATGCTTGGTATTATTCCTGTAAGAACACAAAACAGGGCAGAACAAGTTAGGGGAGGGGGAGGGGGTCGAACAGGACATGGGGAAAAATGGATACAAAGCTAAACGGCACATCAAACACAGCATTCAAACCCTGCTCCCGTAATTATACACAAATTGATAAAAGACATGGAAACATCATTCCCTAACACCATTGCCAATCTGCTGGTTATTGGCTGATCCCGAAGTGTGTGTGTGTGTGAAGTAAAAAGCTCATCTCGCTGAGGGCATATTAGTTGAAGCAGGAGACGTGGAAAATGTAGGAATTTCCATAAAGGATGTCACGCTGACCTCAGCCTGCATCATGCATTCATAAAACAACGGAGGCTTTAAAGTAGCACCAGATACAGAATCAGTGACAGGGGGTGGAAGCGTGCACAAGAAAAAGGAAGTGAAAGGGGGAAAAGGACCAAACTGTTCTGTCATGGTTCCATTTGAACAAAAAGAGAGGAAACAAAAACACAACCTGATAAATTGATACCAAAAGCTGATTCCTTCGAATAATCTTCATTCAGAGCTAGAAGAGATTAAAAAGTGGAATTGAGGTTATCATCCCTGGAACATTTAAGAGCCATAAATGGAGAGAAAAAAAAAGCTTAAAATCAAACTGTCAATGAAAACATCAGTCTCTGTAGCACCCCTCAGTGACATCCTTCAAAAGCACTGCACCCACTGCACCTTGAGTTTTGGGTCGTTCAGAGCCACACGAGTCTCTTGACTGTCTCTAGATTTTGGGCTTCTTCTCGATCCACAGGGCCTGAAGGCTTCTCGGGCAGCAGCAGTGCAATTTTTAGTCATAAATGTGCATAACAAACGACTCTGCGGTTCAGGCTGGCCAGTGTGGACAACAAGGAGTGACTGGAAAGGCAAATCTGTGCTTCTCTCACATTAGTTCAAAGTGAGTCTGAGGCCTTCGAGGCTAGTACACCTCAGTGTCCTCTTTCGGCCGGTACACGGAGCCAAATCGCTGCATGTACTTCTTGATGTACTCCTTGGTCTTGTGCTTCACATTTTCATTACACTCAAGATCCTCAGGATTGTTGCAAGCTTTCAGTTCCTTGTTCATGACTCCGTGAGTTAGCTAGAAGAACAGGCAGAGTTGAGGAGAAAGTTAGACGGTTATTGTCACTGGAGAACAGTAAATGATTTCATTATTATCTTTAAGTTGGTGACTTTGTCCTTTATAATTTGACACAATGGAACAACTCGTCTACTGTTAATTATGTCCATGTCCTCACTGTCCTGGTATGTCCGAGTGGCACTCGCTGCAAACCACTCCCTACATAAACAAGTCATTGACCCACCAGCACAGTGGAAAAACAGAATACTGTCCTTTGAAGACACTCTGCTTGAAAAGCACTTTTAGGAAGAAATTAGTGAAATAAGAGAGAAAAGAGTAGTTAACGTGTAAAATGTGTTCTTTTTCTCCTCCAGAGACACGATGCAAAAACATTTGGCTGGAGAAAGAGATCGTGGGAGCTCAACTGTTTTGTTCTGGTTTGAGGTTAACTTCAAAAAATGTTTCTTTTTAAGATAAAAGCTGACCAATGCTTTCATTGTGTTCCAGCCACACAGAGGCTGGAGGAAAGCTTCAAAGCTCTTGTGCATTAATAGAGGTTCTTACGGTGTGTATGAACAGTGCAGTGCTTAAATCTTACCTTTCTAGCCAGGTGTTTGAAGTCTTCAGTGTTGACGATGCGTCCTAATTTACAGTCTGGCTTTCGGTAAGGATTTAGACACGTCACGATGAACTGGGACATCTGAGCGAAACAAAAACGTGCAGACAAAGACTTGTTGATAAGAGAATTCAACGTCAAAACAAATGAAAACTTGCATGATTGGCTGGAAGGTGTACACGTCCCTGTAAGTACAGGTGTAAAGGCTTTGCAGCCATGTTATACAACTCCAGATGTTCTAATTTTGCAAACACTGTTGACTCTGTAGACTCACCTCTTTACGAAATGTCTCTTTACTTCTTTTTGCCAGTTCACTGGAGGTGTCTGCTTCAGCTGTCTTTGTGGAGAACTGTAATCAGAGAACAGAAATAACATTATTAAACATTTCTCCTTAGTTTTTGAAACTGTAACTTGTAACAAGCTAATTCCCATCAAATTCTACTTCTGTGTTGGACGTTCCTTAGCTGGAGTATGTGGCAGTATTACCGCCTCTTTCCTACATAATTTGTCACCGTCCCACCTGTGCGTCTGCTCTACTAAACCAAAGGAAAATGGCTGCAAAACGGTAGCTATCAGGGTCAGAGGTGCATCCAACAGCACCTGCTCGCCAGCTACTTGGCACGTAGCAGGGATATCCTGGCAGGATGTTGCCTCTCCGGCCACAGCCTTGAACAACATGGGCAGGCAGACAACAACCGACTGCCCATACCCACAACAGAGTGGTGAAGATCAAACGCACAAACACAAAAGAGGCGAGAAACAGTGATCTTGGACACTTTACAAGTGCAGGGCATGTGTTGTCGTAATACCGATCGTGAACACCAACACAGTATGAACACATGATGGGAAATGGTGCATGACCATGTCGCTGTTCTTGGCGGGAAACACTGCATGAAAAATATGCAATGTTTCCCCACTCAGTTTTTACTGCTTTTTCAATTCTGTTCCATCGTTAACCAGAGAAAACACTTGTGTTGCTGCACCATAATACAAGAACCCGCATTTAAAATGAATGCTGGGTCTCCCAGATGGTTTCTATTATCCTCAAAAGTCAGGGAAAAATGAAGAGGGGAAAACAACCGAGGCAGAGGGAGAAGAGATGAGCTGAGCCATCCCTCCTCTATGGCCTTGAGGCAGAGGGACAGACAGCTGAGCAGGGGGTGGGGTGAGTGGATTCTTTCCTTTTAATCTTTGTCTCCATGTAGATTCTGATGAAGCCATTTTACGAGGAGGAGGAGTCATTGGTGAGGTCATAATACTCTGCAAATATGGTGTCCTGCTGAGGTTTTTTTTCTTCTCTAAGGCAGCTGAAAGTAATCACCGCTGTAGCATCTTCCATTTCCTCAAGGAACAAACACTGTAATCATGTTTTGCACCCAACAAAAAAACTTTCTGGGAACCGAATGAAGAAGTGAAGAAGATAGTTTCTCGTCACCAAATGAAGAAACATCAAATTCTAGCACTCTTGATTTCTCGATTCCTTTGTAAGCTTCAAGCGAAAGTCCAGCACACAACTACTACACATATTTTATGCTTTATTGTACAATTCCAGCGTAAAGCTCACCTTGGAGGGATTCTCATCATAGGTGGGTGTTCCCAGGTCCATCTCAGACTCATGGTCCACGCTAGTGTTGTCACTGCTTCCTTCCCAGGTCGGAGGGTCCCACTGTGTTTGCCTAATGCACAGAGGGAAGAAATCTCAGAATTATGTGCAAGGGTTTTCTAGAGTTCAGGACATGCTTTATATACACACAGCAAGCAGTACGAACCTTGTCACAATATGGTAGTAGTAAATCTTGCCCTCAGGGTCTCGAGCAACTTTCCAGTTTGGAGGTAGGATGATAGTTTTGGGTTTGGGGGGGGAGGGTGGAGGAAGGTCTATCACATTGTTGGGAACAATCATTTCCTGGAGAGAAGAAGAAATAGAAAACAAGTATTAGCAGTAAATCCATGTGGCTTTTGTACCTGGAACTTGGCTTTGTTCTTTCTCTTTTTTTCGTGGAGAAAGAAACAAATTCACTAAGGATGCTTTTTTTTAAATCAGCTGTAGTTGTGAGTCATCATGTTGCATTTAGAGTTTTAACAACTTGGAGACCATCAAGTCATTTCCTCGGATTGTTTCAAGTAAAAAAAAAAAACATCTTAAAATGAAATTTCAAACAACTAATTTGTCATTGGACCCGCACACTGCAGCTCCAAAGACTTGTGTAATTTTAGAATATACTACCACCTTGTGGCCACACTATGAACTAAAGTGGCTTCATATCAGGTAGAGCACGGTTCTTCTAAAGGGGAAATATCTCCAAATAGTGGAAATTCAAATAGCCTGTTGAAGCCACTGAAACAGTCAATCTTTCATAAATACTCCTGCAGTTAAAAAATGCTCAAATGTAAGCTTTCTTCCTTTTTTACGTGGGGTGCAACAGGACACAAATCCCACGGTTCAGATCAAAAAATAGATACAGTATTTTAAATTTGAGAACTGATATAAATAACAGTTTCTGTTAACCCTCAACAAAATACATCAACATTCCTAACACAGAAGAGTTAT
The DNA here is from genome assembly GCA_020745685.1 of Tautogolabrus adspersus. Classification (NCBI taxonomy): domain Eukaryota; kingdom Metazoa; phylum Chordata; class Actinopteri; order Labriformes; family Labridae; genus Tautogolabrus; species Tautogolabrus adspersus. Next base: position 12,060,349 of record CM036542.1, read on the forward strand.
CTTTCTGGGAATAACAAGTTTGTTGTAATCTACAAAAACAAGTTGTTTTTTTTCCTAGGTTGAGCTTTGACCAACGTGTAGCATACAGTATGCAACAATTGGTGTGTGGGTTTGCACAGGCTGCTCCAGAAGTATGTGTCTTTGTGTGTGTGTGTGTGTGTGTGTGTGTGTGTGTGTGTGTGTGTGTGTGTGTGTGGGGGGGGGGTTGTGTTAAGGGACTGTATCTTTACTGATACGGCAGACTGCAGGATAACGTTACAAACATTAAGGGACTGACTGTTGTTACATGCAAACATCAATTGATAACTGCATGATATATGCAGACATGGTGAGAACAATTAGAAATACACCATGAAATATCAACACTTTTGTTCTGTACGAAAGTCTGCAAAAAACAAGCACTACTTTAACACTGCCATCTTTTCACCGAGACTCTGCACAGGAATTCAGCTGCAGTAAACTTATTTTACACCATGATGATGAACTTTCCATCGATCGCAGATCACATGCCATCCAAAACTGTGACCCACTGCACCACTACTTCTTACCCTCCTTAAATAGTATCATTTTGCTGTAGACACTGGACAGCCTGTATGTGTTACCTGTTGTACAGTTTGAGATGTGACGATGGTGGTGACTGTGCCTCCCTGCTGCACCACCACTCCCTGCTGATGACCAGGATACACAGGCTGGCCGTGCAGGTAGCTGGCTGTGGGTTCAGTGTATGCCTTATGAAACACAAAGTACAATATCATCAGACATTACTTGAGGAATATAGAAATCAGTTATCATGGATTTAGTATTTGTTGATTATTTGTGCCTTACTGTAAAGTAAAGCTTCTGTTTCAAGCTAAAACATTTTCTGAATCCTAAATATTTGGTTATTTTTACATGATGTATAAAGTAATTTTAAAATTCTGTTAAGCTGAGCAGTCACTTTCTAAATGTTCTTGAAGTAGAACCCCATCATGTTTTAGTCGGGTTTCCATACCAATGTAGAATGAATAACTTGTTTCGCTTTCCAGCGTGGTACCCTACCTGTATAACGGGAGTGTTTGCCTGAGGGTAGGCGGTGGGGATGCTGTATATGGTTTGGCATGGCTGGCCCTGGTAATAGATGGCTGTCTGTGTCTGAGCCTGTGCTGGGGCTGTGGCATACTGCTGTGCAGGCTGTGTCTGCACCGTCACTGCCTGCTGAGTGCTGGGATCCCACAGAGTGGTGTAGCTCTGAGTGGCCGCCTGGGCAGGTACAGAGAGGACAGCTACACCAGCTTCCTGGGTTCCTACAGCTGGCTGGGCGTACTGTTGGGGGTCTCCAGTGGTGAGGTTAGTGGTAGTGATGTGCTGAGAAAGAGCAGGGACTGGAGTGGTCTGGGAAGCAGGGGCTGGAGAGGTTAGTCCGAGGTCTGAGATAAGATGCTGGGGAGGCGTCTGTTCATAGTTTATGCTAGGGTCAACAGCAGGGGTAGGGAGCAGTACTTTGCCTGCGTTGGGGTTGGAGGGATCCACAAAGGTCTGGATGGGATATCCAGGAGGGTAGGTGATGAAGCCGGGGCTGGAAACATAAGCCAGAGCAGGGTCATAGGCCAAAGTCTGAAGCTGCTGCTGCTGCTGTTGTTGAAGCTGTTGTTGCTTCTGGGCTTCCCGCTGAGCAACCTCCTGCTCAAACAGCTTTCTGCGCTCTTCTGTTGACAGTTTGTTACGCTCCTTTCCGCCAACCCCCCTTGGGGTCTTGTTGTTAGATGGATCAAACCTAAAAAAACAGACAAAAGTTGGATTCTTAAACTTGTCCATGACCCAAAGCTGTACAAAAACTGCACTACACATGGAAGACAGTCTGAAATGTTTTTCCAGTCACAGGCTTTCTTACCGTTCCTCAGTGCGTCGGCTCCTCTCGTAGGATGAGGGTGGTGGTGATGCTGAGCGTCTCCTTCGTCTCTCTGTGCTGCGCGGAGTTTTGTCAGAGCCTCGATCACGGTCTCGGTCTCTGTCCCGGTCTCTGTCTCGTTCTCTATCGCGATCTCTGTCACGATCTCTGTCCCTCTCCCTCTCCCTCTCTCTGTCCTTGTCCCTCTCTCTGTCTCTGTCTCTGTCCCTCTCCCTTTCCCTGTCCCAGTCTCGTTCCCTGTCTCTGTCATAATCTCGGTCTCGGTCCCGTTCCCTCTCCTTGTCTCGCTCCCTCTCTCGTTCTCGACTACCAGAAGCTCTGCGTGGAGTCAAAGCTGTGTCACGATCTCTGCTGCGATCTGTGAGAAAATGTAATCAGGTAAATCATACTCAAAATACATCTAATGCAGATACACCTTAGTTTTTGTTTTTATTACTAAACTCACCGTTTGCTTCCTTTTCCACTTGACTCTTCTTTGGTATTCTGTACACCTCCTGAAAGGACAAGAACAACTCTTGCTTTAAACAGTTATATCCAAACAGATAACAAACCCCCCCTCCTGTCTGACAGGGATCGTCTCTCGCTGTGATATGCATATGTGATCAGCCAGGTCAAGAGAATATCCAAAGCAGTCCTACTGAAATTATCTAGATATTTTCAGGAGTGTATATGTGAAAACAGCTTTAAAGAGTAATAGGCTTCTTTCAATTTGTTATGCATGCTTGACAGTGTCTACCTTTAAAAGGGAATACTTTTGAGCTCACCTTCAGGTCCTTCCAGCTGTCCAGAAGTCGGGCAGCCATGCCACTAATGTCCAAAGCACTGAGTGGGGTCTCCTGACTCCTGTCACTCTCAACATCTGAGACACCCTCCTCTTCATCCTGAGAGGGGGTTCCTATCACTGGCGGGTCCACCGAGGGTGCTGTGATCTCAGAGGGCATACTGCCTTCAGTGGTGTCAGAGTTTGGGGCAGCTTCAGTGATGGATTCACCAGGTTTTACCTCACTGACAGGAGGAGGAGGAGGAGGGGGGGGAGGAGGAGGAGGAGGAATCTCAGTCTCTTGTGTGTTTTCATGGGCTTCTATAAACTCTTGGGGCTGCTCAGGTGGAGGATCTGTTACATCTGTTCTGACAAACTCACTCTCTGGCTCCTGAACTTTAACGTCAGGCTGTTCTTCTTCCAGTTCAGCTTTTTCTGTCACTTCCTGACTGGTCTGCTCCTCCTGACTTTCCTGTTCTTCACTTGGCTCTTTCTTCCCTTCAAGTTCTTCAGTCTGACCCTCGCTGGTGTCCTCTTTTACCTCAGTTTCCTTCTCCGAATCCACCTCCATTTTTTCTTCATCCTCATCAGTTTGAGGTTGATGTGGAGTGCTTGAATTTGTCACTGCCTCTTCCTGTTTCTCCTCTTTCACAGACTCTTCCATTGAAGCTTTGGCTGGATCTTCAGCCGCACACACCGGGTCTGCCTTCACCTGTTTGCAATCATGCGAGGATTCATCTTCTTCCTCATCATCGTCGTCCTCATCTTCTTCCTTCCCGTCGGATGCTTTGCTAGCGTCGGATAGAGCGCTGTCCAGACTGTTTTCACTGATGATTTTAAGGCGGCGGTACACGGCAGGTTTGGAGGAGTCACCTTCCATTTCTGTTCCCAGTTTGGAGGAACCATCAGGAGTGTTGAGTGGGGTTTGAGCTCGGGACGTGTTTTCACTGGAGTAACCGTCCATCTCAGTCGGCTGAGATAGACTTTTTGTCTGTGCCCAGCGCTGGATGAAGGTCAGGACTCTGCTTTCCTCTAGCATGTTCTTGGTAGAGATAGGCAGCACTGCCAAGGTCTTCATAATCTGTAAATAAAATAATAATATCAGTGAACACACTGTGGCTGAACCAAATTTCAACTGCCAGGTAACTTAAGCAGAATGTGACACCATTATGAATGTTATAAAACAAAGTTTACGACTTGTATCACCTCTAACTGCAGCTTGTTGTTATTGGCACTGTTCCCTTTAGCTTCAGAAATCTCCACCATGAAGATCCACAGCAAAGACAACCCATGATGGTCCAGGAACTGCTTCAGGCATGTTGGATTTTGAGTATCCTGTGCATCAAAAAAATATAATAAAATGCCCTGCATATGATAAAAACAACCATCAACAACATAAACGAGACAAACACCAGTGAGGTCATACTTGTATGAGCTTAAGGCAGATGAGTTTCTGCTCCATGGTTTCTACTCGGACCATCAGTCTGCAGAGAGACACCACCTGTTTCTCATCATACAGGCCTTCTCCGTTCTCCAGTAACGCCTCCAGCTCCTCATCAACCTGAGAAAGGTCAAAGTGATGACATCATCAAATATGACACCCTTGTCCTTGAGAAACTGGTGCAGAGACATTTTTGGCTGTACACTTTCAATACAGAGCTAACACCACTACTGATAAAAAAATAACTAAAACTGGTGCATATATATGTTTTTATTATTTAGTTGTAGGGATTCTCACGAGGAGGTGTAGCTACATTGACATTACTGCCAGTTGGGTGTAAACCAATGACAAGACACAGTTTCAAACAGGGCAGAGACGACTGACCGTGGTGAGCGCGCTCTTTCGACTGCGGTCTTTCTTCATCTTCCCCCCAGCTGCTCGAACACTAACTCTGTTCTCCCCTCCCAGGAAGCCTCTGCAGCTGGCTGCTCCACAGAAGCATTTCTGTGCTTCTTTGCTGTAGAAAGAGTTTAAACAAAGGTTAAATCACTATGGCTAAACCATCACTGAGAAGATTGAATAACCACTTACTAAAGACTGATCTATACAACCATAAATATAAAAGTGTTTTTAGAACAAACTTAGATTGCTCAAAATACAAGTGTGGAGGAAGACTGCAGTGAAACATTACCCGTATCTCTGGAACTGGTAATCAAACGTCAGCTCAGTCCCTTCAGTGACAGCCTTGGTGGTGAAGAAACCAACTCTAAGCTGGCCATTGACGGTCCACTGAAGTGGGATAAAAATCATCATCAGGTGTCAGTAAGGTAACCTGAAAGAGTGTTACTTGTTTCTATTCTTTGACACTGTACCTTTTGGGTCTCACAGTTAGGCTCGCAGCTATGGTTCATAAACCGGGAGCAGTTTCCCTTCAGTGTTGCATCAATGATCTGTAGAGACACATTCCAATGTTAGCTATATTGCAGGTCACTAAGCTGAATCATTAAACCAGATTGCCATTTTAATATCAACATTGATTGCAACGGGCCTCATTATAACTTACCTCATTATTTTTCAGAGACATGAAGTAGTAGTGGATGTTCTTATTGCGAGCATATTCTTTCACTCTCGTTTTAAACTCCTTGTGGTCTAATACCTCCCCGCAGTATTCCAGCACAAAAGTGTTTCTGAAATAAAAAAAACACAAACCAACAAGTCAAACCTTTAGGAATATCAATCAAATGAATCGGAAAGACTTGACTCCGGTGACACATTGGCTTTTTGACAGTGTTTCAGTAACTCACAAAAATAGCACGCATTTTCTCTTTGGAATATCTTATTGAGGTTGTCTATGTACATCATGAAAGTTACAACTAACCTTGTTAAGATATAATTATTTAAAATGCGACAAAAACCTTTTTAACTGTCATACTCAAAGCTATTAAGAGTCTTACGCAATCAGGTCCTTAGCTGCCCTGAGTCCCCATCCCTTGTCTTCTGTGAGGATAACATCGAAGTCTGCATGTTGTTTCATTTGAAAGCGTCGATTAGAGCAGTAGACTCCATTCAGGCACCTTGAGGAGCTGAAAAAAATACAGTTCAAAATATTGTGAACTTGTAAAAAATAACACATTTTTTGAAGAAGAAAAAAATCCAATTGAGATTAAAAAACTCTTTCAACTTTTTGAATTTTCCAACAGCATAATACACACATTCAAGCTGCTATTATGCACAGTTAGCAGTAAGCAGATTCTGGTCTAGTTTTCATGTTGCTAAAGAATGACATTGATTTCAAGATTAGATGATCATGATTTGAACAGCTTTCAACACCTTTCTCCATTACAGGCGGCTCAGACTGCAAGATAATCGGGCCGATTTGATTTGGTTTCCCCTTTCCAGACAACCATGGGGTGTACCCAACTCGAGGCTGCTCCGAACCGATTATCTTCCCAGATTATCTTGTAGTGTGAGTGATATAAAGATCCGATCTTAACATCCCTGACCTGCTAGGAGATCGTCGAGGACGCCCTAATTTATATCAAATATATTTGATATACCTCAAACTTTCTTTTAAATTTTTCCTGCACAAAGCATTATAATTGCAAATTAGCTGCCAGCTCCGTTGTTTACGTGAGGTCAAGTGAGGTGGTGCGTTCCTTCGCCGCCATGATAATCTGAGTAATGCCTGGAATATGTGATGTGCCATTTTTTTCATAACTTGTAGTGTTTGCAAGTTTGAGATTATGGAGAAGAATATCTGTTAAGATTCTCCTTATTCGTTATTATTCGCTACCAGATTTAAAAATCGGGTAGGTTTTTAAAACTCTTGTAGTCTGAGCCAGGTTTAACTGTGCAATACATTGAACATCAAGTAGTCAAAGGTTTTCTGGGAAATTTTGAAAAGTGTTTTTTTTTTTTTAAGACAGTGTTCTTTCATTTTCTCAGTTTTATCTGTAACATTTAACTCACCACTCAATCATCAGCAACCGGTTCAAGCAGTCTTCCCCACATGCTAATACTCCTCTTGAACGCTCCTCTCTGGGCAGAACTGGGCACTCACACTGCATTCTCTTTATATCTCGATGAGACTTGCTCTTCTTTCTACAAAAGAAATGTATAACTTTTATGCTCAAGCTTGAAACTAATGTACAACATAAAATGATTTGCTTCAGGTTCAACAACACCTTACCTCTCAGTCAGGTACAGGTTCTCTTCAATCAAGTCAAAGTAAGGTGGCATCTTTTTAGACTTGGCAAAGTCTTTCCATTTATTGGCGTCTTTAAAGTCTTGCAGAGTGAGTGTTGGACGCTGCACTTCCACTTTGAAAAGACTTTCCTTGGTGACATCAGTATCTCTAAGACACTCTCTCTTGCCTGCAGGCCCAGCCTCTGCCTCGTTGTCTGAATCTGACTCAATCTCTGGACGCCTTTTCTTGGGAGGGCCGCGGCCTCTATGAGGTCTGAAAAAGTCTTCTCTCGGAGGGTCAGGCACTGCAGAGCCTCTGCTGTTGCTGCTTATTTCATGGCCTTGAACAAAGCTTGATGACCCTGGAGTGTTCAGTCCACTGCAGTCAACAGCTGTTTCAGTAAGATTGGACAGTTTATCAGCGCTGTAATCGTCATGGTCATTGGTTAGGGAGTCAGGGTGGATTTCACCTGCAGGATCCTGATGAACAAGGAGGTAGGGTTTTCGGCTAATATGCATATTTGTGGATTCTTGGTTCCAGGAGGGATTACTCTGAATGTACTCATGCTCCTTGGGAGAGGTTCCTGTCGGTTTAGTGTTATGTAACTGAGGCCCATGACTGCTATCAGGCTGCTGGTATGTACTACTGGGCTGTTCTGATTGTGAAAAATCCCAACCCAGGTTAAATCCATTTCTATCATTGATATTATCAACACTGGAGAAATCATCATGCTGGTAATGGGAGAGCATTCTTTCACCTCTACTTCTGACAGTATGCTGTGTGTGCCCATCCTCATACTGCCTCAAATTTTCAAGATTTTGGGCAAGATCTGTGGCGTTTCCATGGGCAACGATTTGACCTGCTGTGCAAGGTTGGACACTGATGGAGCTGGAACCCTCTAAGTGACTGGTGCTATCTATCATATTACTCTGGGATTGACACAATATAGTGTTATTGCAAGAATTGTTCACACCAGCACATTGACCACTGTTTTCCACAAATGCATTGTTGGGACTCTCCTGCCTTTGTTTGGGGACTTCACTGATGTCCAGGTCAGCTCTAATATTAGCATTCTGAAGTTCTGAACTATTCCTTGGAGTGCATGGTGAAGCTCCTGCGTCCTGTGGATCCATTGTAAGTGAAGAATTCTTTGGCACCACCACCACAGAGTGCAATCGTTTTATAGCCTCGCCGCAATCTGAGTCGTACTCTGAGTTGTCACTATCACTGGCCTCACTCTGTCCTAATGCATCCTGATTAAGTGGTGTTCTCTTACCTAATTTGCTTTTGTGAGCACTGATCTTAGAAGTTTCTTCATGACCATCGCCGTTCCAACTTTGCATCGTTGCAGCTATGAGGATCTGTGATGGATCATTGCTGTGCAGAGGCTTGTCTGTGTTTGTTTGTTGAGATTCGCTCTGTTTTAAGTCACACTGGTCAGTGCTGGTGCTTGCTTGTGAAGGCTCACTTTGGTCTTTGTATTTTTCAGTCACAGATGTTCGGTCAGAACAGAAGTCCTGCTTAGAGATCCCTGTCTGCCTCCCTGGTTTGGAATGTTTTTCAGCTTCTTGCTGATTAATATCTTTAACTTCAGAGTCTTGTTGGCTATTGTCTTTCGAAACCTCTATCTTTTTGACAGAGACTACTTGTTTTACAGCAGGTTTACTCTCTGCACAAAGTGTCCTTTGTAAGTTATCATTCTCGGAAGTGTCCTGCCCAACAATATCCCATCTGGACTTTCTGTTACTACTGATGCTCTTTTTAACAGTATCTGTATTTTGCTGTGCGAGTGTCAGCTGATTCTCAGAATCAGGACATGATGTATCAGAACTGATTGGCACAAATGTGCCAAATTGCTTGTTGACGACCATAGCTGTTGTGAGCTCATCAATGTCTGATTCTGTGTTTTGCTGGACATCTTGTGTTTCAAGTAAGGACTGTGGTGAACAGTCAACATCTTTCTTTCCTTGGCTACATATTACACTTTCATTACTACTACTTGAATTTAGTACAGCTGCAAATGTTTTCACATGTGATAGGTTATTAGAAGAAAGGCTTTCCTTCACATTAGTCAAGTTCTCCAGGCCGGCATTTACATGCTTCAGGCTTTCACTTGAGGACAAAGCTGAGGCATCATCTGTCTCAACTTCATGACCTGCTTTTCTTTCGTTTCTCTTAGGTGACAGTTCTTGCAAACTCTTGTCAGTGCATGAGATGATCTCAATAGAATCTTGATTACTATGTTCATTTCCACCTGGTTGCGAATCTAATTTTTCTTTTTCACTCAGAAAACAAAGTTCCGGGGGGTTAGCCTTTGACGGTGCTTTGTCAGGGCTTTGAAATGTGTCACTTGATTGTCTATCATTTCCGCTGGATTTCACGGATGATCTAGAAGGAGTCATTTGCTTCAATTCTGACCTGCTGTTTTGCTTTTGGTAGTTTGTAGGTTTTTCCTCAGAGCCAGAGCTTTTGTCAGAGGCCTGTGGTTTTCCTCTATGATCAGCTTCAGAGTCACTTGAGCTGCTTTTTTGGCGTTTCTCATATGATTGAGAATGGGTATGTGTACTGGAAGATGAGGATTTACTGTTGGTCTCTGACTTGCTATGCAAGCTTGATTTACGGTAACTGGAGTCCAAGTCAGGAGAGCACTTGCGTTGGGAATCAGAGTCTGACAGTCGCTTTGAAGTTCTTTCAGACTTTGATGAATGTGATTTTTTATCCAACTCTGAAAAATGAGGCGAATCTGAAGATTTAGAGGCCTTTTCAGATTTTGAGTAGGAAGATGATTTTGACTCTTTATATGAGCTTGCATGCACTGATGATCTACTTGATTCACTTGTCCTTGTTCTTGTCTTCCTGTGGTCATCCTCAGAATCGGAACTGTCCCGAGTTTTGTCTCGAGAACGAGAACGTCTTCTCTCCCTGCGCGGCGAACTCCTGTATGATCTCCTATCAGAATCATGATAGTATGACCTATCAGAGCGGGATCCTCTGTCGCCTCGAGATCTCTCTGATCTGGAGTGAGATGAACTTGTTCGAGACCCTCTAGATCTGGACCGTGATCTGGACCTGGACCTTCTGCGATCTTTGTCTGATCTGGATGAACGCGATGATGCGTGTCTAGAATCTCGGTCTGATTTCGAGTAACTAGAAGACCTTTCGTGATTCTCTGAACGCTTTGAGGAACTTTTTTCTTTTTCCTCTACATATGAACCAGAGGAAGACTTTTTTTACCTCCTTGATTCTGCTCTCAGAGTTTGTTTTACTTTTGGAGTCAACTGATTTGCGACTGGAAGACATCTGGACTGAATCTCCATCTGACTCTGAGCCAGGTGGCACGCTATCAGATTGGGACCTGGTTGTCCTTTTGTATACCTTACTGTCCTGCTCAGCACTGCTGGAACTCTCCACATCTTTTCCTGAGGAAGCAACTGGCTTCTTGAGGCTTGGAGTAACTCTTGCCTCAGAGGTTTCAATTTTAGCACTCTCTGAGGGGCAGACACTGATGGCATTCTGAGGCTGGGGTGTTGGGAATTCAGTTGCACTCAAGATTGTTGATTTCTGTAGAACCATTAAGTCGGAGGAGTGCGGCTCATCTGGCACAGCAGAAGTTGGTTTCTCTTCAGTCACAGAGACACTAAGAATTTGCTTCTTGAAATGCATCTTAGATAAGTCCGTTTTCATTTTAGTAGCTGAAGAGACTGGTGTTTGAGAAGGTGTCTCTGCTGTTGATGTTGGCACCATGGGTGTCTGCTTTTGCTCAGTTGTACTCTGCCCTTCTTCGTCTGAGGTCAACTGGGACAAGGCAGGGTGAGGTTCAGCAACAGACTTGTCAGGGCTGGTGGGGATGAAGAACGGGCTCTGCAGGGGCTTCTTGGTCTGTGCGAAGCTAAAGGACACTTTCTGACGACCCTGGTCTTCCAGGTTGACCTTCATCTTGGTCCCTTTAGGCAGAAGATGGTTGGATAGCATGACTCTGGGAGACAGGCTTTTTATTAGAGCTGCCTTGGATAGGCCCTCCACCTTCACCTGCAATATAAGAGAAGGCTAAAATTAACCCTGAATCTGTTTTTTTCACATCATGACAGCAGTTGTAACATACCCACAAAAGCAAATATTCATACTTATCAACTTTTGGTTTGACACTTACTGAGGCACCACTCCCCTCCTCTCTGTGGTTACATCATGTGAGCGAAAAAAAGCAGAGGAAAGATGGAAATGAAGTTACACAGTTCATGCAGCAATATGCAACTTCAAGATTATCAGGGGGTACATAAGAAACTTAAATGTCAAGGAGACCTTCCAAAATATGAATAAGTCCCTTAACAACTTGTTTTGACTGTAACTGATTTTGAGGCTTTAAACTATAACATATCTGTAATCCTCAGTGTCTGCTGCTCTACCTTCATTTTGTCTACGTCTTTAAGGGCAAGAAATAGGTTGTAATATGAACAAGCATACATATCATTTGTCTGAAATGTTGGAGTCAATTAAAACTTATATATATATATATATATATATATTTAGGGCGGCTGTTGTTCAGTGGTAGAGTCAGTCATCTATCAACCGGAAGGTCGGGGGTTTGATCCCCAGCCTCTGCAGACACATGATGACGTGTCTTTGGAAAAGACACTTAACCTCAAGTCGCCCTCACTGCTTTGTCGGCGGCGTGTGAATGTGTACTTTATTCTGATTTTTTTAAATTAATGGAATAGCTAGCTAAAGGGATTAAGGACCCAAGTGAATTGATGAAATAATAATAAAACAACATTATAAAAAAATAAAAGTGTACATTTACATAATGCTTTTCTTGCTTTATAATGACAGAATAATAAAAACAATCCATATTGCTGATGAAAAGGTATAAATATCTGGGTGTTTTTGAAACATAAAAACTGTATATGATTGTGAATACGTTATCCCCCAGAGCCTTACGGCCAAGTGTTTAACGTTTGAGTTGTATGGACAGAAAATAACAGTGAAAAAGGACAAAAGTGATCAAACATCTTCATATATGTTCTTTTAGGAGACAACACACACTCCAAGGACATTAAAGACATTTCAGGATATTTGTTTGGCTTTGGGCACTTTCTTGAGGTCTCCTGTATCAAATGTCACATCACATTACAATCATGACAACAGCCTTGATTCATTTTCTACTTAATTCAGAATTCCACTTTTGTCTTGTCGGGAATATAGCGACAGTTTAGCCCGTAACATCTGACCGAACATGTGTGTATCGTTGTACAACATGTAGACTGCCCTTTCCACATGTTCCAGTTATATCAACACCACGATTCTTATCTTGCTTTTACTTTATTTGATTGATATAGATGTTTAGTATTATTTTTATCTTTCTTTTTAAATGTGTCTTCTTCTTCCGATGGGTTACTTTATCTTGTTTTTACTACGGGCTTTTCTCTTTAGTATTGAGCACTGTTGTCACTTTATCATGTTTTGTTCTTTCCTGTCTGTTGTGTTAAAAGGAGGCCGACTCACTGCAAGCCAAATCTACGTACGAGCACCAACAAAGTTACCTTACCTTAAGAAACCAACATTACAACAAAACAAAAGTAAACTCTGATAATTGTTCTTCAAGCAAGCAGACATGAACAAAAAAAGGTTGTATTTTAATGATCTGTGAGCTCTCCTACAAGCTAATAACATTGTTCATTCACATCATACAGCTTGATTTCATAACACTAAGAAGCAAAGGACGAAGATGACACACAAAAAATCAAACAGAGATGTGAGTTTATAACGTGTAAAGAATAATTTGTTTTTGTACCTCCTTTTGTCCTATTAAAGCGTGTGTGTTCCTTAGGGTAGGCTCAATATGGGTGCACGACAATAATTAGGTCATATAATCCTTCAGGATTTCATTTTTCCTTTCTCTGTGACCTTCAAAAGGAGGCATTTCTGCAGTGAAATTCTGCTGTAAAGTAGGGGCTATTATAACCAGCTTACACTTTAGTGTTAACCTACAAGTCGAAGATGTTCACCCCGCTAGCATTGCTTAAATCTTTACCCAAAATTGAAGTAGGGAAATTAAAAATCGAATGCATGCATGCATGTTTTATGTTTGAAATAATAAGCACGAACAAAGTGCAAGAATATGTGAATATGACATCCAATTCCATTACCTTGTTTCAAAACATATTTCAATTACCGGTAGATCACATTACCAAAACAAATCTGTATGAAACAATTTAATCTTTCCTATAAATTATATTTTCTTTAAAAGAATTAAAATACATATATTTTTTTCTGATACTACAGAAAGCAAAGCACTAAAAACATTTGGCTGACCAATATAGCTGAAAGAATCTGAGGATAAAACTCTATCATATGTCAATATTTGAAAAAAGACCCCAAAACCTTTTGCATAAAGTAGTCTTGTATGTTTGACTACTTTCAGTGCATGAATTACAAGAAGGTATTGTGCCTTGCCTGACCATAATATCACAATATTCTGACAGTAAAAAGGGGCAGTACAGACTGTATACACTTTGTAAGCATACTAAAATAATATCAAAATTTGCCGATCAAACTACATCAAACAAAACGTACACTGTGAGTTGTATGATGTAGTGTCAAATACCTGATCTCGGACTTCAGCAGAGTGTCCATTGAAAAACTCGTCTAGGATTAGTAGGCCCGAAGATGCTGCTGGCCAAGAATAATCCAAATCAGAGAAATGAGCCTTCCAAAGTGACGTCACACCTGACAACAAAAGAAGAAGGAGTTGCAATGAGCTGGGTCTCTTATGTCCGAAACAGTTTACAGTTACTCTGTCAGAAATTTTAGAGAAATGAACCCTGACAACTTAATAATGGACAGACAATAGCAGAAATTAAACTCTTGTTTCCCTGCAGCTTATTGTAATCAGCAGTATGTCAGTCTGGTTGTGGTCTGTTTGGGTGTATGCTTTGGTATAAAAGACTTCTACAGGCGTCCTTTCCTGAGATTCCTATCTATTATCTAGAAACCAGCTGCAAACAGTTAGATCTGCTGTTAGACAAAGAATTCCTCTTTCCTCAGCTCACTTGTCTTTTATTCTCTGAAGCTCCGGCTTGGAAACAGAAAACACAAATATGAAAAGTTACATTCACATGTGTTTTTTAAAACTATCATGGTCGATTGTAGGTGAAAGCAGGGCGAGTAGAGAACACGCATCTTATTAATAGACATGTACAGTGCAGGCAAATGGCCTCGTGAAAACAAAGGCTGTCTGTGGAATAAATATTTCTGTAAACTATTCATCGATACCCTTATGAAAGCAGATGGTGACTGGTTTGAATCCACTTAGAACCCTAAATAAAGCGTGGTCTGAGCGGGAGGAGTGGTACAGCCAAAACATGGCCTTTAAAAGGTTGTTTCTAACCTTCCCAACTATGAAAATGAATTACAAAGATGTGTTGCTGACCTGCAAATTTAGTTGAGTGCATAATGAATATTTGCTTACTAGTCAAGCTTAAACATATATGTAAGTTTATAGCAGGCGAGTGAGTTGACATTTACTTAGCTGTTTGATTGCGAGGCAGCTTTATTGAGAATATAAAGCAGCTAACATGAAGCTAACTGGGTTAAGCTAACGTTAACAGAGAGCTTCCGTGGGCCATTTTTAAAGATAGCGGCAACTCGTGTTTCGCTTTGTATCATTTATGTTGTTTTGTTGTCTAAACAGTTATGTCCATTAAATGTGTTGCATTTAACGGCGTTTACGGCTTTACAGCAGAGGTAAACCAATACATTAGTTTGATAACAGACGGCTAGCTGTGAAGCTCTACTAGCATCAGCAGCTAGTTTAGCTAACTCTAGCACTGGAACTGGCTGCCCACAGGCTAATGCTGCGGTTCACGTACGGGCTACTTTATCGATCACTAATCTGTCTGAAATGTGTGAAGTCGTAATAACTACGGTTCTCTCGACCAAGTAGGATGGGAAGCTCGTTCGTATATTAAGTTATCGATTCAGCAACACGGTTTAAGTTACGTTGACGAAAGTGAGTATAATGAAACACATTTTCCAGAGTCTCAGCAGCACCCGGCTTTACTAGCATGCTAGCTCATGTTTTGTGTGTAGGAAGACGATTAAACCATAATAAACTTGTTATTAAATACAAATTAGTGGCTCACGGGGTACTCACTTTACAAAGTGCTTTAGGACACAGGGTCCCCCCATCCTCGAAATAACCTGTGTTCTGCTTAGCCTTAGAGCATCAAGCACCAATATATCCCGACGTCAAATCCATACGGAGCTGTCGGAAATGATGGTCGGCTCAGAGGCTCCTCTGCTGCTGCGCCGTAGCTTCAGTCTGGTTGAGTGTTGGTGCTATGGAGCTAACACGAGCTCACGTAGTTAGCCCAGAGTTTCACGAGAGATCGAGAGCACTCATGTTCACGAAAACTAAGCCCCACAAAGTATCTCAATTTGGTCCGTCCTATAACAATGAGACCAACAACTCGTTCTGCTTGTAGGAGTGTGACCATGTCTAAAGAATACCTTTTACTTCCCACACAGTGACTCTCACACGGTGGCCGCTGCTGTGTTAAACAACGTCACATGATAGGGGTTCATAGCTGGCGCGAACACTGGAGCGCACTGTAACTAGTGACTCCCATATACAAAAAATATTCAGTTGAAAATGAAAGTATCTAGACCAGTGGTTCCCAAAGTGGGGGTCGCGATCCCCTGGGGGGTCACGAGATGCCTTCCCAAAACAAATACACATTGGAATGACTTCAAATTACACATTTTACCCATAATTGTGAAATTACATACACAAACTAGTTGTTCATGTTAAAATAAAACCATAGTCCTTCAGTGAGATTTGTGCTGAAATGACAGTAAAAAAAGTTGAGTTTGCACATTACAGTAACAGTGTACGTATCTGTTGTGCTCTTTGTAAATTAAAAAGCACACAGACACACTGAAATACAAAAAATATTTTCAGGCTTCTGTATTACTTTGTGTTATTCTAATGTCAGTGTTTGGATAGGACTATTAGTGCGTGCTGCTGTGCGCAACGTTACATGCTTTAACCATTTCCAGGTACAGAGGGGGTCTCTTGTCTCTCACCTCGTTATTTTGGGGGTCGTGGGATGAAACGTTTGGGAACCCCTGATCTAGAATATCTTTAAAAAACCTACTTGCATCACGGTATAGCTCATCCCGAAAAATGTGTCTACATACAAGCCTACCACGGCTTGAGGGACTCAAGGAAAACGTCTTTATGGTATAACGTTATTGAATCTTATTGAAAAGTATGGGCAATGCTTACCACTGAGTTCTTTACGACCGTGTATTATGATGATATAAGAAAGACTTCTGACAGCTGTAGCATTCCCTGAAATCAATGGTGTGAAATATTGCTACAGAATCCAAAAGTCTGAGTGTTAAGTAAGGACACCTGTGTTAAAGGTACAAACCTTACATCTTGAAAAAGAGCTGCATCGAATACACTTGAGACTTGTGGTGAAGGGTTAAAACTATAATTGTAGGTATAAAGCATAAAGCATGTTGAAAAGGGAATGCAAGACATAGGAAGGGTTAATTGCAAAATATTTTTCGCTAGTAGGAGACAAAAAGTAGTATTCAAATATTTGTTCGTTTTTTTTTCATTTTCAATATTTTATTTAAGCGTACAACAATATAGATTAACTTTTCAAGAAAATAAAGACGCTACATTATGAATGTAAATAAACTCCGTAGCAGTAGGTGGCGCCATACTACTTTCACGATTGCTTCCAGCCCGCCTTGAAGTGAAGAAGAAGAAGTTACCAGCGGAAGCAGAAACATTTCGGGAGAAGAGCTACATGAAATCCCACTTGACCTAAATTCTACTGATACTCTCTATTTTGTTCGAGAAAGTGTACTTATCACCTGTGTAAGTTGTGTCGTTTGCTAGGTCGCCATATTTCGTGCTTTTAATGAAGAAAACACCCTCACTGTCACCGGTCAGCGTTGGACGTCAAAGCAGCTAATGCTAATGTCAGAGGCCTAGTAGGCTACACAGCTGTCCATGGCTATGTTCAACGTGTTGCGGACCTTTGTTTGCACGAAAGCGGCATCGCCTATATTTGCCATATCTAATCTTCAAAGTTAGTTTGTCAGTAATGTTAGAATTGCAGTGTGTGCTCGGTGTTTTTCTGTCTTTTGGATCGTTTACCTGAGTGGAACAGTTTGTAAGTGAATGCCGCCATTTAGACTCTAACGCCTACGTGGAAACCTTGGCTGGTTTTATGAACTTCTCTCAGTTACCGATGACTTTTACTATTCGTAGGGGCTGTAAGTTTCATGGTGAGATTCAGGTCGGGTGTCGGATGAAAGTTGACTGTTTCTGCCGGTGTTGTTGGAGCTGACGCTGGCTGCTCGGAGGCTACATTGCTAGTGGAGACTATAGCGTCGGTTAAAGGAATTATCGCATAACTAACAAGAAGGTATGCAATGTATCCTAAGTTGTTATGGGGCATGAAAGCATGCAGAGCTATTGATACAGACCACTGCATTCACTGGGGTGAATATGTGGTCATAGATTGATGGCTTTGTGTCGCCATGGCCTGATGGTAAGGATGTGCAGCTCATTGATTTTTATTCATTTGTTTTGGGTTTTGTTGTCAAGGTCCTAAACTTACACTTACGTGTTTTGATAAACCATTAGTTAGATCCTGGAGTGATTTATGTCTGTCTCCTTTAAGGCAGTTGGTAGCATTATCCTAAAAAAGTTAAATATAAACTTAAACAAAAGAAATGCTGCTCAATCAGCACTTATGGGCCTCCATACATGTGCGGTGCTGACTGTGTCAGCAGAGACCCTGTCCTCTTCCTGTATTTTGATGTTTGGGTTTGTTTTGGTTGACGTGGGATCTTTATGGGTGTGGAGTGGATGTATTTCCCCCAATGACAGCGCACAGGTGAGTTAAGGAGTGGTTACAATTCACCAATTGGACGGGATTCAAACTGGCGAATATGACGGACATGGACGTAGCGGCAAAGAGAAAATATAATCATAGGGAGGCGAAAGGCCAAACGGATGAAGCTTGTTACGAAACAAGGGTGAACCTTAGGACCTTAGCTTTCAACCGCGGACAAGGATTTGGCTTGCCTTCTGCTGGACAGACGGGTGCCAAACACTGGCGGCTAGCTTGCTAAATTATCTGATTTTGTAATAGGCCTATTCTCAGGTTGCTTGCAGTGTAGCTACAAGCAGTGAACCTTTATGCGAAAGTTCTGCAATTGGCATGCGCTTCTGGTGGCAATGGGTCCAGGAGGAGGGGCCTAGATTAAATGTTGTGTTTAAAAGCTGCAATGACTACCTTTGATGACTAGACATTGTTGGTGGTTAGATTTTTTTTTAACCATTATTGTGTTGCTGATCATTGTTGTATGTTGAGTTGGTTTTGGTCATGTTAGCATATGCAAAGAAGAGCAACTCAGACAGACTTCTAGATGCTCTCTAGTGCATTTGTGGTCATGGAATTTGCTGGCTTTGTGTTGCAATGGTATGGCCTGTTAATATAGCACTTTCATTTCTCTTTTTTTAATTAAGGCCTTGAACAGTTTGTGACAGTGAATGATTTACGTGTTGTGATAAACCATTAGTTCGATCCTTTTAAAAGATGAAATATAGACTTAAAAGAAATGCTGCTCAATCAGCACTTATGGTCTTGTGTGGTACTGACTGTGTCAGCAGAGACCCCTTCCTCTTCCTGTATTTTGATGTTTGGGTTTGTTTTGGTTGACGTGGGATGTTTATGGGTGGGGAGTGGATGTATTTCCCCCAATGGCGCGATTCAAACTGGCGAATATGATGGACGTGGACGTAGCACTTGAGAGAAAATATAATCATAGGGAGGCGAAAGGCCAAACGGTTATTGATGACTGCGTTTGCTGAAAGACATTTTAAAGGGTTAGATTTTTTCATGATCATTTTGATACCAAAAAACAAGTGCAGAATCAATGTTGGGGAAGGAAATCATTTTCATAAAATTGTGGCTATTGGCGAGTCCTTTGTAGACTGTAAAAATGTTGGGAGTCGGTGTATTAGCCTTCAGAGGGTTCCACACATAGCTCTAAGTAATGCTTTCTTATCCTAAATTTAACTGCATTAGTTAAAGTTAATATGACATGAGTTTGAATAGTTAAAACAGTGGTTTGTGGTGGTGGTGTTCAAAACATATTTTGTATAGTAACTGAATATAATGGCTTTTTTCTTTGATTCTGTTGAATTGGACAACTGTACAGGATTTATTGGGTTACCTGGTGTATTTTGTCTTGCTTGTCAGATTATTAAGTCAGTGTCAGACTGTGAATGTTTGAACTTTTTAATGTAGTGTTCAATGCTTCTATTTTTTCTGTCGAAAATATCTATGAAATGGTTATGTCGTGTGGCGAAGTCCAGCTTGGAACAAATATTAAATGATTAGAATGATTAGATTTGTGCAGAAAGTGGTTTGCGGTCCATATTTGGCTTTATATAGATGCCATATCAAGTAATGATATCATCTGATCAATAGTTTATGATGAATTCGCGTGTTGCATCTTGGTCATTTTTCAAAAGCGTCTTTTGATTGGAATGGTGTTCTTTATCCCTCATTGCAAGTACAGTCCAGTGGTGGTGTAATGGAATACCAGGAAATCGAGTCTCAACGACAGAATCTCTGTTGGAAATAATCCTATTTTACACCCTTCTGTCTGCAGGTGCTGTTGTTTGTGCACCAGTATGGCAGTCGTCATCCGTTTACAGGGACTGAGGACCACCGCAGGATCGGAGGATATTCGCAAGTTCTTCACTGGCCTCAGAATTCCTGATGGAGGGGTGCATATTATTGGCGGGGAGCGCGAGGAAGCTTTCATAATCTTTGCTTCAGATGAAGATGCAAGAAGAGCCATGACACGGTCACAGGGTTGCATTAAGGGTTCACCCGTGACATTGCTACTAAGTAGTAAAACAGAAATGCAGAACCTGCTTGAGAGAAGTACAGAAAGTGTAGAGCTAGATCAGAAGAGTAGACTTGAAGAGAATTCAAGACGTGCCAGAAGATCTATGGACCCTGAGGTTGGCAGGAGACCAGTTAGCAGATCGGATCATACCCTTCCCCCTCAGCACCAGGGGGCTTCAAGCAGTATTGATGACTTGTATTTGTTTCTAAAAGGAATGCCTTTCTCTGTGACTGAAGAGGAAGTCCGTGACTTCTTCAGTGGTCTAGTTATTGATGATGTAATATTGTTTAAAAATCGTAACGGTTTAAAGAACGGGAAAGGTATTGTCAAATTTGCCACAAGCCAGGATGCGTATGAAGGCCTGAAGAGGGATAGGAAATATATACAGTCAAGGTATGTGGAGGTTGCCTTAACAACAGCTGATGATTGGTGCCGGGCTGGTGGTAACTTGTCATTGGCTTGCAACATGGATAACTTTGTAAGGGAAAGATCACCGATTCGCTATCAGAGAAACCCACAACATCATGCAAGGTCCCAATCACCTGTGACCAAGAGGCCAAGTGTTTCTTCTGATGATGAGTACTGTGTTTTGTTGGATAATCTGCCCTACACAGTGGAAAAAGAAGACATTAAAAAGCTCTTTTGCAATGCAAACCTTGAGGATGGCCAGATCCTGCACCTTCTTGGCAGTGATGGGAGAAGAACCAGATCCACATTTGTGCTGTTCAGGAGTCTGCGAGACTATTGTGATGCCTTGAGTAATGAAAAAAGACTGTTTGAAAACCGTTGGGTTCATACCCGCCCAATTTCAAGAGAGAAAATGATAAACCTTCTGGAATCTCAGGGCATGGGTGACAGACCTAGTAACTCTGAAAGGTTTCAGGAGAGGCCCCCATCTCAACCCAGCAATGCTTATGACTCTGAGAAATTGTGCCTGCTTGTGCGGAACCTGCCATTCGATGTGCGGAAAGTCGAGATAATGGACTTCTTTCTTGGGTTTGATATCACAGAGGACAAGGTGTTCGTGATGAGTGACCATAATGGTGATGGGGTTGGAAAGGCTTTGGTTCTTTTCCGGTCTGAGGCGGAGGCTATGAGTGCTCTTTCTCTCAATGGACAAAGGTTTCTGGGGTCAGAAGTAATACTGAAATGCATTTCACGGTCTCAGATGCAGCAGTTGGGTTTCGGGCCATCAATGATGCAAGAGAAAACGATGCAAAACCCACTGCCAAGAGAGGAGCAGTACTCAGGCAGGAGCAGTATGGCATCCTATTGTCCTGGTGACATTGAGTACTCCGACTCCAGGATTCCTCACGATGGCGATCTTCAAATGGGCTATGCACAGGCTCAAATCAATGATGAGCCCTATGCAGTGGGTCCACATGATGCACGAGACAGAGGTAATGGCATTCGGGGCAGCCTTGATGCTTCAATGCAGAGTATTGCTGGTCCTACCTGTGTACAACTACTTAACTTGCCATTCCAAATTAGAAGGGAAGAGATCTATGACTTTTGCTATGGATATCAGATCATCCCTGGATCTGTCTCACTGCAGTATGACCAAAGTGGAAGATCTAAAGGATCTGCGACTGCAGTGTTTGAGTCCCGGCAGGAGGCCATGAAAGCAGTTGAGGAACTGAGTGGAAGACCCATAGGTCCAAGAAGAATACAGCTGTTGCTTGTGTAAAAGTGAAATTGTTTTCTATGTCAACTTACATGCCCTACCAATGTGAGTCTGACATTTATTCTGTTGATTAAGGGCCAAGTTGATTTAAGGAAAATAATTGCCCTTTCTCTCTGTTTCGGATTAACCTGGTATGGCATTTTTGATTAAATTAAGCTTCTTTATATGTATTTCCCTTTTTAACTGCATTTATTCAGAAAGTTGTGAAGACAATGTACTGCTGTGACTATGAGGTTTGTATACAGTTCTTATTTACATTGACATACAAGGGTTTTGGTTTTCTCACAGAAGTATTATTGTTCAACTATCAATTGTGTGCAAATGTGTGTACATTTATTTTTATATCTTCGGATATTTAGATGTTTTTTTTAAATAGAAAAATACACACCATTTGAAATGTAAATACTTTTTCTCAAATCTTTGTTTGTGCCAACAACTGCTCGTTGACATTAACATGATGTGTGTTTCTAGAATGCAGATAATTAAAACAATTGGAGACCCATGTGTGTTTTTGCATTCATACAAGTTAATTAATATTAAGTCAAGTGTTATAGTACTTGTTTTTCATAAACGTCCCAGAGGAAGCTTTAAATCAACAAAAGAAGTGACCACTTTAAATATTGAGCTAAGTAGATGAAAATGCATCGCCAGTGACTCATGAGGTCTTGGAAGTTTCATGGTGAAAAAATGATTTGTTAAAAAAATACATGTAGTAAAAATGCTTGATCTCCTTTACATCATCTCAAAATGAATCACTTACATTTCCGATCTCAATATTTTAGCTGACTGAACAATTGCGGATTCAAGATGAACAGGTAACCAAATCAACTTAACAGCTTTGACCTCAGCCCCCCCTCACAAAGCTATAAGTAAACATGTAATCAACACGTCAGTCATTGTGGTAATGTTTAGACAATTTACTATCCATAACAAACTTCCGCGTACCATTTCTGAACATATCTCTTCAGTGACATCTTTTAAGAGTTGGATGTTTGGTGTCAAAAATTGCCAAACTATTTATGATCTGCAGTATCTTCTTTAAACCATAAAAAGTCATGGATTGTGGGAGTGTCCCTCCATGATCTGACCTTTGTGTTCTACCATAGCATTGTCAGTTATCCTAAATTACTGCTTGATACACATTTTATGTTGGAGGTCGTTTCCCGGAAGTCACTGATGTGCTTCTATCATGACACCGGTGTAGTGAGAGGCAGAAAGCCACGCCGAGGGACTTCAGTAGAGCCACAGGTGAATGATTAAATGTAATATCACTTATTTAGTACAGTACAAAGACCAAGCCAGGAAATCCTATTATCCTATACTATTGTAATAGTAGTATCTTGTTTGTGAAAGTTACAGTTCTTATCTTGAATTGCTTGATTCAACGCTATTGGCAGAAAAAGTTAAACTTGTGAATCGTGCTGTTACATATGACAGCAAGTTTACAACTTGTTAGCAGTTTCTGTCTGGTTTCATTGATACAAAGATCGGGAGACAGTCCTGACTAGTTGATGAAGCAGTGATGCTATATTTGACGTGTAGCAGCTTGTCGTTATCACTGCATGGCCACAAATGTCTGCCATTAAACATTGTGCCAAGAGAAACACAGTTTTCCCTGCGGTCTTCTAAAGTTGCTTCCGTACACTAAATGATGGTAGGAATTATGCCAGAAGAGATATCATTTTCCGAGTGTACACAGGTAAAAAGATGTGAAGTTAGCTGAACAGTGAACCTAACATTTTCCAGCTAGCCAATCTCAATCGTTTTGTTGAATTTCTGATTAGCTAAGCTTTAATGCTAACGCCACCCAACTCTTCAGTGACTGCTCAGTTTGTACCCTCGTGTATTTTCAAATTTAATTAAAAGCAGAATAACTTTACGCTACTTTAAAATTACGTATGGTACTTTTGATCAAGCCAATAATTGTTTTTTTTCGTATTACATATAGGTAGATATGTATTCATGTCGCTCATGTCTATCTCATCCTCTAAGCATATCACAAAGCCTGATATTTTAATACAATCCTATTTATTTCTCCGGCTTATTTCCAGACTTACACAGGATCTTTAATAGTGTGCAAAGTAAAAAATAATGTCCTATTGAAATATGAATGATGTCTGCCTTCAAGAGTACAGTATTTGTTTGTTTTTTTAAATCCCTGTGTACTTCATTTTAAAACATGTCTGACTCTCAATGACACCAGGATGGAGGTATCAAGGAGAAGAATCCTCCAGAAACATCTGGAGCCTGCCAGGCCTCTGCGTCGCATCCATGTTGACATTGGTAGGCAGTCTTCTGCAGTCAGTCAAACTTACAGGAATGGATCAAAGTACATTTCATTTCATTTCAAAACGTTTTATTTAAAAGTGCACTATGTAGATTTTGTAGTGACATTTGAAAGTTGGAGAAGTGAAACAATTCTATGCTATATTTTTTAACTGAACACAAAATGTCATTTAGGTTACCCTAATTTACAATGATGTTGAAATACAATAAAAAAGAGCACCAATAAAACAACAAAGACAGGATGGTTCTCAGTAAAATCCATCACACACTGTGGTAGAGTGATTTGAGATCATTGTCTTAATTTGTCCAAGAGAAGCAAGCGAGCGAGAAAGCTAAATGTGGATTTTTAAGTTCAGAGATAGAAGCAAAAGACAGTCAGAGAGAGTTTATTAGGGTCTGGTGGTTCAGATCATCAAATATGTTATACAGTACAAGATGTGGAATGTCCAATAAGGGATTTATAGATTAAGGCGAGACACTACAGGTGAATAGGCTAAAAAAATTAAATAATAGATATCACCATGAAAGTTCCTCAGTTGATTACTTACACAAGTATGAACAAAAAATGTATTACAAGTTTTAGAAATGTTTATGTTAAATTATGCAAATTAGGCATTATCTCATTAAATATGCGCGATTTTGCATATATTTCCGGTACATTTATCTGAAGATATGATAAAGTCAGGTGCAAATTTTTTTTTTCATTTTGTTAACACACAAGATGGAAATAAATTTACAGAGGGATTTAAGGATATCTGCTTTCATTACCTAGGAAATCAAAATATACTGTCCATAGCCTTAAAAACATCGATTTTCGCCATATTTTTTGATTAAAATGTCACATAAATCAGGCCAGGAATGATTTATTAACAAATCCCTCTGTAAATATCTGCAGAATACTGCCAAGTGTATAACTGGAAGGTTTGGTGTACATAGGTGCTACATAGGCTTATATAAGTGTACCGGAAGATGACAAAAAACTCATTTTGAGAAAACGGCCTTTAAAGATTTGTATTGTAAAATTCCACACATTTCTAAAGGAAAACATTGCTCAAAAGCAAAACAACTAGTCAGTTCATTGGTTATAACAATGTAGACCATGTCTAGCACATGGACATTAACAATTGGATAAAACAACACTGCCATATAAGACCTTCAACTGTATACAACCACAGAAAACCACATATACAGACACACTAATTTACCACCTGAAGTTTAACTCTCGTCCTCTTTATGTCCATCAGAAGACAAAATGTCCACACAGAACACAAAGTTCACCCATGAGTGTTAACAGGCTAGTTATCCATGTCTGCTCCATATGTAGGCCCCTCACCCCTCACTGTCCTGGCAATATACTCATTTGATAAGAAGGCTTATTTCCTTTGTTTTTGTAACCGAATAGAAAATCTGTTCTGTAAAAGTCAAACTGAGCAACACAACATCATGAATGAGATGGCACTTTATTCTATTTGTATGAATCCATCCTTATTCCATCCATACAAAACAAATAGGCTACTGTTATAATGTCATAATGTTACACAGTGTTTCCTACAGAATGACGCGATACCTGGGTGTGGAGTACGCGCTGGGGGGGGGGGGGGGGGGGGTCAACTTACTTCTTTCTTCTTTTTTTACTCTTATCTTAGGGTATATTTTAATATTAGGTTTGTATTTGTATCAAATGTGTTTTCCCCTTTAAATTAATTTAGTTTTTGCAACAAACAACTTTAATCTGCTCAATTTATCCGCGCACAGACCCAAACACGACTACCCCTCCCGTTTTGAAAAGCTTCCACTCGATATTCTGTTATTTATAAGAGTTCAGCACAGAACCAGCTGCAAGCAGCTGTACATTAACATTTTTAAAACGAAGCATGAGAAGCTTCAGTGATGATGGAGCACGGTGCATTTACAAGAGAGGTGTACGGACGACGCGACAACTCCGTTTGGATGAGGATTTTAATAAAGTGCGGGGCATGGCCGCGGCTGTCAGCGCGTCACTTTGACCCGCAAGGCCCAAACGGAGACGCAAAGCAAACACAGATATTGATGCGTGCGTCGTTTTGGGAACAACGGGTCACAGAGGAGATGATGACCAAAAAAACAAAACTTCAGAGACTGTATTTCTGCGCTCTTGACGCGGTGCTTGGTGAAATGGATTTCAGATTCAGCGAGCGCAACTCGCAGCTGGCCAGTGCACTTGTTGCAATCAAAGTTATTTAAAACATGCTTTTGACTTCATTTCATTTGGTTTCATGATTATTGAAAATGTTGAATGATATAGTTAATTTAAAATGATGCTCTAATGCGCGCAATGCAGTGGGTGAATTTGGGTGCGTGTGGATGTGAGACGGAGAGAGAGGGGAAAAGAGAGACTTGCATAGGCTGTGGGTGGCACAGTGCCCTGTGTGTGAAATATAAACTTTGGAGAAAAGTTAAAATCAAAGCAAAGCAAATTAAATCACAAAGCAGCTCATTCAATCGCGCAACATGAACAAGCAGCCACGGCTGTGTGGCGTGCGCGTCACTTCTAAATCACCCCCCCTGGTTTCCCATCGACAGCTTACGTTCAGAAGCGCTTCCTGAGGGCATTTCACGGGGTAATGCATCACAACTTTTCCTTTTACATCCCCATGCAAGTGACAACTGTTGTTTTCTTTTCACTGATTTACACGAAGATATTTTCATGTATTCTCAAAGGTCCCGCGGAAAGCTAAACAGGAAGTGTCAAAGCATACCACGTGATGCGTCTGAACGAATCACGTTATCAGAAATCAACACAAACCAATGAGATTACGTTCTTAGCATTAAATCCCCCCTTTAAACTTTCACGATTGGTTGCTGGTAGAAAGGAAGTGTCCTTATTTGGGTTACATAGCGTTGTGCAGGAGAGAGAGAGCTTTTCAGAGATATCAGTCATGACGGGCATCAGAGAACAGCCGTTATACTGCACGTCCCGTTAGGATGCTAACTTTCGAGCAAATTTACGAGAAATCTAACACCGCGGTCAGACAAAATGTATTAAAATATACACATAAATGTATAATTTGGATATTTTCTTTACGGTAGTTTGAAAGATTACATGTTCAGGGAGTGAATTAGCCCAAAATCTCAAAATTGACCAGTGCATAAAAAATTGATGTTTTTGCCTGCCGTGTCTCGCCTTAAAGAGATGCATGTTTATCATGCCTCTGTGCCAGAGAAGATCAACAACTTTGTTATACAGAGTGAAAGCGTGTTTAAGGGGTCTCCGGTTATGAATAAGAGCATAGTGATATACTGAGTGTAGGGTTTTTAACAGTGGAAGACATAATATCTCCAATATCAAGGACTGACATAAAGACTGCTGCCCCAATACTATTCCTACAATTAAGAGGGACGTTAGCTCTGTTTCTGAACAGAAAGTCAACTTTCTGCTGAGGTTTGCCAGTGAGATTTTCCACATGGTGCTAAAATGATATTTATATACTGTGACCCTTACAATACTGCTGCCATTGGATAACTGTAGACTGTTAAAATCAATATATTGTTTGATTTAAAAAAAATGTTTTACAGTATTAATTTGAAATGATTGTTTTTCTACATAATGACCTTCTGACATTTTTCTTTTCTTTTAGAGCCCAATAATAATGCTGCTATATGCGCACAGGCATTAATCAGGGAAATAAACCGAGAGGTAAGACATGTGAGAGAAGGCTATATCTTATCATATTCTGCATTTTCATTTATATTTTACCAATACTGCTTTTTCAGTGAATCATGTGTATAATGTTGATAAATTGAAATTGCTTGTTTTGTCCAAACTACTTTTATTTTTTTATTTTTTAGAATTAGTTTTACGGAACAGGAAAGCATAAAATAATTACATTCTTAATTAAAAATCTGAAACTGTTTTCTTGACTCATTAAACGACAACACTGTCGCTGTTACCGCTAAATCAAAATTGTTGCAGGTTTGCAATTTTTTCTTTAGAATTACATTATTCAAAACATTTGCCTTTTGAATTGTTGGTTCACACAGCTATTGACTGATGTTGTGCTCTTTAGACAAATGTTGATATAGAGCAGTTCTTCAAGATTATCAACCTGCACAAACAAAAAGAAGGTAAGATACTGGGTGTTTACTGATCACCGTTTAAATGTAGGAATCTCTGCTCACCTGCCAGCCTCTACTGTAAAGTCACTTTTTATAGGCTGGTTCATTTATTTGAAGGTTTTTACAGTACTGGTTGAGCAGAAGAGTCCTGCATTGTCAGAGATACAACATCCTTTTCCCAGTTTTGGTTTGCACAATTTTAATTCCTTTGTTGATTTTAACCCTTAAATGTATTTAGGGAGAATATCTTACTCGAGGGATTTTTTAATCGGTCTGGCGAGTTGCCCTGAGGCCAGGAGGAAGCCAGAATACCTTCCAGAGCATCCCATAGTCCTAACTGAGGCAGTAAGTTGTTTGTTCATAATAATACAATAATATAGTGACCATATATGTTTAGATTGAGTTCTGTTTTTATTCTATGTTAACAGAGGGATCTGGGGCACCTGAGGTTTCATGAAACGAGGTGGAATGGGGGAAAAGAAGAAATGTAAGTTATTTTACCCTAGCAAACAAGAGTCTCTAGATTAAGATGTGAATGAAACGAGGATTGCTTTAAACACATATTGGTGTTAAACATTGATTTCAAACTACAGATCATCTGTGTGTAAACTCTCTGACTGTATGCTTTACTATTGATGTGAATGTATTTAACTATGTTGAATCATCAACTGTGGTATCTTATCAAATTCAGACACATACATGAGAAGGATGGAAAATAATTAGTCACTATTGTCTTCTCTGTTTTTAGGATGGAGGAGAGGCTTCACTCACCTTAAGAAATTTGCACAGATGTTCACTATGCCAAAGAGTGTTTGAATTGTTTTCCTGGTGAATTTAATTTAACTTGTTACATTTTTATTTGCATGTTTATTATTTTATAACAGTTTGAAGTGAAGTTGCACAAATTAATTATACCAAACACCACTTTATTTGCTTGAGTGTGAATACTGCTTGCATTGTTTGCTGTGTAAAATTTTGGCTAAACTAAAGTATTTATATTTTGTTTAAAAAAGAAAAAAGCTTTGAAAATAAGATACTGAAGGTGACTTGGTGCTAATGTTTCGCTTCAGAGAACAGAGGGGGAAACAGCATTTCATGTGGACTCCTTATCGCTCAACACATTTGAGTCATAAAAAATCCAACTTGATGTGAATGGGGTCAGAATGATGTTTGCCATCAGCAGTATTAGCAGGAGAAACATGCACATTGTAATTCAGCATGTCTTAATAAACATGTTTACATCCCTTCTTATAAAAGACAGTTTGTCACAACAGTGTCGTCTGCTGGCTTTTTTTGTCATGTACATTAAGTTTTAAGCTGCAATAATGAAGAGACTTATATTAACAATGTATGAAATGACTGTATGTCGTACACAGTGCGACAGTATTACACAACCAAATTGAGTATTTATGCTAATTGCTATCCTCATTTCCAGCCTCCACTGGTATCAGCAAAAAAAGAGCTCAATTGTTCTAGTGTTGCTCATCACATGCATGAAGTATTGGCTTCATAACATTAATTAGGTGAAACCACTTTCTTCTAGAATCTACCTAAAAATAAGTCTTTACTGGTAATCTTTGTCAGTTTGCTTGCAAGCTCATGGATGATTTTAAACAGTAGATGGCATCTTAAGCAATTCTTTAATTCTTTATAAATTGTGAAAATAACACGTTTCATTTCACCACAGTGCACCTTTGAAGGTTACAAACCCCGCCGTCTACTTCTATGAGAATTATTACCTCCTAAATGTACACTTTTTTTTTTTAGATTTTTCACATTACACCCATGTAATTGAAATACATTACATTAAATGGTTTACTAGCCTATATCAAATACCTGCCAATACTTGTACAAGTATTTCAAGGCCCATATAGTAAAGCCAGTCCTTGAAGATATTATCAGTATTTAAAATGATATCAAAAACTTTTATTCAAAAGGATGTTATTTAACTACACTGAACAGTAGCTTCTATTTTGAACACGAACATGATGAAACTCCAGGAACACTAACCTGGGTTGGTCAGGTGCGTTTGAGAAGGTTATGTAACGGACTGTCATCAAAATAAAATTGAGAAGAAGAACTCGCATGTCATGGGAAATTTTACAACATCCTGCAATATCCTCGAGAGATTTAGTCACTTTAAGTACGTGACTAGAGGCACAGTAGGCTACAGCAGCCTTAAACCAGGAGTAGGATGTTACGCTTGTGACGCAAGTTGACGTCGCGTCATTGTGGACTGATGCCCGTGCCCCACGTTACGGTTTCGACGTGAGGTGGTCAGTAAGTGAAATTTATTTGTTAGTAGGCTACCGGGAGAACAGCAGCATTTCCAAGGTATGTTTCCCGGCGTTTGTCATGTTACGTTTGTGATTTCATTTTCTATTGGCTTAAATTGAAGGTAGTCATTGAACTGACTGTCGTTTTATCCCGCTGTGAGCGACTAAGTGGCGGTGTGCTAATAACTGTGTATTTAATGTGCAACTTGATGGGGAATTACGTCAAAGGTAAGGCTAATTCACCTTAACTTTTCATTTAAGGTGTGCTTTTTAAAAATGTAACGTTCAGGTTGCGTCGGATTCTGGATTCTGGATTTTTGACGGACACAGCGGTTTCCAGGAAGATGGATCCGAAGGACAACACGAGTACCGCATCTTGCACCAGGTGAAAAGGTCTAGTCCAGTAACAGTTGTGTCCTAACTATTTTGTGTAATATTTTCTAGGCTATCTCAGTTTTACGAGGAGTTATTTCTGTATCGTACAATCCCCAACAAACATTTAAATCAGGAAACTACTGGTGATGTCATGGCTCTGCCTTTTTTCCTGACAGGGGAAGTATTGTTTTTAGCTTAATGATAACACATTCAGGATGTGTCCTGGTTGTTAATATAAGCACACACAATAGCCTTAAGAGCCTTTTGGATTATTGTGCCTTGTGTCTTTTTGTGTGGCTGCCCTGAGACAATGTCTAAGTGGGAAATTAAACCATAACCAGGAAGGATAAGACACAGACTTCCTTAGTAATGACTAACGACTGCAACACTTTTCAGCGTGGAAGTAGTCCAGGTGAAATCATTTCATATCTTGGTCAATGACTTTTCAAAACTATTTTTTTAATCACTGGGTGTATCGCAAATGAATACCCCACCTCTTATACTTGGATGATGATGCAGATACGCTCAAGTCAAATGCCCCAAATCTTATTACTCAAGGATTAAAGCTAGATAACACAGAGTAAATGAGACATGTCAAGACATGGCTGGATATCAGGATAGGACTGACACTTTTGATTCTTTTTTGCCCCTTTTAAGCCCTGTTTATGTGCACAACCCACACCTGGATTCACTGAAAGATGACATCTTGTACCACTTCAGTTTAGGAACGGGAACACACAATCTACCCGCTATGTTTGGTGATGTCAAAGTAATGACCTTTTGACATTATTGTCATTCATTAATACAACATAATCTCCTAAACATTATCATGTTACTCATCAACTTTATGAGTTAATTTGACATGTTTTTCATTCTTCCAGTTTGTGTGTGTCGGGGGCAGTCCTTGGAGAATGAAGTCATTCATTAAGTACATCGCTGCTGAGCTCAGTATGGAGGACCCCCTATCAGAGTACCCCAATATTTGTGCTGGAACGGACCGATATGCTATGTACAAAGTTGGCCCTGTGCTCTCTGTCAGTGTATGTGTGAACAAATTTTTTTTTTTAAACAATTGCTGTACTGTTATTAAAAGTAACCCTTGTAAGTTGTGCACTTAAAAAACTACACAGAGGTATGTGACATGTCTGTGTTTTATTTTGCAGCATGGGATGGGAATCCCATCCATCTCCATAATGTTGCATGAGCTAATAAAGCTCCTCCATCACGCACATTGCACAGATGTGACCATTATTCGCATCGGGACATCAGGTGGAATAGGTGAGCTTGTTATTTGTAAATATTTTTGTTTTGTCTTTGTTTACCTAGGTGCTCTGTGACACTCTGATTATTTATCTGTTCTATTCTCAAACCAAAAATACTGCTCAAACTCCTTAGATGAAGATTCTCTTGGGATTCTTTTAACGAGTTAAATGAACAGATTTTATTCTTTAATTTCTTTACCTGACTTAAGACTCCATATGTGGGCAAAAGTCCTTTCATGAGATGCTATCAAATGTTACATACAGTGAGGATTCCAGCACTTTATGAGCCAGATCAGGTTAAAGTGAAGGATAAGGATAAACTTTATTGATCCCCCAATGGGGGAAATTTAGATGTTACAGCAGCTCAAAAACAGGAATATTAACAGCATCAGTAGCAAAAAGTTAACAAAAAGTTAACAAAAGTTAACAATGAACAATGTTTAACAAACTGTAACATCATTAAACTTTTAACCTTTGTATACCTCACACACCAAACTTCCTCACTGCTGGTGTGCCTTTTTTCATTCAGCATGCATTTGACTAAACTCAGAGTAAACTTACTCAGAATTGATTGACTAACTCTGCTGGCTGCTCTGGTACAAAATACTATGAGTTTGCCTTTTTTTTCCACAAGAGGGAACCCAAGGTCATTGAGTTTTCGAGCAGTGTCATCCTTATAGTTTTTTAAGAACACTGATGGCACTTCTTCCCTTTCAACATTAAAAAGTGAATTTTGTTTTTTCTAAGTGAGTAATTTAAATGAATTGGGTGATGCACTATGGCACTCAGTTCAATTGCATTTACATTTGTATATAAAGTCCACACTGGCTTAAGTGTTTGCTTTAGTTTGATATTAGTAACCATGACTGCAGTATAGTATCACTAGTTTACAACACTAAACTAAGGACATGTTATTTGAAATCATTTTAAAATAAGAGGTTTAGGGGCGCCGGTGGTTGAGTGGTTATTTCGCGTGCCCTATGTACAGAGGCTCTAGTCCTCGAAGCGAATGGCCAAGGTTCAAATCCAACCTGTGGCTACTTTCCCACGTCATTCCCCACTCTCGCTCTCCCTGATTTCAGACTCTATTCACTGTCCTGTCTCTCCAGTAAAGGCACAAAAGCCCCAAAATAAACCTTTACAAAACTATGTTTAAAGGAGCAATATTTAAGATATCTACTGAATAAATCATAAAATGACCTTACTATCTTATCAGACATTGAGGAAACATGCTTTGTTAAAGTCCTGACTTCTCTGACAACAATGCAGCAGCCAGTATGTCCTCCTTTTAAGTTTCGATTCCAATACAGAATGGTCTGTATTTGTTTTGACCAAAGAAGGTGGGGGGTTTTAAAGCACCCCCACCCAGCCATTTTGGATGCCCCCTTGGTTAACCAGGCAAACAGCAAAACCAGGTGTTACAGCGATGGAAGCGGGCAAGCAAACTGGTTCAAATCTAACGAATTCTACCCGACCTAAAAAGCCTTGTCATTTTCTAAAAGCTCCACGATCAGTTGGTAAAACTAGGATAAATATTGGTGATGCTTTTAAAAGCTGGAGCGAGGTTAGAACACTGAAAGGCTTCAGGACCGATGCAGGGCTGGCTAAACACTGAAGCTTCAATGTCCGCGTCGTGGCAGCCCACGTGCACGTCGACTCCAGAGAGAAAGGGTCAGGGGGAGACAGCTCTCTCCAATGTTTTACATTTGGACTGCAGTACCAATTTTAAACACTATGTGTCAGGGTTACGTGCAGTATTGCTCCTTTAAGAATTAGTTTCAATACTTTTTATTAGAAAATCAACATGATACGATCTGTAAATAATAACGTTTATGTTATATATACAACAAACTTTAGTTTTTTGTCTAGAAGTGATTTTTATTTAATTCTCAGCTGCCATTTTTGTTTTTCAGGGCTTGGGCCTGGCACTGTCGTTGTCACCAAGCAGTCTGTTGATGCCACCTTCCTGCCCAAGTTTGAGCAGGTGATCCTGGGGAAGACGGTGGTGCGTAACACAGATCTGGACCAGAGCCTAGCTGAAGAGTTGTTACAGTGCAGCAAAGAGCTGAACCAGTTTAAGACAGTGATAGGCAACACAATGTGTACCATGGATTTCTATGAAGGTGTGAGCTTTGATGCATTGATGTATTTGACACATTGTTCAACAACATGTACATGTGTTGGTTGTAATGTGAAATGGAGTGTGAGTTTGCATTCTTTCTGTAAGTTTTTCTATATTTGCTCAATCCATCAGGACAAGCCCGTTTGGATGGTGCGTTCTGCTCCTATACTGAGACGGATAAACAGGACTTCCTTAACAGAGCCAATGAAGCAGGGGTCTGCAATATTGAAATGGAGTCTTCAGTTTTTGCTGCTATGTGCAAGCTGAGCGGTCTACGAGGTGAAAAAGGATTCTCTGTTTTATGATATGGCTTATAAATGTTTCAGTGGCTAAAAACATGCACGTTAAGGTTTCTAATGCTCTATTCATTTTGTGTTCAGCTGCTGTGGTTTGTGTGACACTACTGGATCGTCTGAAGGGGGATCAGCTGAGCAGCTCTAGTGAAGTTCTTCATGATTACCAACAACGTCCACAAGTACTAGTCAGCTGCTACATTAAGAAGCAGCTGAAGGCCAAAGCAGCGCGTAGCTAAGTGCAACATTTACACACAAGAATACATCAAACGATCAGTGCTGTGTCTTACCTTGAAACTTATGAAATACTGAATCCTTGGTGCAATGCTATAATTTAGCAACATTTTTCCATCACACCTTTGATATGCCTGAAACAATCCCTTTTTAGTTCTTCACACGATATACTGACCTCTATTCATCATTCCACACAAATTAAGTTGAGTACACCAGCATGCACAACTTTTCACTTTTGTTACTGAGCATATCATATTTTGTAAGTAGCCGTCTTTTTTTTTCTTTTTTTTAACATCTTATGGATACCTTATCCGTAACACTTGAACCACTTCTTGACCTTTGCTAAGTCTTTGCTTTGAACTGTGACGTATCGATTTCACCATTATCTATCATTTGAATGTTCCTTGTTTTATAATATTGATAAACTTAGGTCCCAATGATAGAGCGTGTTGATGTTAAACCTTAAAAATATGTATCATCTGAAATATTCCTCTATGCAGAATGTATGTTACTTTCATTTTTAGGAGTCAGCTTTTTGTAATGTTTGTAAAAGTTTCATTTAGTACCAAAAACTGCAACAAAATGTCATTGAAGATGAAATAAACATCAAGAATGTCCTATCTCTAATAAAGCCCTATCCAGTCAGGTTGACTCTTTTATTTCCTTGCTCATTAGTTTGAAATAGGTTCACATCTTACACTCTGGCATGCAGTATGGGTTAGCAGGACGCTGAGCTGTGTATTTGCAGGTGTGAAGAAGCATTGTATACCCCAAACATGGCTGACTACTTATTAAAAATAACAAGATAAAGATGACCTCTTTGAAACATTATATTGGTCGATAAATGCTTAGTATTTCCCCCAAAACAGAGTTCATTGTGATCATTTAACTTTAGTCTTTATCAGCCAGTTCAAGTCGATCTCTTTGAATAATTTATACTTTAAAACAATAAACCAGTATAGGTTTAGAGAATTTAGATTGGTGTCACTACTTATAATTTGCCTAAATATCCAATAAAATACAAAGTTATTTTGGGGAAGAGGACATTTGGAAGTAAGAGATGTACCCAAGATTCATGCACGGCCTGCTCCGACCCCACCTCAGCAGCAAGGAAGTGTGGACAACAGGAACGCGAGGAATACAAAGGAGAAATCCTTCTTGTATATTATCCCATATGCTCTTTTGTAAAGCATCTGGAGATAACAGTTGTTCATGCCTCCGTCTCCCTGCTAGTTCTCTACCCCATGCATGCACCATGAGCTGAGGTCCGCTTCTGGACCAATGGCGCTTGTGCATGTAAGTGAGGGGCGTGGCTTTTGAGGGAGCACAGAGGGGAGGGGGTGGGTGCAGATGTAGCACTGAGGGAATGCTTCTTTCAAAGTCATGCTAGTTTTTGAAAATTACCAACCCTACCTTTAACTTAAGTGGCTTATGATGGTGTAAATGGAAGAACTGGTTCAATTAACACCACCAGCGTACTTGCCGCATAGCAAAAAAGTGTGGGCTTAGTTAAGCAGTTTTGGCTAACTTTAGCTAGCTAAATGAGTCACAAGATTTTATAGCATACTTGACAATTCTACATTGACATTCTCTTCTATCTATTCAGGCCTTAAAGAAATGATGGGGGACATAAGGTTTGGATGAATTTGATTCGATAATTAGCTTCAACAAAGCTTTTAATTGGTAGAAAAATTAGTAAAGGAGGTGAGTGCAGAATGAGTCATCAGACATTTGAAACATTTGACAGGAAGAGAAAATGCTGTTATTTTGTTGTAAAAATACTCAGATTATTCTTTATTGATATTTTGCAGATAAATGAATATTTAACTCAGGAACGCTGGATTAAAACCGTGCAATGTATTTTCTTGGGGACTTAAAGCCTGCATTATCAGATATGAATACATTGTTTAATTAATTAAAAATAACGTTAAATTAAAGTAATGCCAAAAATAGCATTTGCCATTGGCTACTTTTAAAATCTACTCTTTTGTCTTCTTAAAAAAATAAAAAATAAAGATAGAGAATGATGTGTTTTGGTCTTGCGCTATATTCTTCAACTTAATTGACTGCGTGTGCTTTTAGTTTGGCTACATGATCATAGCCTGAGTGCTAATAAAAAACGCTCCACCACGCGACTGAGGACCATAGGACAGAGGGGAGGGTCTGCATGCGCGCTCCCGCTCGTGCACACATCCTGTCTGCCATCCGACTCTACCACGGTCTGTTCGCTGACTCAGTGCCTTAAGCAGCATCACCGATCACCTGAAGAGAGCCACAGCATCCTCTGCGGAGAAAAGACACATCAGCCATGGCTAAAACAGCAACCGGTAAGTACCTTCAGACTGGTCATGTTATGTCAGGTACAGGGATGTATGGATGGATGGTTGGAAAGGTGGGTGGACGGATTGATTGATTATGACGGATGCATCTTTTCTGTATGTCGGCCTTGATATTGTCTACCTGCTGGTGGTCGTGATCCTATAAAGCCTGCTCTAAAAAAATATATTTTTAAATGATTATGTTCAAGAGAAAGCAACCACTCACCTTCACATTTCTCCCATCTACTGTGGGCCTTTTGTCTCAGCACGAGACTCTGATCACGCAAGCCAATCATCCTCCGTCATTAGGTTACTTTAAAGCCTCTATCATCATCCTCATCTTTGTCATTGGATCAGTGCTAATTTGTATTGATGTTTTATTGTGTAACATTGAAAAATGAGTCCTGTGGATCGGTAGCAGACAGCTTTATTTACAACGCCGCACCTGCGCTTCATGCTACAACGGCTCCAACATGCAGCATAATGCAGACGGACCCCACCCAAGATGCTGGGCTGCTCACATTTTAGCCGACAGAGAAGCAGAAAGGGCTTCATCAGACTGACTTTTTGCTGTTATTAAACCCCAACAGCTGTACCTGGTTAATTTAAAACGTGTTTTTGTGTCCTGAACGTCTCTTGAAGGTTATTGTTTGTACTGTTTATTTAATTATGATTGGTCCTGCTATTCATGTCAGTAGCTTTCTTTATTTCACTCTCAAGATGAATCATCAGCTGCGATGTGCTGTCTTTTATTCCACAATACACTACTGATGTAAGATGGAATATGATGCTTGAAAACCAGACAATAAAATCTAGGACTTAGCAGTGATTCCAGTCTGCACTGGTCATCTTTTCTGATGGACAGTTATAGTTGTAGGCCAAACATTAGCATATTTGTTTTTATGGGTTTATGTAGCCTCTGTTTCCAAAGCATTAATGGTTTCTTAACATAGGTCATCCATTTGACACCTTTTATAATACATCAAAGTGTTCAGACAGGTTTTATTATGACATGCGGTGTTAGCAGAGATGTAGCAGAGGAGACAGGTGCATGGCAGGGTGGAGGCAGGCCAGCCTTGCAGCAAGGGGGCCGCTTCACAAAGTGGCCTTTGCAGCACTGACAATCTGTGGTCCTCTCCATGAGCAGCAAGGTGGGCACTTTGTCAAACACAGGAAAAGCGAGCACAGAAAAAGTGACAGAATGTTGCAGGTGAAATTAAAAATAGTCTGCAAGGGACAGGCAGAAAAAAAAAAAAAAAACGTACCTCAGATCAAGTGTGAAGTCGAGATCATTAATCATCTGTTTTTGATGGCTATGACTTCAACTCTCAACAGCAGGTTTATGGTACGATAGATAGATACATGCTGATTTTTGTAGTATGGGTCATGACACCGGACAAGCAGTAAAGGAGTTTTGTTGAAATGGATCAACTTGACACACGTCTTACTATATAACTGGCCATAAGAGAATATGATGTTATTACACTTACAGAATTTATTCATCCTATGAATTATTAATCAAAGGGCATTTATGTACACTTCAGTCATTAAACTGATCATTAACACAGTGGATAACTAATTATTATTATTTCATTGATCATTTTCTCTTTCCTAACTTTAAAAATTGGGCAATGTCTAAAGTATTTTTGTGAATTTATGGCATTAAAGAAACCTTAGTTGTGAAACAATTAGCCAATTTGAAATAATGCTATGGTGTGTTTATGATCCCACAGCGTATAAAGAGAAGATGAAGGAGCTGTCCGTCCTCTCCCTCATCTGCTCCTGCTTCTACCCAGAGTCACAAAACAAGCTTGTGCGTGAGTTTGAAGGTATGGATCAACTCAAACAATTGATTTCCTTTCAGATCGAACACATTTTCCTCCTTAATGGATGTTTAACTGCCTTGCAAATACTTAAGCAATAATGATAATGTTCTCTTCATAACGGTCTGATGTACAGACATGGAGGTGAAGCCCATAAACAAGCGGGCGTCTGGCCAGGCCTTTGAGGTGATTCTCAAGCCTCCTTCTCCAGTGTCAGACGTGGCCCACAACCTCCCCTCACCACCCAAGAGGGACATCTCCTTGGAGGACATTGAGAAGAAACTGGAGGCAGCCGAAGAACGAAGGAAGGTGAGGATTTGACCTGTTTAAATGGCTTTGAGTATGAGAAATATAGTAAAAAAAACGTTTTGGATGTTAAACCCTTGAAAATAACTCACTTTGTGTGTATTATTTTGTGTTTTTAGTACCAGGAGGCCCAGGTGCTGAGGGTTTTGGCAGAGAAGCGAGAGCATGAGAGGGATGTGTTGCTAAAGGCCATGGAGGAGAACAGCAACTTCAGCAAGATGGCCGAAGAGAGACTGCAGGTGAAGATGGATCAGATCAAGGAGAACCGTGACGCCCTTCTGGCAGCCATGATTGAGCGTCTACAGGAGAAGGTAAGAAACGTATACATCCGAGCTGTTGCAACAGAAAAACAAAGGAAGTCTACCTGAGTTGTTACTCTCACTCTGTTTTATTTTTCATTTTTAGGAGAGACATGCAGCTGTGGTGCGCAAGAACAAAGAGCTGAGGGAAGAGCTGACAGCATGAGCCTCTCACAAGCCCTGACTTCCATGGTCCATCAAGTCCCTCCAACAAGCCCCGCCCCTCACCTTGCCCCGCCCTCACCCTCCTCAGAATGGACACCCAACCCTGGCTGCCCAGAGGTTCCAGGACCTCACCATCACATCACAACACACCACACCACCAGTACACACTACTATCAGTATTATCAGTGGATACAAGCATCAATTACACTTATCTTGTGAGTTGAATGGATTTGATCATTTTAGAGAAAACTATATGGCTTTTCTTTTGTAAATACTGTTTTCTTAAAATCTATCTATCTATCTATCTATCTATCTATCTATCTATCTATCTATCTATCTATCTATCTATCTATCTATCTATCTATCTATCTATCTATCTATCTATCTATCTATCTATCTATCTATCTATCTATCTATCTATCTATCTATCTATCTATCTATCTATCTATCTATCTATCTATCTATCTATTGCTCTCTCTCTCTCTCTCTCTCTCTCTCTCTCTCTCTCTCTCTCTCTCTCTCTCTCTCTATGATGGTAGGTGAAGTACATACTGCTCTGTATGATTTCAAACATTTTGTTTGTGATTGATAAATGTTTCAGTTCTTGAAATTTTGACTCTACAACCATTTTTGTGTGAAAACTTGGTGTTGTGAGTTGGCTGTAGACTGACATTTTTGCAGTGCTCCTGATGATGTTATGATGATGATGATGATGATGATGATGTTTCCGTGTCTTTGTGAGGATTGAAGATTGGTGTAAACCTAGACTACAGACTTCTCAAGATAGCAATGTATCCCATCTGTATCTTCCTCACTCATGCACACATACTCCTTTTCGACACGCACGCTTGGAGCTAAACAATACGCCAAAAACACACCGTTTCATAAAGTGTCCACTTCCTCTTATGAGCTTATGAACTTGATAGGTGCTTTATTGTTACTTTTAAGAATGTCTTTGGCCAATGGGAGCAACTTTCTACACCTGCAGATTCCCTTTTACCCTGACTACTTAATTTCTCAATGGATGGATCTTTAGCCAGATCTATAGCTCTACACAGTATTTGGGGATTAATCTCTTGAATGTTATGACATCATACTGGTACCTGCTGTTGCTCCCACAATTGATATTGGTAGTGCTTGTGTGTCTGTGAATGAGGATTTACAACAAGGCTTCAACTAGCCTCTGCTCTCTCTAAGGGATGAGATGGAGAATGGATGCAGGATGCTTTACATTCAGCGCACTAAACTAGCCTCTTTTTAAAAATCCAGTATCACTGATATCTGCCTGCATCCTCTGCTGCTTGTGTTTCTCCCTTCATATATTTCTCTGTGAAAGCTTTGCTGAATAAAGGTTTGGGATTCTGTGAACATATGGCATGCACCATCTAATACTTTTCTGTGCTAAAAGTGGAGGGAAAAATGTAAACTGCAAATAAAAGAACCAGTTATCTACACATCCTGAGAACCATAGTCCTCTCCTCGTTAATTGTTCATTCATCTTTCCATGACCCTTTGATTATCCATATGGGTTATTGTATTTATTGAAAAGAATAAAATCCCACACACTCTTGGTCGGCATCACCAATTTGTTAGAAAAAAACACAACGTTTCGGTCAAGTGTTCTCTCAAACAATTTCACCACCATGATCTGAAGAAGAAAATGCTCCGCCTACTGTGTGTGCTCTGATGTGGGACGTTTAATTAGAAGTGTCTCTCAATCATCAGCAGTAACATGTCAAGTCAAGTCACATTTATCTATAAAGCACATTTAAAAACAGCAGCAGCTGACCAAAGTGCTGTACAATGCATTTTAAGAAACAATATCGAAGAGTTTACAACAATTATAAGAATAAAGAAATAACAATAAAGCAAGAAAATAAAACCTGATAGAAACTGCCTATTCAGAAGCAGAGGGCTGAAATGCTAACATGTAAAAATATGGATGAAGCAAGACTTCAAACGAGTCAGCAGAGGAGGGCAGACTTGATGGAAGGGGGGAGGCTGTTCCACAGTTTAGGGGCTTTAACTGAAAGGCACGTTCACCTTTGAGCTTGAGCTGTGAGCGAGGGACAGCCAGGAGGCCAAAATCGGACAATCTAAGGCTAAATTTGTGCAGAATGACTCATCACAATATCCACATATAGCCTACAGTATGAAGGTGAAAAATCAAAACACAAATTTAACAGCACCTACTTCATGAGATAGTTGGATGTGCAAACACCTCCTTTAAAACATTATAATATTTATTCAAATGTTAGCTAGGTCAAAATGCACAGGGTTAAATACACGTGTATTTACATATATACCGTA
The DNA here is from genome assembly GCA_020745685.1 of Tautogolabrus adspersus. Lineage (NCBI taxonomy): Eukaryota > Metazoa > Chordata > Actinopteri > Labriformes > Labridae > Tautogolabrus > Tautogolabrus adspersus. Next base: position 12,101,917 of record CM036542.1, read on the forward strand.
TGTATGACAAAGTTTCTCCACTAGGTGGCAGTATCAGATTTGTTTTATAGCTTAGAAACCAATCCAAAAGAAGAGCATAAGTTCACACTGTACCAAATACTAATCTGTAGAATAAAACAGTAAATATAAAGAGGCAAACAGTGCTGATCATTTAAGGATAATCATTTTTTGGAAACATGTTGATTTAAAATGTTCACTCACATCCTTATTTAAAGGGAACAAGGTTTGTGTCATTCATCAGCACTTAAAGGACAATATAGCTAATATATTATTAAAAGCATTCAGCCCTCAGGAAGCAAATCACAGGGAGTGACTACCTCCCCCTGAAGCATAATCTTGAATAGATGGAAAAAAAGTCATTTCAACAGTGAAGCCCTTAATATTTACGTCAGATAGACGGAAGCAGAAAAAAACACCATGGACAATGGTTTATTGGTCCAGCTGTCTGTGTGTTGTTGTTACTTTTTTAACCGCTTTCCCCAAATGTCCTTATCCTGTTCACACTATTGTCTCCGTTTCAGACTAACCCGCGCTGGTGAGGTCAGGGCAACATTGTAAAGGATTTCCTCTGGCTCTTAATGATTTCCTGGGTATTCATAAGGCAACAATGCTCTCAGATTTGGTTACTTATCTGGCACATAGTAAAGGAATTGCCTTTCAGTCAATAACCGGGGCCTTATTAGCTCATAATAAGGCCCAGGTAATAACTACTCAAGGATTGCCGCAGACATTTTCCAACAAGTAATTTAGGAGTGTCATGAAAAAAATCAGCATTTACACACGATGAAAATTAAATGTTTTAGAGTTAAATGAGCAAATGCTTTTAATCCATTTTTTTTTATTTTAATTTATTGTTACAAAAATATTACAAATTGATACAAGAAAGAAAGTTTCACATTCACCAGAGGTTAGTTCTACCACAATGGCATTTATAAGTGACCATAAGTGGTCTTAGAAATATGACCTCTAAATTTGTGTTTACAATAAATTCATCTATTCATGGCCCATAATTCATATATCAGTTCTCAACCTGGAGACAGTGCATGTTAACTAAATTAACTAAAAATTGTAATGAATAACAATAATTAATAAGAACTTATTTTCTTTATAAGGGCGATGGCACGCTGAGAGGAACCCACATCCTTATTCTTTATACATAATAACATAAAATCAGTTGTTTTGTTCCCCTGTGTTTTATAAAGGCCTAAAGGTGAAGCAGGTTGTCCTGCCTGGCACAGCTCAGCTGTCGCCTTCAATCCAGTTGTAAGTTTAAAAGGCCCCAATTTCTGTCCCCCATGGCCTGTAAGGCTTCGTCACGGTGGAGGAGGGGCTTGGTGTGCTGAGGGCCGTCGGGGAGACCAGAGGGAAGGCACCAAAGGAGAGGGGGAAGGCCGACAGCGAGGAGAGGGACGAAAGGAGCGGTGGTGAGAGCTTCGATGTTGTCACGCTCAGACTTAGAGGCATGGATCTGTTTGTAGGCACCCTGAGGGACTCTGTGGCGGGCAAGACACTGAGTCTGGATGTCCCAGATGCCTCAGTGGCAGTGGAGGATGTAGAGGAAAGAGAGGAGGAGGAGGGTGGACTACTGTTGCCTCTAGATGCAGGTGTCCTGGCCTGTGGGCGTTGAAGGAGGAGGGGGTGTGGGAGGTGGGCAGGGGCGATCCCGTAAGCAGAGCCCCAGGCCAAGTGTTCAAGTCCAGTGTGCACCTCCCTCTGAGAGGCGTAGTTACTGAGGTGGGACACTAGTCGTACACGAAGGGGGTCTGTGTTCTCCCGACTCTCTATGATGCTCAGGAAGCGAGCTGTCTCTGCCAGACACTCCCTGAAGCCCAGGCTGCGGTAATCCTTTGCAAGAGAGTGAGCCTCAAAGAAACCTGAAAGGAGAAGAGGACAAGACAGCAACTAAGACACAGAATACGTTTCTTTTTTTTTCTTATTGTTTTTAGAATGAAAAGATTAGTTTGTTGACTTATTTTGGCCCAAAATAAGTCTGTATTACCTTTTCCACCAGACGCATGAAGCAACTTCAAATGGTCCACAGTCATTTGCAAAATTTCAGCTTTTTCCAATTTAGCTGATCCCTGTAAAGGAATCGCAAAAGAAAAGGATATTGTCATATAGATATTTCCCATAAGGTGTCGATATGAAAAGAAAACATGAAAGGCAAATCTTGGAAGAGGATGAAAGTAATTAACCTGTTTCTCAAAGGCACTTGGCACCAATCTTCTCAACTCTGAAAGGCTGTTATTGATTCTGTCACGTCTCCGTTTCTCAATAATCTGCAAATTGGTTATAGAAACAGAGTGATTTAGGCCATGTTTGGCAGGAAAACAGAAGGTTATATGAAACAGCAGGAGACATCATGAGTTTTGTTACCCCTCTGCGCCTTTTTCTGGCTTGAACTTGGGTCGTTGTGGACGGTGACATCGAGCCGTGGGAATCTAGTTGACTGAAAGGTAAACAAGCAATAGATGTGTTGTTGTTTTTTTACCATAAGATTTAATTAGAAATGGCAAGACAATAACTAAAAATGCACAAAAAATAAAGCTGTTTATCCTTAGAACATTTGGATCATGATTTAAAAAAAATTAAAATAAATACACACCCATTTTCGTCTCCACTATCCTTCTCCACCTCAACATTGTCGTCCAGGTCGCTGTCAGATGAACTGTAATTGTGACTTCGCTTCATTTTGCTTCAAGTGTTCAAAAGTAGTCCTGAAAGGGAAAGTCCAGTGTTGTACTGACAGCAGAGACCGTGTTAACTTCAGTCCTGCCTCTGCTCTGATCTTTTTCATATCGCGGGAGGGGGCGTGGTCTGTTGGATAGGGTGGGCGGGGGCATCTGAGTGACGTATACGCTTTACAAAAGATAATCAATGAACATCCCAGAGACTCAGAAGAAAGCTGAATTGAAGTTGCTAAAACTCATTCCTGCAATGATGTCAGTCTAGATTAGGATTAAAAATTGTTAGGCTTTTTTTTTTTTTAAAGAGGACTGGTATGTGTAGGGTAGGAGTTTAAAGGACTGTAATACACTGTGGTTGACCTTTTAACAAATTCATTAAAGAAATGTTTTTTTGTCCAGGGTTTTATTGACTCTTTTTTTCACTTGTTCCTTATTTTTATCATCCTCACTTGCTATTTTTTAAAACAGGCCTATATGGACATACATTTTACCTTGTACCTGATTATACCTTGTTGCCGTTTTTTGTTGCACGACAGGTGCAGTTTTATAAATCTGCTTTACTGCTGCAATTATTTTTCAAGTTTTAGTTATGTTGAAAATCCACTTTAAAAAAAACGTGTTTTTTTATCCTTTTGTAGAGAAATTAGTCTGTGCTTGGCAGTTGAGTCTGACTGGTGGACTCTTGGCCTCAGCTCCCACAGTTTCCCTGCTGAGCCCCCAGTTCATGAGGAGCAGGCCCCATTACAGCCAGAGCCCTCTTCTTCTTTGGTGTTGTGGAGGACACACGGCCTATTAGCAGAGTGTGTTGTTCATTGTCTGCTGTCAGCTGTGTGCTTCCACAACAGCATTGATCAGTCGGGAGGCCCAACATTAGTCAGTCAGCGTTGCCAGGTTCTCCTAGGAAACCCCTCTTTCACTTCCCCCCTACCTCCTCCCCAGTCACTGCAAACAGGTCAACTGACTGGTGCAGGGAGACCTTCCCAGGGAGTCATTCATCCTCTGTGGGGGAAAAACCTCTGCTGCTCCTGTAGTGGGAAAGAGAAACAGAAATGTTTTCAGAGGCTCAAGCTGCACACAGACTATCTATGAATGTTTTCCTTAGCTAAATAAAAAAAACACACAAGAAAAACTTATGCATAAAGAGTCATACTTTTCATGGGGAGCAGGGGTGGTCTGCAGGAGGTGTGAACATTTTGACCCCACTAATATGCTGGGGTTAAAGGGCAAACTATATAAAACATGGGAGTTTTGAGTGTTTATGTTCCACTGTGTAACTGATCCCAGCTTGCTGTTTGTTTAGTATGTGTTAGGGAGAAAGAGACACTAACAGTAATGCCTATACATACAAATATGTATACATAGTATGTGTTTATGCAATGTTGTATGCATATTAATGAAACCATCAGTGATTGAATGTAACGTTAGCACATTTAAGTGCTTGCACTTTTGGGGGTTTTATTGATGATTTACATTTTATATAAGAGGCAACAGAGGCAACTACAACCCATTTTTACATTTTCTTACATTTCCATTAGGCCTCTGTAAAAGCCAGAGTTACTCCTAACATCGCACATAAACCTTAATATAAAATATATATAATCAGCTGATAGAATAGGATGGATTTCTTTAGATAACATCTCACCAGTATACAAGTTGGTTAAAAACTAACCCTAACTCTAACCCTAACCCTAACCCTAACCAAACTTAACCAGCTACAGCACTTAAGTACTGCATAAATATTTAATGTCCATTGCTATATCACTAGATCATTTCCCAGAGGCTAATTTATAAAATCCCTTAGTGGACATTTATCCAGACATTTTTTTCCTCCATTTACCTGCGCTTAATGATTCCCCGAGATCACGACTTATTGATCTTGTTTTTGTTAGATCAAGATAACAACAATGGCTTTGTTATGTGGAGAGAATCAGAAAAATAAGCCAGGATCTGGAGAATACAACTGAAATGAACACGTTAGCACAGGATAAAACGCTGTTATCTCAAGATAACATACAAATACAAATACCACCATACTCATTTGTACTGTAGTATTACTGCTGTTTGTTTGGGTCTATGTACATTTTGTTGTCAACACTTCTGCTTTTTACTCAAGTTAAGCTGATGTAAAACCGTAGTAAATGTAAATGTTTTTCTTTTCTGTGAAGGTCTGGGAAACAGCACTTGAAGCTGGTATATATCTTGCATGAAGACATGTCTGTTAAGGCCATCAGTGGGAGCGTGACCCCCCCTATAAAGTGTTCCATACCAGTACCTTGTCGAGCAGCAGCTGTTTCTCTGCTCCGTCCGTCAGGTCAGTTGTTAACTCTCTGTGTTGGGAGCTAGACAAGTGCGGATGAGAGTTTGAGTCCAGGGAGCAACTGCAGGCCAACACACTGTTCCCAGAATGTCCGAGGGCTTTTTGGTGCTGACAGATACAATGTGCAAGCCTCAGTCTTTCTGTTGATGCAGTGAGTGTGGAAGAGCCTTCACACTATCCCTGACACACACATAGACACCTACTTTCTCTTCCTTGCCTGTCAGCTCACACTCACTCAAAATCCTGACAACCTTCACCCGTTTTATGCATTTCTACACTCCCATAGTCTAACTTGGTTGATTTATAGACCTTAACAGGGACACAGAATTCCTGTATCTTTCATCCTGAGTCCTTATTTGAAAGTTTATGCGTGTAAATGACTAGTAGGTTCTAACCCTTTTGAAATCACTTCAATGTATCACTTTAGCCGACAGCCCTTGCATGGGTGCAGTGGCTGCAACGTTATCCTTTGGGGCAAGGCAAGCAAGTTAGGACCACCATCTATATTTTTGAGAATGATCCAAATATGCTGCCCTGACTGTAGAAATCTTGTTCCTGCTGAAGCCTCCTCATCCTGAGAATTCAAAGCTTACTGATGGAATTCTTTCCATTATGTTGTTAGACACTGTCATTAAAACTCTGAGCATGTCAGCGGCAAAAACAAGCACATTTAATGAACTAATGATGCTAAGCTGTAGTTGCCCCCAAAGGGTTGCATTGTAACCATTACAGCTCAGTTGTGGCTGTAGTCTACATTCTACTGGAGCAATTCCTGAACGGTTTGAATCCACTCGTCATTTAACTGCATGAACATGAATATAGGACCCAGGATGAAATCAAAGGAATTCCCCTTTCACATTTGCACAATCCAAAGCTGAGGTCTGAAATCTTGCTTTCTGGACTGATTTTTTCACATAGGTATCTATATTGCTTCTCTCTTACGGATTTTTTTTTTTGCTTGTATGACAGATTCTAGATCAACAGGAAGGTCAGCAAAAGCTCCTTTCTTACCCTCTAACCATTCATGGCCTTCCCATGACTCTCTGCCGACAGATATTTTGAGTATATTTGGGATCACTTTACTGATGTTTATGATGCGATTATGGTAATAAGGCTCTACAGTGCGTCAGACAGGTTCATGTGGTCTCCATTAAGAAGACACAAAACACTCTCCTCACACCTGACTGTCAAGGTCTTTCAAACTGGAGCTGACATTCCTTTGCTCCATTAAACATAATTAGGAACTTTCTTGCAAAAAACCTTGACTTTTTGACCCACTGCATCAAATATTTTTTTTATTTGCTTTGAATCCAGTTTGATAAATTTAGATGTGAGTTATGTCAAATTTCTTGCTGAGTTGAGCTCATTTGTCTGTGGTTGCCATGATTTTCCGAATGATCTTTACATTTAATAACTGGAACAACATGCCAGTCAGCCTGTTGACTGTGGGCCTTACTGGGCACCAATTTGAGGAAAACTACTCTCAACCCAGTGCCAGGAAGCTAAGAGGTATAAGCAAGCATTTGTTTGAAACTGGCGTGTGCCCAGCTGCCTTCCTCAATCTTCCCTCAGGTTTCCCTTGGTGACTCCTTTGTGTGTGCAAGAGTGCAGCCTGAGTGTGTGTGCCGGTGCGTCTGCATGTGTTTATGTGTGTGTGACTAAGAGTGTGCAAGTGTGTTTAGGAGGTGCTGTTTCCCACAGCCCTGATCTAATTCCGTGGTAACTCAATCTCCGTGTGAGCGCTTCCCGGCGAGTGTTCTCCCACCCGTCGACAGTCTCTCTCTCTGGCCGGCTGAGTGGCTGAGTGTGTCTGACAGAGGCCTACTCAGTTCCATTGGACCCCCTCCCTACTCCCCCCTCTCTCTGCCTCCATCCCACCCACCCTCCCATCAGGATTGATTTACTATGTCAACCGTTGGGGCTGTCGGCAGCAGCGACGTTCGCAGCCGTGCCTGCATCCTGTGTGCACACCATCCTGACATCTTATACCTGTCATTCAACAACTGCTGCAGTCAAATGTACATGACCATAGGGGAGGGGGGACATTTCTGTGTGTGTGAGATCATGCCTCATCTATGAATTATGCACATAGAGAGTAGGTGCATGTTGGAAAAAAAATCACCTTTTGCTGCATATTTACATGAGCTTGGATATATTATGCAAGGCAGACAAAATGCCACCCATGCTGCTCCTAAATAGCTGGTCTGACTGAGGGAAATGTCTCCCAGACAGCTTCCATATAACAATGTTATCCTATGGTCCACAGCTTCCTGTCCCTTTCTCTGCACCCAGGCGCTATATTGGGCAGGGACCAGACCAGGCATGAGACCCATTCCCACTGTGTGACTGCAGTACACCCGCCTTCTCATTCTTTATCTTCCTGCCTTTGTTGGCATCCATTCTCCTTGTGCCTTTTGGATAGGTAAAGTCAGGGAGGATATGAGGACTTCCTTGTTTCTTTGTTTAGCAGGAGCATTTATTTTTTAAATCTTCTTTTCTGCATATACAGCACAGGTCATATACTGATACAAGGATCTCTACACCAGCAGCCAATCATAGGGCTTATAGTCAATTAAAAGGCATGAAGAACATTTTAAGATGCCAACCATTCTTTGAGCTCTTATTTTGCCACCCTAATGTGTAAATCACTCTTGAAAAAATAACAATCGATTTAATTGGCTTTCAAACAATACTGCACACTCCTTCACAATGGGCCACCAAACAATCATATTGTCCAGAAGATTTACCAGTTTGCTGTCCATTACCAGCTTGCTTATGCAAGTCCACAATGGAGGGAAGGCAGATCACAGGACTGGTTCCCAAATAAGCGCTACAGGAGGCAGCACGTGATGTCCACATAGAGAAAGGAGCACCGCGGAGCGAGCTGCTTTTAAGGCCACACATTGTGTTGCCACAGGAAAAACATTGTTTGCATATCAATGGAGTGTGTGTGTGTGTGTGTTTGTGTTTGTGGTTTGTGTGTGTGAGGTAAGTCTGAGTGTGTTTGGGGCTCTAATTGAAATGTATCTTTGGGTTTACATCATGCATGGGGAACCTCAGAGACACCAGTCATATGAATTCTTAGCCACATGTAGCTGTAGAAAATTAGTAATCCTCTACTGTGTGTGTGTGTGTGTGTGTGTGTGTGTGTGTGCGTGCGTGCGTGCGTGTGTGTGTGTTGTGACTGGTCACTGTTTAAATCTATGTTTTTGAAGGTCGTGATTTTGTCCTTTGCATCATCTCAAACCCCTATACGCCAAGGTTTTTGCCTGGGTTGTGTGCATTTTTTCTGTCTAAAGAAATTTAAAATCTGATAAACAATGACTGCAAGAGAATATACTTTAATATAAAAACAAAACAAAAAGGGGTCAAATTATGTCCTGTCATTATAATATCAAGGAGAAAAAATTGTGTTTTTCTTTTGTGTGTGTGTGTGTGTGTGTGTGTGTGTGTGTGTGTGTGTGTGTGTGTGTGTGTGTGTGTGTGTGTGTGTGTGTGTGTGTGTGTGTGTGTGTGAGCCGGCTCCTTTCCCAGTGGATGTTCTGTGCCAGCTGTCTGCCCTGCAGTAAAGTACTGCTTTCCCAAGCTCCGACCTGTGGGAAAATTTGTTGTGGCCAGTAATTGATTCCGCCCTGCCAGCCCCATTACTCTCCACTGCAGTCAAACTGCCAGTGATCTGCAGAGAGCCTGTTAGCACAGCCCCCTTTAATCTGTATTTCTCTCTCTCCCACTACACAAACATGCATTAGAATCCCACCAAGACCTATTGTTTATTACATACTTTTATCTGTGGCTTTACATCATGTTTAATTAATAATTGGCATGCTCCAGTTCCTGATTTTCAATCCTCTTGTCCATTATGGCCATAAAGAGTTGCCACCTGACCGGATCATTATGTGCTTTTAGATAGTTTTAATTAAACGTCTTTTGTATTCTGAAAATAATCAATGGGTTTATCTTTTGTTTGTCTTTTTTCCCCTTTGCAACATGGTTGTTTGCAAGAAAAACAACCACATTACACATGTCACATGCATCTACTGGTTTCTCTTAAGTCAAATATCAATGTTGATGATTTGAATTGATAGCAAAGGTCGGAGCTCACTTGTCAGTTCACCAGGGAGATGTCACAGATATTGAAGATGTCTGTCATTGACTTGAAAAGGGACAAATGTGTGGGTTATTTGGCAGTAGAGTAGCACAGCAGAGCCCATCTCGAACCGCGCCTTTCTCTATGCCTGTCATAAAATATTAAGAGCAGTCATCTGCCGACATGGCCGAGTTAGTTGTCACAGCCTAACACTTACCACATGTCCAAATAAAGGTAAGTGCTTTCCCCTGCCAATTAATCTGCAATTAGGGGTACTGCTCGGTGCGTCTGCTTTTGTATGTCTCAATCTGGGCTCAGCAGGTGGGACTGTCCGTCTGTGTGTGTGCATGTTTATGTGAATGTGAGTGGCACATGAGGCTCTGAGGGGGACACAGGACAGAGTTAAAGGGATGTCTTCTGACACAAATTCACATGATAGTTGTCACGTTGTCCCAGGACTTCCCCTTCTTGTCACATTGATTACATGGCAACATTCACACCAGGAGAAAAGGACACATAGGAAATAATTGTTGAATGTGAGATCAAGGGACACATGTGAGGCCTCGGGCCTCAGGGATTCTCATGACTCTTGCTGTCTTTATATAACGACCAGCTGAGGGGAGCACTTTCCCATGTTGTAAGCGGTCAGGAGGTCGCCCTCTTAGCATTGCTGCAGTCATTTTTCACACATAAATTCCAACCCACGGTGAGGGGATCTAAAGGAGCATGAAAGAGGAGCAAAAAAAGTGTACAGTATGCATCACTTTGGCTTCTGGTGAACCCGCCCACTGGCCTCTGCCACGGTGGCTGTGCCCCATGGGTAGCTCTCCCTTTACTTCTCCTGTGTATTGACAGAACAAGCAGTGTCTCTGTGAGAGGCAGCCCCCTCCCCTCCACTCCACCTCAGTCTCTTCATCCATTCCGTCAGTGTGCTGCAAACCAGAAGCCCGAGGCGTAGGGAGCGTGTGGGATGAAGGGATGAGAGAAAAGATCAAAGCAGGAAGCATGAAAAAGCTCAAAGCACACAAGCAAGAGGCACCTCTCTGACCTCCACTACACACACACACACACACACACGCACGCACGCACGCACGCACGCACACACACACACACACACACACACACACACACACACACACACACACACACACACACACACACACACACACACACACACACACACACACACACACACACACTTCATCCCAGCTGAGAAGAACAGTCAGCGCCCACCCTGGCCTCTGGTTGCCCCTCATGCAGCAGGCGTGTAAAGAGAGAGGACAGAGCCCGTCGCTCAGGTCATGGTGTGAGCCTCTCAGCAGATGGTGGAGACCTGCTGGGAAACAGAGCTAAAGTGAGGCTAATGACATATACACAATTCGGACTTTTCAAACTAAGTAATAACTTCTGTCATTCTATTTTTCTATCTATTCTATTTATATCTCTAATTTTCACAACATACAACAAGCTTTTAGAAAGTAATGTTTTAATTGTTCACTCACCAAATCCCAACAGCAGACATTTTTATTCTGATGTCACACTCACGCAGAGAACCTTGTTGAATGTCACTCTACTGTGTTGTAATGAAAGGAATCTGACAATATCGTTGAATTCATCAGCATTTGAAAAGATGACAGTGATAATATTGAGAGAGAAATTGAGGGAAATTGGACTAAACTATATATTCGAAGATCAGTTAGCTAAAACTATACAACAGATAAAGTTAGCATTCAACTTCCTCCCTAACAATACTGTTAGCTAGGGTTTTTCGCCTTTCATATCTTATTATCATGACTTTAGGTAATGTTAGCAATTGTCACACTTAAAGATAGTGGTAATGCTAGCTAGGAGGTAGCTGAATGCCAACATTAGGTGTTTTTTTATTCTAGCTAATTGGCTTTTATATAGCCTACTACTTGAAATAAAATTGTTGTCGATCTGGATTTTTATCTTCAATTCATCCCTAACAGCACGGTTGCAAGGGTTTACGCCATGTATATCCTATTGTCTTATCAGTATTCAATACTAAAGGTTATGTTAGAGTTGTCAAACTTCTAACTATAGGGGTTGGCTGAATGCTAATGTTAGCTGGGTTTGTTTATACTAGCTAATGGGTTATTAAATGTGTTGGTTAAACTTGAAATATGACTGATATTACTTTGAACTTGGCATTTAGGGGGCACTTGAATTAAAAAAAGAAAAGATATCAACTACAGGAAAAAATTGCCAAAACAACAAATCATCACTAAGAAATGTAGGTCCAAAATACATTTTCTGTGGTTCCCAGACAAGCCACCAGGGGTTTCTTTTATTCTTCTTTCTTTTTACATTTTCTGTGAGGTTTGGCTAGAAAGTAAACATTATGAACATGTCTCATTGTTAGAACAAGAAATCCACTGTATAAAGGCTTTCACAGATCAATTCATGGAGAAAGTGATTACCCTTTATCAGGCGAAAGTTTTCCCACAACAGAAAAATATGTTTAATCAAAGAGGAGAATAAAACAAATAATACACTGAGGTAATTAAAGTAAAAAAGATAGACAAATGTGATCTGAGAATGTTTTTCTCCTTTTTATCTGTTGTATTTAATGCAATACGACATCCTCAGGATTATTTGCTGCAGAAAGTTGTAGCAAGGTTCAACATCAACCTGATCAGATGTGACCGCAGTTTTACCTGTCTGAGCTTTAGGTATAAAACGGGCTCGGTCAGACTTGTGAACTCCCCCTTGCCCTGAGGATCCTCTCTCCATTATTCATGAGTCCTCAGGTTGGACCCTGGGAACAAGCTGAGCGAGGCCCTGTGTCAATACGAAACACTGGCCGCCACAATGGGCTCTGCCTCCAACTACACTGTTGACAGACACCAACACAAAGGAGCTGAAAGGGGTCCCCCTCCGTTCTCACACACACTGAAGAATGAGTCAGTGTGCTGCCGCTCAGAGCTGTGTTTGTACAGTATATACAGCTTTTGTCCATGGCCACTGTTCTCCCATCAATGGAGGCTGAAGTGTTGATGAAAAACCAGGAGGAAAGGACTTCTGTGCGGCTGCCAGCAAGAGTTCATGTTCATTAGACGGGCTCTGCGCCTGCTATATGGCACCTGTATGTACGCAGAGAAACCTCCGGGTGAGACAACAAGTAATCGGCTTATTGGATTGGTAAACAACATTCCATAAAATATCACAGCCCGGTCTGTTGACTATCACATCATTACTGCTGTCATTGAAGTAAATGAAGGATTAATGCATTTGAAACCATGAAATCTAAAATTGCATCTATGTGACAGCTTATTTTGCATAATATATCAAGCCCAAATCCAGCTTGATAAAAGAGAAAAAACACCTCAGAACAAATTTAAATAAATGAGTTTAACTTTAAAAAACGAATGACATTAAATGATGATGGCATGAACAACCAAAATGAATGTTTTCTAGTTTGAGTGAAAAGAACACAAATGATCTCTCTCAGACTTTTCACTGCACTCTGTATTTGTACAGTGTTTTTTTGATTACTTATTACATTGCAAAGAGCTCAGTTATTTTTGACTGAACTATTTTCAGTTGATGAAAGATTCAAAAGAGTTTGACAAGGTGCTACATTTTATCATCTCCAACTCCAAATGCTTTTGTAACATCTTTTAATCTCAGAACAGAATTGCATGCATGTCAAGTGTACTGATGCCATTTAATGACCTCGTAGAGAATTCACAGCGTGCAAAAGCAGCATCTTAATTTGTGTTGCAATTATATGCTCCATTTTATCTCCCTTTAGGGAGATAAATGAGGAAATGAGGAAGCGCCGCCCCCCTAAAACCTTTTTGTGTATACTCAGATTATTTTTAGGCATATCTACTTAAAAAAACACACTGTTTAGTTTCTAAATTCTGTCTGATAGACTTATTTTGGACTCAAACGTGAACTTCATGCTCTGTGGAAAGCAGCCAGAGGAGTACTTAGCCCTTTTTAATCTACAGAGGGGAACTGTCACAAGGAATTCATTTTATCTGAATCTGATTTGCTCTCTTCATGTCTGTCCATACACGCTCTCCTACTTTGAGCTTCTTAAGACATTCACTAGCTGCTCTCATGAGCTCGAAGATTAATTCAACAGACAATCCAAAATGAAATAAGGTTTTTTATCTGTAGGGGTATGATTGATTGCTTTACACAAGATATCACTTCCAGCATTTTGCATTGCTTTGGCTTTCTTTAGGTTTAAACAAAATAAATCATGAAAATAATATAGGAAAGCTCAGCTGTTAAACAGAAGTGGAGTCAAAGTAGAAAGAACTTGAGGTATAGCTTTACAACAGCACAAAGGAAGAAAATAAGCCTGACTAGTTTTGATTTTGATTTGTGTATTTTTGTATTTCTTTACTGACCAAGGCAAAAATATGATACGACCTCCTGCAATCCGTTGCTGAAACCAACAGGGGGCAGTACCTTACTGTCTGTCTGTCTGACATTTGGACACAAATCCACTGACGTCTGTTATCTGCAAGTGTTTTAAAAACAAGTTGGGGAGGCCTACAGTGCATTTGACAAAGTTGGAAAAACGCATTATTAATTTAGTTTAAAAATACAAAACATTGAAAAGTGTAACATTGATTGAAGATATAGGCCTAAAGTGTGCATGTATGCAATGCTTAATTATCAACCGAACATTGTAATTACATATTACAGCCGCCATCTGCTGGACAAAGCCAATATTAACAATTACTCGGACAAGGAAAGGTGTTGTCTAATGGCACAAAGTGTGATGATGTTTTAAGCGCTAGACAGATACATACTTTATCCATTTCATTTTGGTTTCAAGTGTTAGACGTCATTACATTTGAAAATGAACATTAACTGAGGTGTATGGCAAATCTTGTAGCCTACTTTTTATGAGCTCATTTCAAAATACAAAAAGCAACTTAGAAGTGTCTGTTTTCTTTGATTATTCGTTTAAACACAAATAATATACAAAATATAGCAGGCCTATAAGCAGGGTAACAGGCATAACCTGAACGATCCGGAATTGTTAATTTCCTTTCAAATGTTATATCATGACTCAATGTATTAGTTTAATACTACATTGTATTAAAAGCATAGCCTACAACTGAGAGAAGTTTGTTAGAAGTTTTGCCATCAGCTGAGGAAAACTGTAATTATTTCTTCTACAGGCTCGACATGCAGCCACACATTAAATCCTATCAGCTCAAATTATTGCACCACTTTTGTGACTCCCAAGTTACAATGCTTGAGTCAGCAGACCCGAAAGCTTAGCTCTCCTTTCACTTCTTTCAAACACACCATCAAAATCTGATTAAAAAGACACGCCTCTTGATCCACTGGTTTCCAGGACAACCGAAGACCGCTCTTGATTGGTTAGCTCTAAATCAGGCACATGTTTGCAGGCTTGAAATATGTAATTTACTCTGGATGCCAGTCTGTCTCTGTACCTCACCGGTGAAACAGGACACCCTGTGATATCTTGAGTTTGTGTTGCAGACTGAGTTTCATCTTCTTCATCATGGTTGAGCAATTTGTTGGAAACTGGACCCTGATGTCCAGCGATAACTTCGATGAATACATGAAGGCAATCGGTAAGGTCATTTTAAATGTAGCCTGGAAAGCTGGAAAATATTGCAAGCTGAGAATGTTGTGTTGTTGAATGTTGTGTTTTTGAGGTTTTAACTTACAGTGGGAGTTTCACAAGGCAAGTTAAAAAAAGAAAAGGAAATTCATGTTGCAGCATTAGGCCTACACAACTAAAATAATTTAAAACTGTTAAATTTAAACCTGGACATATTTTAGGTGTGAGCTTCGCCACTCGACAAATGGGCAACATGGCAAAGCCAAACCTGGTGATCAGCGTGGACGATTCTGGCGTTCTTTCAATGAAGTCTGAGACCACTTTCAAAACCACAGAGATCAAGTTCAAGCTGAATGAGGAGTTCGAGGAGACAACTGCTGACGGCAGAAAAACAATGGTGGGTCATTTAATGTATTGTCATTGTAGCCGTGCACATTTGAGACGTTTCTAAGATCCCAACATTATTTTCAGACAACCTTCACTCTGGAGAATGGGAAACTGGTGCAGCTGCAAGCGTGGGAGGGAAAGAAGACGACACTAGAACGAGAGATTCAAGATGGAAAACTAACAGCGGTGAGTAATTTGCATAATTAAATGAAGAGCCAATTAGACAGTTTTATAAGTTAAAACATTTATAGCTCTAATGTTTGCATTTAAAATGTATCTTGTTAATGGAATAAAAACACGTTTTCTAACTTCCTAAAACATTTTGTCAACAGAAATGCACCATGGATGACGTTGTTGCAGTGAGGACCTATGAGAAGGGGGCTTAACTTGATTAAACATCAAGATTGGTGAGCCTGGCACCATGAAAAAACCAAATGCACTGATCTTTTGCCAAACATGCCAATAAAGTCTGAACCATGAAACTGAAGTCCGTGTAGCTGTGCATGAATTCAACTGAAACGATATTCCCTTCATTAGCTGATGCTTTGCTTTTTTTTCCGTTCTTCCCAGACCAAGCAGAAGTTACTTTTTTTCTTTTTACTGTGGTGACCTAGCCTTTTTTTTGGTGATGCAATTACAGTTGATGCATCTGCCTTTATCAAATTCTGTTTTGAATTGGGAGTGTATCTAGCTTTTAATGCTTAGAATGTGAATACACTGTAAGACCAACACAATTAAATCAATAGTTTTCTTAACCAGTAAGAATACTGAGGACTTGATTATAACCCATATTATTGTTATGATCCAGTTTTAGTTTGGAACTGGCCTTGAACACACCTTGGTATCTGTAACGTCTTGATACCAAGGCTAGTTGCCAACTTTTAGAACATAGGAAGAAAGTCATTCTTAAAGTCTTATTTGACACGAACAAGGAGCTTTACAGAGGCCTTTTGTTCTAACAAAGAAAAGCATGTCCTGACCTCAGAGCAGCCCACTTGTGACAAGGAGGTAGATGAATGGGAGGTGGGGAGGCCAAATCCCTGCTTGTGGTCAGAGTAGTGACCTCTAATTTGTGCCAAGCCTCTTGTCTTGGATTGAGAGGTTCAAGCAAGTGCACATAATTTGTTTTAATTAGGGTTCTTTGGGGCAGTAGGTTGAGGCCCAAATTCTCCAAAAGATTTCCAGGCTTAAGTGAAATATTGTGACCCCGGGTGGTGCTCAGGCAACAAAGCGTACAGACTAATGAAAGCTTATCCTTGTCTTGAGTGCCACATTTGATAAGACCATGCCACATGAACACTGTTTCAGGCATTATCACATGTCCTGAAAACACAACCAAGATTATTTTTTTTATAACTGCAAATTATTTGAAATGACTTCAATATTGTGATTGGTTTAAAATGCCTGTGTTTAAAAATTAAACGAGTCTTCCCAAAAGTTATTTTGTGCATAGGCCTACACATGGGAGAGGGATTGTGGAGCACTTTAAGTTCACCCAATCTTGTTTTAGATTTCTACCCTTTTGTTAAGACTTCAGCTTATTTGTGCATGGGTTCAGGCTTAAAGAGGCAGACCTCCTTTGAAATAGTTTTACCCTTTTAAACTCAAATCATGCCTTAAGCAGGTGATTTCTTGGAAACCTGATTCAATGAGCTTATTTCTTGAAAGTACCCGGTGGCTATGGGCTATTGTAGATCAATAGTTTTTTCATTTAACACAATAACCTTAATTTTTTATGTACAAAATGAATCACGCCACTTGGCTCAGATGTTACCTGTTTCTAAGTTGTGTCAAACGTATTGAATTTAATTAGAAGCCAACTAAAATTCTAAATATTTGCAACCGAATAGCCTACAATGATTTTAAGTTTCCAAATTCAAAGTAACTTAAAGCTAATTGTTGATTTAAAATATTACATAATATGAACTTGAAGAACTCAGCTGTCATATTTTCTCTGCAGTTTCTTTCTAGCATAACTGCTACCTCCTTGCGGTCGATTATAGTAAAAGCAGGCAATGATTGGACAGTACCATTAATTTTAATATAGGGGGATGCACGAGTTTCACATTTTCTCGTAAATGGACAAGTGTAGTGACACATTTTTGTCTATAGAAAAAAGCAGTTAAATGAATATGAAATCGTTAAACCTGTCAAAGTTTTTGTCGTTTATAATATTTTAAATGGCCACATTTTCCACTTCCAAATGAAATGATCCGGAATACGTCGTACGTGACGTGACGCCATCATCAAACATGGCGGACAAGGAAAACACAAACATGGAAGTCGATAAGGAAAAGAAAAAATCCTTTGCTAACAAAATTGACTCGCTCCAAGACGATGCAATCCAAAGAGTTGGCAACAAGAGCAATGTCGAAAGCAAGAAAAACGCCGTCCAAAGCCGCGCCACAGCGGAATACTGCGAGAAACTGCAGACGTGGATGTGGCAATACTATACAGGTTATGTGAACTGGCAGAGCTGGATGGCAGCGTCAGCCATCTCCTGCCCTTATTATTTACAGTCAGCAAGCGGGACGTCGACGACAGCCCTGGATATTAACGCTCAGAACTGGTATAACAGCCCGTTTGTTCTCCCGTTATCTCCTTATCCACCCGCCGCCAACCCTCCGAGCAGCCGGGCAGGCGAGGCTGCAGGCGGGGCTGCAGTGTCCGCCCAGCCGCAGCGGCAGCTACCGCAGGAGAACGGAAATGCTCAGAGACCAGGTAAAAGCTGCTGGGTGTGCGTTAATCAAGTATCGTGCATGTAGTTAAAAAGTGAGGTTACACACATCTTTGTATTTGAATTTATAGTATATGAAGCACTCAATAGGTAGGCCCTGCTGAAGTTTGTAGAGTGGTTTACTCACTAAACATGACCAGGTTGACACCCTGCATTCATTAAACATGCAAGTAGATAAATGATGTAGGCTATCATAGTATATAAACACATAGGTTAAATGTAGACATTGCACCAAACTAAAGTCGAACATTATATTTTCTGATTTCTTCCCAAACGTGTGAAACACATTGACATTATAACAGTCTTTTTAAAAAAGGTGTCAAGGGCAGCACTGACTGTTTGACGACGTGTCAGCAGCATAGATATGATTATATCACAAGTGGCAGGTTAGTGTCAGGGTTTGTCTACGTTACTGACAGCAGGGCTTTAACATCTCAAATGTACTTGGTGCCATATCAAATAATTGCAGAATGTTGCTTTTGATTCACTTTAATTTTGACAGTATTTTTTAGACCCAAAAAACTATTCAGTTAACCATAAAATAATAAACAGATTTATAGCCAAGGAAATAGTCAGTAGTAGATAGAGACTTTATTGATTTAATAGAACACTATTGGGCTGAATCTAACCCAGGCTTTATCATTTAAAATCAGTGAAGGTCCTGTGTTGGACTTGAAAACAAATGTGTGTGTGTGTATGTGAAGTGTAGTAGTATCCCTGTTTGTGTAGTTTCCCTGTTTGACTCCAACCATACTTATTTGTTCCTTTAATCAGGTCGAGAGTATACTATTCCTTCACCTCTCCAAAGACTCCTTGCTGAGATGGTGGATTTCTTCATTTTGTTTTTTATCAAAGCATCCATAATCATCAGTATTATGCACCTCAGTGGAATCAAGTGAGTTCAGGTTATTTGTGTTATTAGTGCTGCTTTGCATGTGATATGATGATGATTAGGCCTGCCATTTTTCACCCTCTTAGAAAAAACCAAAACCAAACTCTTAACCGAATATAGTACTATTTTCTTCATCTTTTAGGGATGTTTCCAAGTTCGCCATGCATTTCATAGTGGAGGAAATAGATGAAGACACCTCGATGGAGGAGCTGCAAAAAATGATGCTAGTGGCACTTGTGTATCGGATATTAGTGTGTTTTTATGAGGTAAGCACTCCTAAATAAAGACTGTGATCTATTCTTTCACTCAGAAAGTGACCTACTTTTTAAATGAACTGTCAGCTGTTTGTCTGTAAAAGCCGTTTTGGAAAAGCTCCCGTGCAGCTGAGTGATAGTCCCTACACTGTTCTCCCTTCAGATTGTGTGCATTTGGGGAGCCGGAGGAGCCACTCCAGGGAAGTTTCTGGTTGGACTCAGAGTTGTAACGTGTGACTCATCAGTTTTGGTTCAGCCTAACAGGGTGCTTGTAGTGCCAGCGACTAATGTCTCTCTGTCTGCGTAAGTAGTTTAGTAGTTAAAGGTTAGCAATTCAATCTCAAATGCAACCTATTTGTCTATGTTTATCAACAATCTAAACTTCCTGTCTCTTTCTCTTCATACAGATCAACTGTCCGAGCCTTAAACAAGAACTTTTCAATTGCCTTCTTTTTCCCGGCCTTCATCACTCTTCTGTTCTTCCAGCACAACAGGACTGTGTATGACATGGTAGCTGGTACAATTGTTGTGAAGCGCTCTGGAGCGAGATGATGCAAAACAGTCAAGAAGGGAGTCCTAAATGTATTCAGAACTGGCACTGCGTGATGTGTGGTTTTTTTCAATGCCTGCAGAGCTCAGACAAGACAACCTCAGAACACAGAGGAGAGGTTGATACACAACAGTATGAACTTTTTTAGTCCCCTAAAACTTTGGTTTGATTTGCCTCGAACACGTACTGTATTTCTGCATGTATGTCTACATGCTGCTTTTCTGTTCCTTTGCTGAATTGAGCTGTTCTTTTGGAGACAGTAAAAATGACAGTATGCATAACTGCTTAATTGACATAGGACTCTTTTCGCCTTTTTCTAAATTCTCTTTGAGATTAAGGGTGAATGTAATGACTCACTTAGATTTAAGTCACTAATTATGCATTCGTGAGATTTTAACTTCAGTATGTCTTTGTATTAAAACACGTCTTAAGAGTTGTTACTCAGACTTCATTTTTGAGTTGTTGACCTTCATCACGGAAGGGGTGATAATCATGCTGCTGAAATACCTTTATTCGAAGGCACTTTTTAATGTATTGATCGGAAAAGTTAATCTGACCACAGCAGCTATTCCTTCACTCTGAATTTAGCATGTGTGTGACTTTAACTAATGTATGGCACACTTTCTGTGATAACCATTTTTGCATTTCAGAAGATTAAATGAATCCACTCATTTCCTGCATGTTAATGATGTCTTGATGTCATGTCTTTCAGCAGTTTGGCTGCTTTAATATATCTCCAACAATGTTTTTTTTTTTTTACTAATCGAGTGGCCTCGTTGTGTTTTTTTTTTTTTCTTCTACCAAAAGCCTGTAGTAACTCTCGGATTGGCTTTTGAAACAAAGCCCTCCACTGTTGTCAAAACACCAGAAAGCACACACATTTCTGAGAAGTCTCCACCAGTGTTAGTGTAAAGAGTTTACACAAAGGTTCATTGAGACTGTCCTGGAAGCTAATGGGGACTGTCATATTGAAAAGCCTATGATGGTTGTCCCTTTATACTTCATCACCCATTTGTTTTGTTTTTAGTATCCCCCCCAAGTGTCCAACTTGATGTCACACAAAATTATCAAAATATCGTGTATGAATTGAAATATTTGTTCTTTTGAACTCTTGGAAATATTATTTACAAAGAGTATAGATGAATTGGGATCTTGAATAATTGTCACTTGAAATGTAAGGCCTGGTATCTTTTGTGAAATATATTTCCAACTTGGCGTTGTACTTTCCAAACTTAATTTTTCACTTTATTCACAGAAAGATGAATAGTATGTATTTCCAGTATTACAAAAATAAATAAATCTTGTACGTTAGAATTGTAATCCATAAGTACTTTGACTTTAATGTATTATTTGCTCTTTTATGAGCAGTGTTTGGATCCACCTAGTGTTTGTTTGTTGTCTAAACAGATGTAACTCTACTTGTGATGATGCACCAAGGAAAATAATCTCTCGTCATCGTTAACCAGCTATTTTTTATGTAGAATCAATGTGATTCTTTCACAGTCACACAACAAAGTCGGTAACTCTATCCTTATGGTTGACAAACAATTGTCTCATATTATAAGGAACTGCTTGTATGGACTTGTTTCAGGACATTTCTGTCATTGTTTGAATTTTCTTTCTTTTTCAATGATTTATTTTTGGGCTTTTTGTGCCTTTATTAGAGAGACACAACAGTGGATCGAGTTCAAAATTAGGGAAGGGAATAGAGTGGGCGATGACATGCAGTAAAGGAGCCACAGGTTGGATTTGAACCTGGACTGCCCGTTTTGAGGCCTGTAGTGTCTGTACATGGGGCACATGAACTAACCACTAGGCCACTTGTGCCCCGATTCCTTTGAATTTTCTGCCAGGTCAAATAAACTCGGTGGGAGCTGCTGACGCTCCAATTGTCTGCAAGTGTTGATGGGGTGATTGTGTAAGGTCAGCTAAGTGGCAGCTCCAGCTGACAGCCCCAGATGGTACTCCCAGATACCAGAGAGACCCCCTCCACATGCTGCTGCCATGCACCAAACCATCACTGTAGGCAGCAGAGTAATATAACTTTTATTGGTGAAGAGCTACGCTGAGGAGCAGAGAAGTGTGGGCAGACACTACCCACCACCATTATAACTTCGCTGTATACTGATGAGTGAGTGTAGCTATATTTGGAGCACAGGCATGTTTGTAATCTATTTTAGTATCGACAGGCTCTGGCTCACATCCACACAGAATGTGCAGGTGGAAGATTCTCTAAAAGCTCAGGGGGAAATGATTACTGAAATTAAGGTTTGTGTCAAAACACTTGATGCTACAATCAACCTCACAGCTTTTGCAGTGAAATAAAA
Organism: Tautogolabrus adspersus; assembly: GCA_020745685.1. Classification (NCBI taxonomy): domain Eukaryota; kingdom Metazoa; phylum Chordata; class Actinopteri; order Labriformes; family Labridae; genus Tautogolabrus; species Tautogolabrus adspersus. Next base: position 12,123,736 of record CM036542.1, read on the forward strand.
AACTCAGTTAAAAACACAAATTGAAGTAAATCACAGAAAAGATCCTCTCTGTGTCTATAAATAGGAGTCCTAATGTGGTAATAATGATGGCAGAGTTAAAATGAATTCCTTTTACTTCCAACGACTGAACAAATATATGTTATCCTTATTGCATATTGAAAAAATAATAATAATACAGTTTAGCAGTATTACAAGTGTTGATGAACCCATACCAATTCACATAAATATGACTGTCTTTACTACAACCTTAGTCTTTCCAACCCCCCCCGACACACACTCAATTTTCATGTCCTTGTGTGATTCCATGGCTGACAAATCTAGTTCCTTGCTGCCACATGGCCTTCCATACGGTCTCAGTGTCCAGCCAAGCACCTGCCACCCTGCATGGATCTTGTTATAAGGGAGTCATTCCCAGGCCACATGGAGGACTCACAGCTTTCTCTGACAACCATGTGTCTGTGTCTGGACGAAGCCACGGACAGGCCAGAGGAATAAACAGCCTGAGCTCAACTGAACCAAAATATTTTCCTGGAATGATACCATTTCTGTCCTTAAAGTCATTATTTGTTCATTAAAGGTTTGCAGCTGGCTCCAGGTGTTTTGAAGTCATGGAAAGTTGCTGTGGACTGCTCAGTCTTGTTGTTATTCTCCCAGTGTGTCAGCATGTCCGTTGGTATTCGTCTCAAGTGGAATCAGTAATCACAGGCTGGCTGGGTTCTGCCTGAATAAAGAGGGCTGCTGATGAAGAGGAGACCTGTTAACTGGGTGAGGAACATGAACTCCTGCTTTAATACAAACATGTCATTGAGTATGAGAGTAACACAAACTAGCATATCAATGCATATATATTTATGATGTGAGTTCATCTTTAAGGACCTTTGGGACTAAAACGGCTGTTTAAACACATGGATATTAAGAGATGAAGCACAGGTTTGAATATTGACTTTCATCAAGCAAGTACTTAGAAGAAAATGTTTAAATGATATGACAGGAGATAAAGGTAAAAAGTAGAATGTTTATCTTTTAAGTTATATCCTCTGAAGGGAGAATAGTCTGACGTTCACGAAAGAGCAGGAGAAGATTTCAATTCACATTTCATTTCAGTCTTAACTTGAGTTGCACAGAACTGATCCAGGTTTGCAAACTCACCTAAAAAGTTAATCATAACTTTTTCCATTATTAGTTCTTGCTCAAAAACAGTGGATAATGTTTGGCACAGAGTTTTCTGTGTTATAGAAATTGAGAAAACTGCTGAATGTTTTGAAAACCGTTGATCGATTTTTTAAATTTATTTTTTCAGATTTTTTATTGGGCTTTTTGTGCGTATTTTATAGAGATAGGACAGTGGGTAGAGTTGGAAATCAGGTAGAGAGAGAGAGAGAGTGGGGAATGACATGTGGGAAAGGAGCCACAGGTTGGATTTGAGCCTGGGCCACCCACTTGGAGGACTATAGCCACCATATGGGGCGTGCGCACTAACCACTGCACCACTGCGCCTCACCCTGCTCCTGATGGAGAGTTTTTATAATGTTATAGAGTATTTGATATCTAAGGAATGAGGGTGATGTAGTTGTATTAAGGTAAAGGGGAAGTTGCCCTCCTCAGCCAATATTGTCGTACGATCACTCAGTGAATTAAAACTGGATGTGTGTGTCCGAATGTGGTCAGATTACCACTGTATCATTTGCATGCACTGCATAAAAAAAAGCCTGTAAATAAATGATGAATGAGCCCTTCTCTAGTAAAGAGAATAAAAAAGAGTGAGTATGATATGAATAAACTCATTTTCCAGGATAGCATGCTGTCTGTGCTGGAGTTCTCTCTCCTGGTCTAAAAATAGTTCTGAATATGAGGCAAAAACAAACCCAGTATGAGTGATACAGACGCATGAAGAGAGATGGTGAGTGTGTATATGTGTTGAGTGGAAGCAGCACAGCATTCATATATTTTTCTATGACATAACATTAGGTTTCTGGCTGTTTGTGTTTTTGAATCCAGCAGACTTCTGCTTGAGGCTGCCGAGTTGTCAAGACAACCATGGAGGTTGAATTTGTAACTGCAGAGACATTCAACTTTTCTCTCCTTCTTAGATAATGTTGCTTTGCTGCACATAAATATGTAGGACTCTAAACTGAAGGGTAGAAATTGCTCTAGAATTTACTTAGCCTCTTTTCTGCCTCTAGAAATGTAAGGTTTTTTTTTGCCTCTTGGATTTTTCTTGACAACTACTTGTCCATTTCACTTTTTCACCTCAGTATTCCTCATGAAAAGAAAGTCTTCACCACTGATTAAGGAGGTGCTGGATGCAAGTGACTGGAAACAAAGCTGCATTTTTACAAAAATAAATAAATAAACACAATACACTTGAGACCTTTATAGTTCCTGAACCTTTACATGGCTCTTGTTATAAGGGACTCAGCTTTCTCTGACAGCCATGTGTCCATGTCATGGACAGGCCAGAGGGAATTGTCTTGAAAGCTGCTTGTCCATTTCACTGTGTTACCTCAGTCCTCCTCATGTAAAGAAAGTCTTCACCATTAATTCACGGAAACAAAGCTGCATTTTTACAAAAACATTAAAAAAATATAAGTTAAGGGATAAGGGATAAAGTGGTATATGAACTTGAAGTTGCTATTATGTTTCCATTTGCAGAACTGCAAAGATAAGACAAAAATATGTTATAAAATATTAAATGCTTTAAAAAAAAAAAGGTTTCAACTGGGGGCGCTGTTTGTTGTAATAATGTCACTATATGTTTATATATCAACTTTACACACATCAATGTTTGTGTCTGAGGTGCAGCTGAGGAGGCAAATATACTGCCCTCTGTTGTATGTATCTGGTATTGAACCTACACCACAGTAGGAGGACTGGGCAGGCTTTCTCTGAGGTCACTGAGGTCATTTCACGAATGGTCGGGTTCCTTGCTTGAATATCTAAATCAGCTGTCTATAAAAGAAAAATCATGGATCCATGTTGAGCAATTGTAAATTGTACTGACAGATATTTTGTTTAATATAAAAACACATATTATAAGGGAGTTACCGGTATCATTAAATTGTCTCATTTTCCCTCCCAGTCTTTCCTATTAAACCATCAAACAAATCTCTTCATGAACATCTTTAACAAATATGATACATATTAAGAGATACTTGATTAAGCTCATTTGTGTTTGATGTGTCTTTATGATTCATTATGTTCAAGTGTTTAAACAAACTCTTCTACAGTCCCTCAGTGGCCGTACTACTCCTCCACAAATCACCCCCACCCAGTCTTATAGTTGCCCAAATTGTGTTCTGGAGATGTGCGTAAGCATTGGCTTTCTATTTTCAGCTGAATGAAAAGAGTCTTGGCACTTGGACTCAGGATGAAATCAGTTTTGTTCTGCTGAATTTGGCTCTCAGCACATGCTTACTATCTACATGTAACTGGGTTAAAGAGATCAGTTGAATGGTGTACTACAGTAAAACCACAACCATTTCACTTAGAAGAGCAACGTTTAAAGGGCAAGAAGTTATCCTTAATAAGGTTATGCATGATAATATCATTCTGTGGTCTTTTGGCTGCTACAGTACACTTGTATGAAAGGTGTCTGTAGAAAGTGATTAGAGCAATCATTTTTGATGCATTAGGTTGATGTATTCAGCCAATGCCTTAGCTATGGACACAATTGTTTTGTAAAGGCTAAGAAAAACATTTAAGACCCTTATTAAAAATGTACAGACTTGTCATTTTTATTGCGAAACAAAACATATTCAATAACAAATATTACATCACACCTGAATGTTTTGTATACGCCTACATAACCATTTCTTGTACTCTTTTAATTAATTATAGCCTATTGAACCCATAACCTTAAAATAGGTAGGCTAACTTTAGTTTTCAGAGCTATACCAACACTTTATCGTTTGTCATGTTTCCCCTCTTAAGATATTTCATCCAAGGACCTTTTCAAGGTCACTTTGAACACCTGTCGGAACTGAATAAGACTGGCTGAAATTTTATAATTTGTGACGAGTTTAAACTCAATGTGTGCAACAGTGTATCTTCTGATCAAAATAGTGAAACTGAGTTGATGTAATATGTATTCACCCTTTAACAAATGAATGAACCTTGTTGGAAAGGTGAGGTCAGTATCACCTGCCTGGTAGATATTGCTGTCCCTTTGCTCTTTTCATTAACTGCTGAATTCACTCGCTCTCAATAGGCTCTTTCAGCGTGTCATGCTACACCACCATTGAGCTACAGCCACGTTGCCGCCCATCTTTCTTAATGGGGACTGGAGACTGTGGAGCTGCCTTGTTGCCATGGCAGCAGGCGCTTTCACATTCTCCCCACATAGCGTGCAGTGAGCATGTTACTCCTTCCAAACTGGAGTGCTCACAGACAGGTCTGCTCAGACAGGACCGAGCCAGGGTTATTGGTTATTTACCTCTTGCTCTAATACCAAATGCTCTCTTAATCCCACCCTTTCAGTATTCTTTATTACTCATTAATAGTTTAACCCCATTGGTTTCTCCCATTTCTCAAATCTACTCCTTCACTTAAGCTACTTTTTAATATGTCTTCAGGCTTTGTAGTTGTTATAGCAGCCTTCACAGGGAAAAGCTTTTTTATTTTTAATTCTTAATTTATTTTAATTAATCATTGTTCGACAATACCACAATATCATAGATACAATGACAAAACATTAGTTACAAAAACAACACAACAATAATAAAGTAGTAGGCCTAGTAAGGGGGCAAAGCTACTAGCTTGTACAATGTAGGCTACTGTATAGATATATGGTCACTAATTGGCGGGAATAGTGAAACCACCCAGGGCCACACAACATAGGGAGGAAACCATAGGAGGAAACATTAGAATACCTAAAATATGTGTCTTTTTTAAAGAGTGATTTATAAACAACATTTGATTGGCCTTTGAGGTCATGCATATGACTCATTTGACGACTATCTAAAGTTACTAAAATCGTATCAGAGCATGTAAGGCACCTTGCCACCCTCTGAAAGTTGCACATGGTTTAGTCCACTCAGGTCAGAAATTGTTGATGTAAATTTATTTCGGTGATGTTAGCACTAGGAACTTCAGGTAAACTTCGACTTTGTCTTTTCATAAAAGTTTAAAAAGGCTTAAGAAAAAATAATAAAATGAAGATAATTACAGGAGCAGGTGTCAACACAATTTGCTTGCAGTGTTTTACAATAGTTTAATATCGATATGTAATGTTGCTAGAAAGCGAATAATGTGATAAGCTAAGTTAGCTTGCTAAGTGTCAGGCGAAGCATCAGCTGTGTTGCAGATTTCATTTTTAAATGTTATTGTACTTTAATTTAAGTTATTGCAAGACTTGACTCGCACTTCCTCATTAGGCCTCTAAAACTTCTTTGAGAATTTGGCAACAAATCTGATTATGTCGACCACTGTCTTTAACCATGAAGGCATACACCACTTTTTAACTTAAATTGAACTCACAAGTTGCAGAATTTTTGCTAAATGTTTAACAAAATGTTCCTTGAAATGTTTGAAAAATTATGAATGACTTCACACAGCTTTCTATTTCCCAAATGTGACTGTAGTTTGCATCATACAGGCTTTCAGTGTCCTGTGAGTATAGTGATCAGTGTTACATGTCTGGACATGTCTGCAGCATTAGAGGAGGCTCACTTGAGCCCAAGGGATTGTATGATGAGGATGCAGAGTAGAGTGTGGGTAACGATGCTTGGATAATTGTTTGCTGGACCCAGAACAGTTTCAAGGTAATATGAGTAATCTCTACAGATTTGCAAGGACATTGTGGTTAAAAAGGAACTTGGACGGAAACTTGTGTTTTTCTTCGTAGTAAGGGTAATGCGGTGTTAAAACCTGCAGCAGCTGGAGCCCTCTTGTGTTTCCATGTTTTCTGCTAAAGGCTACTGTGTTTGAGTGTGTTAGAAAGAAGAACAGTGAGCAGATGGGTGCTGAGACAACTTAGTTTGAAAATGAAGGAATGTATGCATTAGGCACTGGTTTAATGGGAGGGAGAGTGCTAATGAACATATGCTACTACTAACTAATACTCTTAATCAGAAGACCATACGCTTTCAGTATAGTCAATATTTGTTAGATGACATAATTCTTGTTAGTGGTTGGATAGTTCAGAGCACGCCCTCTTCTCATGTGTAAACCACACAGAGGAATGCAGCACTTGTTGCCTGGCCTAAAAGAGCAGAGCACATTCAAATATGCCAGCAAAACCCCTCTGTCAGGTTACACCACACTAATCAGCATCTACTAGTATTCTGTTAGATGAACTTGTATTTTCATTTAGCATCACTGAAGGGGTACAGATAACAGAATAAGGATAAACAAACTGCATTTTTCCTTAAAACAACAGAGTACATTTCTGCTTTGAGTTTGTCAGATGGCTGTTGTTACATTGGATGGTATATATTGTTACGGAAAACAGCAATGTTGAGATCTTTCAGTGAATACAACAGAACTGGACAAAAGACATTGTAACAGCCGAGACAAGTGTAGAAGAATATCAAAGATTTTATGTTCTGTCTTTTGTGAATTTTTTAAGAATTTCCATTAGTCATGCCCTATAATAAAATGAAAACATGATAAGAGCAATGAGGAACTTTTTAAAACCATCAACTCAGCATTTCTATTCAAACAGTGAACTAACCTCAGAGAATTATAATTTACAGCCAACATATTACCATACATAACATTGACATAGTGTCCCTTAAACAGAACTCTGCAGAAAACAATCTCATCATCACACCAGCACTCGTGGCTTGTAAGTAAGGGATGACCTTTTCAGTCACTATATTTACAGCTTGAACACTTAATTCTTAATAGTATATCCCAGTATGTACTGTACTGATACACCCTTATAATCACACTGCAAACTGGGAAGAAAGATGCTGTACATTCTGAACCACTACCACTTTGCCCTGTCCAGAAATGCAGGCACAGTCCAGCTAAAACCCAGGAAGAGAGGTTTAACAGTTGTGTCTTCTTGTGTTCTCACTCTTGATTTACTCGGTACGGTGAGCATTTTACTCCATGTAATTAAACCAGCTGGATTTGGGAATTATCCCAGGAAAGCTTATTTGAGCTTGCTTGGCTGACATTAGGTCTGACCTTGACCGCACAGGGAGCCATGTCACGTCAGGAAAACCACAATCTCTACTAGATTCCCCTAATGCTCCACAAGGTCTTGTTATGTTTGTCGCTTTGGGGATTGTGTAGTTAGTCTTTTTTACAGGATGCTGGCAGCTTCTTTGAAGCAACTTGAGTTAGTAGAATTATGTGGCTGTTGTACCTTTGCAAGGAAGATGTACAGTATGTCCATGTTATTTTTGTTCTCAGGTTCACCAGCGGAGGAAGCACTTCTTAGGATTTTAGTGGTTAAAAATTAGTGCTTGTGTTTTTGTAATAATCATGGGGTTGGGACCTGTCCAAGGCTAGATCGGTTGAGGGATAAATAAATAAATGAATTAAATCACACCCAAATGACAGTTTTGATGTTTAAATTTCAAAGAATAATAAAGTCTATGCAATTTTGTTGCTGCTACAGAGAAATTCCCTTAAGCTACTCACATTACACCTCTTATTTGAGGATGCAGCTGTGGGAAAGTTCAGCCCCCCCATAACAGCTGATGTAGTTGTAATACTATTTACTAGTCTTGTTGTATTAGCACGGTTGTCTAAATTGATGCATTCTCTTGTGTTTTCCTCAGTCTGCAGTCTAGGTTGAGTAGACACCCTGCTTGTTTTTCCAGCAGAGGAGCAGATAGATGGCTGGTCTAGTGATGGTGAGTGCTTGTCTGCAGCCAGGCTCTCTCTGTTCCATGCTGTACTGGATAAGGAGGAGGCCCCTTGGGTGAGAAGGGCTCCAGTGCCAAGTGGCCGGGCGGCAGGGTGTTTATCAGGGCTGCCTGCCTGTTCTGAGGGAAATATCTCTGGGTAAGAGATGGGGGAGGCCTGGGGAAACCGTGAAGAGGGGGTAGTGACAAGCAAGTCCGAGTCACTTTGCTGAAAAGACTAAAATTGTAGGGCAATTTACAGGGCAGATTAGGAAGAGATTTGCCTCCACTGGGGAAATTGCATATGAAAATGAACAAGAACGAAACCGTGCATTAGAACAGCTTTGACGTGCTCACACACTGAACAATTTAATCCTCTGTCGGTTTGTGTTTGTGCATATGTGTTAGTGTCTCTCCATGTGTAAGCCAATGTGAATATCCCACAGTTATTCACATTCATGCAGTATGACTGTCTGAGCAAAGCCTCTCTGATTCTCCAGCTCTCTCTCGCTTTCACTCTCCCTCCCTCACTCTCCACTCCGTCTGTTGCTCCCTCCCCCCCCTTTCCCTCGCTGTGTGAGCGTAGTCTGGGCGCCAAGCCAAGTAGAGTGTGTTTTTTTGAATGAATACCTGATGCGGCTGATGAGGCTGGCTGGGGGAGGAGCTGTGTCAGTGGAGTACTGAGAGAGAGAAAGAAAGCGGAGGGAGGTGGAGAGGGAAAGAGAGAGAGAGAGAAACAGCCAGGCAGAGAGGGAGCTGGCGGTCTGGTGGCCTTGCATAACACACGTTGGAGCAGCCTTGAACGCAGGACTTGGTGTTTGCTTCAGCAGTGGGGAACTTCCTTTATCGTCAGCCCGTTGCAGGGGCAGCGTAGCCTCCAAACCAAGGAGCCCAGAGAGAGAGAGAAAGAGAGAGAGGAAGGAAGAGCTGGAACAGCAACAGCACAGGCTCTAGGAGAAGAGAGCGGCACAAAGGAGAGATTCAGGAAGAGGAGTCCTAGGAAACACGTCTCCAACGCACATACACAGACACACACACACACACACACACACACACACAGAGGCAGGAAGAATCTTTGGACATGCTCTGCAAGCAGTGGCTGTGGAGAGACTGGTGAGCTATTCTTAGTACTCTAACCAAAGGAGGGGAGGAGGAGGGGGGATGGTTTGTGTCTTTTCTTCTTGATTTGTGCCACAGTAGTATTTTATGCTACTGCTACTACACTCATCTCACTGTCATTGTGAAGACCCCAGAGGCTACAGTCAGAGCGTTTGTATACAGAGTCCCAGTTGTAGCATTCAAAAGCATTGACCCTGTTTGCTTGTGGAGTTGCCTGCTGAGAGTGACGCTTGCAAACACATCTCTGCTCGTATGCTGTGTGATCGGTTGTGTGTCGAGCAGCGATGCAGAACTCTGGAGTCATTGTGAAGACAAACAGCCGAAACCCGCTGCCTGTTCTTACTGTCTGCTTTAGTCTGCCACACGGTCGGTCCGCCTCTTAAAGGCACAGGCACCACGTTTGTACGGAGATGGGACAGTAAAATGGCTCTTTTGGGTATTAGATAAAGCAGTACACTGTATCGATCTGCTCTGTGGTTAAAGCGGCTGTGTATGAAAGAGGCTTGAGGGGAGGTCCTATTTATATGCCGCGATACACATATGCGCACGTACATATTGTCCTCCATAGTACCTCCCCCCTCTGTTTCATGCCAATTCTCAGATTGATAATGATGTTTTTGTACTCTATATATAGCAATTTTCTGTACAGGATATTCACTGTGTATCTATGACTGGTCTGGCAAGTGACACAAGGTGCCTTACCTTATTGACAACAGGTTTAGGAGAAATTGCATTAGCTTATAGAAGCAACATATCAGGACATAGTCACTAAATAATTCTGTTGTTTTTGCCTTGCTGCATCATCCTGCTGCAGAGAAATGTTATTGCTATGAAGCTGTGGATCAATGCGAGGAGTAAATAGTTGATCTGGAAACATGAGAGAAGACTCGGGCAGAAGGAGAGGATGTGGGGGACTGGAGGAGCTGGAGACTGCTGCTGCGTAAGAGGGAGGAGATATATCTCTGCTGGGGGTTTCTCACCTGGAGACAACAGAGAGGAGGTTGAATGAACAAAACATCTCATCTGGGCTCCAGTGACGGCTGACACACATCTTTACACAAATGTATTTCTATGGTTTGTGCAGCTTTTTACGTAGGAGTACCAAAGAGGATCACATGCAGGGCTGGCTCTATCATTCCATCTGAGCTGAAGTATCATTAGAGTGATGAGCATCACCTCTCCATCTCTCAATACATGTCTCAAAGGTGACAGTCCTGGGCCAGGGGACTTACTCAGGGCTCCGGTGTTTAGTGTGTCATGGTTTGAAGGCTTGCCTTTGTTCTCCATAGTATCACATGGGCCGTATGTTTGTTAGTGTCACTGTGTTCTAATAATAGGCTGGAAAATTGAGAGAGGCTTTTGGCTGCTGAGCTGTGTGTGTGATGTGCAGATAGTGCAGCACAGGTCATATGAGGAGAGGAAAGACACCTCTTTTAGAGCATGCTGTTGTGTCTTGATGGTGATGGTGTGTTTTTGTGGGATTAAAAAAAATCAGAGCATCCTCGCTTTGTCGTCCTGTGCTTCGAGGATCACTCTTGTGCTTTTGGATGTGATGTCATTCCAGTGTTGATACGGTGTAGCTGAGGTGGGGTTGTTGCCACTGAGCGATGCTGCACACTGTAGCTCAGGCTGTAGCGGTGGCTGTGTTGCTGATCGGGGATCTCTTGAGGAGGTGGGGGCTATGGTGCTCTGATGCTGCAGGCGCTGCTCAATGTGGGTCAGGAGAGGCAGCACTCTATCTTCTTCTCCCCATTCTCTCTCTCCCTTTCTCACTCTAAATCCCTCCTTACTCCCTTTCCTCCTTTTACACAGTTCTATCTGTCATCTTACATTGCCTCTCTCTCTTTCCTCCCCCTGGCTCTCCTCTTTCTGTTTCTGTTACTCTCCAGCTCTGCTGCTCTACTCCTTTGTTACATCTGCTGGATCTACCAGGGTTTGTGGTTAGATGAAATGCATATTGCACAAGGTTTTCGCTGCTTTCCGATGCAGTGACCTTGTCAAAGCCAGCAATAGAGGTAGATGCATCTAAATAGAACTGACCAAGGTCGCCTCCTGCGTCTTTTTTTCCCTCTGTCTTTATGTAACACGTCTGAGTAGCCTGCTGTAGCCAAACTCCTCTATGATATGAAAATACAATTTAGCACTGTCTACTAGCTTCTCTAAATGGTATTTAGGGGAGAGGACTGAATGGATGGATGTGTGAGAGTGTGTGTCATACACTCCATCTCCGTGGTGCCTCTGGCTAATGAACAACTCAGAGTGCTGTGCATTGACCCACAGATAAGCCTGCAGGAAAAAAAAACAGCCAATCCGAGAAAGAAACTTTGAAAAAGCAAAGCAAAAAGCTGCATGTCAATGTTGCATGTCTGGATGCACCTCATACTGTTTGTGTTTCCTTATAGCTTAAACATTTGTGCGTAAATATCAATCTACAATACATGTGACCGTATGTCTGGGCCTCCAGTCAAATATTGATAATGTCTAGCTGCTGCTGTGGGCTGTTGACATAGTTAGGTACCTCTCACTAACCCACCTTGGACACATCATGAGTTCAACCAACCTGGCTGCAAATAAAAAGCTTGTTTCATTCAACTCTACCTGGCTTCGCTCAGTGTTTCACTAACCCAAACTCTAAGAGGGCCTACTCATTCATTGTTTGTTGTCCACTTAGCATTCCCTTGAACTTTGCAACACCACTCAATTTGCCTTCAGCGGAAAGCCATTGTTAAAATATTTTGAAGCCCTTCAGTGATTGCAACAAAGGCCCATATACGCTTCTTGCAGAATGTTCCATAATCAAATTTCCAGCCATATTGTTTTCACTTCATTTTTCTGAAGTGCCCACTGACCCAGAGTTCCTGTCTGGAGGTGGATGTTATATTTACAGCAGCCCCATCTGACTCAACACAAGACTATGGAGTGTTAAAACAAAGACAAAAGCACAAGCTCCTCTGAGGCTGTTACTATGCACTGTTTTTCTTTCACTCTGCTCTGCTTTCTTACCCTAGAGCCTGGAGCAAGATAACAGCCGACAGCAACACACATACAATAACCCTGTACACATGCACACACACACACACCCATACACACACTCATACACAGAAACAACACAGTTGAGGAAACTTCTGCCTGGTGTTGGAAACATGAAAAGGCCTTTTCCATGTTGTGTAAATGATGACACACAACATTGCACTGTACTTTCCTGTATGTCATACATCATAACACATAGAGAGGCAGGCTGAGCCCTGACAGATACATATATGTAGATAATCTGGAGCTGCATCTTAAAAGGGTTGTTCTTGGAGTAGTGTTGAGAGTACACAATATGGCCTACATGTCTAGAGCATTAGAAAAACATAAATCAGATGCAGGAGTTGTAGCAGACACCACCTTGTGGCAAAATCAAGGACAACACCTTTAAACACCAGGGATTTGTTTGTAAATGTTTGAGTGTCTGCATTTCAAGCTGCATTATGTGAATATGTTGATAAAACACAGGCTGTATAATATGCTGAGCTAGTACCTCTGTTCGATTTGAAAAATAAATTTGAATTGAAATTTCAGTCAGGGCGTCTTCATGCATACAGCATAGAGGGCCTTCAAGCTGTTCAACATGTTTTTCAGACCTTTAAATCCTGCTTACCTAAGTATCTGATTTGAGCTTCTCTCTGTTGTCAGATTCCTGCGGATATCGTGGGGAGGTGGATCAGTCAGAGATGATTCCTCATGAAGTCTTTGGAGCTCATTCTGTGAGCTGGAGTGACTCCGTATTCTTTGTTTTGAGATCTTGAGCTGTCAACCACTGAACACGAAGACAGCCAGAGAGGCCAGCCCCTGCAAGTAACCATTTATTCAAGGAAAGAGAGAGAGAAAGACACAATAAGAAAGTCTTAGACGGAGTACCTGTGATTGCTGAACCAAAGCTGGCATAATGAAATCCAACCAGGAGCGGAGTAATGGATGCCTGCCTCCTAAGAAGCGGGAGATCCTGGCTTTGGAGCAGAGGCCAGTGGCGGTGGCCACAGCAACACCTGCAGCTGGAGTGGTTGCTGACAGTCCCCACACGGAGAATCTAGCATGGCTAGCAAGTGTAGCCAGTGAACGCTGCAAATCAAGGGACGCAGAGATCCAGAGATGTCCTATATCCTCATCTTCCTCCACTTTTTCCTCCACTTTTTCCTCCACTTTTCCCTCAACTTCTATCTCTTCCCCAGCCGCTCCTCTGTCTGCCGTTCCCCTGACCTCTCTGCCTGCAGTTTACCCAACAGCCCTTCCCCAGCAGGCCGGAACGATCCAGTTTGCTCAGCTGGGACCCAACGTTCAGTTCATAAGCTCTGGGCCCTATGCCGGCTACATCTCCTCCCACATCATCTCCACAAATGCTAGCTCTGCGCCAACTAGCTCTACCATTGGACAGCGCCCCCAGCTAGATGGTTACACCACTGCCCTCATCTCCCCCAACACCAAAGGGGAGCAGCAGTTTCAAATAGCTGTCTCTCCTACAGAACTGACTCCCGTGTCGCTCCCAGGCTCTCCCCAAGTCACCAGCCAGTACATTCATCTGGACAGCAGAACTCTCAGTGGAAATGCACTCACTCCATCCACAGCCCATCTCCAGCTGCATCCTCACACAGCCGTCCTCCCTCAAACGCTCACCCTGGCTCCCTCACAGCTGGTGGTTCAGTATGCAGACAGCTCAGTTGGAAAGAAAATGGACGGACATGCAAAGGGTGCGCTGAATGGGGAATATGAGGTGGTAAAACAGACCAAACAACCAAGTCAGCTGGCGAACCATCAGCAGGTCCAGAGTTATGAGGCCAGACATATCCTCCTACCTGCAGACTATGCTCATAACCCTGCAGGACTCCAGACCTCCTTGGTGCTGGTTGCCCAGCCAAACCATGGAGCTGAACGGGATGCTGGCCCAAATAAGATCTCCTTGGTCCATACTGAGAAAGGAGGCATATGTTTGGGGAAACCAGTATCCAGATCCTCCTCTTTTACCTCCCTCACTTCATCAGAGATGGTGAAGTCCGTCGCTCCTCACACAGTCATCCAGACAACTCTACCGTCTGAGGAGCTACCAGCTAGTCTCTATTCTTCCACACAGCCACCCATCATTGGATATATCACCAATACAAACCAGCATGCGGTCAGCTACCATGCCACTCTGCCCCAGCACCTTGTCATCCCCAGCGGACAGTCCCTGCTCATCCCAGTCAGTGGCACAAATAACGGCACAGAAATTGAGGTTAGCCGCTCTGTTAGCACACTTACTGCTACCACCACCCCTCAAATATCCACCGCCATGCCGCATGCCTATCTGGCCACAGCCCTGTCCAAGTGTGAAGCACTCGGGCCAAATGGAAACCAACTTTCCCCTGCTGTTGCCCAGGCCCCAGTGCTGCCAGTCCCACCCTCAAACCCAGCTCCTGCTGTTGTGGCAGTTCCCTCCCCAACACCCACCCCTGTCCCTACTCCCAACCCAGTTTCCATCCAAGCCTCCCCCTCCATCTCCTCTTCCTCCCCCCCTGTGGCGCTTCCTCCTTTCTTTATGCGAGGCTCCATTATTCAGTTGGCTGATGGGGAGCTGAAGAGAGTTGAGGACCTGAAGACAGAGGACTTCATCCAGAGTGCTGAAATAAGCAGCGAGCTGAAGATTGACTCCAGTACTGTCGAACGCATTGACAGTGGGCAGAGTCCTAATGCTGTGGTCATACAGTTTTCTGTGGGAGCACTCAAAGCCCAGGCAAGTTACTCCTCATTCATCATTCTTTTACAATTCATTATGAGTTTATTTTTTAGAGTTGCCCTCTTAGCTTACTCTGGTATACCAAATGGCATCGAAAGGCCATTTTGATGACAATGCACACATAACTAATGACCAGAAGTCTAATTAAGGCCATTAAAATGATGAGAAAGTGTACAGTATGAAAGGATCCCCTAGTGATAAGTTAGGCTGATAAGATCTCAACTGTAATGTAATGTCTTGATATTTATTGACAGACAGACGTAGATGGGCATAGTGATGAATCTGTTTTGGCCAGGGTCTAGAAAAAGAAAAAATAGACCCTTGTCCCAGCTGATATTTTGACTTGTCAGAGGAGGAACAGCACTGATGTTAACAACATTAACAATGGAGTCCCAGAAAGATTTTAAAGTTTGTAAGCATGAAACTGAAGCAGCTAAATGGAATCCAGCCTTCATATCTTTATTATTTACACCCCTGAATATGCGAACTCTCATTCTACTCATTGTTAGACGTGTCTGGTCCCCCCCTTGAGCTATTCACAACTTTGAATGAGACGTCAGGTGGGTCGAAGTCCTGTTGAGGCTTTTTTGTAAACAACCAAGATGGCTGAATCCACAATTGTGTCAATCTCAAACAACTGGACATCGCTTTGCAATATGAACTAGATCATGTCATGCCTTACTCCTGGTGTTATATTGATCAGGAAGCCGTCTGTCAATTAAGTCATGTATTGTTGCTCATATTGGTTGCATTAGTTAGTTCTTGTGAATGTCATCGTCTTTCCAAGATGCTGTCTTCTACAAATGTATCCTTCATAAAGGTATGATATGATCAGATCCAACGTAGTGCTCTGAATTTTCTTTTCTAATTAAAAAAGCAATGTTTTGCTACTGTTCGATAATCGTATCGAACGAATCAGGACAATAAAAGTAACTACATATTTATAGTTATTTTGTCCCACCCTTAATTCTGAGTGTTACAAATGTATAGAGGTACATTCACGTTACTTTTATTAACCCTATGCAGATATTTGTATGTGTATCCAGCTAGAAGCTAACTTTCTGTTGTGTATGTGCTCTTCTCCAGGTGTGTGTGGAAGTGCTGGTGGAGTATCCTTTCTTTGTCTTTGGTCAAGGCTGGTCATCCTGCTGCCCAGACAGAACCACCCAGCTGTTTGAGCTGTCCTGCGCCAAGCTGTGTGTGGGTGATGTGTGTGTGTCGCTGACCCTGCGCAGCTTGAGGAACATTACAGTAACTGACAGCCAGACTTTGGGAACCAAGATACAGAGCGGTCACCCCTCCGACTCCTGTCAAAACATGGATGTCGCTGTCAGAAACAGTGCGAGTCCGAACGCTGGGAGCCATAACAGCGGCCTCCTCATGAAGGCCTGCAGTGCAGACAGGCTGGAGAGAGAGCGGGTTACTGGACCAAGACCAGGATCAGATCTACCACTGGGATTGGGATTAGTTCCAGGACAAGGAGAGGGGATCTATGGGAGTGGAACACTGTTTGCTGTCTCGGGCACTGGAGAAGTAAGGCAGGAATCGGTGAAAACAGACATAGCTGCTCTTACCAAAACGCAATGTGGTGACCAAGAGAGACCCGCAACCCGTAAGAGACGCTGGTCAGCTCCAGAGCGAGACCAGACAGAGAGAGCAGCGGAGGAGCCTCCTCTGACTCTGCCTAAACCCTCCTTCATCCCTCAGGAGGTTAAAATCAGTATAGAGGGACACTCCAATGCTGGGAGAGAGAGGTTCTTGAACAAAAGAGTAGACTGTTGAAAGAACCTGTAAGGAGTTTTTTTTTTTACCTGTGGTTTGCTTTGTGTTTAACCCCTCTCTTTGCTCTCTATCCAGAATACTGTAATATAGGAGTTTACTCAGTATTTACACATGTTTTTTTTCTCTTTTCTTTACACAAGTCTGATGTCTAAAATGAAGTACAGTCGAGCACCTTCACAAGTGGTATCACACGCGAGATCAGTGCAATCAATGCTGAAAGCAAAAATGAATGCAGCGTGAATGTCGAGTATGAATGGCAGTCAGACACCTGAAAGACGTTTGACCTGTGTGTCACATATCATAAGCTGGATTTCCTTCATCACGTGGCTTTAACCCGTTGGATGCAGATCAGTCGACCATTCCTGCTTTCACACAAACAAGCAAAGGGCCCATTTGTCATAGTGTAGAATGTGAGTAATCGTATTGGGACTCATATGATTTGTTTGGTTCATAGTTACATTTATGAATGGTGAAGAGAGAGAGAGAGAGAGACATGTGGTGTTGTAGGAAAAAATGCTCATGGATCTGGTGATCTCTGCTGCCTTTTCTATCTTATGTTTTGAGTTTATTGCATAAAATATTTGTTATTGTCATACTGTCACAGGTGTGTGTGCACTTCAGCAGGTGACTCTGTGCCACTTTTCTTCATGAGTATGTGCCTATATGTGTGTATTTTGTGTGTGTCAGACAGAGCAGAGGATATAGCTGGGTTTGTGTGGCTGTAGCTGTGACCTCAAGTTGTCAGTACAAAATGCAAATATCAAGACTGAAAAGGCCTGAATGTAGATTCCTGACATTTTCCTCCATACTGATTTATGAAGTCAATATTATGATTTTTTTCCCCCACACCTCTGACTGGTAGGCTGAACATGATGAGTTAGAAGTGAATTATAAAACGCAACTCTGACATTTGACCCTTCCTATAGCACTTTGTTATCAAACAATGACGTTCATACGTTCAGAAGTACAGAGCAACATTAACATTTACTCCTCACCATGTTTCACTTATTTATTTGGATTGAGAAGAGCGTTTTTACTGGAAACATCTGCGTACTCTACCTTGTAAAATGACCGAGATTAAAGGCGGCAGAAGGGTCATGAAACATCTGCTAGAGCTGATTCTTAAGCTTTTATTTCCCTGTCACATTAAACAACCATCAGCATTGTTCGTATAAAAATACTGTATGGATAAAAAGCAACTGAAAATGCAAACACATCAATACAATAAATCAAAGCATGACAAAGTAGTTACTTATTGTACCCTCTCGTTACCTATCCTACGGCTTTCTTTACAGAAACTACGGCCTTAAAAATACACACCTATTTCACAGGAGCACATATTCCCCCCTCCCCTCCCACTTATACGAGTGTAAATGTCAATATTCTAAGAGTAGAGCAAAAAAAAATCATCCTAAAGTTCATACTCAGGAACAGTGTGTATCCGTGTCTGTGTGTGTGTGTGTAGGGCTGAGACGCTGTGTGTTGCGTGTGTGCATGTCCACAGTCACATGTGAATGTGTGTGTTCAGAGAAGCAGCACTTTGAGGAAGCATCCAGCAGCCGTATGTTGGTGTCCCTGCTCCTCAGCTGTTAGATTGAAATAAGAATAATCTACTGACTGTTTTTCATTGCATCATGTCCTGCAGGTTGTATCAATGAGGGGGAAACATAATGTACCAGGGCAGGGAATGTAAACACACATGGGGGCAAACTAAGTCACATTTATTTTTGAAGACAGAAAGAGATACTATAGAGAGAGAGAGAGGAACGAGAGACTTGTAGTGTTGATCATGTGCAGTAAATTGTATCCTAGAGAGTGTACAGTGTGTGTGTATAGATATTTTAACCCTTATGTAGCCTATGTACTGTATGTGCCACAGCGCCTCCTTCTTCAATCATTCCATGAACTCACCAACATGAAGTGGTCTCCTGCTTTGGTTTTTGTCTGTTCAGGTATTGATCTAATGTTCATGAATGTGCTACACTTCTTTGGGAACATCGACATCATTTGGCCTCGTTGACTTGCACACTGTCACATACAGTTTGTGTGAATATGAACTGCAGTTTATCTCAATAGCCATTTACCTTTTATAACATGAAAGGTGTTTGTTGTAAATCCAGTAAGCAGACTGTTTTCTTATGTTTGTGTTTGACTGCTCAGGCTACAAAACACTGCCCAGTGACTGTTCTTCAAAATGATGTGGTCTTATAGTGTTCACTGTTAAAAGAGTACAGTACTGTTTCATCACTTTGTCTTAGATGACATTTTCTCTCTTTGAGCCTGGCCCGTGTTTGTAATATTTCTTCTTAAGTGACACCCCAACACAGACCTATAATCTTATCAAATGTAACTGTATTAAAGACATGATTTGACATTTGGGTTTAATAAACATACATCTATATTTTTTGTTAAGAATCAGGTGAGAAGATTTGATAGCACTCTTGTGTATGTGTGGTGAATTATGAGGCTACAGCCAGTAAGCGTGGCTTGTCACCAAAACTGAGAAGGGAGAAAAAAAAAAAAATCAAATTTCCTTAATTCAAAAATCAAAAACATCAGCTACCCATTTTTTTGGTTGTAATTTGTGATTTTTTTTTCCTAAGTGAAAAACTCAATAATCTATGAAGATTTTTTTTATTTTATTTTATTTAAAAAAAAAAAATCTCCCAATCTTAAAGAATCTCAGTTTGAATCTTGTTTTTTCGTGAGTTTTTTTCTTGGAATATTACAAATCCTTTTGAGGTTATCCGCTCTGTCAAGTCTTTTTTTCTCCTACCACAGTGGCCCTCATGTACTACGGAGCTAATGTGTGGCTTTGCTTTTCTCCTCTGTTTATATTGTTCTAAGCTAGGCTGTCAGCCGGCGGTAGAGTCATAGTTACTGCACTGACAAGAGATCGATATCAATCTTCTCATTTAACTTTCTGCCAGAAAGCAAATAAGTTCATTACCCATAATGTGAAATATTCCTTCAGAGGTCCTTTACATCCAAAGTTATTTGTGCTTTTAAAAAAAAATCTCAGCCCAGATTGAAGCGTCGAGAAGCAATGCTGTAAGCTACACAGAGTAATCAACACATTGTTCTCACAGAAATAAATGTGTCTGTTGTCCCACACGGACAGATGAAACAAGAAGTTGTCAATCATTCGCAGTGCAGTACAACTCGTCTGAGCTTAGAGAGGAGGACAAATCAGGCAAAATAAATATGAACACTTCTGATTGTGTACCACAGGTGTGTAGGCGCTTTAAACTCAAAGGTTCAGTAACTATAATATACTGTACTCTTCTTGTTTACAAATAAGCTTCAACATGACCCCTCAAAACAAATACTTTCCAGAACATTTCTAAATGTTTAATACAGTGTACAAGCCCACCTTGTGGTGATTAATGGAATTGCACTTTGTATATGGGGTCGGGATGCGGGGTGTTTTAGTCTTATCTAACACACAGAAGTAATGTACAGCATGTCTGAGATATTTGTACTCTAACTGTACATCATCTCGGTGATTTGTAAATAGCTAAAGTCTTCCATTATACAATTGGTTTGACCTTGTTGCCATGGAGAGGATAAACACTGATCCCTGTGTACAGACCTTTGAAGTAAAGTTTAATTTCTAACATACACTATTATTTATTTGACATAATTGCAGTTTAGTGCATCACCTACGATAATTTCGTTTGCACCAGCTCAAAAAAAACAAAAAACAAAAACAGGACATAATGGGAGTTAAAGACTTCAAAAGATATTTTGTAATTTGGGTCTGTTTGATAAGATACACATTGTCCTACGTACAGTCTGTAATAGTATCGATGATGTTCCCTTACTTTGATGGTGTTGAGGTTTGCTAGTCAGAAACTGTTAAATCTTTACTTCAAATGTTTGATTTTACATTTGATCAAATATATATAAAAAATAAAGAGTCTAAAGAAACATGTTGCGCGTCTCTTTTTGTGAGAATGACAAATGGCTGATCTTTGTTAGGTGAGTGTGTGCTTTGTCAGCTGTGTGACTTTGATAAATGTTTTTATTTGATGTTTGCCTGATACTGGTAAATGGTAAATGGACTTGAGCTTGTATAGCGCTTTTCTAGTCTTCTGACTACTCAAAGTGCTTTTACACCACAGGTCACAACTGATGCCAGAGGTTTCTATGTAAAGTGACCATCAGAAGTAACAACTCCCACTCATACACATGAATACACCGCAGACAAAGCAGTGGGAGCAATTCGGGGTTAAGTGTCTTGCCCAAGGACACATCGGACATGTTGCTGCAGGAGCTGGGGATCGAACCCCGAACCATCCGGTTGAGAGACGACCGACTCTACCAACTGAGCCACAGCCGCCTAGCTTCACCTTTGCTGTGATTCTTCATTATCGCCTGCAAGAACAATTTTTATACACAAACAGCCCAGTGAGCACTAGCCAGAATATGGACGTGGAATTTTGGTTGAATGTGCCGCTAAACTTTGACTGTTGAAAGGAGGTTGGAAAGTATATTTTTTACAGCATTTTTCCAAAATCATTTTGCAGCTGTGAGTGAAATCCGGTCTACACACAGACATTATTTAAACATGTATACTGTATATATTTTTAAATTAAAAACAAATCATAAATATGGCTTTGTGCGGTCACCAGGAAGGTCTCCAGTGCTTTCCTCTTTCTTCGTGGCTTAACTATTTTTTGATCAATACTTAAAAAAAAAAAGGGATGGTTGAAGACATACGGTGTCGTTAGAGGTCATGACCTTGGTTACGGCTTTATGTTGTTCCACGTGCAGTTTGTCCTTTTCCCCTTTCTGCTGTGTTTCAGCCTGCAGATGAATCAAATGATTAGGATTAGGTTCACCTAGTCTGAGGCTCTTTAAAGTTCAGAGCTGCTCTCAGAGAAGAGAGACATTTAGAGTGGGGACTACTGTCTGACTGCTTCTCACAGCTCTGTTTGTCTGTTAATAATAGACCACATGATTTTGATTTCTATACATTTTGGGTCAATGTGTGGAGAGTCCTTCGCCACATTGGGCCGCCTTAGGGTGGGGCACGACATCCTTTGTGTTGTTTATATGACTGAGAGTGAAACAGAAAGAGAGATGATTTGTCAGCAAGGTTAACATGTTCCTTTATATTATACATACTTTCAATGTGAATGGATAATCACAAAATTTGGTTCTAGTCATCACCATAGGGGTCACTGTCTTACCTCAGACGACTCCTCAGGTTGTTCTGTCTCTTTTCTCAGAAAAGAATCATCCAGTTTTTACTTCTCATCTGCACCACTTGGGGGTGCTAGAGTCCTTCCTTCTGCAGAGGAGACGTAAAAGGAAAAATGTAATAAGATCTGAAAAATGACATATAACGTGATTAAGTACGGGTATTATGTGAAATGACATATGATTGATCTAAACTTTAGATACTGCAACAGTTAAACCTATATTTTAGCGTCTGAAAATACAACAAATCTAATGAAATGAAAACATGTTATATAATGGACTTTTAAAAACATGGAACAGGAAACTGCAAGTGTGCAAAAGTGATCGAAATGACAAATAGAAACAATAAGGAATGATAATTATCTTGATGTTGTTGTCTTGCAACACATGATTTGGTGATTTTACTCTCGAAATTCAGGTTGGACCAGAAAAGTTGCAGTGCACAGAAAAGGGTAAGAATTAATAATCAAACATTTATTGTGATCAAACCTCTAACTTGATACAAAACCAAACAGCACCACATTAAAAGTTAGCTGTTCATGTAGGGTGTTGATGCTCTCTGTTCTGTTCTGTAAGACTACGATAGAAAAATGAATATCTGACCAACAAATCTTGACATTAAACACACTGTAAACTGTCATTCACTCTGCCAGTAAATTACAGTTTCAGACAGTGTACAGTGTGGTTTATAGACTGACTGTTTCTCTTTGTGGCTTAAAGTCTCATGAAACAACTTCTACACACAAACCTTAAAGATAGCAGGCCATGGGTTTTGCCTCCAGAGAAATGATCTGTTCCTTCAAAGAAAAATTCTAGTCATGTATCAAGACAATAATAAGTCAGTCATTTGCTTTTTTTCCATTTCAAACTTCTGAGGTGGGCTTTTATTGTAAATCACTCCAAGCAATTGCTTTTTTTTTGGTTCAGCAATCCTAATATCTAATATACCAATGAATCATTTATTTACATAAACAATGGAAACATTAAGCTCTAATAAAAATAATGCCAGTGTAAACAAGCTTCAGTATCACGCAACGCCCAAGTATTGCACATACATTCATAAATATACACATCAACTCTGTGCCTTCGTGTTTAAGCATGTGGATGTATCTGTATTTGCATTTTAGTGTGTGTGTGGGATGAATCTGTATACATACAGGTCAGTCTGAAGAAATCTCTGATAAATTAAATCGGAGGGGGTAGGGGGGGATTCATGTCTGAATACAGGGATTACACAAGAGACACTTTATAAACACACATATACAGTACCTACACACATGCACACACACAAACTCTCACATACTGAGACACTTGTGCATAGATCTCAAGTCTCTTTGAGTCTCACTTACACAGAAACATTTAAAAGCATTGTCTTCGCAACCGAGTCCATCCTGTTTTCAGTTCTGCTCTTCATCACAAAGGATAAACAACAAACGTGTGTGTGTGACTTAGTCTGTTACAAATGGTTTTGGCCCCACTCTGTTGGGTTTGAACCTCATTCTTTGGTCCTAGTCTGTGTGGCGCTGAGGTCTTCATTCTGTCCTTCAGTCACTTTTATTAACACAGAAGCAGCAGGCCAGTGAGGTCCATCTAGTACAGATCTCAGATCTGATTTAAGTTCCTCAGAAGGTGCATATCCCTCCTAAACCTTAGTACTCCATTCAGGAGCTGTCTTGTGTCGTCTTAAGCGTCTCCTGTTTGATCAGACGTCAGTTGCTCCTGGTCTGAGACGTCATCGTCAGCTGGTGGCCGTGCTCGGTCAAAGAAACCACACTGAGGAAATCACATTAGCTCGTTAGTTACAATATAATGAAACAACCTAAAGGCATGCTAAAGATGGTGTGTTAGTGTGTGTGTGTTTACCTTCCACATCGCTAATGTTAGCATGGCTAGCACCAGCAGTCCCAGTAGTATGGCCAGGATGATAACCCAAAGAGGAACAGCAAACGACACATCAGGAGTCCCCCATAACACAAGTGTCCCCATCTGAAGGGCACACATAGAGAAAGTTTGATGTGCTGGTTTACGATTTTTTTTCACCTTTTGCCCCAGACACAAACTCCAACACTTCCGTCACTGTCTGTATCTTACCGAGGTTGTGTGTTGTGGGAGGCTGGAGGGTTGGACACGATAAGGTAAAGCTGTGACCAAGAAGGACACCGTAGAGTTGAGGATATAGGGGTCGTTACGCCGCTGTAAGAAAAAAAAAAAAAAAAGCATTATACAGGATGGGAAGTTAAAACGCTGTTTAATTGTTCTGCTGTGGTTTGTTTGCTTCATAAACTCAGCGAATCTGAAAAAAGGTATCATTTCATCACCTTCAAAGTGATCAGGGACTGAA
Organism: Tautogolabrus adspersus; assembly: GCA_020745685.1. NCBI lineage: Eukaryota > Metazoa > Chordata > Actinopteri > Labriformes > Labridae > Tautogolabrus > Tautogolabrus adspersus. Next base: position 12,147,731 of record CM036542.1, read on the forward strand.
GAGAGAGAAGACAGAGAATGTCTTAAAGGGACTTTTTAAGATTAAAAGAATATATTTGGGGACTCTAAAATGAGCATGTCACGTCTTTGTAGTTTAAATAACAGTTAAACAGTGTTTCAATAACTGGTCTAGCTTCAGGACCCACCACCACCCCCTTTTATGAGAAATCGTGACCCATTTTTCAGAACATTTCAAACACTCAGATTTATTAAATGAATAATGGCGTAGTTTGGACCTCAGATGGAACAAAATGTGACAGAACAAAACAAACATGGTTTCATTGCGCAACATAGGCTCTTTGCAACATTTTTATTTTCCAGGCACAAACTGGCAACCCACTGAAAATGACCCACTTTTGGGTCCCAACCCACCAGTTGAGAACCATTAGAACTTATGATATTAAAGGTGTACTTTCTTGGCAAATGTTCACATTAGCTAGCAAACGGTATTATAACACTAATAGTAGCAGGCTAATGGTAATGTTAGCTAAAATTGGATGAATGAATAGAATAGAACAGATCTTTATTGTCATTGCTATAAAGAGTCTAGCAGCTCTTGTCACCAGGGGCATCACATACACACAGACAAGAAGAATGGCAATGTTAGCTCCAGTGACTTAGCTGGTGTTACCTAGAAATATAGCCCTATATTGCCCACCAGATCTTCAACACTGTATTTGAAGGTATCAATCAAAAATTGGCGAAACGATAAGAAATTGTCAGGTTTCCTGAATCTATAAGATTTGCTAGAAACTATTAGCATTTGGGATTCTAACCATGAGCATGAAATTAGAGGAAAAATGGCAGTTATGGAAAGAAAGTGAATTCTATTACAAAGGGGAAAGCTCTGCCTGCTTATTCTTTAATTTCACATACCAGTACAGGGTTTCAAGTGTCAGGTTTAAATGTTAACCTTTAGTTTTTTAGTTTTATAGGCCCTACTCCAAACCCATTGGAAAATGCTCTAGATGGCAGCACAACACACCTGCAGGAAAGTTTGCGCCCAAAGTCTGGAGCGGATCTTGACCACAGCACTCTGCCCTCGATCCAACCGGCCAACCACACACATGATCTTCAGACAGGAGATGTTGGTGCAGTTCTATACAGACAGGTCAGGCAGATAGACATTACTAATGAATCATTATTTGTTACAACATGACTTCTTGAGAGGCTGTAGATATTTGCGAGGCTCACCAAGGTTTTGTCACTGTAACTCTGAGTGGCAGTAACAGCTCGTTTGTGTCTGCGAGTAGGCGGAGCGCTGGTGTTCCTCAAGAAACCTAATAACTCAGGTGTGTCCTGGAGAGAGGAAATCTGAGACAGACAAGGAGAGAGACGGGACATTTTTACAACTTTACTTTTTGTTTTTAAACTAGAAATGATTCATCTGCAAAGAAATGATGATGAAATTCAGAATCTGATCCTTAAGGATTCATACATTTCTGCTGGTTGAGCTTCCATATTTACAATAAAGTACTGAACAATACTTTGTCCATCAGATTTAACTGTCAAAGAATTGCCACACTTGTCAAAGTCCTTTTTTAAAACATGACATTCACAGCAGGTCTTTGGGTCTTTCGAGGACAGCCATAAGGCAGAACAAACTCCTGTCTGTGTTGCACATGGGCTCTGATGCAGCCTGAAAATCCAAAGAGAAGTGGATGGTGGACTTGAAGACAGAGAATGCTTGTAAACAGATATTTAAAATACGTTTTAAGAGACGTAATAAAATAAAACAAAATCACCACCTGAGGAAACAAGTGTGATGTTTAGATAAAACCAATCTAATAAAAAGGGTTGCGTTTAACATTTCATTTTCGGATCGTAGCTCAGGAACAAAACTGCAACAGAAGAAAAGAAACCCAAGGAGAATGAATAACCTGAACGTTCTCGTGTCATAGGACAGATAATAAATGGCTATATATCTTATTTTGTTTTTCATCTGGGAGTCTGGCTTTGGACAGAGGCCTGTGAAGGCAGCCAACTCGTTTTGGAAGTGCTGCAAAGCTACAAAAGTTATCTCCTTTTCTTCCTGCAGCTGAATGTTAAGCAGTGACAGAGCTGCAGAGAGAGGCCACAGATGACAAAAACATTGCTGTAACAGTTTAAGGCGTATACATGTACTCATTTTAAATTACAGCTTTAACTAAACTTTTATTTCATAGTTTATTCATATTTGTTGATTGAATTTTAAGCTGTGAACTGACAAAAACCCATCACAGGTAACCAGAGCTGCACTCAAATCTTTACGTTTCTGTCAAAACAAAAACTAAACAACTCAACAAAGGTGTTTTTTTTTTTTTTACACTTTTAAGTGTTAGACCGGCCATAACTTGAAAGGATCTAATCATTTTTTCCTTCCTTATTCAGGTACCAGATTCAGATTGACCAATAACAAGAACACCTCTAATGCCAGTTTGACAAAAACACACATTCTGATCTAATTGAGCAGCTGCTAGCTACAGAATCAATCAATCAGTCAATCTTTATTGTTTATCTCAAGACACTTTACAAAAGAGCGGGTAAAAGACTTTACTCTTTGCTATATTACAAAACTGATATGGAATGAAATTATTTCTGTCATTCTGGTATGAGCTGGCTACAAATCAGATCTTTCTTTACACTCCAAAAGTGGCTACTGGGAAGTGTTACAAGTAACATTTTTGTTTCCGAAAAGTGTATTAGCAAAGGAAGAACAAGTCAGGTTCTTTTTGGGCTAATCATCTCTTGTACATGTTTTTTATATGTGGCTATACTGACATATTCACCAACACCCCATACCACATTTTAGACTGTAAAGGTGACTATTCTGTCACAACTCTGCATATGACTAAAATCAATTAAACAATCCAGCCAAAATTCACATTATCAGTTGGGCCTTTTCAGTGACAGTGATCTGGAAAGATAGTATGATCCTCGCTGCATGTGAACTCTTGACATGTCTGCTTACCTCGTGTGTACTTATCAGTCTGTCTGCACAGACGGACTGACGGTGACAGGGACACACGTAGAGATTGGGAAAATTGAAATGGAGAAATCAAGAAAAAATAATCTAAACTTTAACTACATGTTGTGTATCAGTGTCATTTTTTAAACTAATTTATATTATAGCTTGTAGCTTTTCACTTTCTGACATAGTTATGTACTTTATGAAATAACTGCATGTTCTTTCTTGTTAACTACCCCACAGATTGCATGTTAGATATGGGGAAATAGTCCAGGTCTCCTTTCTGCTAATAAGCATAATTCAGCATACCGTTAGTTTGAGCCAACTGGCACATAAGATGGGAAGCAGCCAGAACAACGGGAACAATTATGTTTTAAATAAGCAGGTATAAATGATGGAAATGGATGGAAAATAGGCTGCAAGGCAATATGATAAACCCAAGCCTGTTGTAGGTCCAGGGTTGTTTTCTTTTATGAAAGTTAAATTAGTAGTTAGTAATGCTCTGACTCATATTCATTCTCACAACAGGCAATACTTAAACAGCATAATTATATGTTTGTGTCTTGAAATTAGTTTTTCAAAAGTTGTCTGCATGTGTAAACGTGTGTGTGTGTGTGTGTTCACATTGTAATGTTACCTGCAGGCCGAGTGGGTTGAGGCTGGTGTTCGTCCGGCAGCTAATTGGTCCGTCAGTTTGAATCTCCATGGCATACAGCAGGTTCTCATCACGGAAACGGGAAGGCCAGCCGACCTGGAGCTCGGCCTCCTGAATACTGCTGTGACCAAAGTTATGGAGCTGGAGTCAGAGAGAGGAATCACAAAAAAAAACAGGAGGTTGTCAGTGTCGTATTAGTAGGTCTCGAGTGACTGAGGCTTTAATCAGGTTATCATAACTGAGGGATGATGACACACGCCACCTGTGTTTTAAGTTTTCTTCATTCATCGGGGATAGAAATACAAGACAAGTTAAACTTCTGCATCACCTGGCTCATCATTTTACATCAAATTAAATGAATTATGAGCTTAAACGAACCATCAATTTGATAAACCCTCATTTCTCTCTCTCTGTCTCCTTTACACACACACACACACACACACACACACACACACACACACACACACACACACACACACACACACACACACACACACACACACACACACACACACACACACACACACACACACACACACACACACACAAACACACGGTCATTAACACTGAAGCAAGTCATCCAAACAGGACATGATCCTTGTGCTGCAGGGCAGGAATTCTGCAAGAGGGAGAAAAAAAAAAAACTCTGTCCTCTCTAACTGGAAGCAGCTGCCAACTGGGAAAAGAACTGCAAATGAAAATCATTATCAGCTGTAGGACAGGCCAGACACTGCTGCACTCGGCTTCAATGAAGCAGCCATCCCTTTAAAACAAAAAGAATTCACATGTAGAGCGCACAGACGCACACACATACGCGCCTTTTGTAAACTGTCGCCAGTCTGTCTGCTATTCTCCCTCCTTCTGTCTGTTTCTCTGTACCTCTGTTTGACCTTGTTTTCTTTCTCCATGATTATTACTCATTACACGTTGCCCATTCTTAAGAACAATCCTTCCACCCTCCCTTCCTTCCTCCACCCTCCTTGCCTTGACCCCTACACCTTTCTCTAGCCCCCCCCTTTCTCTCTTTTTCCCGCCCTTCACAGCAGTAATTACACCAGAGCGGAGGACCTTTGATCAGCCAGAACCCATTTCTTTATAGAGCTACTGTTTTAACCGTCTGTGTTACTGTTTACTCACCTTACAAAGGCCCCCCGCTAGCTGCAGCCTCATTTACAACTACCCACACCTTTTTTCAGGTCTTTTCATCTTAACAGTCAGTGCAGAGACACGTGACCAGCAACATCAGAAACACAACAACAGCAACCACTGTTTTTATCTCGTCATCTCAGAAATGAAGCCTGAAGTCTGGCTGTGTTAAAAATGAATGGTGTGCATGTACCTCATAGATGTGTGTTACTTGTGGACCCACTTCGTCCTCTTTGACAGGCTTCTCCTTAGGTTCCCAGTTTGGGAATGGCAGCACCACCTGAGAGGGATGAGACACCCTGAAGAGAGGAGAAAGAGCTCGATGACACTGAGGCATGTACACATTGATACGTTTGGATGCTCTGTAACTCTAGCTGGGGTGGAGGCTTACGACAAACTGTCTCATGTAGGCCTTGTAGCATGTGCAGAAAGCCTACACCCATACACCCATACACATGCCCTATCGGATGTATTCATCCAATAGGGCAAATTTTATTCTTAAATTAGAAAGACTTTAATAATCTGAGCCTGCTCTTTAACAGCTATGTTTCATATTGGAAGATCTGGAATTCAGAATCTGCAAAGTATACAATCTGTGGCCTCTTTGTTAAGTAGAGCTGTACAATCTAAATTCAACATAACATCTCCATCATACATCAGATTTTTAAACTGTCTATGTTAGATTTTGTTGACACTGTTAGAAGGAAAATGGAAATTTCTATGCATGTTTGTCATAAAGGTCAGAGTCAAAGATGTACTGCTAGATACAAAAAGCTGCTTTTAAATAACATCCTGCACTTTAACTTAAAGAGGTTGGGGGACTGTATAAGGCACCAGCTGTGATAAAAAGAAACTACTTTTGTGCTTAAACTTTCAAATTCAATGGTAGATCAAATCAAGAAGTCAATCCATTTTTTTTTATCACATAGCGCCAAATCACAACAAATATTATCTGGTCCTTACAAAAAGAGCGGGTCTACATCTTAATCTTTGTAAAATTCTCTAGAGACCCCAAACTAATTCCAACATGAGGTAACACTTGGCGACAGTGGCACAAAAACATTCGACAGTTGTGTTCTCAATAGCTCATTTCTATTCTTCAGTCAGTCACATTTTTGAAAAGTCATTTATTATACAAAGACTAAGACTTCTACAAAAATCTGTGTAATTAGGGGCGTAGCTGATTTGACTGACAGGTGGGTGCATTGTAGCTTTTTGCCGGGAGGGTTAAAGCCCACCTCAGCTTCACCTCTTTGTCTGTCTTTAGAATGATCCATAGTTAGGTAGTCAGCATTTCCATAGTGTCAAACGCCTTTTCAAATCCAATAAGCAAGGTCACTAATACTACATCCATGTGTTATACAGTCTATGATCAGCAGTCAGCCATCAGTCTCTTTTAGTTTTGAGTAATAGGTATTTAAGTATTTGCCAAGTAGGAATAACAAATATTGATATTTTTAAATCCTGGACTGAAGTAGCACCGTCTCACAGTACAAACACATGAACTCATATGTCCCCATCACTCTCATCCCAGGTCTACTCTGTTTGTATGAACAAGTGACCGCACCCAAACAAAACCACGCGAGGCTCCAAGCTTTGAAGTGTGTGCATGTTTTCGTATGTATCAGCATCCACACGGGGACATCGCTGAACATATCAAACTATTACAAGCATCCCATGTGCTCATGATTAATTCAGATGAAAGTCTAGAAGTGGGCTTTCCATCTGTATATAAACAGGCTCCACAAATTTAAACATTACAAAAGGCGGTAATATCCTGCTAACGCTGAAAAAGTTGAGGCTGAAACCAGATCAATTGCAAGCTTTGTGACGCAGAAACTGCAACAAACAATTGGTCACTGTTTCCTGGAGAAGAAGCTGAGATCTTGCATGCAAAGGCGCTTGACTCACCCTCGTAAATCAAGAAGGGCTTCGGCGATGATGGACAGATTCAGAGTTACCGGGTTACTATGGGAGTTATCTTTGTTGGAGCTGTGGAGAGATTAACAGGGAGTTTAAATACAATTAAATACATGGCACAGAAGACACCCTGAGTTGATTCTATAGATTCTGTATCTATTTGCAAACATTTTACAGCGCCTTCCCAGTATGAGTGAATGAAAAAGCACAAAGTAGTTGTAAATAAAGCTGTATCTTTATGAATAACTGGCTCCAAAAAAGACTTTCTCACGCCGGAAGCGTGGCCAGAATCTAACTGTCTGTAAGGATTAATGTGATGTATCGAAATCAACAAAATCAAGCAGACAGTGAATACATTGTATGGAGCTTGTCTCCTTTCTGGGGCTCCTTCAGGCCATGTCTTTTTCTTCTGCCTCTGTGGTTAGTTTCATCGAACCGCAGACAGCGATGTGATCAGGACAGACACAGAACTTATTTACCAGACAGACAAACAGTCTTTTGTGTGTTCGATTTAGTGTGTCATTGAGTTTTGGGGGATATGCGTGAGAGTTGGTGGGTGTGTCACCTGTGGATCTGTAGCTCAAAGCTGATCTTGGGTCCGGCATCATCCAGTCGTTGGACAGAAAACCTCAAACCAACAGACAGCTGAGCGAGAGTGTGGAGAAAAGACAAGAAAGAGAGGGAACATATAAGAAACATGTGACACGAGGAGAGAGAGAGAGAGAGAGAGAGCGAGAGAGAGAGAGAGAGAGAGAGAGAGAGCGATAGAGAGAGAGAGAGAGAGAGAGAGAGAGAGAGAGAGAGAGAGAGAGAGAAACAAGATACATCTGTACATCAAAGGCCACAACAGGTTTAAAGTGTCCAGTAATAGACAGTAAAATCTCTGTTAACTACATCCTCTTGTGTCGTTATATACTGAAGGGAGAAGGTATGTGTGTGTATGCACGTGTGAGTGTATGTGTGCGTGTGTGTGTGTGTGTGTGTTCTATAATCAGAGAAGATCCAGACTACACACAAAGCACCAGTTAAGGTTTTTGTCTCTCCTCAGTTTAAATCCCCTGTCCTCCAAGCTAACTTGAAACATGTGAAGGATTAAGTTCAACATCAATGACAACAGTGTGTGTGTGTGTGTGTGTGTGTGTGTGTGCGCGTGCGTGCGTGCGTGCGTGCGTGTGTGTGTATGTATGTGTACATGCTGGTAACTGTACAACAGTGTGTGTGTACGCATGTGTGTGTGAGAGCTCTACTGACCAACAGGTCAAACACATGGTCCAGAGAGGGAAAATGACAGCATGCAGACTCGCACTAACACTTCACTAGGCTGGCCTGCGAGGGGTTGAGGGTAAGGGTGGGGTGCAGAACTACAAAGCAAAGTCATGTCGTCTTTATGGGACACATTAGAGAGATTGTAGGAGAGGAGCCAGGCAGGACAGATCATAAGATACAGACACCAAATGAGTCGTTCAGAGAGAAGTCGTCACTACCAGCTACGATAGACAGCCAGACGAAGACAGCACAACAAATGTCTGAACTGGTCAACTGTGTCTCTTATAATATATTTTAAAAAACTACCCTGCTTTAATGGTTAAATGTTCAAGGTTTGTAGCTTTCAGAGACCAGCAGCTGTGGTCAGCTTTAATTGATCTTGGTTACATATGATTGAACATTTTCACGGTGGGGAAAGCTCATCCAAACATCCACAAAAACTTTCTCAATGCACAATTGCAATTTCTCTCCATGTGGACATTTGGTTTATTCCAAATAATTATCATTCTGCCACAATACGATCAAATGCGCTGCCTCAGTGTTGTGTTGTGTAGCTTCTTAAAGCTACAAAGCTTTACCAGAAGCGGTGTACTCAGCCACATGTTGGGATAACAATGGTTCTTTAGAACAATGCTGGGAGAAGTGTTTTTTAGATGTTTGACAAGTCGGTACGATACTTGCCACCATTAGTAACCACTGTGAGGAATGAGAACTGAGCTCTGCAGCTCTGCACACACTATGCACTAATTAGCTACCTACATACATCACAGTTTACATGGTCTGTGTGATGTTCTTAAAATAAGAGCTGAGGGATACGAGTGTAAGAAAGGAGAGAATATTACCATGAACATGTTTCCAAAATCTAAATAAATTACGATTCTTTTGACTTGACATTGAGTCAACTGGAAAATCCATCTAAATACTTTAGTGGTTTGGAGTCAGTGTGAAGCCTAACTCTTTCCTTGATGCTGATGTTTCCAATAGCTCTTTGTATAATTTTAAGTAACAGATGCTGAAGACTCATGTAGAATCTGTAGACAAGGGACAAGATATTTGTGACTGAAGTTTTCTAGTTTCCATTTGCAGTCCTAGTAGTCATGCCCACTAGCTTTTCAGCAGGCTTCAGCTGCACACAGGAACAAAGTCCATGTGGAGAGCAAAAGAGTCACAACATTCAATAATGGAACCCATCCATGAGCTTATATCCGACGCCAATTGAGCTTTAATGAATTTATTTGAACACACATCCACATAAAGGTGCTGTTAACAATATGGTCGTAGACGTTGTCTCTCAACTCTTACTCTATTCCCCTTCCTCTTGTTGCTAATTGGATTGTTAACTAAGAATAGGGCACAGGATGACAATAAGACCTGCAATTCTACCTGCAGCTTTAAAAACAAACTGAGTTAAAAGAAACTAACAAAGTCTTGGTGCTGCTGTGAATGTGTATGTTTGTGATGTACTGCTCTGTGTTACTTTGAGGTATGTGTGTGTTGTTATCTAGCTCAGTGATTTCTGCTAAATCAAAAAATAGCTAATTTACTAAAATGAAAACATTAGTAAAGGCAAGCTGAAGACATACGAAGACGCACAAATATCAGAGTGAAAACCAGCTCTCCTCCTGGCATGTACCTCCTGCACTGATGGCCCTCAGTGAGGCTCCACAGCTGTGTGTCATGTGGCACGAGGAATGAACTCCAGTGATGAGAACTATTTAGTTGCACAATGTAAGCAGAGTCTGTATGGGGTACATGGAGGTATGTTCTGCATAAGCTCATGGATTCCTGGACGTCCAGCAGGGCATGGGGAGAGTTAAATATGGGAAACATCTGGACTAGCTGGGGAGCACACACATACGCACACACGCACACTTACACATGCCATGTCCCTTTCACATGCCTTGTTTTGCTCTCCTCCCCCAACACTGAAACATGACCACATAATTGATTTATCAGAATGCTGCGTGTCACCTCCAGAGCTGGAACACACCTCTGTGCCGGCCTTGACACCCTAACAAAACCCCTACATTCACAAAAATACACACACACATGTGACATGCTATGTGGCACACATAAGTGGTAGAGTTTCATGTAGTGGGGGACCATTCTTTACAAAGCCTTGACTTCCTGCATAAGCTTAACGCTATTATTACTACACACTAGACCCACACACAGACAAAAAGTGTGCGGTATGGTTAAGAGAGTCAAAGTGTGAAACATGAGGGTCAAGGTGATAATCAGTAATCAGTGGAAAACATCAATCACTATGAATTAAACCTGAGGAGAAACAGTCGGAGCTCCTTGGCATGGACGTCGGAAAGGAATGTTTTAATGAAAAAGTGTGTATCTGTGTGTACTTCTGTGTCAAAAAACTCACCTCTGTCCCCGTCACCATTGGGTTGCCAAGGTCACACACCACCAATCTGGACTCATTGACCATCTTGTACTCGCAGTTAAGCTGAGACAGGGACTAGAGGGGAAGGGGGAAAAAAAAAAGTAAAAAAGAAGAGAAAAGGACAAGAAAAGTGAGTGGGATGATGAATCAAGAGGGTCTCAAAGTGACAAATAGGGAGCATGGAGAGTCAAGAGGGGGAAGAATAAGAACAACGGAGGGAAGTAAAGCTCCATCAAAGGGTGAGGGAGCGAGGGAGTGAAAAAAGAGCGGGAGGGAGGGATGGCAAGAGAAGAGGAGTGATGAATGCTGTGACAGTAACAACCTCATCAATCAAACAGCCCCATTACACACTCATTAGCACACACACAAAGACACACACTCACACAAACACACACACACACACACACCCACAGCAGTTGACCCTATCCATTTCCGTGGTCACTAATGCAGCTTGTAAATCATAATTGGGGCTTTTGGGTTGTTGCCAGTAATGCGTACCCTGCCGATAGCCTCGCTTTAATCACGGCGCACAAACACACCACAAAGACAACACAGGATGTGATGTCGTACTGAAGCTGCAGCCTCATATAGCTCACTTCCTCATTGGCACTTGCTTCAATCATGATAAGACAACAGCCTAAATCCTATACGTCTATTTTTGGTGTCCATCAAACATCAAACACGGTCAACAGATGTCAGACGGATGTGCATGCAGAAATGCCGGGTGGGTGATGAACCTTAGAAAGGGGTTCATGATAAATCTTGAATCTATAATCATGATAAACATTGGACTTGTGTTCTCGATACAAAAGATCAGACAGTCCATCCACAGCAGAAATATAACAGAAGCTCCGTTATATGCTTGTTTGTGAAGCTCTGTCATCCTCCAAAGATGTGGAAACTGTTCACAAAAAATGGGTGTATTACATCACCGGACATCTTGAGCCCACGCAAGATGTCTGTCAAACAGCTTTTTAGTACTTTGAAATCATGGGTCGGTCTGTTTTGGAAAAAAACAGCAACTCTGTAGATAGTTTCTCTCCAGTATTAATCCTTGTTCAAAAATTGAGGGAATCCTAAAGTAACAAAGATGATGCATTGACACTTGAGACAAAAGAGCAGGTCTAGACCATCAAACTCTTTGTTAAATTATTTAAAGAAAACCAACATGAATCCACCATGAGCAAGCACTTAACGGGTTTTAATTATCTTAGTTAAAGAAAGATACACTAAAAATGTGTTAATGACGACTTAAGCACATGGACATAAGCCATCCCTGTCTGTAAGCTTGGCAGCATTATCTTATAGTAACTAATGATATATATCTATATTCATCAATGCATAAAAAGTACTGTGTTCATACTTTCTGCCATGCTGTCCTGCCCTAGAGTGCCATGTTGCTGTGGGTGTTCATTTACCTCCACCCTGCGCTCCACTCCGATATAGTCAGCCTCTGGTGGGATCAGTGTGTAGAGCTCTGTCTCGTAGGCTCCCTCTCCTTGGTTCAGTGCAGTGATGGTCAGCATAACCAGATTGTCATCTCCGATCACCAGCTCCGACTGGTCCCTGAATGTGTGTTTGATTTAAAAACAAAAACAGAACAGTGGAGAGAGGACAGAAATCATTTTAGTCAGGCAAAGTGAATTCAAAAAGAAGCATACTTGTTGCAGCTTTGAGAATCTAAAACTCTTTTATTCTCTCTGGGATGGATCTCTAATCTGCCCTGCTTTATGTAATGCTGTGCCCCTGACCCCAACAATGTGTTTGTTAGTGTGTGTGTGTATCAGTCAGTAGAGGGTGACAGGATGTTTATACAACACTGCAATGAAGATATCATACAGCTGGAAACACTATAGAGAGTATGGGCTCCTTCACATACACACTCACCACATGGTAAATGGAACTATAATGTGAATAGTGTGAGTGTAAACTTTGCTAATCGTGTGAGGAATAACAGACATTTTGTCTTTGATTTAGTTGGAGGTGCATGCATGTTCTGTGTTTAGTGTTTGCAGGTTTAGATTAGAGGAAGTGGCCGTGTCGTTCTTACATGGTGGCAGAGAGCTGGAGGTCAGGGATACAAATGTTGTCGTCACCACAGTCCAGGAGGATGTATGCCTGAGAGGAAGAGGAGAACAGAGAAGAGGAGGGGCGTGAGGAAATGTTTAGAGTTCGTTGGACTTCATTATGATACCAAAATTAGACACATAACTTGTAGAAATCAGGATGCATGTGCTGTATACATAAACACACACACACACAGTAAAATTTGCTTTCCTTGGTTTGTGCAGCAGACTAAGCCTTTCAGTCAGGTCTGGGATGTTTTCTTGCACCCTGCTTCAGGCTGTGGTGGGTTTTGGTTTTTCACTAAATTTAGAAAGTTTTATTTTTTCCTTCTCTCTCTCTCTATTGTTAAGGTCCATGGGTGATGGTCTGCATTTGTTGTTGTAATGTGTCGCAAATAAGACAAGCAATGTCCTGCTTCTATAAAATCCTCAAAAACATCAAAAACATGAATAATTTGGACAATGCTTCTTCAATGAGTACATGGCTTAATGCTCAACGAGCACTCAGATCCACTTCTCTTTGTTATTATTGTATTTTTTAACTTTCTGACAGGCGAAGAACAAGCAATGTGTTTCACATAATCTGCATCAGATTTCCTTCTTTGACAAACAAATAGTTTTAAGCAGGACCAAAGTCGCTTTGAATGTTTTCATCTTTCTGCCTATTTATTTCTCCTGACCAGCACATGCTTGCTGTTCAAGGGACTCACAATTTTCTATAGTTGTGTTCTGGATTATTAGTGTTTGATCATTTAGGTTTAGCTTGGAAACAGACTGAGGGAAGTTAAAACAGATGATTCTTTAAAAAGTCTATTTGATATAAAGCCTTTTGTGAAAAAGGGAAAGACTCATGCAAAAAAGATTGACAATTAATAAAACATGAGACTAGATTAAGGCCTCAAAATGTAGAGCGTTGGGGTCAGACTTGGATTTAGTCAAGTCGAGTCAGTTTTGATCAGACTATCCAGTATCAGAAATCTGCACAACATCAGACTATTAGACCATTGATTTGGGTAGGAGAATACTCTCTAAAAAACAAACAGGCAGAAAAATGGAAGCAACTTTCAAAAGACCTGCGTACATCAATCACTATACTGGCAAACATACATCATTAGACATAGTACACTATATATAAGGAGTAATGTGCTTATACAGTTTTTATATGATGCGTACTCACATGCTCCTGAAGGAAGGTGCTGCTGTACTGGTTGAGGACAGGAGGGAGGTTTTGGCCATGAGTGGGTGGAGCCAAGCTGTAGTTCAGTGCCAGTGAGATGGGAGTCAATTTGTCCCGAAACTCCTCCTCCTCCTGAGAGAGAAACAGAAACAATATGAGAAAAGACAAGTCAACTTTGTTTTTAACTCAATACTTGGATAGCTGCTTTCTCTGTTAGATATATTACAATACGCAAAGGTCATAAATTTGCTCACTCTCAGGAAGATGGTGTAGCTCAGGCATGCACGTGGGAGGTTGTGACTCAGGGTTAGGAGCCCGATGCGCTGAGGCTGCTGGGTGTCCAGGAACAAAACTCTCTTCACTCCACCTCGGGTGCCTTTCAACCAATCCAGCTGCAGCTCTGCTCTCAGGTCTGGACGGACAGTTGTGATGAGAGAGGACAGCGATGAAGAAGTGAAATACAATATACTTCGTTTTGTAAACTTTAAAAAACAAACAAACTGATATTTAAGTGTGCAAACAAGCTCGCTCCAGAAACAATAAACAAACCAGAACAAAATCAGAACGAGAGCTACATCAGATGGAAACTTGAAATCAGAATGAGAGCTACATCAGATGGAAACTTGAAATCAGAATGAGAGCTACATCAGATGGAAACTTGAAATCAGAACGAGAGCTACATCAGATGGAAACTTTAGAGCACCAAAAAGCAGATCTATATTTTGTTAGTCATCCTTCTCAGTAAGAGGAACATTTTTTTTAAAATGTAGTCTATTGCTATCCTTGCTTTTAAGCGTCCTATATGTGCCCTGCTAAGTGTGCAGTACTGCTGCTCTGTTTATCGTCCCTTGTGTGTCTATTGTTCTGTCACTCACCTGCCCAGGGACTACAGCTGATAACTAGCCATGAAGGTTGAACTGGCACAAAACATCAATGTTATGAATGTGCACTATCCCTGTAACTTTAAACTACATAAATAAACAAAATTAAAATAAAACAACCATGGAATGCATTACCATCTGGAATTCAAAAGCTGGAAGGGTTTTTAAGACACGTTAAACAGAGGCTGAAACTGAAGAGGTGAGCATTGACTCTGCTTCCTCTTTTAATCCTTATTTTACTGTCTGTCATTATTTAGTCTCTTATTGTATTGTATATTAATGTCTGCATTTGTATTGAATTACAATGTTTCTGCTATTCTTTAAGTCTAATGCTTCTGTTCTAATTCTAAAAGCTTAAAAACCTGCATGCATGGTATCTACTTTGTATTTTAGATATGAAGCAGTGTTCATTGCATGTGTGTCTGTAAACTGAATGAATAAAAAGGAAAGAAAAGCACAAGTGTAATGAGGGTAAATCAGGCAATCCAGACAGTCGGACACTGCTAAGCTGTTTAACCCATATTGTCTAATGTACCTGCACACGTATAAATCTTTTCCATGAGCTATAAAGTATGGAGTCATCTGAGAGTACAAAGACACTGGGAACAATGTTCTTTCCATTACCTGAGTCTGTCTACCTGATTCTTGCTTCCACCCTCTCTCCTGAGGTTTAACAGAGGGAAACTCTAATGAGATGATGTAGAACTCTGACTCTGACTACTAACCTACCACTTTTTTTCTTCACCCTCCCCTTCTCTTTCATTCCCCCACAATGTGCACAGCTGCTTACCTAAAGAGCTGGGGATCCCCACTCCGCTCACTGCTGCACACACGTCCACCCTCAGACTGGAGGAAGAGAATGTTCGGGAGACAAGGAGATGTGCAAGAGAGAGTGGACACATTATTAAGACACCTAGCTGTCTATTCACCCACATTCAACAAATACATAGGTGCACAAAAAGAAAGTCTGCTAATAAAACACAAATTATAATTCCTCCTGTAAGAATAATAATCGTGCAAGTTTAATGGGGGCTGTTCTAACGAGCAGAGCTAAAGAGTAAAGACTGACTATTACTGTAGAATGGTTAACCCTGGCTGGAGAACCAGATGAATTGATTTGCTTTTGGCACATGCGTCTTGTTCCTCTTACGATCAGACAGTTTTCCATCTGAACTAGTTCAGGTAAGACCAATTATATCAGTTAAAATATGAAGATGAGTTGATACAATGACTGTTGAGACACTTTTCAACCAACCAGGGTGGCTGCTACTGATGGTTTTGAATCAGTGTCAAACAGACTGAACGGTAGTTCATCACGGTAGTGTTGGAAAAATAATCCAGTCATGTCAAACGTCTGTGTTTTAGATTCAACTAGAAGCAGTAGATCAGTCTGTAGGGACTTGGGTTGGGAACTGGAGGGCGGCCAGCTCAAGTCCCGGTGTGGTCCAAAGTATGGAAGTTGGTCTGGTAGCTGGAGAGGTGCCAGGTCACTTCCTGAGTACTGCAGAGGTGCCCTTGTGCAAGGCATCACACCCCATACAACCCCAGTCTTTCCCCCTCAGGGATTAATAGTATGTAAAATTAAAAAAATAAAATAAAATAAAATATGAAGAGTATGTTGGAACTAGCTTCCTAGCTTATGGTTATCTACATTTTGTGGACTGGCATTTTGTATTCCTTCACTTTTTGCAGCATTATTTATTAATGAAAGCAGTTCATTAGTTTAAATCCTTTTTATGCGCAGTCAGCATGAGTAATCACTGTGGTGAATACACAAGTAAAAGTAAGTGCTGCTCATAGAAATCTTCACTGAACATTACTAACTTAGCCGCCCATAAGCAAGGTTTTTTTTTTCATGTACTCCAGGGGGTCAGTGGGAAATACCCCCGGAGGTCCTGTGAGTCTGTCAATTAGACAAACAGACATGGGAGACTGGGAAACTTTTCTGCATTTCCTCTTTAATTTGGCCATGAAAATATGTGTGAGTGTTTGTGTGTTATCACCTCTCTAATCAAGACCAGGAAAGTGGCTCCCACACAGGGAGCTCTGCACTGTTAATATCCACAGATCTGAGAGGGCTTACAAACTCCTGATTCCAACACTGAACACTCAGCAGTTTGGGACATGATGAGGTAAACGACTTCATTTGATTATTGTTTGTTTGGTTTCAGTTCACAAACCTTAACATTCAAAAACCAGATGTTGTAGATGCTTGTGTGTTTGTTAATAATGAGCATCTCTATTAGATGACACAATATTGATGAGCTAGTGTTTTTTTTTTAGCTCACATCTGCAAGCAGTGCAGATGTGAGTTTATGAGGAATAAAGTGCAGGTTTCTATTTAGAGAACAGCTCCCCTAAGTCAATCTGACCTCTCCAGGTGGTTCCATGCATGTTTAATATGTGCTGCTGCATGTTAGCATGTGTGCGTATTTAAGGTGGGTGTGCTCAAGTGTGACTGTAATAAGCAGTGTGCGTCAAACTGAAGTGTATTTAGTGCGGAAATGATCCCCTTTTTGT
Source organism: Tautogolabrus adspersus (assembly GCA_020745685.1). Taxonomy (NCBI): domain Eukaryota; kingdom Metazoa; phylum Chordata; class Actinopteri; order Labriformes; family Labridae; genus Tautogolabrus; species Tautogolabrus adspersus. The sequence goes on from CM036542.1 coordinate 12,164,703, forward strand.
TGACGACAGCTCTGTCAATGGTTACTCATTACTGTATGTAATTCTCCCCCAAAATGCATCTGTGCTCCATCCCCCTACACACTGCCTGCTGACCCTCCCTGCAAACACTCACACATAAATCTTTTCCCCCACCATCCTAAAACTGCCTAATGATTAAGACGCTCAATTTAAGCCTTGACATTAATCCGTTCCTCCTTTTCTACATCTTATTCATCCTCTCACCTGTCCATTTTGTTGGCCTTTAATGTCAAACCTATTTATTAAAGAGAGAGAGCTTTAGTACGTCTAACTTTCAGAAATCATAATAGACAATACATTAAAACCCTGTACTGTTGCTTGAAGCTACAATTTTGGACACATGGGTGCAGCTGAAATAAGCTGTGACTATGACATCGTCATATTATATCCTCTTCTTGCTGCCTAATCACACATCCGAAAAAAGAAGTACAACTATTTACTTGGAGAAGTTTTATACAGTATCAACCTGACAGATGAAAATCTTATATTCACTCTCCTAATAGCTCTGTTTTTGGTCTCCAACTTCTGAGAAAAGTGCCCTCTTGTTTAGCTTTTAAATACTTCCCATCGACGTCAGCTAGCTGCTAACTTTGACTGCAGGTGAAAATCAGGTAGTTGAAGATTTACGTTTCAGAGGGAGAGTTATTCTGCAGTTAATAGCAGACCTCTGTGGCAGAAATCAATGAGAAGCTGAAAGACGCTGTCACGTAAAAGATGTTGGCCGTGTTATCAGTTTTTATAACCTCACTTACTGCTGCGTTGAAGGTATTTGGGCAGTCTGACCCGTGTCTTTACCCGTGACCAGCGCAGGATTTAACATGTTACTTTTTTTAAAGAAATTTGAAAAATAAAGGTCAATATATATCCCAAAATAACTTAGCAAACAGTTTGATGTTTGTTCACATTGTACAATATATGATCAAGGCAAGATGTCTGGTTTCCATGTCTGTTGAATAAAAGAGTCTTTGAGATTCTGGAAATACATTCAGAGCAGCGGTCAGCAGACCCTCTGGGTTTTTTGAGAGTTTGCTGGGTATATATTTCTTTTTACCAAGAATCTGATACTTAACCCTGTAAGTCAGATGTAAGGGTTATACATGAGAGGCACAAATTGGGACTACCTCCCATCATGCATCTCTGCAGCTCTCAGCCCAGAGAAACAACTGAAGTACCCAAAGGCTTCAGCAAGAGAGCCCCAGACCCTTAATTGTACTAGCTGCTGTTTGACTGGCTCTATGTGTGTGTGTGTGTGTGTCAGTGTGCGTGTGTGTGCCTATCCTGTTCCATACCTCAGACCAAAACTTTATGGCGGTTTATTTAAATTAGCTGAGTTATGTTTTGAGAGAATTCCACAGTTTAGTGCTCCCCGTCAATCCGACCCAAACCCTGTTCCCTCTTCTCTCACTGCCAAAACTCACACACCACTACACACATGCACACAGACACAACGGTGGCATTTAGCCGAGTGGACTTCTCCCGTCCAAACAGTCACACAGCGGTTCCAGCCTCCAATAAGTTTGGACCAACAATGGGCTGCGGTGAAACAGCAGGAGCTTTAAGACCCGTTCCCCTCAAATAAACTTACTCCCAGGCTGTTCAAAGCCAGCCTGCCACCCACAGGAACAATAATATAATCAAAATAGAATCATGCAGTATCAAATTAATTGCAGAGTCCCATAAATCTGACTTTCCAGGTTATTGGATACACTTCTTTACTGCACTTCTAAATGATTGCGTTAGTCACACAGACAAACAGACCGTGGCTGAGGGGAGACGTCTAGAGCGCGGGGGTGAAATATTTGTCACTTCTGTCAGTGTGTGTGAGATTTGTGAGTGTGTATACTTTATACGGCATATTGTTTTATGATACAGAATAAGCAGGAAGATATGTGGCCGATATGTGGCTGCAGCTCTGGGTTTTCCGAGCAGCAGTCGGTTCGTGTTTGTTTGATCCCTTTTCGCTTTAACTCACATACATGGTCAGTGTCCAAATTTCTGAACCACTAAAATATATATATCAAAAATTGAGTATCAGGAGTGTTAGCCCGGAAAAGTGATTAAACTCAGTATACTCAAATGTGTCTTTTCTAGCTTGACTTTGTGTCCAGGCAGGGTTGATGAATGCTTTTGTACCACAATGCCATGCCAAACGGAAGTGGAGGAGCTACACACAGCTGGAAAGAATTACAACAAATATAAGACGGTGGTGAAGAGCTGGAAGAACCGCTTGAAAGAAGTCGATATTGTAAAAATTCTTTGGGAAAATATTTTGCTTGTTTAATTGTCAGCCAGTAGTGTTCCAAAGTCAGCATTTGCCAGATGTTTAATGATCTGTATCATAGAGTTCATTTGTTTTTTTTATAGATTAAAGTCTCTATTCATTGATGTGTTTTTTTTTTAAGGGGTATTTCATCTCACAAAGGTCTCTTTGAGAATGAAATATTTCTTTACAAGAAACCAAAAGAGGAAATAAGCAAAAAAGAAAGAAAGAAAAAAAGAATAAATACATAACAGAATGCTCCGAAGTTGGTTAATTTCTAATGTCCGTTCTGTAAGGATATGTGCATGAGACATTTTTTAGTGGTTAAAGCTCCTGACTGCAACTTTTGGTCTGTGTTGATTTCCCCTGAGAACAAGCGATAACTCTTCTCTCTTTGCTGATTTGATCCTGTTCATGTGTGAGTAGTGTTTTCTTCCACTGAAATCTGTGTCTGCTTTTTTAATAGTCAAACTTATCACTCAGCAGGAATCGTTGAAACGAAAAATGAAAGACGAAAAGGCTGTTTCAGGAGTGTGCTGTAAAACACTTCATCTGACACCTAGCCTGTGGCAGTGTTTTAAGTGATTATCAAATAACATTATCGAAATAGTCAGTTTTTCATGTCGATGGTATTGTTTATTTTTTTTGGTCAAATGAGGGCATCAGTATTCATTTGAGTCTGTTCTGTAACCCGCTAAAAACTCCTCACAGGAGCTTGTAAGTATGTTTTGCTGCAGACCCTGTTCACAGCAGTTCATACTGCAGCTTCAGAGGAGGCTGTGCTGACTGCCATCTACTGAAGGTAACACTGACTATGGATAATACCTCATACAACCCCAATGAAATAAGGGAACTATTTCTTTTAGATCACAATTGGTTTGTGTTTCCTCACAGGGCTAAAATGAATAAAGAGCGACTTCCAGTTCCTTTGAATCACCATCGATTAGCACTTGCAGTGCGCATTGTTTGAGAGAAAGGATAGCCCAAGGCTGCCATCAGGCCTCCTCTTCAAGACTGGGTTCACAGGACTGCTGCGGCTAAAAACATTGAGCGAGTCCATCTGTATTAGTAGTCATCAGCTTTGACTATTAAATTTCTTTCCTACAGGTGGGAAAGTTTATTTAGCCTTTATAACTCTGAATCTGACATCTGGAGCTCATTGCGAGAACAGAGGCCATATTGGTTTTTGATATGTCAGTCATCCTGGGTACATTTAAAACAGTGTTAATTGTTTGTATTTAGTATAGAACAAAATATAATCTGGCTTTAAGAATGCTCTTCTTACCAGGTAACCATAATATCTGTGTCAGGGAGGTGACACTGTCTGTCATCTGGGTTCAGGATTTTGGGAGTCAAGGTCATTGATGCTTCCACGGACACGACAGCTCGAGACCTTGAGACAAAAAAACAAACACACAAACATTACGCTATCTGACATGACATGAAAGTAAGATGGAATTTCAGAATTTCAAAACAAGGCAACGAGACAGACAGTCCTCTCAATTCTTACCTGTACACAGACACCTCGCCTGCGCCAAACGCCCCAACGATCAGATCTGCAGGGATAGATCGACAGACAGATAGATGGATAGATAGATAGGTAGGAGAGAGAGAGAGAGAGAGAGAGAGAGAGAGAGAGAGAGAGAGAGAGAGAGAGAGAGAGAGAGAGAGAGGAAATAGAGAGCTTCAAAGAATGCAACAGATGGGACTGATTTCAAGGTCTCCAGCAATCTTCATTAAACACAGACCTCTTACGTTTAGTAGGCACACACACATACACATATACACACACAGACACACACACATATATATACACACACACACACACACACACACACACACACACACACACACACACACACACACACACACTGTGAAGTTTCATTTCTGATATCTCCCTCCTTTTGTCCATTTACACATGACCCAGTCTGGACTAAATCAAATAACACAATGTGCATCAAATTTTGAGTTTGTAAATTCATTTGGCCTCGTATGTATGTCTTCATTCCTGTGTGTGTGTTTGTGTGTTTAGAGACAGAGACCCCTCACTGCATTCCAGCGCCATTAGAAACTTCACATCGCTCCAATCACATTTTCGCTTTACAACATTTCTCCACAGCTCCTAATTGTAAGCAGCACCAGATCTCATCTATATATGATTTTTATTTGTTTTCATGGGTTTTGTGATGAACACACACTTTTAATTGGCTCTCTGAGTTTAAAATAGAGCCGGAGTTTAATGGCTGCGGTTAGGGGACACATACCGATGAAAGCCGCACACACAGACACGCGCACACACACATATACAAGTGCTGATTAAAACAATGTGAAAGCTGAAGAGAGGCACTTAATGGATACAGGCCATCAGTGCCAGATGCAGCTAAACTGAGTTGTGTGATCCTGAGAAAGACAGAATAAAGACTTATATTAACTATCAATTAATTTAAGTTTCTTAATTAAGTTTGAATTGAGTTATTTCTATCAGAGGAAAACGTTGGGATATCCTGCTGCAGGTATTTTTACAATGAGCTGGAACACTTGTAGTCTTTGTTCGTCATTTGTTGTGTCTTCCCTCTCCCGAACTTTTAAGTAAAAAAAAGGGACTAATTGAATCTGAGAGAGACACATCTGTTTCTGCCTATGGCTGCAGTCACTGAGTCCCCCTGAAACCACAACATTAAACATTTAAGCCCTGTCCCTCTTCCCCTGGCTACATTGCTCTGTGAGTGTGTGGCTCTGTGTACGTGTGTGCTGTATCTAAAAAGTCTGCAACGAGAAAGCAAGATGTTGGTTTTGTAGGGCAGTTGTAAGGGTACAGAGAGGGGGGCGGGGGGGTCGCAGGAGGAAAAAGAGGGGAAATGATAGAAAAAAAAGGGAACGGAGGAGATAATGCACTTAGCATTTAAACCGCATTCTGTAAAAGTCATCAGGAGCAAGGTGTGTATTCAGCAGGGGGAACGAGAGACTCCCAGTCTGAATTCCTCCGTCCATCCCGCTGTTGAAGTTGTGTAACCAGGAAATCCAACTCCACTCCTGCCATCAGTGTGTGTTTTTGACACAGTGGTCGAGACTGATTTGAGGACAGGGCACGTTTGGGGTTAAGTTTGTGTGAAAGGGAATGTGCCGCGTGCATGACTGAACCAAGCGCTAAATCAAATAACGGCACACTTCCATTTTCATGTCAATCTCATTTCCTTACACACAGTGTAAGTGTGTGTGTTAGTAAAGAGACCATACCTGCACAAAAATGTGGCCCTACACACCAATGCATACACACTCTACTCATTGATGGAGAGTCTAGTTGCAGGTATATTCTTGGTAACTGAGCTGCTGTAGCTGATGGTGTTTGTCCTGGGCTGTGAAAACACAACCTCCATCCAAAGTTTAGACAGACTGTCAAGCTGTCACTGGCTGCGTGCCCTCACTGCATGTTTGGCTGCAGGGGACTGGTCTCGCTGATGAAATGCCAAAGGTCAATGGCGCTCAGTGGAAAAAAAGAGTGCCGTTCTGAGGGAGAAACGGAGGATTTCTTAAAGTTCCATGTGTGATTTCAAGGCTTTCTGTAACTTGCAAGCTACCATGTCAAAGCGACACTTTTATTTTTTTCACTCTGCATACAGAGTTTGTGCTAAAATTGAGCTATACAGCATTTTTGGTTAAATTGGGTTATTTAATAAGAAGCAGGCAAAATACCGATATAGCCAGTCATCCTGACTTGTGTGTTTCAATAATCAAACTCCTGATGCAAAATATCAATAACTTACTCAAAGAAACATACTGCATTCAAAACAGATGATCCTACTTAGTTGACTCACTGCGTCACTACTTCATGACTCCTCACGGTTGCGTTAATGACATGAACAGAGGTAATGTGAACGTAATTTAATTGGTCAAGGAAGAAGTTAACAACTGGGTAAAAGGAGAAGAACAGGACAATGAGATCAAGTAGGACAGTGGTGAAAAGAAGTTAAGAGATGAAGTGTGATATTGCAGTGGAAAAACAAATTAAAAAGGCACTTTAACCAGATAAGGGATAAAGGCAAGTGTCCTGCAGGATTTCAATTTTCAACTCTTATATCGTGATATTAACAGTACTGTGGGCCACGTCTCGTCTCGTTACCATGCCATTCCTACCCCCATATTAAATTGTAGTGAGGGAAGAAGAACTTTGTAAGTAACAAAGGCTCAAAGACAATATTTGTGCTGAACATTGGATGGTCACTAAATTTAAGTGTAGACGTGGATCCTGTCATAAATTTTACACCTACTTACTAACTAAATGACCCCCCTAATGACCCCTCAGCACCACACACATGCAAATCACAGCCCCTGACATGTCTCTGTGTCGGTGTGATTGACAGGTAAAACACTGTCAGTTTCTGACCTCTGACCCCTCGGCTGAACCTGAAATGCACCCTGAGGCAATCTAACCCGCTTACGATTCACAGCCGACCCCTACCTTCACTTCAGCGTTTAGCCTGAGCCGAACTCTGCTTCTTGGATATTACAAAAACTTCAAACTGATACTGATTTTTAATGTGGGACGTTTTTGAGTGACTTCAAGTATGTGGTATTTAGACTGGCTTCAGTGTTAGTATTTCAGCCGGCCTTACCAAACAGACGCCATACTGACCATCATCTATGGTAGATAATAATGATACTGTAAGTACCTCACACAACCACATAAAAAAAACACTAAAACATCCCTTAAAAGGAGGTTGTAACTTTTCTTCCTGTACTACCTTCTTTGTCATCTTTCGTAATTTCCACATTGAATTTCCCAAGCTCCCAAATAAAAACACAATGACATCATTATAATGAAAAAGTTCCATTAAAGCTAAAAGTGGAGCTTAATCACCATCCTTCCCTCTCTCTGTGCGCCTGCTTTAGACTAATGACATTTCACATGGAGGGGAGCATATGGCGGCTCGAGCAGGCCTCCCAGACGCCCGGGCAGTCCTCTCATAATACAGATCAAACATCTCCAGCTCCTTTGAACAGTGTGACTTTACTACCGTGCTAACGACACTCCATGCGTATGTGTGTCTCACTTCCACCAGCTAGCTAGCTCTAATGACAGACGACGCAAGCGCTGCACCGTTTGTGTGTGTTCATGTTTATACGGTGTATGTGTGTCAGCCGAAAAGCTCTGCCACCCGCGAGTTTCTACTCCACTTCCTCCTCCTGAAAGGGCCTCCACCAACCTGTAAACCCTGTGCGTGTATTTACTGTACTTTGTTGTTTAATTCAGGGTCTCTGATTTGCAGTGGGTCTGCACAGCTTTGACCTGGAGCCTGGCACACGCTCAACACACACTCTCTCTCGATGTTAGTGAAACTGATCACAAGCCACACATGTGAACCTGTGTGTACTTGTGTGTGTACTTCCCTTGATATCCTGTTTTTGGAATGAAGAAATATGTTATTACAGTGGAATGAAAGGAAAAGGGGGGGGGGCAAAGAAAAGGTAAAACTAAACAAATTCTCCTATTTAGCCTAATCTGTTGTAGCACAATGCCAGAGTACTCTACAAAGTAGAAGTGCTCTAAATTAGGGAGAAAATAAGGTAGTAAAACGGTGGTTTTACAGACCTGCTTTGCCTCAAAAGGATTTTACTTTAAGGTAAAACTCATGCTTATAAACAGCTTCACACTCACTTAAAATCTTGGTTTTGGGGCTTCTTATGATTTGTAGTGAGGATTATAGTATATCTTGTAAAGATAGGAGGTGGAGGTGTCTGTTAGTAAGGAGGTGGCACATAAATTAATATACTCCCTGCATGTCACTGAATTGAACGCTGCTTTGTCTGCTCAGTTTTAGAGCCATAGGTCGAGGAATGATTGTTTGGCAGCATGAACATGCGGTTTATATATTTTCAAACTTCTTTCTTACCCCCAAATTTATGTTTTCTCTCCTTCTTCAACATTGTAAATCCCCCCAAAATGGATACAGCAGCAGTTCTTTGGCACTTATTCCTATTATAACCCATTCTTCTGACTGATGAGTTTACCAGAGAAGCGGAGGAAAGCAATACAGGAAAACATGGGGATGGTAGTGGAGGAGTGCAATGGGGAGAACCATGAAATGTGGAGGTCAAGAGTGAAAGAGGAGGGAGGCTGTAATGAGAGGAGCTGAAAGGAGAGTGGAGAAGTAAAAGGAATGCAACTCAGAGGAAAAAATGTTGATTATAACACAGGGAGTTGTGTAGAGAAGGATTGACTTGTTCAGTGTGAGTGTTTACCAGGATACTGATTGTTGTCCAGGTCTTGGCTTCCTCTCAGAGTGAATCCAAATCCAGACAAACCATCACCCGGGACCCCGGCGGCTCTCAGCTCTTGGCTCAGTGTCAAGCCGCGTATGGATATGTCTCTGTTACCGTTAAAGATCAATACTCTGCCTCCACGCCCCTCTCCTCCGAAAGGACATCCCACCGCCACGTCTGAGGGATGACACACAGACACACACGCATGGTTTAGACATCAGCAGGGTTAAGGGCCCTCTGAGACTAGAACAGAGGAAACTTACAGGTAGCTGGAAAAAGAGAAGGAAAAAAGCTTGACCTGCATTCACCTGTACTGTGGGGACCATGACAGCATGATCGTTGACCTCTTTCATTAATTTTTATTCATATTCTTTTTCTAATCATGTATTTTATACTTTTTGATTTGTATTTTGTCTAGATATTTTTTGTGTGTTTGCTTTAGTGACTGTAAGAGTCTATTTAGGTCTTAAACAAACTGCTTGAGGTTCCGGTTATTACATTTGTTTGATTTCTTACCAAGAATTATCTGAGGAGATTGATACAACTCTTTTTTTGTACGAGAAACATAAAGATTAAGCTAAAAGCTGATAAGCCCTGCTTGGTATGAAGAATCAGAACAGTAGGGAACAGCTAGCTCGGCTTTTTAACCAAAGTAGAAAAACAATTCCAAACATTATCTCAAAACTTGATAAGTTTATAGACAGTCTGAAGTTTAAAACCAAAATCTGTGCCTAGCTAAGCTAATGGCTCTGTGAGGTTGAGGCTCAAGCTAAATTGTATCATCATGCTAACATGCTGGCTTCAGTGTGCTTGTGGTGTCTAAATATACAAATGTAAGCTAAGTAGAAGTAAGCATTTGAGGTGTTGGGGTAATTTTGAAACTTTGGCAAAGTTAGGTTTGATGTACCCACGTGCTTTCAGTCTTCAAACTCAGCTAATATATTTTGGCTAAAGCTAAATCGTAGCTTGAAAGTGGAAATGTACATTTGACTGACTAGTCCATCTACTTGTTAGTACAAAAGACAAAAAACAACTGCTGCAACAAAGTGTCTCAAAAGCCATTTTTTTATCTTTCTACTTACTCTCAATATTTTGTCAAGGGTAATAATAATTGTTCGTATTTTATGCTTGAAATTATTATTATTTTTTTTACGCTGGCAGTTACTTTGCAGTGGCTAAGCAGAGCACGCCATTAACCCTATAACTCTCATCAGATTCTAATAAAAAGTGTCCTGACTGGGGCACGCAAGTTAAGATAAAATATTACAACTCAATCTAAATGTCTCTGATTATGAAAATGTTATTGGTGTATGAACCAAGTCGGTCATAGTGAGAACCTGATTTATAAAGTAGGTTTTAAGGGCCTTTGAGGATTCCTTCAGACTTACAGGAATGTAGTCATGGAACCGCAAAGTCCACACACACACATGAACTTCTGTTTAAAAGCTTGGTTTCACCTGTTATATGCAAGTTTTCCACATCTTCCCCTTTTTAAAGACTGTTTCTGCAAAGACCATTGCTCAGAATTAAAATAGTTTTGGTCCCAAAAGAAGAACTGATTGATTAAAACATCCATTTAGTCCACTTCCATTAAACATCACCAAAGTGATGCATTACAGGGGAAAACACATTTCCCCCCAAACAGCCCTCGGTTTTAAATTTCTTTTCCAGACCACAAAAGCAGAAGAGATCCAGGATAGTTATTGAACCACACAGGTGCTTACAACTGGGCTATAGATATTTTGGGGACACATTTTTCTTTGGGCCTTCTGAAATCTAATGGTTTGATTAGCAGGGTTTTAAAATGTGAGTTCTACAGAGCGCCTGAAGTCCCTGAAGAGTAAAAAAGTAAATAATGTGCGCAGAAGTTAAAGGCAAGGGTTGGTAATTTTCTCCAGATACACTTTTTAAGACTTTAGTTGAAATTGTCTTTAGGTCCTGACATAGTTATTGAATAATTCATGTGCTCTGAAAAAGGAACGTCATCTGTAGCAGTTGTAAGCCTGTAAAGACGTCGACCAATGTCTGCACTGGGTTTGATTTTTATGAATCAATCACGCCTCCCTGTCTCCCTGCTCGTTCTCTACCCCATGCATGCACGAGCCCACACTCAAAGCATGAACTGAAATCCGCTTCTGGACCAATGGCGCTCGTGCATGTAAGAGAGGGGCGTGGCTTTTGAGGGAGCACAGAGGGGAGGGGGTGGGTGAAGACGGAGCACGGTGGGAATGCTACTTTCAAAATCATGCTAGTTTTCGAAAATTACCAACCCTGCCTTTAATATCTTGTGCACACAAAATATAATGTTCTGCACATGATAATTATACTGTGTGAATGTGCGTTCAAGATATTTTTCTTTTTTGGACTTCAGGGCCTCCGTAGAGTTCAGTCAATATGTGATCAGTAATATTCTATGTGGTACAGTCAGTGTCTTAGGCAACACTGTAGATTGGCTTATGAAAGAGTTATTTTGATACTTAAAATAAATTGTACATGAAAACAAATACATACAGAAATACAAACAATGTCATAATATGAAGTTATTGATTCTTTCATCAATGTTTTTGTGTTGTGTTCTGATTTTTTAACTCTGTTTTTATTTTGATTTTACTGTTGATGATGTCCTTGTATACATGTTGTCTTCTTTGCGCTCGTGCTGCAAAACCAATTTCCCCCTTGTGGGACAATAAAGAACCTGAACCTGAATCTGTTGTTACTTTCTAACCTCTATATGTTCACGCATTACATAAACCAATTCTGCATAAAAATACCCCTAAGTTCTGTAACTGTCCAAACACCTCTAGACTTCCTGTTTGTCTCCGGATCCCCTCTCTCTCAGCCTAAACAACTAGTTCCACATGAAGCAGATTGTGGGGTAGAGAGAATAAATGCAACCATGTGTGCATGCAAGTGTATGTATAAGCCTGTGTGTGTGTGTGTGTGTGTGTGTGTGTGTGTGTGTGTGTGTGTGTGTGTGTGTGTGTGTGTGTGAGTGTGCAAGTCTTAATGTCTATGCGTGGACATGTCTACATAACTGAAGAGCTGTATATATATGCATGACAAAAAAAACTTTTTACTGAGAAAAAAAAGTCTTCAAATAATGTAAAAGTCTCTCATGGGCATTACTCAACACCAACCCACAAAATGCAGAAATTCAGGGCACAATGTGGGAACACCCACTGTGATCACTGAGACCAAAAACTATAGATTTACTCACAGACAGACATGAGCTGACACTCTGTGAGTGATGGTGCCAGTGGTGGTTGATAAAAAAATTAAAAACAAAAAGAGCCACACAGCAAATTGAATAAGCTAAATTGTATGCTTTTGGGCTGACACTCTTCAAAGCCACGATGACAGAAAATGAGAATGGTTCTGCTTTAAGAAGAATTAAAAAAAAACAGAGTGATGAGATCTTCTTTGAGAGGAGGAGGAGTCTCTGTGTCATCATGGTCAATAAAGAAAGGGATCTGTCAGTGATTAGGCACACATAATCACACAGGGTCACAGGTAAACTTGGACTAAGATGTTTGGCATTAGCAAAAAGAAGCTGCTGAAAACCCTGATCACAATGTTTCCATGGTGACTCCATCATGAGCTTGTACTCATTAGATTAACTCTCAGCAAGTCATCTTTCTGCATGTCGCTGCAGCTGGCAAAGAGGCTCCATCTCCTTAAAAGCTACTCCTCTGGAGCCTTCACATCCTGACAGACGGACCTGATTTGATTTACGTTTCTGGTCAGAGAAAGCCTCTGTATTGATCCACTGGTTATTGATCTGATTGTTAAAGGGTTTAAAGGGGTGTAACACACATTAACGCACACCCATGAATAAATAAACCACAATTCAGTGGGATGGATGTCATATGAGGGCCAGATGGGCATCACTTCATTCATTTTTTAGGAAGCAGTCAACAGGCCTTAGCTTCATGGAGCATTTGGTCTGCAGGCCGAAGTGTGTGTGTGTGTGTGTGTGTGTGTGTGTGTGTGTGTGTGTGTGTGTGTGTGTGTGTGTTTGTGTGTGTGTCCAATCAATGTGAGGATAAAACAAACACATCGAAGAGGAATGAACTGTGGGCCTGCAGGACAGAAACACCAAGATGATATTATCTCAGTGCACATCTGGTGAGTTAAAAATAACCCAAACACACACACACACACACACACACACACACACACACACACACACACACACACACACACGCACACACACACACAAACACACACACACACACACACACACACACACACACACACACACACACACACACACACACACACACACACACACGTGCATATGGCCTTAACCCTTATCATCACAAGAGGAAACAAGTTCACCCAGACAACCTTTCATCGCTGCACTTCCTGATTGGCTGAAAAGCTTTAAGTTTCTAAAGTAGCAGCATCTGATGGGATTTCCTCATTCGAAGACAAAACAGCCCCAAAAGGGACGGGAAACACAGAAAAAGATTTGTCTGTCATTGAGTAAAACTGAAAACAAAAGCCCTGTATGGTCAGACAAGTGCAAGGGAAAGAAGTTTACACACTGGAACACAACAACACTTGATTGATGTTTGTCATCTAAATATCTTTTCTCCTCTCTATATTTATTTCATTTCTCTTGTATATGACATATTTTTGTATCTCATAATCTTTACTTTTCATACCATTGTATCCATCCTGGTTGATGTCTCCAAGGGGTGCTATAGCAGTGCCAAAACGTCCGAAGGTGTATGTGCCGGTGAGAGCAACAGGTTCAGAAAAGGTGAGCGGGGCTGTCTGCAGGTACAGGTACACCCTTCCCACCTCTCTAGGTTTGCTCTCCATCTCTCTCTCCATGTAGAGGGGCGCTCCGACCAGCACATCGTCCGTCCTGGGTATTGAAATCACAGTTTTAATGCTCAGAGTATGAGATAGAAAAAATGAAGGTATGGGTCGATAGAGTGAAAATATAATTTTCTACTTACCCATCTCCATTTAGGTCAGTGACAGCCACTGAGTATCCAAAATAAGAGGCCATCTGAGGGGCAGACAGGGAAGGAGCGTGAGTATTTTTAACCATAAACAACATATGTTAACAAGATTTCCTCTAATTTCATTTTCATTCCATTTTCAAATTGAATTCACGCAAAAATTGGAAGAAATCAATATCAGCTGCTGTAAGTGTACATTCTCCTACCTGTTCTCCTGTGAAGTTCTGGATGAAGGTCAGATTGGTGGAGTTGATCATTACCACCTAAAAAAAGCAGAAAGAAAGTTAGACGCTATACAGCAAAACAAATAAAGCACCAGGCTTTGTCCCTCCAGCAAACATGATCGAGCAGTCTGACAAACAGGCACACAAAGAATGCCAGAAAAAAGTCAGAAACCGCATTAAAAAAAAGCCTTTATTCTATCCAAACCACCCCCACCCTGCCCTCTCCCAACCATCATCATCTTGGTGCCTTAACCATTTTCCCCCTCATCTCTCTCTCCTTCCCCCCATCCTAACCCCGGTCGTGGGGAGAGTTGAAGGGGGGAGGCTGAGAATTCCTTCATAAGACCTAAAATAACAACCACATGGAGACAGCCGGGGGCTACACGCTCACACACATGCACATACACACAAGCAGGAGGATATACGTTGGCCTAATCACAGATGTTTCAAAGACGTACTAAATGGAGACTACTACTAAAGAAATGGATGATGTAAACACAAATGTTGCATCTAAGCGCTTTGAGTTATCAGCTCTGTCACAGAATAACCCTGATACAAGGTCGACAGATATTCTAACATGACTTACCTGCATCTCTCTTAACCCCCCCCCCCCCCCCCCACTGTGAGCTACAACCCCCCTCCTCTGTGACACTCACAGTGCACTGTCTGTACAGGAAAGACCATTCTCGCACCAGCTACAGCATCCAGACATAAAACACACACACTGCTTCAATGTGTGTGTGAGCCGCATGGTGAGTCCTGCAGTTGCACTGCAGGTTAAGGTTAGGGGTCAGTTGTGTGTGTGTGTGGAGAAGGGTTAGTGGGGTTAGGTGGGGTCACCGCCCTCCACATGCAGCGGAAGCCGTGTGTCATTAGGGAGGATTGACACAGTCAGCCCTGGGGACAAGTTCCCATGTGAGAACACACTACAGTTAACAAATAGGCCCATATACAGTATGTTATTGTGATGTAGATACACGTGTTTATTTATACAGTTCAAGCTGTAAATCAACACTAGAGGACAATTATAGAGGACTTTAGCCTACTGTGTGCAAGTGTCTGTATGTATATACTCTCTGAGGCCCCTTATAGTCCTTGGTTGAAAAACAAGAAGATGTTTTCTCTCTGCTGCGTTGTTAAGTTCTTACATCATGGTCCTCTTGGTCTTAAGTCATGTTGATGTGTTCTTATGTTGTTTGAGTTCTTTTGTAGTTTTGGTTCTTATTTTTTTAGCTATGATATCATCCAGATTCTTTTAGTGTTTGGGTTCTTATGTTGTTGTAGTTTTGGCTCTCATATTATTTGGGTTCTTGTATTTTTTTTAAGCTCTTATCTTGTCCAGGTGCTTTTTGGTGTTTAGGTTCTTGTATTTTGTTTTTGTTAGCTCTTATGTTATTTGGTTTCTCTTGCTTTTGTCTGTCAAAGCACTTTGTTAACTCTTGTTTTTAAAGGTGCAATATAAATGAATAAATGACTAAAACATAGCGAACGATATTGAGGGTGTCAAAGTTTCACCAAAAGCCATCAAAACAACTTGATCAGTCTTTGCACAGATTCTACAAGTCCCTGGAAATTTACTGGCGGCATTAACATCATCCTTCCAAAACTTGTTCCCTAATTTGGTGTTTTTGAGGACGAGAGTGTTGTTGAACAAGTCTTTGTGACAGCTCTCATGTATAAACAAATACTTTGCTGATGATGATTTTTATACTCATCAGTGAACATCTGTGCTCTGTCATGGAGACATCTGCTATTACAATGCCCCTCACTAATTTAAGAAGGTTTGTCTTTAACTTTATTTTTTTCCAAAAATTTACAAAACAGTTTCAATGCAAATTCACTGTATTTTGACTTTTTAGAAATCTTTTACTTAACATGTTCTGGATGTACAAATATGCTTGTTAATATTTACTGTATATACAGTCCATACTCACATATCCAAAGTTTTGCGCTCCTCTTGGGACTCCTGCTATCAGCTCTAAGAAACATGAAAACCACAAACACTTGAATTAGCATGAATGTGTGAAGAGAAGGACTCAAGAGAGGCTTTTTTAAAAAACCCTAAAACCCTCTACCCACCCTGCCAGAAGTGCCAAGTGTCTCTGAGAACACCCCGAGTGATTGGGTGCTTGTGTATTGATTGATGAGTTTGGTGCTATGAACTTATCAGGATGATCTGAGGTTCCCACCCAGAGAGAGAAGACAGACCCCCCCCCAACCCCCATCCCTGTCCCTCCTGCTCTACGCAAAAGACTCGACCACGAGCCCATAAACCAGAACTTCCCAGATCCCTCTTCACTCAGAACTCCCAGTTACGACCAGTTCTCTAATCTGAAGAGGGTTTGGGGGAACATGACCACAACAAGTTTCGTACCACAACACAACACAACAACAGGCATGTGCAACCTCTTAATGCTCCCTTAAAGACTCTCTGACATGTGTTGTGCCTGAGGGGGTTCAGGGCCTTTTGCGGGGTTGGTATGGGGGTATGTAAACGCAAGGTTGTCCCGTAAAGATCCCACTAAATGGTGATTAGCAAAGACGCTCGGATAGACAGGAAATTATGAATGGAAAGCTGTAGTGGCATTGGGGGGGGGGGGGGGGGGGGGGGGCTTGTGACAGAGCTGAAGAAATGTGTGGTGACAGAGTTTTAAGAGAAACAATAAAAAATGGTTGAAAATTGATGTAGCGTGACTGTGGTTGGACACATTTTGTTTTCTCCACATTTTCTTTTTTTTCTTGATTTTGGTGTATTGTATTTATTGTACTGAAAAACTGATGGCATGAGAATAAAATTAAGAAGCAGACAAAGTTTGCTAAATGATTTAAAAAAAATATAACACTGCAGAAAAATCACCAGAGTTTGTAAGTGATATTTAAAATAAATACATATATAGTAGTCAGGTGTTGAAAAAAACGAAGCCAATGAACAAGTGCACAAAAGTGCAGTTCCATGAGTGTCCACTTGAGACTAACTTCAAAACCAAGGTTTCCCCTTTAGTTCCTATGTTGAAATGCACATTTTTACAGCAAAAATAAACATGTATACAGTATGGTTCAAAAATCTAATTTGGTATGATTAGCTCATTTCTTCATTTGTGCAAACTGTACAGGGTTCATTTAATTTGATAACTCATCCTTTTGACTTCATTAAGCCAAAGAGTTATTCATACATTTGCATAATAAGGGGCATGGATGAGTTGAGGTGTGTTGCAGCTGATTGTCAGGTCCACCTCAGTTCTCCCTCTCTGCCTATTTCTAGATAGATTGAAAGTTAGTTATAGAGGCAGCATTTCCAATATGGCGACCTTCATCAATGGGCTTCTTCAGAAACCATTGAGTGATGTCATTAGGATTAGGGCTGGGCGATATGGACCAAAAGAGAAATCTCTATATTTCTTAGCTGTCAAAGAAAATATATATATATATATATAAAAAAAAAAATAGATTAAAAATACTTGATATATTGCCCAGCCCTTATTAAGGCTATGTCTATGCTTTTACAGTTGGTAGTAATCCTAGCAGATACACATTTCTGTAGGCCTAATACTTCAAAAAAATGAGCTCAATGACACTTTTCCCTGCATGTACATCTTTATTAACGTGATGCTATATAGCGTGCCTGCCTCTCTTTCCACCTAATATTTCAAATCCAGGAGAGATTCTTTTGGATACCTTCTCCAGATCTAAAGAGGTCTGTGGAGTCTGTCACTAATCATTCTAATCAGACCAAATGAAGGAGAGGAAATCCCTTTATCAGCAGTTCCTGAAGTCCTGTCCCCTAAGGGTCGCGACCCAGACATACAGAGACAGTTCTCATTACTGCCTCTGAGTTCAGACCAAGACACTGTCACACAGCTGTCCGCTCCCTATCGCTCACCCTGCAAACATCCCCCACTGTGGCATTAGCATCCAGCTAGAGAGCACAAGAGAAGACATCCAACATGTAGTGTTTCGGGCTGTGTTGCAGGGTGCCTCCTGATAAAGTTAGCGAGGGGTTTCTCTGGTGCTGCATGTGGTTAGTTGTAATGAGTTGAGTGCTTTCTCACCTTGTTCAGAGTCTCCTGTAAACTCCCCCACTGCCACAGAGTAACCTAAAGAGAAATGGGTTGCACATGACAACATTCGGGTAAGATTAACTCAACACAGGATGCTCTGTGTAATCTGTATGTGAAAGTATGTAAGGTAACATATGATGTAATTTAATCAATGTTGTTGTCAGTGCACGTTACCAAGGTAGCTGTCGTCATGCGTGTCCTCGGCAGCTCTGGTGTGTTTCTCTCCTGGAACCCGTCTCAGCACCGCCTTCAAAGAGTAGCCGTTCAGTATCTCTGCTATCCCTGCTGTCATTACCTGACCTGATAAATAGATGAGGAAAAACAAACAAGCAGGGTGAGAGAGTCACATCTGTTCACAGACAGCGGCATCAGCTCAAAAACCCACAAAGGGAGCACAGCTGCCCCTCTAGTTTTGGAAACCTGCAGAAGCATGGACAACCTGCTCCGCATGAAAAAATGCACGAAGCTAACGACACATCCAAGTCTTCCCTGAGGAAAAGCTCAAACACATCACTGGCAGAGGAATAGCTGGAAAAACACCCCTATGTTACTTTAAAAAAACGCCCAAGAAAAGAAGGGCTTTCCTTTCTGCTGGGGCTTTCTGAATTATAGGTGAACACACGCAAACACCACCCTTCCTTTGCTGTTGAACAAGAGGTCAAGCAAACAAATGATTTTATCTACGACTGCCCTCAACCTTCCATAAATCCTCCTTAATGTGTGTGTGCGTATGCGCTGACGGGGAGGAAAATATGCCCTCTTAACCCTCCCTTCAACTCTTTTTTTTCACCCCCTCCCTCTGAGTTTGTCTCCTGGAAAAACACATCACTGCATCAAGTCATTATTAAGCCTTTATCTGATTAATGAGACACTGTGTTACAAACTGCTAAAGCACATGCATAAGTCACACAAGTGTCCTTTACAGCCGGCGATGACAAGATTGTATATAAAAACGTCTTTTCGCGATGACTCAGACGAAAGGCTGAAGATAATTGTTGTATATTAGAGACCATAAAATCCAGGCTGAGTGCTTTTATAAACATTCGGAGGAAGTGTTTTAACTGGAGGCAGCCAGCCTTGCCACGATGAGGGCACAGAGAGCCAGCAGTCCATTAGACTGTCTGTAAAGCCTGTCTAGTGTGGTCTTGTATGCTGGGGCAATCATTATTTAACCATATGTAACAGCAGCAATGCCAAACAATAACCCCAAATCATAACAGAACATGAAGACATTTTTAAATTTCAATCACTGAGACACTTCTGGTCTTCTTTTCTTTCCCCTAAGACAAACATACTCTTGCTCTTTTTCTCTATTTGAGGCAAATGAAGCACTGTGGAGTGACGGATGAGGGGTTACAAATAAAAGTGAAGAGAAATTAGTTTGCGCAGCGAATCAGTGAATGTCTCCAGCTGCAGAACTCCTCTCTAAATTTAGATGACACACACTCTCACACACCTGGATCTGGGGGAGTAAGCGCGCTACACTTCAACAGCTGAACTCTGACACACTCCGGCTGTGTCTACACCTATTAGGACACCTCATCCTTCTGCTTAGACTACAGCTCCACATACCCAGCAAGCTTGCTGACCTTTCATCAAACACAAGATCCATCTTTCTGCCTCTTTCTCCGAGGTCTCTCTTTACTCCTCTCTTTTCTCATCTTTCTCCTCCACTCACTGCAGCATGTTTCTATCATCTCCTCACCAATCCTCCATCACTCGCGCTGTCCTCCCTGCTCTCTATTTCTCTCAGTATCTAAATTCTCCACACCTTTCCTCTGTCCTTTCCAACCCTGTAGCTTAACCTTGAGCCTCTTCCATCTCCTAAAAAGTTTTTTCCAAGCCCCTCTGTGCTTTATCACAGGGGCAGAGGGGCAGTACCTCCACACTCCATTACCCTCTGATCAGCTCATTACAGAGCCCAAACACCCACTTCCTGTTAGACTGTTACAGAAAGAGAGCAGAATGAGGTAAGGCAGCCTTGAAGGGAAAGACTTAAGGGGCAAAGACACATTTTTTTCCACCTTGTCCTACGCAAGAGTCCAGTAGCAAAAAAGAAAAATGCAAATCTGGCAACTGTATTTTTGAGCATGTGTGTGCGTAGGTGGATCATTCTGACTGTTTAACTCATATTCATTCTTTTCTCACTTTTGAACACCTTCCCGTCTATGAAATCATAGAAAAAGAGAGAGCAAATACAGGTTTACACACTGTTGTCACAGTTACCTTGCCAGTAATAGCTCCCAGGTCCTCCTACCACCAGCGTTCCTTCCTAGAACAAATAAAATAAGTCATCTGACGTCATTTGTTGGTGAACTTGTGTATGCGAGTGTGTGTTAGCGTTTGAATTGCAGGATATGTGTATAACGTGTGCATCTCATTGTGTGAGCACATGTCATTCCTGCTGTCACGTCTGTGGAGAGTGACAGCTTCCTGTACAGAAGGGTAGAGTTGGACCACGAGACACGCGTCAAAGGTCACATTGACTTTGCAGCATAAGAATGTGTAAACGTGCGTGTGTGTTTGGTCTATTGTGTTCAGAGGTGATGGGTCACTTCAGGAGTGGAGGCTCCTCCAGGGACAAAACGTGCTCTCATCTCCCTGCTGTCCATAAATCTCTAAGGGGAGATGCTCTGTCTGAGAGGGGACAAGATGTGTGCAGGAGGTCGTCATGGCAATAGTGTGTGTTGTAAACTTTACCTTGGTGAAATCCACACTGAAGCCAGCCTGGCAGAACCCTTGTCCCTCTGGGTCTGGATCATCTGAAAGGACACAAAAGCTATTGGTTAAAAAAAAACAACCTTAAAAACTCTCAAAATTATTTAAGAAAAAAATACTTTTTTTGAAACAGCGTACTCAGCTAATGATGCAGAAATCATTACCGGTAGTTCTTATATCTAAAATGATTTTAAAACTACAAATACATTTTGAAATAAAATGATACAACCACTGAGATGTTTTTGTGTGTTTAAATTACCGTTTCAAACTGTGCATGAACACATAAAACCTATGTGCACATTATCAATTGTTCTCCGTTTTAGAGGCACCCTGAGGTGAAGCTTAATGATGCGTGTACACATGCAAGTACAAACAAAGCCTGAGTTATAGTAGTAGTCTGAGTGCTCGTAGATTCATGTTAAGATGAAACAGAGAAAGCTGCTGGAGGCCGGAAAAAACAACAATCTTAGGGACATGATTACAAAATATTTCTGCTGCCCTGAGAATGTTGTGGAATTATTCCCCCCTTGAGAACAGTCGAGTTTACAGAGTGATTATTTCAGTCTTGATGAGACAGAACTGGCATTAAAAAAAAAAGACATCTAGGAAGTGTATGTATGAATCAGCGTGCATGCAAGAGTGAACAGTGCAGGGTTTTTTACTCAGACCGGATGATAGAGTGTTTAATGGTTGTGTTTGATCTCCTTTTTATGATCTGCCACCTGATAGGCTGCATTTCCCCTTATCACACTCTGCTGGTGCCTCATATCACTGTGCGTGCAGAGAGAGACGGAAGAATGTAGGAAGCAGGAGAGAGAAAGGGAGAGGGGTAAGGAAAATCCCATGATTCCCATTTAGAGTACTACTGACGGAAATAAGAGGACCTCAGAGAGAAATGGATACTTTTAGAGAGATGGATGATCAGGTCGCCGCGGAAACGTTCAAAATAACAAGAATGTGAATCTTTTGAGATGAAGCTGACACAAAAAAACTGTGTGTGCTTGTTGCTTTTGGGATAGTGTTTGCTCTAATTTGACAAGTGTTTCAGAGACTCATCTCTAAGACTTAGGTCCCCAAACAACCAGAGCAGAGATACATTGAATTTTGTTTGTGAAAAATATAGGAAATTACTTTAAAACTTGTTATCAATAGTTCCCTTTGGGACTTTCAATTCAGAAGTTTCAAAGAAAACTGTTAAAAGTTAAGGCTGTAGGTTAAAAATATTTCAAATCACTGACAATTAATTATTTCACTCCCAAATATACGGATCCATCTTTTCTGATGTGGTTGAACTGACTGTTTAAACTGTTAAAGGTGGATAAAGTCAATTCAAACAATTTCTAAATGCTTTAGCTTGAAAAGAGAGAAACAGAAGCTAAAAGAAGGGAGGATAGAAAGCAGCAAAACGAAGATGGAGACAGCTGGATTCGCGGCTGCAGAGTGACTCACTGGTCCTGCAGGGTGAGTACTCTGCGTAGGCGCTGAAGTTCTGGACGGCCACATAGCAGGTCCCCACGGGGTCCTTCTCCCCACTTAACTTCACCGTCCGCCAGTGATAGAGAGGAGCACATGCCTACACAACAAAGAACACTGTGAATCCCATTCAAATCAAGACAGACATTGCATGTAGACTTAAAAAGAACACAACAACAAGACGTTTAACTTCTAGTTTCCAGGTGTGTACAGTACGATGAGGCATTTAAACATGTCTTATATTCACTGTTATAATGTCCACTCACCACCACTTTTCCTTTGTGTGACCTTACTGATGCTCCGAACCACTGGTGCGACTTAAACTCCAGGGGCTCCCTGGTTTTGTTTACCTTTATCATTCTGTTATCTTGAGAGAGATGGAGATGTAGAAAGAGAGAGACAAAGAGGAAAGTAAACAGTCATTTAAAGGAGAATGAAATGTACATTCTGTAATGGTGCCAGTAAAAGCTGATACAGCCTGTAATGTGGCTCCAGGCTGGTAACTCTGTCTCAATGAACGGAAAGCATTTGTCGTTGGTAAGTAGGAACAAACAGCGGCTTCTTAAAACAGGCCAATAACAAACATCAAAACACCATTTGCCCCCCAGAAACAGACATTTGTCAGGATGCTGGAGGTTTCTTTTCAGTTAAAGGCTTCTCTATAAAACGTTACAACACATAAGAGACTTACTTTGAACGGGTCTCAACAGACACACACGCTTCTACGCACACATTATGAGCATTTCCCGGCCCCACTCGTAATAAAGTGTCATGTTTTCATGTGTGTCTCTGCTCTGCTGTGGATATTTTCCAGTTATATTAAACTTCAGCTGGGCCTCTTTAGAGCTGTGCAGACCTCTTCACATTAAACACCTTCATTTAGCACATGCACACACACTTAGGCACACACACATGCATACAGGCAGACGAAGAATGCATCATGGCAGGTGTTGCCAACAGTTTTGTTAAGCTAATAAAGTGTTTAATGTTTCATCGTCTCTGTGGGAGTTTGTTTCAGGGTTAATTTGGTTCTTAATACAGTACACATTTATGTCTGGTCATCATTTCATTTACAGGTTAGACATTAGGTCTTAACTACGTCCTAATAGTGTGTCTGCATCTAGAGGTGGGAAAAAAATCGATTCATGTAAAAATCGAGATTCTAATCTTCTGAGATTTTAAACCTATTCATATCGATTTTTTTGGCTAATCAGTCACTCCCTGCTAAGTGCTAAAGCTAGCTCTTTAACTCAGTAGAATGCCAAATGGAGCAGCAAGAAATTCAGCCAGTCTCACAGATGACTGGAGTAGATCCTGAAGTATGTACTCATTCAAAAATAGACTTTGAATCATGAATCCAGAATATTGAATCGAAATCGAATCGTGACCCCAAGAATCGAAATCGAATCGTGAGACACCCAAAGATTCCAGGCCCTAGCTGCATCTCCATATTTATTTGACTTACATGAAATACTTGGTAACTAGAAGTTAAAGTAAAGGCATCATGACTTGAAGGAACTTTAGCTTCACTGAAGAAACAGCAGAGGACTGGCTTGCCATATCAAGTTCCTCAAAAAGATATAAATAAGAGTTTATCAACGTGTGTAGGAGTCATGCTAACATTTCACCTACGTTAACGTGTCACTATCAACTTATCCACCACTGTTGCACTCCTGGCTTCACTGGCATGACTTCACACTTCTGCATAACGTCACCGAAACCTCACACACACACACTTGACCACATGTGAAGCTGATGCACGGATATTAACCAGGAAGAGTACACACAGATGTTCCCCACTCCTGCTGATATTTTGAACAGTATGCATGAGTGTCTCTTTGTCTGGTTTATACCTGCAATAGAGTATCTTCTGTAACTCTAGAAATATACACCATGGCCTCTGTCATCAACCAACTTCTGCATTCACATTTGTTCCTTTGGGATTCTTCTTTGATCCCCAAACCTGAAATTATGCCCAAAACACTTCAGCTAAAACAAGTACAAACACACTCAGACTAACCCTTTGTGGAAAATATTCTGTAATATATTTGAGGCAGATCTGCGTGAAACCCTTTTTGAAATAAATTGCAGTGAAGTCAAGTCAATTTTCTTTAATATAGACACAGATCCAATGTTGAAAATCCCAATTTAACACAGTGGGCTTTTACAGTCTGTACTGTCAGACTGCATCAGCTGATCTGCTATCAGCTGTTAGCTCATGCTCCCACATTACCAGCTCATTGATACATCCGCTGTTACCAAGCAGCTGACTAGCAACATCCAATCATGTCCATTTATCTGAACACAGCGGTGTATACATCGTGCCAGTCCTCACTTGCTGCCGCTCTATAGCCACAACTACAAATGTCTGTTTGTTTCACGTCTCTCCCTTTGCATGAGCCTTTGATCCTCCGCTACAACCTAATTCTTAAGTATAAGAAAGTAGCTCTCTAACAGGATTCGATCCCTCAAAGTAAACCGTGCAATAAAAGGTCACCCTCTCAGAGATGATAGAAGACATCACACAAAAAAGAGAGAGCAAAAGAAAGAGAGATGAATGGAGGTAAAAGACTGATGGAGAGGGAGAGGGGGGAGACATGGGGAGGGGAAACAAGACAGGGATAAATTTTCAAGATCTAATAAAAAGCAGACCTCACCCAATCCCCTTTCTTCCGAGGGGGAACTAAATTCCCATGTGCATACAGTTTACCCCCATCCTCACTCTCTCTCTCTCGCTTCCCCACTTGTTCTCTCTCTCTTACTCCAACACACACACACACACACACACACACACACACACACACACACACACACACACACACACACACACACACACACACACACACACACACACACACACACACACACACACCTAATACACCAAGATGGAAAAGCGTGCATCAAGGACATGAAATGCACAAACAAAGGCTGATTGGACAGTTAACCGGGATAATAGATTTAAAAGGCTAATCAACATGATGCAGACTTACACCATCAAACCTGCCAGATACCTCTCTTTTCTTTTTTTGTCAGACGAAGCTGATGAGACCCATATGTCTTATCTGTCTTTTTCATCCAACAGCACATGTGCCAACTCATGTGCACACACATACCAGAAACACAGGTTACTAAACTCCAGTCTGACATCTGGGGCTACATTTTCCTTTAAAATGATGCACTTGGATCATAGTGAAATGATGAATGCTTGTAAAATGTAATTTTACTGAAACTTCTCCTCATGAAACAATCACACTGAGCATCTGTACCACAGCCAGTTCATAGTTAAGTTCCTCCTTTCCAAAAACCTGTAATAAGAGTCTATTGGCCACATTTATACCCAGTAGGGGCCCCCAGGAGGTCTGGCATACATTTATTTTGACGAAGATTCATAAAACTTTCAGGTTACTCACTGGAATTATCAAAAGGTATCTGTCTGCAGCTGTCGGGGAGCCCTGGCCAGGGGCAGTAGTAGACAGACCCAGCCTCCACAACGCCAGGTTGGGAGGTGTTGGCCTTAGGAGCCCCCACCAACACACTGAACCTGGTAGGGGGGGAGAAAGAGAGGTACAAGCAAGAGATGCAGGAGTGTACAATTTATTATGCATACTTTTGCAGCCAATTCTCCATTTTATGTAAACATGCATTTCAGATCATTTTATGTTTTTAGAACTTTTATTTTCTCTATGCAGTTTAAATCTGACAGTACATGCATCATGTGCAGTTAGCAAGATGATAAAGCTTCATAGAATTTCTTGGCTAAAGTAGATGTACATTAAGTTCAAGTGGATCTATTGAATCATAACTTCTGCATGACCCTGATGGAAGAACTTCGGTCTTGGTGTTGCCACTCACGTGTTGCTGTCGCTGGTAGCTTGGTAGAAGTCCACCGAATAACCGAAATAACTTCCTTCGGGTCCCCTGTAAACCGTGGGATGCTCTGCATAAAGGTTAAAACTCCAAACTCCATTCAAAGCCGGACACAGCACCGACAGCAGGCCGAGAATAAAGATCCCCGCGGAGGAAACACAGTCCCTTGCACGCTCCATCCCCAAAGAACAGCCAGCTGCGCACGAGTCCCGAAAAATGAGAGGGAACCGGGACAGAGAGAGGAAAAAGAGAGGGACAGAAGGAGAGAGAGGATGAGAAAATGAGAGAAGTTCCTCTGTGCAGGTGAGGTAGGTTTGTCCAGGGTTAAAGTCCGCAAACTGTCACTGGATCAATGCGCTCCCCCCAAAACTGCCTCCTGACACCCTGAAACCATCAGGTCTGTCCAGAGTGACTCTCAGCTTCAAGTCTGCACAGCCGCGCCCCCGCCCTCTGCACAAAACTTTACCCCCTACCCACACACAGATTACACACACACACACATACAGACACAGCCTCATACACACTCATTACAAGACCACATCTGAGCGCGCTGCAGGACCGACCGGCGCGTCACAGCTCCTTTTAAGGCTCAGATATAATCTCTGTGGCGAATTGACACCTTCAACCTGCGGAAATAAATAATACTGAGGTGAGATTTACAACCACTTTCTCACATCACTCAAGAAAGATATGCATTTGCAGGCAAGCGCAAATGCAAAGATTAGTAGTCCATAAATTATTGGCCACTTTGCTCAACCGTACCGCTAAAACAGGGCAGCGTTTCCTTCCGTTTAGAATAATCTCTTGTAATTATGTGCGTAATTATTATGTCGGTTTACAGCAGAAATCTCTCGAGCTCTGTAAATTTGGGAAATTTGGACTCGCGCGCCGTTTCACTCAACACCAGGCAATTTTTTCTGCATAAACCTCAGAGGTGACATACTGTGCTCTAACTGAAAGTAATATCCTGCGATGAAAAACAGGTTTAAACGACGTGACAGTATAGACCATGGTAGTTTCTGTCTCTTAAACTCTGCTCACTTCATAGTCCACTTCTAGGAAAACTTCCAATCTGCTGTTTACCAGCTTGGGAAGTTTGTTTTAATTAAACCTAGCTTTATGGGCAAATTTGCAATGAATGAAACCCTGGAAAACTGCCTCACAGTGTTGTTAAACTGCTCTGGAGTGTGTTTCCTGTCAGGAGAGTTGATAAGAAGAAGGTGAGAAGGTGAGGTAAAGATTATATGAGAAGGACCTAAAAAACCTTGACCTGCCAGATGGAGAGGTTTCTCACCTCCACAAGCTTTGCCTGCCCTGCCCTCTAACTTCAACACATTTCTTTCCATCATCCTATTCCAGTAATGATGTCTCCTTACATTCTTGCAGATTTGAATAGGTCATTCTTGGTTCACCTTTGCACATCTCCCGGATCTGCTTAGTGCCACATTGAAGTCTTTGCGAGACAAAGAAGAGAGTAAATGAAAGGGTCTGTTCTTTCTCAGCTGCTTCTCTGTAAATCTGAAATGAATCTTGGAAAAAAATCTTGAAAACATGAGCACATCGGAGACAGATGTGTTCCCTCAAATGGTGAAAAAAGAAAGATGGTGAGTGTGATTGAGTGAGGAGGCAGCAGGCGGACATATTCCTGCTCTTTTTGCCCCTCTTGGCTTCTGTTATGTTGCTGTGTTATGACGCCAGGTTTGTAGAATTTAAATACAGCTCAGTGTCAGTGTTCGTGCTCACTTTTCTTTACCGTTTTACATCCAATAAAATTCTCACAAATATCACATTTCCAGGAATTATGCACATTCACTCACATACTGTTCACGTCAGTCTGTGAGAATCCTGTTTGCAGAAATACAGTTTATTCTGGATTGATTATTGCACAGTAAGTGCTTTATAGTCTATTCACTGAGTCCATGTTCTCCCACTCTCTACACACATTCATTAAGAGACGGGGTTGTGTCAGATTAGAGCCACATCCTTTCTACATTAGACTAATCCATTAGTTATACACACAGCCTGTATTATACTGTAACTCTCCTGCGCACAGATGCAAGCACAGGAGCACTTGTACACAAATGCATAAACACTGAATTAAGAACCCTTTGTGTTGTTAAGTACTTTAATGGTATAAAGAGCTATTCCTCCAACACTTGACAGGAAGGATGACTACATAAGACACAAAGCGGTACTAACAAGCCAAACATGCTACTATGTTTAGGATCGTTGGTCTTCTTTTTGATGCTAAGCTAACTGAAACATGAGGAATATTTTGTGTTTACAGAGACATGCTTGGGCGAACATCAGTGTCCTGGAGATTTAGAGAATTACTGACATAAGGTCTCTGGGGATGGAAACACAAGTTGATTTGTGATTTACTTTTGTGGGGGAATCCAGGCAGACCTTGAACATCTTGAAACATCCTGAAACTTGAGGTAGTGTGATGTCAGGGTCGGGACATGTTATTTATGAGGAAAAACACACAAAAGGAGGACATGAATGATTTGAAATCTACCAAGCGACGCAGCATGTGAACAAAAAACGTGTTTATTCCAGAACCTTTGAGTGTGATAATAAATACATGAGCACTCATCCAACTTCCTAGTGTGGTGCACTAAACATATGCACACACTCCAATGCAGAGCATCTAAACCAGCTTCAGAACTTCCTGTTCACATCTTCAGCTCTCTGTGCCTTGTGTTGGTCCCTTTATGCTGTAAACGCTTAGCAGTGTGTGTGTGTGTGTGTGTATGTGTATGTGTGTTCTTATATGTGGAAGGCTTTGGTAGATTTTTCCCTCAAATAGTCCTGTTGCTGGAGTAAGAGAAGTGTTTCACAGTCGACTGGCTGTGCATGTGGTTAACACTAGAACCTCTCGACAGTGTCTTCTAGTTTTCTACTGCTGTAGCAGAGGAGTCGGCACAGAGCAGAGCTGTCAAAATAAACAGTCATTCAGCTTTGTTTTTTTTTTTTTGTTTTTTTCAATTAATCACATCTTCAACATCCTGTGTGTCATTTACAAGCCATGGTGAACATACAATAGCATGAGATGTAACATGTGAAATTGCATGTTTGTGGAATGAGGATGACAGATTGGCTCTCAGGCATTAAAGTTTAGTCCATGAACATGTTTGTTTCAGTCTCTTGTGTGCATTTGTGTGTTTTTTTGTTTGTTTTTAAATCATTGTTGTACATGTGTGTCAGTTGTTGCATTCTGCTGACCTTTAAAGGGGTCAGTGTGCAGGGGGGGCAGAAGCCAGAGATGGGTAGTGTGTGAGTGTGTGTTGAAGTATTGGTCCACAGACACAAAGAGACCATGTTAGTACTAGTTCAGTGAAGGGGAGCGGTCGGTGGTCCACAGCAGCTCAATGTAGGGCCACTTGGTCTGTAGGCAGCGCTTGACAGGAGTGTCGTCCGTCCTAACCATGGGGTCCTCGAAACCAAGCACCAAAGCCGTGCCCTCCACGTACTCTACCTGAGAACACGAACACACACGCACAAGCACACGCACACGCACACACACACACACACACACACACACACACACAAGCACACGCACACACACACACACACACACACACACACACACACACACACACACACACACACACACACACACACACACACACACACACACACACACACACACACACACACACACACACACACACACACACACACACACACACACACACACACACACACACACACACACACACACACACACACACACACACACACACACACACACACACACACACACACACACACACACACAAAGTGAATTTGCAGTTAATCCAGAGTTCACCATACAACCTCAGTTATACACTTTCTAATCAACAGGCTTAAACTCTTTTAATCCCTCCTCAGACAATTCCTTATACAGCTCTGGAAACAAATGAAAGATCAGAGCAAAACAATGATTTTCTCTGGTTCTACTGTTTATAGGTTTGTGTTTTAATCAACTATTTTTTTATCTTAATGTTTATAATATTCCACCCAACCTCTAAAGAAAATGATCTCATTTTTTTAACAACTGGTTAAGAAAACAACAAGAAACAGTGTTTGTCAGAAGGTGAATTATGAAACAAAATCAAGTTCCTATTAAATTATAAACAACAGAAAAATGATGTTTAAAGTTCAGAAATCAATAGTTATACCAACATGTTATTCAAACCCAATCGCAGAAATAATAACATCTGGAGATGGTGGTCTCTTCTTTCTTATATTTGTAGTTTTTTCTGGAGCTGTATGTTGTCTAGACAGATTTGCATTGTGTGTGTACTAATAAATATAAACACCCCCATAAAAAACACAAAAATACCCACACACATACACAGAAACAGTTAGGCTATAGACCAGCTTCAGACACATGTAGTCAGTAGGTCTGTTTTTCCCATATGGAGCTATGGGAATGGAAATGCCATCACAACCTTATAGGCGCCTTGCTGCTCAGTGTGTGTGTGTGTGTGTGTGTGTGTGTGTGTGTGTGTGTAGGCGTGCGTTTTTGTGTGGGCACACATGTGGTGCCATTCCTGCACTTTCAGGTAGAGGTATGGAAAACTGCTGCTCTCCAGACTAGACAAAGTTGACAGATGTAGAAAGCGATATTCCTGAGTAACAGGTTTTTGCCACCGACTTCTTCCAGTGACAATCATCAATCACACTAAGCCTGCTTAATAGGCCTGTGTTTGACCATTTATCACTACTGGCCTGCTGACAGTGGTCTCCGTGTTGAAACCACTTGGAGAAATAGGAGGCTAAGCCAGAGGTTTTTGGATGGATGGACATGCTATTAGGCTCGCAATAGCTTCTGTTTATTCTGGAGTGGTCGACTGAATAAGTGTGTGTGTGTGTGTGTGTGTGTGTGTGTGCGTGTGTGACACAAGGCAAGAAGAGAAGTAATAAGCGACAGAGTGAGAAGCTATGAAAAGTAACCGCTACCATTAGTTATGAAAAACCTGTATATGTAAAGATGTCTTACCCTCTCGTTGTAATTGGACTGTTTAAGCCCATTGTAGTGGAAGATAGGAAATGACTCTGGGATTCCTGAATCCTGAAACACAGGCGGGGAGCAAAGTGAAAACATGCAGTGCTGTCAGAGAGTCTCAGGAAAGAGAGATGGAGGTTAAAAAAAACTCAGAGGCAGAACATTTTTGTACTCAAAAGTCAAACGGTTACATATCTTCTCGCAACCAAAGCTTTATTTGAAATCCCACATGTATACATTTTAATGTGTATGCGTCTAATAAGAGCACTGAAACAAAACTCCAATTACCAGCAAACAGCCAGCACTACAAAACACGGCCCAACAATGACTTTGAGCCAAAACACTTCCCATGACTTTGGCTCAAAGGCTACAGAATGCTAATAGGGTGTGTTGTCTACGAGTGCGTCAAGCTTCTCATGTTTAAATGTCTACATATGAAACCCTAACCCTCACCCCGATCCCACGTGTGTCTGAGTGTGTGTGTCCAGTTGGCTAATGGTTGTATAATTTCTTTGCGGCTCAGGACCATTCCTCTGCTGAGTCCCTAAAGCCCTGATCACTTTAACACATTTCCTCTCTATCTCTCTCCCTTCTCTTGTCTTCCTCGCTCACTCTGCCTAATAAAAGGCGCCTTACCGCTCTCTCATAGCTTCTCGGCATACAACGTCAGATGCTGGTGAACACACACGCGCGTCCTAATTCACATGAGACACCGCAGGAATGTTTTTGGCATAGAAACCTTTGATTTGTTAAAATAGCACTACACATACACTTAGAAGAAAGACACCAGTGTCACCCATGGTTGTGTACT
Organism: Tautogolabrus adspersus; assembly: GCA_020745685.1. NCBI lineage: Eukaryota > Metazoa > Chordata > Actinopteri > Labriformes > Labridae > Tautogolabrus > Tautogolabrus adspersus. Next base: position 12,196,359 of record CM036542.1, read on the forward strand.
TGACTTTCTGTCCCTATCTTTGAACTGTGATATGGATTATTAGACCAGTGGAAGGTATTTGTCAAAATCTGTGTGCATCTTTTGAAGTTGAAGTCCACCTCTGCACACGCACTGAAACGCATACCTGATCAGGGAAAAACTCCAGCAGGAACGGGCCCAGGAGAATGATGCCCAAACTCTCTGGATCCAGCTTACTCTTCACCAGACTGACACTGAGGAGGCACAGATGGAGAAAGAGAGACAGAGAGAGGGTAAATAAAAAGGTGAGCAGAGGAAACAAAACCCTGAAAATCCACAGAGAGGATACAAAAAGAAAAGATAGGAGAAACATTCAGGTCAAAAATGAGTTCCTAATACGATTTATGGGATGTTTCGTGCATGAAAACGAGTCAAATTTACGATCACCTCATCACTTAGTCTGGACTTGCGTTGCGTGTTTTGGTGAGTGCGTGCATGTTTTCACGAATACCAGAGTCCAACTAAATATACCTCTTTCCAGACATTCCTCCGTGTTAGATCAGTGTTATCATAATTCCACCATGATAAAAAAAAAATCTGGTTAGATTACCTTAAAAGGGCAATTTGACCAAGTCAGAGGGGAAGCAAGGATTTTTTACCAGGACTCAGAGGGAAAGAAGGCAATCATTATTTCTTCATCTATGGATTTGGAAAAGTAGCCTGTAGCAGTCGCAGCAAGACAAGCACGCAGAGTTTACAGAGAGCCTGCCGAAGTGTAAATGAACAACTAACTCCAGCTCTAGAAACAGACAACCTTTCTGCACAATCTGCAGAGGACTGAGAAAAAGAGAACATCTCCTCAGACATGAATATTATATTTCATTTGATTCAGAAGAGGTTGGCTGGTGATGCTTGAGTGCATTAGTTGTTGTTTGCTGGTTTGAATAAAATCCACAGCATGACAATACAAATACACTGAAAGACAGAAACATCAAATGCAAATTTCTACAATAAAGTCAGAGAGATGGACATTCTAAATTCAGTCAGGTATGTACGGAGCCGCTGAAGTCCCAAAAAGTAAAAAAAAAAACGTCTCTTGCGAGATATTTGCTTTGACTTTTTCTGGACTTCAGGGGCTCTGTAGATATCAAATAAAAATTACTGAATGGTTCACTTACCGGTAAATGTTTTGCAGATTTTGTTTGTTAGTGAATTTGATCTTTATCATCTCAGTTAAATTACATGACATTGTCAATAAACAGGAATTCATTTTCAGAATCTTGATCATAAATGACTATTCTTAAAAAGAGAAAAATGATGAAGAGACTTTTAATCCTTGAGGAGGAAATTCCCTGAGAAGTGTCAGTGAGGGTTTCCCACAAACAGGAGCAGCTCACAGCTAAAGGTCACAAGATTTGTAGGAACACAAAGTCGCATGAAACTTGAAAACAGATTGCACTCATCCTCCTCGAGTCATGACTCTTCAATTTAGTAACTGTAGATACTTCAAAATAAATCATGACTTCCCAAGCACTTAAAACGTGATATTGTTTTTACATGGTGGAATCCCTGCAATAACTCTCTGGTTGTGTGGTAAGGAATGAGACTGGCTTGTTTGTGCTGGGAGTCTTCCCACAGGTTTGCTGTGTTGTGTTGTGATGTATCGGCCATCTGGGGATCTGCAGAGCAGATCAGTGGTCCAGTTACTTGGTCAGGCCCACGGCCGCAGCGCTCCGAGCTTACTGTTCCCCAGAAGAGAACGTGCTTCTGTTTGAAGCGGCGCTTTAAAGCGTTTCCTCCCTCTCTCGCTCTTTCTTCCTGCTGTTAATGATCTCTCTCTAAGCCTCTGTTGCGGACTTTCTTTCTTTCTCTCTTATTCATGAGCTTTTATAGCGGGCTAGCTCTGGTCTTACTATGTAGTAGCCTGGTAGTGAAACATGAGCTAAGGGTGGCTGACCTGGCCTGGCCATGACTTAGGAGCTAGAACTTTAGAAGCTCTACAGGTGCCACACACACACACACACACACACACACAAAGCCTTGAACATGCTAGCACTTACTACTCGGGCTCTGAGACAAGGTCAAGGGCTTTCATCACGTCCTCCAGCAGAGACTCTGCGATGAAGCCATTATCTGGAGAGAGAGAGAGAGAGAAAGAGAGAGAGAGAGAGAGAGAGAGAGAGAGAGAGAGAGAGAGAGAGAGAGAGAGAGAGAGAATGATGCACTGGCTGACCCCATACAGAACATAAAATACAGGCTTCAATTGAAAAGGCTTCCCCTAGTTTTCAACTGAAGCCTTCACCTACACACATGTGGTACAAGCAATATTTACATCACACGCCCTGGGGAATGAGCTCATCTCACACAACTAAAAAAAAGAAACATGTAAAACCGCACACAGACACACACCTTGTCTTTTCTCTGTGACCTACATTCCTTGGCAGAGATGATTGCTTTACCTGAGATGGAGAAGCCTTAAACACTAACATGTGTTTTGTGCCCTAAAAGACAAATTGTGTGTGTCCGAGCACCGATGGTTTTGTCTCACTAAAACGTCAGCCTGTGTGTCTGTGTGGCCTGTTGTTTAGATACACCTTTAAGCCCCTGGTGTGTTGTGAAGAAGATTAACCGGCAGGCGCTCTTGCTTGTCCGCTTTTAAAACAGCACAATCTCGCCTTTTCCAGTGCCAGATGCTTTCTCTCTCTCAGAGTGACAACTTAGAGTTTCACAGCGAAGACGCAAACAAACACACTCTACACAGGGACAATGACAAACGGCGACTACCGAAGAACAATGTGAGACCGTGGGATGCTGGGTGCTTATGTCTGGTGAGTCAGTGCAGTGCGTGTGAACACGTCTGGCGCCCTTATTCCACAACACAGGGAGCTGTGCTGACTCTACATATGACACAGACAGATTTACGGCCCTTTTACACAGCACTCCACTGTGCAGCTAGCTTTGGCATGTGTGTGGATGTGTGTGTGTGCATGATACATCTTCTTCGCATGCGTATATACACAAGCATTTAAGTCCTTAGATACACCTACTGTGGCCAATATTTGTGTTTGTATTCATCTTTTTGCAAGCATGTGTGAGAAGAGACCATAAGGCTGACGAAATGTTCTGGCAGGATTTGAGGATTTGAGAATGTGCAAAGCTGCATTTTGTGAAACAGGAAAAGAAAGAGGGATACAAGAGAAGCAAATCAACAGACAGAGAAGTTTACATATTTGTCTTCTTAGTTGTTAGATCAAGCGAGACCACTTTCAGCTGGTAGGATTTATCTTACTGTAAAACCTCGTTGCTCAACACGCACAGAAGTCAGAAAACTGTTCCAACACGCCGGATAGTGAATCGTGATGTTTACGGCGGCAGAGAGCAGCATCTTTCATTTTTACAACAGAAGCACATAAATATTAAGGAACATGCTACGAATATCGTGGAGCCTGAATCCTAACAGAGTGCTCTTGCAACATTGGATAACTCTTATATAGTGTGTTATGTAAACATAGAGTGCTCGGTTCGCCCTGGATGGGATCTCTCTCTCTCTCCATTCTCCTGTTTTCTACAGCATAACATGAAACAAAATACACTTTCTATCGTCTTTCTTTCACTCTCTGCGTCCTTCCCTTTGCCTTTTACCCCAGTCACCTGTGAGGGCCTAGAAAGAAGGTTTTTTCGGAAAACGAGGAAGAGAGGGAAGATAGTTGACTCAGCTGTAAGAGGAGCTGATCTCACCAACCTAAACAACAACAGAGGAGATGAGGGGAGAAAACAGACCTAAGTTCTGCCTGCAGAGGAAAATAATGGGAGACAAAAAAAAAAAGAAGAAGAAGAAGAAAGAAGGGCTGAGGAGGGAGGTGGAGGTTATAAATGCATCTGCTCCACCAGGAAGAAGGGAAGAGAAAGACAACAGGGCTAGGATATTATTTCCTGGGTGTGTTTTTTTTGTGTCAAAGCCAGACTTTGGATTAACTAAAGTGCATATGTGTGCCATTATCTCCATGTACCTGTTGTACTAATGAGCAATTTAAGTAAAACAGACTAGTAAAACAAGTGTGCAGGGGGTGAAGCTTTAGAGCAATAAGCATGTGTACTAAGTATGCATGTTACAAGAACTTATCGGTCCTTACCTTCAGGATCAAATGACTGAAAAACCCTCCTCGCCTGTTCTGACGGAGACTCCGGGCCTACCAGCGACATCTCCTGTAGAGAGGAAACAAGAGGAGAACGAGAAAGGTAAAAGGTGAGAGGTTCTGCAAAGCAACAAAAAAGAGTTTTGAACTTAATGTGACCACACATATTTCGGATGAAAGCGGGGATTCAGGGAGCGTTGCGGTATGACAGTGAGCAGACGGATAGAGCTGGGAGGAGAGGAAGAATTAGATCACATTATGAGGGGGATGTGTTTTCATCAGTGCTGAAACGTTACCCCGGTGGAGTGCGGCATGAAGCAGCAATCATGTTGATCTACTGACACACTTTGATTGTCTCTGACAAGGTTTAGCAGCGCTAATGTACAACACACCACAATGAAGAAACGCAGTCCACACACAGTACAGTACCACCCAGTGCAACAATGTGTAATGCACAGCTACAGTACATTGTGCATGTGTGTGTGTGATTGTGTGTAATCCAAGGGGCCGGTGCAATCACTGGAACTCCACTGTGTTATTAACTGATCTGCTGATAAAGTTAGACGGCTTGTTTTCACTCCAAACACACAATCAGGAAATGGAGCCTTACACACACAGCACTTGATTTATGAGAAGCTCTACAGTGTTTGTTTGTTGGTCAAGTCTAGAAAGAGACGTGTTTGAAGGGGGATCAGAGATGAGGAGGTGTAGATACGCATGTTCATGATGATTCTGACCCGCTCGACTGGACTCGGATTAAATGAACAAGATCTTACACTTGTGGCCTCAAGAGCGCTTCAAACAAAGTTCTCGTGAGATCATCGTACAGCATCTGAACTCCCCTTAACTTAAATCACTCTGACAGAGGAATAACTGAGGAAGAGATTGTGTCTTTGAAACTTTCCGGGTTTCATTTTTTTTTTTCCACTTCTGTCTCTTTTCAAATACGCAACTGCCGTTTCCCCTGCTTGAGACGTTTACTGTTTAAAAAGGCAAAATACTCTTCGAATAAGACAAGAGAAGAAGAGAGAAGCTCGTCTTTGAGTTTTGCCCTTTGGAAAAGGTCAAATATTTTGTCTTTAATGTGGTTGAAATACTTAGTTAGCACAACACCGCCTCTAGACCCAGACACACGTGACAGACCTCTTCGGATAGAATCATTTTCCCTTGAGCTCTTTCATCAATTCTTTTTATCGCATTATCTTGTATTCTTGTTGTTCAGAGCGCACATTCAGTCAAACATTTGGAAAACCTTCAGGTGCACAGGTGTCAAATCTGTACAAATATCTTACATGAATAACTATTCAGAGAAGTAGAAGGAAACAAAAACAGCTCAGAGATTGAAGGGGTTTCTTCAAACTGTGATGCTTCACAAAAAAATCATCTCTCTCTTTCGTTCACTCAGACTCGTGCAAAGTGTGCAGGCGAGAGTCAGACGGTTCTGATTGTTCTTCCTGACAACAACGCGCTGGTCAAACACACAATGTTTTTTGGAAAAGCAATTGAACCCTGCTCATCTCCTTTAGCTCTCCTTTATTAAAGCATGAGCCTCAGATTTGAGCAGGCTTCTAGAGTTTCATGGCCCACTTATGACGGTATTCAAGGCTTACACAGGGAGAGAGAGAGAGAGAGAGAGAGAGCGAGAGATAGAGAGAGAGGGGTTCAGGGGGACACCACATCGAGGAAGAGATGACTCCCAGCTGCTGACTCTTCAGCTGCAAAGACCGGTGGAACACACGCTCACACACTGTTTTGTCACACGGAGTATAAGAAAGTCCTGATGTGTTAACATTACAGGCTCCACAATTCTGACAGTAGATTTGTCATTAGCGTGATATGTCAGTGTTGCACTTAAAGGGGTGGACGAGGGGTCATTTTACTGCCCCAGGAGGAATAAAGTGCTGAAAAAGTTCCTTAGCAGCCAAATGCACGCAAAATAGAAGTGTTTGTGTAGGATGACATGAGTTATCTGTCTTCAACTTGAACTAAACTGGTGTTACGCTCAAAACTGTGCACATAAACTTTCGAAAACATATCTATTTCCAAAGTGATGAGAAGCTAAATGGACCATGGGCTTCAATAAAAAAATCCTTAAGGTCCATTGTGCCTCATGAACCGGCGCTCGGCTAACGCAATTTATTATCTTCCAGAGCAGCACGGACACAGTGTGTGTAAATCACCAGGTAAAACCACAGTTACAGGATGTCAACACTTTAACAGAAGACAAACACTCTAAGTGGTCATCAACGCACGCAACAAGGCAAAACATGCCATTATTTCTAGTCTCAGAGAATAAAAAGAGGCTAATGAACACATAAGAACAGAAAAGACAATGACTCATGTGAGCATGAAAATCATGCACATACAAACAGACACACAATCGCAGCAGAAATTACATGTGTTCGACGTGTGTGTGTGTTTGTGTGATGACAGGTCTGCATGTCTGGCTTTGATCTCTGTTTTATTAGAGGCCTGAGGAAGATGCTGCTGAGTAGGAAAACATGTCATGGAGCTAACAGACTCCACAGGGAAGGGGTGTGTGTGTGTGTGTGTGTGTAAGTGTGTGTTTTTGTGTCTTCGCGTTTATTTCCTGTAGTTGCAGTCTTGTGTGTGAGACAGTCGGTGCAATAATTAGGTCTATCCCCTGCTGAAATGTGTTTGTTTATTCTGGAAAACAAGCAGGTTTGTATTCTATCAATCTGCACGAATATCCATACACATGCAGAGATATAATAGTACTATGCACACTTGCACTTTTTGTACTGATTCGAGGTCCTTTGTGCCTTACAAAATCAAGGAGCACATTCCGATCCCCACAGTCGGATTTTAACCGAGCAACAACAAGCTTCCCTCCATAGGAACAAAGCAAGAACAACACTCAGACATTCAGCTTCCCAACGACGTATATACACAAAGTAATGCACAACATGTTGCTCTGAGTGAAGCCAGGAAACATTTCTTTATGTCAAACAAGTTCTTTTTTAAGAGCCAAAAATGACAAATGACCAAAAAGGCCTCTGATGTTCATGTATTCGTTGCATTTTTCAGCTAAGCCAGGACGACTACCGACACATTCCGAGTGTAAGTGAACTTTCCAAAAGCAAGTTTCTTGATCACACCCTCCTAGAAAAAAGATCCAAGCCAACTGATAACCATAAAAACACTCTTATTACTTATTTTCTGAATCATTTTGGGTGAGGCTCTCCTCAACCTTCACCTTTAACCATCTGCAATTCCCCTGCTCTCTCCAGACTAGACATAGTGACTCTCTCAGGTTGTCCACTCATCCCCTGTAGGCCTTTTCCCCTCTCCATTCTTTTTTTTTTGGACCAATGTAACCCCCTTTCAGCTGCCTTTTCCTGTGCTAAGTAAGTACTCCAGTTTTGGAGTATTTCCTCCCCTCCAACCCTTGACATTTTCACCCATTCTTCCTTGCCGCTTTCATCCTTTATCTTCTCTTACAGGTAGGTACTTCAGGATAGACAGGTAGGCAAAGTACATTGCTAGGGTTTCTCTTTCTTTCCCTCCGGTCCGCCAAAAAAGAGCTATTGTTTGTGCTGAGAGGCTCTGAGTGGCCTTAGAGTATGTCTGAAGGGATCGGTTTTCGAGGCAACAAAGCAGAGGTCTCGGACAGTGTCTCCTACCTTGTTCCTAACAGGCAGCGACAGCCTCGTTACATGACAGGCTGAGGAGAAGAGTGAGGAGGGAGTCTATGTGTGTGTGATGGCTTTTTTTAATGTATGATATATGTGTGCCTGTTTGTGTATTTGTTCTGTTCACCTTAACTAGCCTGCTTCCCATGTGATTACAAGGACAGAAAACAATGGGAAACGTATCTCTCCAGCAGCATATGGAGGGCACACACTATCAACTGTAAGTTTGTGTGCGTATGTGTATGAATTTCAGGAGTGACAGACAGGACAAAGTAGTGATTAATGGAGCTGTCGCGGATGACAAAGACTATGTCTCCACAGAGATGCGGAGGAGACACCAGTGGATAGTTATATAGCCAAATGATGGGTTCTATAACAGAAAACAACACACTGGGGAAAAGATAGAATATCACAGCGCACACACAAGAACACAGACTGCTTTCATCGCAACACAATCGCCTTTGGTCTGACCTGACACGGATTATTAATGGTTGTTAATTTAAACCGCTTTGTAGTTATGTATTTATGTACCCCGCGCCCTCTGATCATACAAAGAGTGGAAATGAATCCTAAGGAAGTTAAAAAAAAGGCGAATATTTTGTTATTCTCTAGTGGTCTTAACAAACGTAGCAGGTAATGTACCGAAACTCACCACAAGCTAGTGGGAGGAGATGATAATGTTAAACTGGTGATCAACATGCACGCACTAAAGCAGCTTCATACTCTCTTCAGTGTCTTCTTTTTCACTCGTTTGTAAATTCTGAGAACATGTCCAAAAACACAAAAAAAAAACTCTCATTCTTTGTCGTCTTCGAATAAGTTTACTTATAATTTGCTTTGACATAATTACTGATTATGACCGAAATGAGATTTTTTATATACGAGTTAATTAAGATGTTTGGTTTCATGATTTGCATTACAATAATGCTTTTATTTTGAATTTTTACAGTGTCTCAAGCTAAGGGTTGTTTACTTCCTGTTTGGATACAAATCTGCTTTTATTTTGTCATTTCATAAAAAAAGGAACTTCCGGGACATCAAAGGTCATGTTATTGAATGAAAACAGCTAAAGGCAACGGTAAAAACTGAAATGTTTGACGTCACAAGGTGGATATTACTTTTGACTTGTTAACTGAGATGTCTCGGCGTCTTTTTTAAGTGAAAGGAGCCATTCAAAGGAGCAGCGCGGGTTTCACTGTGACCACAGGGAAACACTGCTGCGACTTACCTACGGTGCACCTGAGAGGACAAAATAGCACGTGATTGATGTGATAAGAAACTAAAGCATTAATTCACATCGCGTTAACACTGACAGATTACTGTGTAACATTACTGACTGCTCTGATAATCAACGTGATTATCGTATACCGGTAAATGATTTTGCATATTTTGATATGTCAGGTTTGGATTATTGTTTTAATAACACAATATTCTAACCTCGTGGTTCTCTAACTAGCTTTGACAACGGACTTGATTCCATTACATTGAGAAGGCTTTGGTTTCCAGTCAAACGCTCTGGAAATACCCCAGCCCTGTTGGCAACCCTTTAGATTTACTGTGGTTATGCCAATAAAGCCTCACTGATGCAAATTGACCCACATGAATTGTGGCTGCACACTTGTGCTTTAAATTCCAGCTTCTCACCAGTCCTTGAAGGACATTTAGCGTATGTGTGCAGACAGAAGCTGGAGTCTTTGGGGAAACGGAGCGCCACGACGACTGCTCTCTCTCCCAGTAAATCACTGACCCAGAACACGACTACTGTACATACACACACACAAAAACACACATGTAACTCCCGAGAGATACAGCCTGTGAACCTCATCACTCAGGGAGAGAAGAGGAAAGAGGGATGAGAAATGTCACAAGACGATACATCCCCCTCCGCTTCCTTTCCTGAGTGACCGCTGCACCATGCTTTAAAGTGCATCCTTCCCTTTCTACTTCCTTTCTTACTCCTTCCTTCCCATGAGGGACCAATATTCTGAAGAGGTTGGCTGAGATGGGCTGCTGGGGATCATTTTCTTGGCAAACCAGCCCTGCTTTACTCTGGAGTGGATAGTAACTTCAAAGACAAGAGGAGGAAAGGCAAGGAAGAGAGAATCCTTTTTTTAATCATACGACATGATATCCCATCAATCACACATCTTTTCTTTTTCAGTCTGTCTGTCTGTCTGTCCTTCCTCTTCTTCTTTTGGCTTCTCAGAAACTCTCGTCCAAAAACAGATCCCATTACATGCCATTATACACGCTCAGCGTCTTTCTCACGTGCACACACACATTAATAGAAGCGAGGACAGAGAGTGTGGGGGGTGTTGTGGGTAGGGATCAGAGATGGTGAAATGGCCTTTGTGTAGGTAGATTAGATAAAAACACTAATGCTATTAAGCTGATGGTCTAAGAGCCGCAGTCACACACCGACAGCGACTCAGGGGAATACACACCCGTCCCCAATGGCAGACACAAGGAGCCACTGATACATCAGAGGCGGGGGATCAGGTTTTCTGCTTTTGTGAGGATGGCTCCATATATCCCGAGCTAAAAGCTACGAAACCAGGTAGCGTGTATTTTTGTATCACGAAGCCTGGGAAATGTCAGTGTGCTTCGGATCAGCTCAAACATAGATTTCCTTTCAGGACTGGGTGACACTTGGCGAAGTCTACCAGCAGAAGAGAGAGCCTCAGAGGAAGCTTACCCTTTCAGCTCCGGCTCAAAGCTGTAGAGCACAGCATGGTATAGCGTCAGCCATGTACGTCAGAACATGTGCATGCATGTGTGCCGTTCAAGTTTTTTAAATGTGTTCGCCGTCTCCAGCGGGACAAATGGATCCAGATGGGAACTCGGGAATCACATTCCCTACAGGAAGCTATCCACCTGAAGCCACACATACACACAACACTAATGCTAATCAGGATTAGGTTCCCCCTGTGCTCTGGAATGTGTGTGGAAGAGTCAGACTACACGTGTGTATGTGAATATGTGAACATGTCACCAGCGCCAGGGGAGTTGTAGCAATCGGTAAGTCATCAGTACATGCATGACGACTGTGGGTCATCACTGAGCCAACATATGATCCACTTGCCTAGCAGGCTTGAGCTTAATGCCTGTAACTGAGCTTTTAATCAATGCTTTATTCAGGGTGTGGCGTTATGATGGAGATGATTGCCTGGGATTCGTTCTTCCTCTGTGGTGCCATTTTCACAACAGCAGGGAGAATCAATTTGTTACAACCGAACCTGCCGGCTTTAGTGCAGAGGCTACAGCAATGTCTTAAGTTACATGTTGACTGATTGAGATAGAGATGATGAACAGCCCTGTTTAAGGGCACACTGGGTGATTGTAGGGGCTACGCACACATCCTCGCTTGTACAGGAAACTGATGGTCTTTACTCCTACCGTAGAGCCAACTTTCTTTCAAAGTTAAGACAGATGGGTTGACCTTGATTCGGATTTGCTTTCTAATACTTGTGGCATACAGAGATTCATGTTTATATCTGGGTTGAGACTGCAGGATCACTTGGGCCTTTTTCAGGAACCTGGGAATCATTTAAAGGAGATCAAGTATTGTGACTGTATCTTGTCCAAATGAACCTCACACCAGTTTCATATATTTGTAGCTAATGGCATACTGTAAGGTCGAATTCAGGAGAAAAGTATGTCACAGATTTGTCAAACATCGGCCTTCAATAATGTGACGACAACCATTCAGAGGTTTAAGGCCCAAGTTCGAGCTATTTATAAATGAGAGAGTAGCAGTCACAGTATGATCTGTGTTCTTCAATATTTGATCTGCTCAGGCCAGCGTAGCATGCCAACCCTGGATGCTGATTGGTTGAAGGGCATAGCATGCTGCCAGTGCTGGCTCAGTTGTTTTATTGGAAGCTGTGGAGCTACAGTAGCACAGCGTCCTTTCCCTGTGCTTTACATTTAGTACTTTGTAGACAGTTTGGAATATGTTTTGTATCTGTATCAACACAAAAAGCTCTCAGTAAACTGTTGAAACCAAGAACCTGGACTGGAGATTTTTTTTTTTTATGAAGCAACGTGTCAGCCATATGTTTGCAGCTCTGTAGTTTAATTGTGAATTTTTCTAACAGCCCAGTTATTAAAATAATTTAAACATGAACGGGATTTTTTTTGGAGTATTGTTGACATGAAAACTAACGACAAAAGCAAAAAGAAAACAAGACAATGGAAAAGTGAGATGATCTACTGCAGCAGTGAAATGTTTCAGAAAAACACAAAGGAAAGTAGATCACTCGGATAAATGTGTCTAAATGTAAGTCAATTAACAGTGGAGCACTTACCAACAGTAATGTAACATCTTGTTAAAGGTTATATTCTTTTGAAACAAAGCCATTAGTTTGAAACTTTGTTTCTCGTGTTCCTTAGTTCCCTGGACAACTTTTCCCAACAACAAACACGTTCTTGTGAATCAGAGCCAGGAGAGAAAATGTGTAATCCATATTGTTGGAATTATCCTTGACAGTGAAGGTAGACAGAAGTTGGCTATAAATGGAGGCTCTAATTGGTGTCCAAATGCAACACTTTACATCATGGTCAAACATCATGAATTACATCTTGTTTAGTTGATCACAGATGGTTGAACACCTACAATAGTGTGTGTTGGCTTGCGTGAGAGAAAGAAAGAAAGAGAATAAAGATGACTGAGTGTGTGTGTGTGTACTTATTGAGCTCTTTTTAAACAACTGAGCTTCTCGTTCCCTTAAAGCTGGTTGATAGGTGAAACGCCAAAAAAAACAGCTGTGTCCATATATGACCATCTCCAATGTTCATTTCCCCCCTCCCCTTCTTCTTCTCCCCCCACATTGATATCTGACCTGCATTATATTAAATCTGTTAAGCACATTCCATATTTTGGTTTTTCTAACCTGCCGAGGAGACTGGCTTTTGTTACACGCAGTGAGTCGGAGTGAGTGAAATATGTGCTGGTCGCTCATGGATGTGTGTGCGGAACTTGCCTTTGTGAAAAACACAGAGAGGTGAGTTTCACTGCCAAGGATCCAAATAGGGAACTTTGGAGACTTGAGGAATGCCCCGACCTGAAACACATATACACATACATACTTGAAAGGAATGTGTTACAAACGAGTGTCTATTTTCTAGTCATTTTCAGTATGAATCAGAAACTGTTTCAAGCTTTACGCAAGTGTCTTTTCATGAAGTACACTGATATTGAAACAAAGATCATAGGTCACATTGTGTGGGAAGTACGTTACTTCTCAGGATCCACAACAAATACGACTATGAAATAAAATCTGTATTAATAATCAACACAGTTTCACTTTGCCACTTATTATTTATGAACTCTTCTGAACTCCAGCATCATATTTTACTTCATCTCGATCGCCGTAGAAGAACAGTAAAGAGAATACATGAACAGTGCACATATGAGCAGAGATTTCCTTTTGGATATTTTATCCATCTTGATGGCCCTCCAGTTATTTGGCAACCATCTACTTGCTATCTACTTGTTAAAGCTGCTGATTCGTCTACTTACAGGGCTCATGTTTAAACTCCACTCCTTTTAGGGCTTGCTTATTTTGGCAGTGACAGATAAATGACTAAGATTCTTGTTTTTTCGACAACAATGTGGCGAGTTACATGTATTTATAAAGTTGCTTTTTTTAACCTATTTTAATAAAAGTCTGTTTTAGTTTGTGAGTATCAGAAAAAGTGTAGTGAGAGAAAGGAGAGTGCCTACTCTGTTGGGACTGTTTCGTCTAAACACATATTTTCACACGGGACTTTTCACTGTAGTTTATGTTCACTTATTGGATACGTCTCCGATCTCAGTGACACAAGTAGCACTGGTCATATGTGTGTTTATTTGTTCTTATAGTCGGGGGTGCCTCATTTAAACTGATGTGAAGAGAAGACCTCGAGTCGACCCCCATCTTTTCAGCAGAATCAATGCCCTTTTTTTTTTTTAAGCTGCATTACTGTACACAAATCGATGTCGCAGCAACAGTAGTTGTCTGTGAACGTTACAAATAGGTCTCAAAAAGACCAAAAATGATGGAAGTGGAACGGACCGGAGCATGACGTTGGGAAAACACAACCCCAGTCCAGCCCGTCAGCTGCTCTGACCTCTGTGATCAGGTCCACTTAACACTTTTCAACCAGACAGTGGTCAAACCTCCACTTCTGCTGTCCACTGTGATTGACTCTTTGGCTGACTGTGGTCAGGTAAGAGAAACGCTCTGTGGTGTGCTTGCATTTTGAGGTGGCAGGCACATGGTCTGTGTATATTTCTGATGTTTTTAAATCAAGTATTATCAAGAAACATAAAAAAGAGTCTTTCAGGTCAAACGCAAGCCTCGTGTTGGCTGATACAGGGGGAAAGTGACTATTGCTCAACATAAACAAAAGAAGAAGTTCAACGTCCAAATCCCAGTCAACTAAAACATTTTGAGTTGAGCCCTATTTACTAGTAAACTCTCACAAAAAACCATGTGTCCATCTAAATTCAGAATGAGTTTTCAATAGAAATAGAAGTCAACAAATGTAAGCTCTACATTTATTACATGAAACGCTTTCAGATGTTCTGCTCCTACGTTTTCTCAGAGTCTTGGAGAACCTGTATGTGTCTGTACCTTGCAGTAGAGAAGTGATTCCATAAGAGTAAGGAAGCCAACTGATGCCTGCTTATGAATACCATGCAGTTCTATGAGAGAAGAAGAGAAGAGCACAGAAGAGCAAGACAATCAGAACATGTGAACATTTGTGAACAAAAAAGGCAAACTGGAATTATTTGGAGCTTTTGGTACATTGCTATGGAAGAATGACTGCCCTCTGGTGGACACAAGTTAAGTCTGGGGCAACAAAACAAGAGTAATGTAAGCTTGTTATACAGTGTATGCACAACTTGAACATGGTGTTTCTGTGTGTGTGTGTGTCAGTAGCTTCTGAGAAGTCTTACTCATGCCAGAGCACTCTCTGTCTCCATCCCAGACATTCGAGACAGCATGGCCAGTCACGAGGAGGTTCACCAGGCTCTGGCTGAAGACAAAAATAGATAAGAAAAGACACATCAAAAGAAAACGTAAGACATGCTGTACCTTTAATCACACAAAGAGGGTCTTGTGTTGATTTACTGCCTTCAATGTGAGTGTAACTGATGAAGAATATTGATGAAAGGAGGTGTTTTGATACCTTCCATGGCCATGCACAGGGTCAATCAGTGGCTCCATTGTGTCCTGGATCTCGTTTCTTATATTTTCTATGCCCTGCAGAGACAAGACATTTTTTAAATTTTTTAATACATATTTTGACATTAATGTAACACAAAAATAACTTAAAGTGATAAAACACAGTTATTAAAATACCATTGAATATAGGAAAAACTTATTTGGGGTCTGAGTTGTCTTTAAATGTTACGTTCCTTTAATGATTTCAGGAATAAGACAGTGAACAAATTATCAACCCCATCACTTCTAATCTGTACGTTATGGCCTCCTTTTCTTTACCTTGGTGAGGATGACAGAGTAAAGGAAAAGCAAGACTCCACAGCACCCTCTCCAGGTGTGGTAGAGAGATAGCACCTCCTCTCTGAGACCAGACACAGACACTACGGTGCGCTTACTGCAAAAGAGGAAAAATAAAAACACAAGGTTGATTTGAGACACATTCAAAGTGCACATTTGTTGGGTTTTAGGATCGATTAGACCGATTAATTACTTGTATTACCCATGCCAAAAAAGATCAACAATATAAGGGAAATATCTGCTAACTTCATCACAGGAGAAAGAAAAATCTGGTCTATTACAGTAGGAGCCTATACCCCTGCTTACTCATCCTTGGAAGCTTACTAGCATAACTGTCAGTCCTAGTTAGCATTTACGTCTGCACTGAGAGTCCGCACTGCTTTTCTGCTGACTACAGTTTCAGCTGCCGGTATGTTGTGTGATGAGTTTTCAATATTCCTCTGGCATATGCAGAACTGCATTCATTACGTCTGTGCATCTGTGACAGGCAGAAGGGATGTGTGTAGGAAAGGTAGTGAGAGTTTTTTTTTTTTTTAAATTAGGCAATCAGTGAAAGAGCTGAGTCGGCAACTTGTGAAGAGAGTGATACAGCTAATTCAACTTGAGGGCCAATTCTTCCTGCCTAGATGAATCAAATGAAGCCTCTCCTCCCTACTGATGCTATCTTCTGAGAAATATGCAGCTCTGTTTCATAGGGCTGCACATTGGCAATCATAATGATGATCCCTCCAGAATCCCAACCAAGATGCAATTTGAGAATATTAAGTGTCACTTACTGCAGAACACTGTGAAATTGCTCAAAGCCAAGGTCCTCAGCAGCCAAAGCAGCTAGGCACAAACAAACAATCAAATACTGCAGTGTCAGAGAATTAAACATAAAAACTCCACAGTCATACATGAAATCAATACAAGTGATTATTTTTGCTTTAAATGGAAAAGACAAGGGCTGGGTGATCAGGGTGGATTGATGTGTTTGTGCTACATTGATCTAAATGTAACACTGGAATGTGAAAAGCATAGCACTCACTGGGCTGCTGCTCCTGTGATGGCTGGCTGCTCTCCGGCTCTGGCATGTCCTGCGTTTGTGACTTTGTCTGAGTGTTAGTTTGTGTGCTAGTATGTGGGCTCTGTCCCTTAGCCCAGGTCACCAGGCAGAACTCTGTGCTGGGGCTAGAGCAGGCAGACTCGAGGATTTCACTCAGTGTGGTACACAGTGCTGTTTTCTGCTCCTCTTCTACCAGAGAAAACCATTAAAAAAGGAATATTTAAAAAGCAATTAAAATGAATTCATGACTTTTAAAAACAATCTGTAGACGATTTACCTGACATCTGTCTCCAGTCGGGACTTTCTCTGTTGAAGAGAATGTTCTTTAGGAAGAAAGCCTGCAAAGAAACACATGTATATTCTACACTCAGTATTGTTTTGAATTGGTCCACCCCAAAAACACCCAAAAAAACTCTAAGACTTACATTTTTATTTATTGTTTAAAGATATTATCAACACGTTTTTTTGGTTGTAAATTCAGTATTACCAATGATCACAATAAACAAATACATGCATAAATAAAATGTATGTCTTCTAGACTTGAAGAACTAGATGCACATTCTAAGTCTGTCTGCCAGGAGTAAAAGTTGGTTCACTGTAAAATGACTCAGTATATTTTTGGAAGGCATACACACTTATAGAGTCTAAAATTGAAAACTATATTGTCCCATTGTCTGTCCACCAATCCACTATTTATTACACATGTCTCATATGGGGTAAAATGGGGCTGGAGCCAAACCTAGCTCTCATTGGGCGAGAGGCTGGGTATTGTCCGATTGTTCACAACTAAATTATAAACACTGTAAGGGCTCAGTGCTAATGGAATATGGTGGACTTGTAGACGTAGGAATTTGACTAAACCATACCTGGACAGGTGCAATGACAGCACAAGGCCCTCCTTCAAACTGCTCCAGTGCTGTGTGCTCATTCTCACTAAAAACAAATCCTGTGATAAAGACAAAACCTTAAGTCAATGGAGCAATTTTGACATTTTTCCACAGTTGTAACAAATACAAGCTTTTTGGATACTTTCATCATCACATGCACACATAAGAAAACCACGTGGGCATCATGGTGATATCAAAGACCACTGAGCAAATTCAGGCCATCTCTCTAGAGCAGGACACATATTTTGCTTATTTTCTGGTACTCAACTAAAGAGAACGACCTAACAAAGTAAAAAAATACATGATGCAACTTTTTGATTCGAAATCTCCCACCACAGAGACACACACTTCTTCATTTATACTATAATTATGTGACAAGAATCATACCTTGTGTCCATCTACGGAAGATGGAGGCAGACACTCCTCCACTGGAAGGTCTCCCCCAAACCAAATCCACAACCTCTTTATTT
Organism: Tautogolabrus adspersus; assembly: GCA_020745685.1. Taxonomy (NCBI): domain Eukaryota; kingdom Metazoa; phylum Chordata; class Actinopteri; order Labriformes; family Labridae; genus Tautogolabrus; species Tautogolabrus adspersus. The sequence continues at coordinate 12,214,016 of CM036542.1, forward strand.
AGCTCCGACATGACAACTTTCACTGATAGTAAATCCGCGAGCTTCCACCCTACAGTCCAACAACCACGGCAGGACTAGACAGTTCTGTTAAAGCTAACTCTTTCCGATGTTGATAGTCCACTTCTCTCGGCAGGTCGAGCCTGTGGCATTGGCCACAAGCTACCTGTGTGACACGACACAGTCCGACTCTCGTGGCTGGCAGCAAACTGGCGGGTAGGACTGACATCAACGTAGCCACAATAGCCTGCAAAACAGTGGGATAGAAACATAAGCTACCGTACTGCCCATCACGGGGCATTACAGTGGAACAAATATATTAATAAAATATAATTCGCGCCAATCGTGCGGTATAGCCAATGTATAGATCAGTGAATCGATTTATCTCGATCGCTTATCAAGAGACGAGAAAGCTAACAGCTACGTTAACGTCAAATAGGATGGTTTACAATAAAGAACTGACAGGAGAAATACCATAAGCCATTTATATGGCAAGTACGCGTTTTATTGCCGTGAAAAGGGTGCCAACGGTATCAATAAAGAGTCGAGTTAGCTTGGTAAATGTTTATATCAGCAGTTAGCATTAGCCTCAGCACTAGCAGCTAATCTTTCACTGCTTTGTCATTCAATTGATTCTCAGGCTACAGTGATGTCAATTATTGTTGGACGAATTCGTGCTGAATGACATTACTGAGATAACGGTAAAAGCTTAAATACCTCAATACACAGTCGAGTAGTATGTGTCCGTATTGATTAGATATCTTCGTAGCAATTTCACTATCATCAACGTCTCTGCCATTCGTTTATTTACAACGGAATTGTAAAAAAGGCGTCTTTGTGCGTGACTGTCTATTGGTTGAAATTGGGAAAGTTCCAGCCCCGTCAGGGGGTACAGCTTCAACGCTTTACCTCAATGGTCCTGAAGCCTGTCAATCACATCGAGCAACCGCCCACAAACAGATTTGTTTAATTCGTTTAAAGCCCGCCTTAGAGCACCTGCACCCTTCCTGAAATAAGTTTGAGATATGGATATTTAAGGTTTTCTTCACTGTTTAAATATGCACCAAAACGCATTTACTAACTATTTTGGCACGTAATTGTGTTTTATTTTATTTTACATTTTATAAATGAAAAAAAGTTTTTTTTTAAACCGTTAGAATTATGTCCACTACCTCTTTCCGTAGCAGTCACTGCTCAGCGCATGCGCAGTGCATACTTAGATCATCTGTACTTTCCACGCGTGTAAGCTTTACACTTTTACACTTTGGCTAAAGTCTCGTTTGAAGACAGAAATTGTGGAACTAGAGAGGATTTTTCTTCATCATGGGAGGACAGGCAAAGGGCAAAAAGAAAAACAAGCCGAAAAGGAAAGAGAACCGCTCAAACAAGGGTAATTCTATTCACTGTTTCAACATTACCTAGTTGTTTACAGTATGTTATAACGCCAAGTCAACCCACCAGACAGCAGTTAGTTAACATGTTGTGCTTGTATTTAACCATAGCCTTAAGAACACCAAATAACATACAAACTAACCATGTTTCTACATTAAACCAATCACGACAGATGCAGGAATTGTTGGATTGACACCCCAGGAAAGAATGAAAGTGAGGATGCATGAAAAAGCCAAGAAGAAAACAGCTGAGAAATACTCTGTCCAACAGCTACTAGAAAAGGTAACAACAAATACCACCTAGCTCTGTCGTGCCTTTTACATTTTAACTGCATTTGTGTTATTTAATGTGACCATTTATTGCACAGACAGAAGAATGCATGGAGAGTTTTGACTTTGAGACAGCTGGTCTTTTCTGTCAACGAGCCCTGGATGTAGAATCCAACAACCTGCAAGCTCTCGACATGCTGGGACACATCCACTCTGAACTAGGAGACACACAGAAAGCTAAGGAAATATCCTTTATGTGGGTTGTTATCATTGACTGTAAATATTATGTATCAGTATTTCAGTCCTATATGTCTATGCCGTTTCTATTTCAGCAATGCTTGTAGCCTCCTTGACCAATTCTTTCCAAGTGTTTCTGCAAGCAGTGCAAGTTAGCCCAGATGTAGGCCACAGTAAGTACATGTACCTGGGACAAATCAACTCAGGCCAGGAGGCGGTGAACTACTACACTAGAGGAATACAAGTCATGCTGTCTGCATTGGAAAAACAAGAGCAAACCACAGTGAGTGCACCCACAAAATAACCCAAAACAAACTCTTACTTAGTAGTTCTATACAGTATACAGATCATCTAGCAGAAAATGCCAAAGTATCACCTCCTTCCATGATCACAGCATCCAAGGCTTGATGCAAGTGTAATGTAATTTTTTTTCCACAAGAGGGTGATGTTGGACAATCTAAATACTATCTGTCTGTCTGTCTGTCTGTCTGTCTGTCTGTCTGTCTGTCTGTCTGTCTGTCTGTCTGTCTGTCTGTCTGTCTGTCTCTGTGTCTCTGTCTGTCTGTCTGTCTGTCTGTCTGTCTGTCTGTCTGTCTTTGCACACCATTGTAGTGCTACTTTCACTCTTGACTGCATATCTTGTTTCTCTCAAACGTATATATTTTATTTAAATTGCATAATGAAAACAAAACAAAAACAAAGTTGCCTAGCATCAACAGCCCAATTGAAATCTTTTGTGGTTGAACGTAAAATAAAAGTCCCGTGCAAATTTCTTGGTCCAGATTTTTATTTTGTAGCTCAATCAAGTTAGAACATGAAACAATGTTAAATACCAAAAAACAATAATAAAAGACACATTTACACAATACCTAGATCTGCTACACAAAATGCACCTTGGAAGAAATGCAGCGATATGTAAACGAAAGCCTTACCTTCACTTCCCTTTTTTATGAGTGCTCTTCATGTCTTGTTTGCACAAATTGACTCAGTCTCCATCCTTTTCACTTTAAAGTGTTATGATTGCAAGATTTTATTCAATTTAATCTTGTCCCTGAGGACTTCTCTGGTCCCCTTCAAAGTATTGATCAATGCTGTCAACCAGCGTTTGAGTGACTGTGCAACTGTCTTTATGTATCACTCAATGCTCTGCCTTGAGTATGCTTCACTGTATTCACAGCAGTTGTATGATACTCTGGAGTTCACAAGAGTTTTTATAATAATAAAATACTTTATTTGTATAGCGCTTTTCTATACAAGTAACAAAGTGCTTTACAACAGACAATAAAAGCAGAGAGACAATAAAAGCAACAGACAGAAAGTAAACAAACCAACAATAAAATCCGACTAATAAAATCAAATCAAAATGAAATCACAGAGTAAAAGCATTTTTGTAAACGAATGTCTTAAGTAGAGATGTAGAGTGGAGTCTTTGTTTTGATTTCGATAATTCGGAGCACCTTTTGAAGCAGACCAGGTATTTCTTTCCAGGGCTCCTATATTGGTATTCTCATAGCTCCTATATTTGTGGAGGTAATACATACAGTAACTACTGTGTATGAAGACATGCATCGCTCTCACACAAAGAGGACTCAGATTCTCTGATTTCCTTGTCTGGGCCATATACAAGTCTCGACTTATGATGTATCCATGTCATTGCTTTCCCTTTTGATTTGATCTCTTCTTCATATTCCCTGTTCTGTAGTGGAACACAGATTTTCCAAATTCCTTAGACTTTTATTCAAGTTACCAGTCAGTGAATATTTAGAAAATCAGAGCATACAATCATTTTTCAACAAAAAAAACAAAATGATTCAGTAAAAAAAAGAAACATATAGTAGCATGTATTGTTAGAATGGCTCACGTGTGTAACATTGTTTGTTCCACTTGAATTCTAAAATAATCTAACCTACATTATGGCATTTTAATTATTGATGTCAATTTACATAACTGTTCTTACAGTATTCATGAGAAGCAGGTTAAAACGTTTGACTTCAAAGCTTCTTTTTTTTATGGCTTCTCCTACTGTAACATTTCCAAATGTACCCCATGAAAAAATATCTATTGGAATTGTTTTTTAGTTTTAAAACAGGGAAGTCATGTAGTTTTATCCAACATTTACATTCAATTAAAATATGAAGTACAATCTGCATGCCATGCTAACTGTCTTTTGGTTTATACTTGATCCATAAGTTACTTTAATACAGTTCTGACACTTTTTTAAGACGTGTGCCCTCTGCTCTTTAAGCAGCCCCAGGCTGCAGCTGCTGCCCCCCCAGAGGAGGACCCTGAGCGTCCCACAGCCAAGGACATTAGTGTAGCATACTGCTCCATCGCTGAGATTTACCTGGCAGACCTCTGGTACTGGAGCACACCGAGTTACACTGAGTTACACTGTTACCAGTCTTAACCCCATTTCACGATGCCACCTTGGTAATGAGTTGAGATTTGTCCAATCTGTGTGTGTCCCTGTGTGTGCATGCAGCATGGAAGAGGGAGCTGCAGACAAGTGCAGAGAGTCCATTGAGAGAGCATTACAGTATCACTATGACAACCCCGAGGCTCTACAGCTCATGGCCAGTTACCTGTTCAGTACAGAGAGAAACCAGGTCAGTCCATACACGCACACGCACACGCACACACACACACACACACACACACACACACACACACACACACACACACACACACACACACACACACACACACACACAGTAAGAATGAATTATCACCACATTAAAGCGGGAATCTGCTGAGTTAATTATTCTGAGCAAATTGAATTGTATGCCATTAATCAGCAGACGGACACGTACATTAATACACGCGCACACATACGGGTCATACTGATAGGAATGTTAATTACTCGGCAGATCACTCGGGTCGTATAGTCATCTGATAAAGAGTGCTGGTAGAGCAGCTCATTCCGCTCAATTTGGAAAAGACACCCAAAAAAAACTTTGCTGCAGAAAAAATGTAATTCAAATTTAAAAACGTCTATCTAAAGTGTTGCATATTTCTGAGATATTTTCAGTATTGCCACTTCACCAAATCAAAAGTAAAAGACGTTCAAGTGAAAAGTTGTTTGAGAGAATTGTATGCGGTGCGTGCTAGAAAATGCCTCTAGAGTTGTTTTTCAAAAAAGTTTTGAGATGTGCCTTCATGAGTCATCCACATTCTTAAGTTGATGTTATGACATCATTGTTTTCTATTTAAAGTTTTCTCATGTCGTTGGATGAAAAGTGCATGAGAGGTATTCATTTTCTTTCCTTAAATGTTACGTTAAACATCTTAATAATCCTCTTCCTGTGTTTTCTGTGGATGATTTTATACAGAAGGTAAAAGTCAGTGAAAACTCCTGATAACTCTGTAAAGTATCCAGAGTTACGAGTGCATTGTTGGTGGAAAGCAACTCTTATTTATTGAGCTTTTGATTTCATCCTTCTATTTTCTACATTTCTAAAAACCCTTCTTGAATTGGCAGCTGTGGATATCTAAATAACCTGACAAATGAACAAAGAACTAGTTTAAAAACAGGGTACTTCACCCTCTGACATCAACACAGTTGGAACAAAAGAGATTGTGTCGAGCTAAAATGTGGATCTGTAATACCCGCTTTAAGCTCCAGGGGTCAGGCTGGCTGCAGTCAATCTGGTTTTAAACAATCTGTTAAAGATTTTGAAGGGGAAAACAAGTCATTAAATTGACCCTAATTACATTCAAAAAGTCATTGAATTTTGTTTAAAGGGGTTTCAGGGTGTAATTAAAACAAACTCATGACATTAACTCATCAGATTATTTTCTCTATTTGTTGATTTATGTGCTTTTATCCAAGTTTATGTTGTCTAGATTTTTCTTAAGTAAATGGATTAACTTGTAAATACTCTGTGCTGTCTGCAGGAAGGCAAAGAGTACCTGTTGAAGAGTGTTGGATTGTGGCTACCTGCACAGGGTGCAGCTTCTTCCAGCACGGAGGAAGATTTGCAGGTGAGTTGGAGCTGTAGTTAGATTTTTCTCTGACAGCAACCAGCCTTAAGATCCCGGTTTATTTATAAAGCACTTTCATCTAACCCGATTGTCACGCTGTGCTTTGCTGTGAGCACAAACAGAAGGACATCAGGAGAGATTTAAAAAAAAAAAAAAAAAGTTGCAGGTAATGAAATGAAGGATAATAAAATAAATAAAAGATGGAACAAATTCTTCACAGACCTGAGCCATTCGTGTGTTTTTGTAAAGAAAGAGCAGATATGAAAGCATAAGGCAAACACTGGGGGAGTGTATCAAGGATAAGTGAGAAAATGGCTACAGGGGGTTTGACAAAGAGACGAGGAATGGCGGTAATGTCAAAGTTATGCTGGGTTCTAAACTGCAGCAGAAATGTCGGCTGAGTTTACACTAAAATATGGAGGAAATGTGATGAAAGAGGGGTGAGGGGATGGTTTGAGACTCAAATGCCCCGTGGGCTGCCGCGATGACTCTTATCTTGTGGAGCAGGTTGATCTGAACTCAGCCTGCTGACACTTCTGCTGTGATTAACAGCCACACAGCCTCAGAATGTTTTGTAGCTGGAAATTGGATCGTGTTATTATCACACAAAGGAAGAACTATGTTTGTAGGCGTCTTGCATTAACACTCATCGTACACTCTTTTTTTTTTTTTTTAATCTTTTTTTCCTCCAGAATTTGATCCCCCCGTATGAGTCCCGCATCACCACAGCCAAACTGCTCATGGAATCCGAGGAATATGAGGTATAATCTGTTGTGCTGTGGTCATTTCACTCATCCCATGTTGTTGATCTGTGCCTGTTTGATAGTGGGAGGGTAGTCTGGCATTTGTATATGTATGTGTGTGTGTGTGAGAGTGAGTGCTTTGTAATACTCTCCTTCTAGGGGATAGCATTGAAGGTGAGCAGGCCATGCCTGGTCTTTATCCCCTCCAGAGTTCAGTGTCAATAATTGAAGAGTGATATTTACAGAGGGACAGGGGTAAGGGCGTGCACAGAGGAGGAGGAGGGATTTGAAGAAGGAATAAAAAAAGAAAATGAAGGATGCTCCAGTGTGATGAATTGCTGCCGTATCTGTGATACAGCACACTTCTAAATCACTCATCAATTCCCAGTATTAATGGCCTTGATTTTAGTGGCTCACCGCCTTCAGTTCTGTGCTAAAACTCCTAACAGTCATTAACGCTGAGAGTTGTTTTCTTAGAAGACAGCCACACCATCCGCACTTGCGCAATCTTCTGTTGTGATCCAGAGATTAATTTTAGTCACTCTTGTGGAGTGGTTTATGTTTATCACTGACAGGAAATACGAGCTGTGTCCTTTTTTTCCCCTCTCACTCCCAAACTGCTCGGCCACAGTGAAATTTGTGTGTGTGTGTGTGTTTTGAGGGGGATACGGGCTGTCAGGTGTATCAGTAAAATGACAACGTCTCGGTCCATAGTCTCTGGCATGTCGTTTGTCTTCATCCTCCTGTTGGTGTCATCAAGCCTGTAACAGAAACCGCAAACACTCCTTCATAACCTGAATATTGTGCTGTGTGTGCACATACGCATGAACACATCCATGCACAAGTTTTCTGATATTCTTTTAGCCATCAGCTATGTGAAAGTTTCTGTTGGAAATTGAACTTCGGGGGGGGGGGGGGGGGAGAGAGAGAGAAGAGGGGAAAAACAAGCTGTTTTGTGTCTGTCTCTCCCAGACTGGGACTTAGCCGGATTTGATAGTAACATCCTCTCTTTGCTCTCTCCTTCCTCTACTCCTCTGTCACACACACACATAAACATTTACACACATAAACACACACAAACAGGCTCTCTCTCTCTCTCTCTCTCTCTCTCTCTCTCTCTCTCTCTCTCTCTCTCTGTGGACTCAAAATCTATGAACAACTCTAAACTCTGCGTAAAGTTGTGTGCTTCCAGTCTGAAGAGTTACCAGTTTGAAGGCTACCTTCGTAGCAGGGTGCCAGACTTTGACGATTTGTCTTTATTTTTCCCCCATTGAATCTTTTGTTTGGTCCAGACTGAGCCAAGGCTTTGAAAATCTGATTAATATATTTGCCAAAGAAACACAAAGCAATTGTTGTGTGTTTTCTTCTATTGCATAGAGTATACAACTATTTCTGGTTTATAAATAATAACAGTAGCAGAAGAAGTGGGATGGTCTTTGCCAGGACGCTCTTGTTTGTCGCTGCAGGAGGTTTAGCTCTTTGGCTGATGGATGCAGTCTGGCATTGGCCATTAAAAATCAGTCCGCGTTTTAAGCTCGATTTGAAGTGAACCAGGCTTATGCCAAAATGAAAATATCATACTGTGATTACATTGGCAAAATTATCTGGGTGTATGATATTATCTCATTAATTATTGGGGGGAAAAAACACTGTAGTGCATTGGGATGACAAATTAAATTAGAAAAAATGGCATTTTGGTTCCCTAAAGGCTGTCGGTGGAAGAGGGGAGGAAGCATCCTGTCGTTCGTGTCGTCGCTTCACGAGGTGCCAGTCAAAACCCAAATCTTCACACGCTGAACACATGACCTTTACTGTCTCACCTCTGCTTTTTTTCTTCAAGGTTTGCCTTCATTCCATTAAAGTGAATAAAGTCCCTGTGACATTAATAGAGGTGGTCACTTACTGAATGAAGCGGCACTGGGCACTCGGCAGCCTTTACATTAGTTCTAGTAGGAAAAGTGCCGTAACTTTCCGAACAGTTTTTAGAGTCTTTTCCATCTTCTTTAGCCGGAAAGAACAAGAAAATCTGAACCTGAAAGTATGTTTTATTTTGAAAGGTGGCTTGTTTAATATATGTGAGATATTAGGGACGGTAGAATGTAAGCCATGACATCACAGATCCTAAATGGGTTGTAACATAAAATTGTCATGACTTCTAAGTTAATAAATTGGCATTGAAAGATAACTGTGGGTACATTTATGAAATTAGATCAATGAATACATTGAAATGATTTATTGTGGCATATTGAAAGCATCAGTTTCCTGATGCCTGCTCTTCCACGTCTGTAACCTCCTGATTAGCAAAAAAAAAAAGCACTAAACAAAAACAAACTGTAAATGCACTCCAGAGTAGTTTGAGATTTCCATCGCTGTTCATGAAAGTGAGTTAAAGAGAGACAGAGATGTAGAACTTACTGTCGATTACTTTGATGTTGTCTGAACTATTTCCTGTAGTGAAACAGATACTTCATTGATGGATAGCGGACGAATTAAAAACTGTCTCTTGTTTCATTGTTTTTAGTCTGTTATCAACCCAAACATGCTGATCATTTGTGAGATCCAGTTAGAAACACTGAGGGCCTTGCTTCTTTTTCTTTGTTTTAAAGCCTTCATTATATTTCGGTTTTGGGCGCTTGGTTGGAATAAATGAGCGATTTACCGTATATTACTTTATTTTGGCCAGTTCTGTACTGTTTGCAGGTTAACAGAAGAAGATGCGGTTTCATTATTTTTTAATTATTGATCAGAAAAAAACAAACATCTGTGCTCTTGTGTCACCCCCTCTAATATGAGGATCTTCTGCTTTCTTTTTGCTTTACTCATTGTGGAATATATCTTTTGGTGAACTGTTGGTTGGACTCATTTCATTTAAGGAAGGGTCATGTGATTAGTTTAACAATGCGGCCTTCAGAGAACACATGTTGTTTTTATTAGGCTCAAGCAGAGATCGGCATATTACCATCAACGACACCTATCACCACCGCTAATACACTTGTCACATAGCAGACACGTAGACAGACGGACCCCCTCCCCTGACAGCCATTAAGGTGTCTGTTTGTCACAGCAGCTGATGGTTACTTACTTGTCGTTGTCACTCTTGTTTGCTTTCATGTTATTTACTGAACATTTCTGTCCTTAAATGTAGCTCCCCATGGAACGCAGCTAGTACTTTTCAATGATGTGTGCAGCTACAGTTAACACTGACATCCCCAGGATTCATTCACTTAAGCAGACATGTCTCTCTATTGTTTTTTTGTGTGTGTGTGTGTGTGTGTGTGTGTGTGTGTGTGTGTGTGTGTGTGTGTGTGTGTGTGTGTGTGTGTGTGTGTGTGTGTGTGTGTGTGTGTGTGTGTGTGTGTGTGTGTGTGTGTGTGTGTGTGTGTGTGTGTGTGTGTGTGTGTGTGTGTGTGTGTGTGTGTGTGTGTGTGTGTGTGTGTGTGTGTGTGTGTGTGTGTGTGTGTGTGTGTGTGTGTGTGTGTGTGTGTGTGTGTATGACTTTGTATGGGTTTCTGTGTGTTAGAGATACGGCTTGCCCTCGCTTGTAAAGTGATTTGTCTTTCTCCTGTCTCTGCTGTGCGCTCTGGTAAAATGATTCTGTTAAACAAAATTGCCTAAAGATTACAGAAACACACACGCACACACACACAAACACACACACACACACACACACACACACACACACACACACACACAATGACCATTATAAATGAGTTCCTCCAAGAGTTGTATTTTTTCTTAGCAGGTCTTGAAATAAAGAGGACAGCATCTACATGGTGTCTTTGGCATCGCACAGTGTGTGTGTGTGTGTGTGTGTGTGTGTGTGTGTGTGTGTGTGTGTGTGTGTGTGTGTGTGTGTGTGTGTGTGTGTGTGTGTGTGTGTGTGTGTGTGTGTGTGTGTGTGTGTGTGTGTGTGTGTGTGTGTGTGTGTGTGTGTGTGTGTGTGTGTGTGTGTGTGTGTGTGTGTGTGTGTGTGTGTGTGTGTGTGTGTGTGTGTGTGTGTGTGCGTGCGTGTGTGTGTGTGTGTCTGTGTGGTGCACCACGTTGTTCAAAGACCAGTTTTTTTCCTTTTTTTATTGGGATAATTTTCTTCGTACCCCTCTTTCGAATATTCCCACTATTTCTTTCGAAGTACCCCCCTCTCTCCCCCTTATCTTCATGTGAATATTAATCTTGTTGTTGTTTAGAGCATGAAGCGGCTTTAAAATCTCTGAATCTTTAATCAGTTGCCCCTGGGTTGACCAGTGTAGTTAGGAAGGAGTACAGTTGGAGACGAGATAATGCTTCATTGCACACTTATCTTGGCTCCCAGATATATCTTGTTCTATTTTTGTTGCTCCAAAACTGCCTGTTCTATCAGTTGTTTAATACCCAGACAGATCGCCTCTGCTATCTGTTATATCTAGTACTGCTTGGCTCGAATTGCGTGTGTGTGTGTGTGTGTGTGTGTGTGTGTGTCTGTCACATTGTGATTCAATGAAAGTCAAGTACATAAATCTGATGCTGGGCATTAATCCATTCGTCATCAGCTGGGATTAGATGTTATTGTTTGTGTATTTTTAATCAGTCATTAATTAATTAAGGACAATGGGTTTTCAGCTGATAATTGGTCCAGCAATCAATCAAGTGACTCCCTCTGGCATGCACATCTGCACACACTCTTAACGAGAAACTCTCAATTAACCCGACGTTCCCTCAATCTACCCGGCAACTGACCTCTTTATCTCCTCCGGAAGCACGTCGGCTTAATGAAAAGAGAAGAGAACTCCGAAGAGCGGGAGGGAAAAAAAAAAGTGGAATCTCTGCAGCTAATAAGACCGCCCTAACAAGAAACAAGTGCTGCTTGTTGTGCTCACCGTTGTGTGTAGCTTTGTTGTTAGTGTGCGACTTCGCAGCAGTGTGTGCGCCCGTGCACATGAATGCACATGTCGTCTTTTTTCTTGCCCTTCACCACGGGTGATTGGCTAACAGTCGCCTCCAACCTGAAGTTGACAAAAATCAATACATCATCACCTGGGGGTTCACACAAACACAGACAAAGACACACACACACACACACACACACCACAACCAAGGGTCTGTAAGGAGAGAAGGGGAGCAAAACAAACACACAGCCTACTTTAGTCAAGGTCTGTTTTCTGTAATAGAAACTTCCCACAGAAAGTGACCCGGAGTGAGACACACTGGGACAAAGGTCAGCTTACATTTAGCTCCTTTGAGGCCTTCAAGGAGAAGCGACCTCAGGTTTATCATGCTGGGGAGGCTGTTAATTTGGAGTGTCATGGCTTTTTTTTGTGTTTGTTTTAAGCCATAATAATTACAGCAGTGTACATGCATCATTAAAGGAGTGTCAAGGATACTACAAGACATTCACAGGAATTGTTCTATTTGTTGTCCGTGTTGGAGTAAAAGGTTATGGAGGAGTATTCTTGGTGTACTGCAGTAAAAACATAGAAACATTACAACATTGTAGTACTGAAAATCAAAAGTAAAACTGTGCCGGTATCAAGATTACATTTGTCGGTGAATAGATTAAAAGGGCTATTGAACAGAGATGCTAAAGTGACTATTGACTGTGCGATAAGCACTGGTGAGTGTGTCTTATCGACGGCCATGTCTGTTGTCTTGTTGGTATCGACGGCGTTGTATACGGGATCCTGGCCTCATAGACGCTTATCAGACCCTCTGATCACTCTGATTGATCGTGCTGCCTGGGAGATGCACAACACTGCGCAGCAACAAAGTGTTTGTCATCACGTGTGCAGTGATCTATGGATTGAGGCAGCATGGAAGAATAGGTTATTATAAGTATGGTCTGATTCTTGACTTTTTTTTTTTATCATTTGAATGTGATGATTTCTTTTTCGTTTTTTTTGAGATGGTTTAAAATCTTGATTCAATCTCTCCCCCTCCTCTCTCTTCCTGCATTAGATGGCCGTGGATGTGTTGGAGGGTCTTCTAGAGGAGGATGACGAGGTCGTCCAGGTAAGCAATTGAGTGATGGACTTGCTGTTTATTGTCTTATGAAGATGTTGTTGAATCTTATTCTTTTATTGCAGGGTGGAAAAATGCTCCGAATCGTTTTCTTTTTAATTGAATCTCAGGAGTAGGGGTGGGACAAAATATGGATACGTAGATAAACGTCGTCCTGACTCGTTTGACACGTTTATAAAATCACTGATGCCAAATAAATAAAAAACTACTCTGCCGAAGATTCCCCTGCCAATTTGACCCATTCGGTCACTGCTTCCTGACTCCACATGGTGGTGCTTATGACATGAATGAGGGTAACGTGAAAAAAGTTAACTGTGGCCAAATAAGAAGTAGACGGCGGGATAAGAGAAGTAGACGGCGGGATAATGTCAGAACGCTGACAGAAGTAAAAGGATCAAACATGATGAGAGGTGAAACTGACACCTAATCGCAGTGAATACAAATCTTGCACTTAACTTTTTTAGAGGTACAGTGTTCTTCATGGTGGATATCATGGTGTATCATGATGGTCTTATGGTCTATCCAGAATCCCTGTTTTGTGATATGAATGTTATGGTAAACGGTCTTCTAACTACTCAAACCGCTTTTAAGGACCTGACACACCAAGCAGACGTCGAAGAACTAGTGGCGACGAAGGCCGTCTGTGGCGTCGCCTCACGTCTCGGCCAAAAAGTTGCACTAGAACTGACCGCAGAGACTACAGCAGACGGCCGACCACCACGTACGTTCTGCGCATGCGTGAGAGGAAATAACTCTCCATGCCAGCAGGGTCAGGCTGGGTGTTTTACACTTTAGCTTTACCATATTAGTTTCATTCCTGGTTCTAGACACCTGAAACATCTACATCCACATCTCTTAATCTGCTTTGATTTCTGTGAGCTCATACCAACAAAATGCTCAGGCAACACTTGATAGTATGAAGATCAACTTTATTAACAAATTAGACCGACGCGTTTCGGCTTGTGGCCTTCATCAGGGTCATCCAAGCCGTTCACTCTTCATGCACCTTGCTAGTTGGTGCAGTTGGGACAGAAAATCCCGCTTAGCTCATCCGAACAATCAAGATATCCAATTGGAAACTCTTCACTCTGAGCAATGTGTGTGTATGCTTGTGTTACTTGTCATTGTAGAGGATTAAATGATTAAGAGCTTTATCTCTGTGTCCCCTTGCAGACAGCCCTATTATAGTGATACCGTAGCCACTGCTGCATCTGACCAACGTGTAGGCAAATCTTTCATCACTCCTGTGGGAAGGAGAAAGCATCTTCCTCTGAGCCACTGTTTAAATGTGTGCACAATCAAGTGTCTGCACACCTAGACTTTTGCATGACTTGCTGTCACCGCTTGCATGCTCACTTGCAGGGTATGACTGAGAGCTTAAATGCCTATTAGAGAGAGGTATGAATGGCAGTATTTAGTAGGGACTATGTGCTGTCACTCAGCTCCAAATCCCCCGTGTCAGTGGCAGAGGAAGTGAAGGTGTGCCACTGAATGTCAGAGAGAAAAAGAACCGCAGCTTCTCTCTCACCCTCTCCCCCCTCAGGCCCAGCCTCCCACACACCCCCTTCAGCTGACAGATTGAGAGCAGTCATCGGGGGTCTGAACTTTAAAACGCACTCTGGAGACACACAGCTGCGACTCTTGATTTGAGCAGGCCTACAGCCAATCGCACACGCGATTCAGTCACAAGTAGTAGTGGTCCAAAAGTTTTTTTTGTTTTTTTTTCAGGATCATTCATTTCACAGTAAAATTGCTAGAGTCAGGAAGTGTTTGACTGACACTTTTAACAATATAAGGCTCTGTCCCTTTCTCCTCATTTCCCCTCTTTGTCTTATTTCCTCTCTTAAGTGCGGTTCATAAAGTTGTTAGCTCTCGCCTCCGTCTCCTCGCTCTGGCGTATCTCAAAGTTGGAGCCTTACTTACAAAATGCTAAGTCTGCACAAACAACTCAGCCAGCTCCTTGCAAATCTTGTTTCAAAGGTATTCCCCTCATTCATGGTGCGTTTGTTCTTCCTTCAGCAGCACCATATGGGAACTAAGATGTGCCGTCACTTTGAAATAACAATAGTCCCAGTGATTTGATTGACAGACGCAGACTTTATTTTATTATTTGTGCCTCTGTCTGGGGTTGTGGTTGGATAGAGTCGATTCTCTGAAGTTGTTAATTAGCGAACTTTCTTATTTTTTTACTTTGGAGTACAGATGCAAGAGCCATTTTTATCACGCACAAAAATATTTCACATCGGACCTTCTGTTGAGAATATTTTCGCCTTGTTCTTGTTTTTTATTTGAAGGCATGCAGTGGTACTCATTTGTGGAGAAGTTCACATTTTGAATTTGAGTGACCCAATTTCACTCTTTCTCTCTTGAATATATACATATCTATACTCTAAACACACTTTTTTTCTGGGTCCTGCATTCACAGAAAATGTTTCAGTGATGAAAATGTCACACTGCTGTTTCTGCAACATTACTTCATTTATCCAATACTGCTGTTGTTCTGATAAGTATGGCTGCAGGGGGTAGCCTCCCACTCAGCATGCTGAGCGGCATTTCTGAATTCAACATGGCATGCCTTGATGTGTTTGTTAGCTAAATGGTTGATTTGGCAGAGGTGTGGGTCCCTACTGCCTCTGCCCTCCATGAATAATAAATAAAGCTAATATTTGTTTCTCAGTGCTTGAAAGAACAGTGGGTGGGTGAACTTTGGCCTTAGATGAGAGGCGCGCACACACCTCCAAGTTCCCTGAGAGTTGAACGTGATTGTTTTGAGAGGTGGAAGAGCGAGCGCTGAGCAGTGTTATGATTATGTAGGAGAAAAAGAGTGCGATTATGGAGGAGAAGGAAAACCAGCTGATTTGCGTGTGTTTCAGAATACTAATTGAAAGTCAAAAAAAGTTGAAACAACGCGCTATTTGAAGTAAGTGGATCATTTAAAAAATAATGTCCTCACTTTTTCATCAGTTGCAAAGTTGAAGGGCCCGTCAGCTAGCTTACGGCCCCTCAACACCCGACTCTGTGCGGTGTTTTCTTCAACTGACTGATCTCCACACACATCTGAAGTCAGAATCTTGACACCTTGCTGAAAGGTTTGTAGGCTTGCAATAGAATCAGCTAAATTATTACCTATTCTCTGCAAAAGCATTGAGCTTGTTGGTGTTGGATTTTTTTTTAACTACAGCCTTATGATGACACACAGCTAACGCACTGTAGCAACAAGACTTTAGGTTAAGAAATTAACCCCGGTTCTCTGAAACATGAGCGAGGTACCTCACTGTGGGACACGCCACTCGCGCTCTCCCCCAGAAGCAATATTGCATTACACCAGTCTTGACTCCAGAGGAGGGACTTCCTCCTACTATAAAAAGCCCAATGTTTAATTCTGGTGATGAACTTTTCTCTGTTAGAATCATCTGATTGAGCTGCTGGCAAGTTGTATGCATGATGCAGCATTTCAAGAAAAAGCTGGTCTTTGCTTCATTGATGGATCTAAAGCTTAGTACACAAAATAAGATAGTACTAACGTATTGTTGAGAATATGTGGCAATTGAACTTGCGTATTGCTTGAGAAAAGACGATAAAACATGACTCATGACTTGGTGTTGTACTATGATTATTCAGTGTTCTTGTCATTTCTTTTGACCAGTGTAAGTGCAGAGTAATGGATAAATCACACGTATGATTTAGCATGCAACAGTATATTTTTCTTAAACGAATAATCACCTCAAGCTGTTATTTATACATTTAGCCAATTTAAACCTGGAACACACATTCACATCTCATCTCTTACTAGCTACTCCTCTTTTAGTAGTTCACACCTTTTATCTGTACTTGTCTTTCACCTTTGCAGAATGTTCTTTGAAAGTATTCAAAATGTAAACAGATCCGTTGTATAAAAAAAGAGCAGGACCAAAAGAATAGTGACTTATTCTTTTTTTTTTTTAAAGCTGATTCCTGAGGAGGAAACTGTTTAACAACTTTTGCATTCGATGCCCTGAACATAACCTTCCCTGGAGCAGGTATGAGGTGGCGCTAGGAGTTATCATCATGACGCTGATGTACACGGCTGAAAGATGAGCCACCACCAGTGTGGAGGAAGAAAAACCCGAGTGGAGGCCGAGTAAGCTTGTTAGCCCACTAATCCAGCTTTCTGAGGCAGCCCCCGATACCGTGGTACCAATGTTCCTTACAATATTTATTATCAGGCGGGAAAGATGCGCGTGAGAAATAAAGAAAGTAACGACTGCATAAAGAGAATATGAGAAAAAAACGAATGCTCTTTCACTGATTTAATAGCAAGGCTAATATTGTCTTCAGCCTGTGGGTGAGATGTTATTTGAAATGCAAGGAATATATCTGCCTTAAGGATTTTATTTTTCATTTTATTTTATGTTTTATGATATGTTCCTGTTAAGTAATCGCATTACGAAGATTGAAACGTATATTGGTTGTGACAGATGGAAAGATTGTCAACTCACAGGTTTGACGGTGAAGCTGCACGAACATTTCTGTTTGTCAGGATTGGATCATGTTGGCTGTTCTTAATGTGAGTGATGGATTGCTCGTGTGTCTGTGTGAGTCCGTCTCACATTTGTGAAACATGTTTGTCAAAGAAGGGTGTTGAATTTCATGCAGACATGCTTCGCGAGGCTTACAAATCTGTTTCCCTCGTCATAGCTGACTGACTGCAACGAAGAACACTCCCTCTCTGTCTCTGAATATCTGCTCCTCACGCCCTCAACCCGCCTCTTTTTTTTTTTCTGTGACTTCCAGGTGTGGTATCTCTCTGGCTGGGTGTGCTACCTCCAGCTAGAAAAAGCAAAAGAGCCGCAAGAAAGTGAGGGAAGAGGAGTGACGGAGGAGGACAAGGAGGAGCAGAAGGCACTGACGGAGGCGGCCAGATCATACCTGACCAACGCTAAAAAGGTAAATAAGGTCAAGAGAACATAAAATACACTAAAGAAAGAATTAAAGAAAAACAGGACTTTCTAATGTTACAGGCACACAGAGGATTTTTGTTACAGATGTCTAACTAAAATCTAGTGGAGGAAAGTAAGGGGCCTAAAGGAGATTTTATTTTGATATTTAGAGCTTTCATGTGATGTCACACTCATATGGAACCACCCACCTGGCAGGCAGACTGAAAGTGTTGACTGAAAGTACTTTAGGCCAGTGGTTCTCAACTGGTGTAGCCTCAGGACACACCATCAACTCCTCCCTGAAAACCACGACCCAAGCTTCTGATATTCTTCAACCAAATCAGGTTTATTTTTAATAAAAGATGGTGCAGTTTGGACCTCAGATTTTTAAAAAAACGTGACCGAACAAGAAAACATGTTAAAAAAGCACTTTATGGACTTTTTGACACCATTTTTTTTTCCATGCACTGAAAACAGCTCTGCGATCCACTTGTGGGTCCCGACCCAACAGTTGAGATTTAGGCCACATAACATCTGACAAACAGAGATGCATTCAGCTGAAAATCTGCAGTTAACACGGTTACTCTTTAAACCGTAACACAGACAGGGAATAATGTATTATTGCCCTGTATGCTGTCTAACTTGGCTTGTCAGGTGATGTAAACGTGGGTCTGAAGAGGAGATGGACAATTAAAAAGCCTGTGCTGCAATTCTACAGTGTTTTCAATGGTGGACGCTACTTTCCTTAGCTCTTTTTGCACTCCAAGCCCTCAGTGCCAGTCATGTGACTGAAAGCTATGAATTGAGAGAACATTGAATGCAATATAGAAATATAGAATGCAGGACTTTTAGTTTCATGTATTTTCCTTAAAAAGTGGCTATGGTATTTTCTCTCAAGCCAGAGTTCTGAATACTTTTTTCGCCACGGTGTAAAGAATCCATGGGTACATATAGTTACCTCCAGTACACTTTCACAATAAGTGAGACTCAGGAGAACCAGTTCTTGTCAGAGAAGGAGAACATGCAGTACTGTGAACACGAGAGGATCCCAAAGATGCTGCATTGATGCCACAGAAAAGCCTGTTTTATATGATCTCAAAGAGGAATAATTACCCCCCTATCTCTCCCCCATTGCCCTATTCCCTCTCTCCTTCTGTATCTCACTCTCTCACTCACACAGACACTTACGCACACTTGGAATGATGTGTCTCATTCACTCTGTCATTCTGTCAGGGTGCAGTGCCTCTATGGAGCTCTGATTCATGTTAGTCTAAAAACCAATAGGCTTGTAAATCAGACAGCACAGACTGACGGATGGCAGGCACCACCTACAATTATCTTCTTCTCGTTACTTTCCTCTCTTTTTCACCTCCCCACCCAACCATCCACCCTCACAGCTACCCTCCTGCCCCTTGGTGTCCCTCTACAGATGAGTAGGGGCAGCAGAATGGCGACATATTGACGTCTGTCTCTCTGGCCAGCAGTGTAGTGACAGGCCTGTCTAACCAGCATCCACTGGGGATGTCCAAGTGAATGAGTGTCCCAACTGAGACAGGAGCGAGGTGGGCTTAAAGCTGCCAAGTGGAAGAATGGAAGAAACAGAGGAGAGGAAAATAAAAGCACAGGACACATATAGATTTAAGCTGCCAGCTTTGTGCTGAGTTAATGAAAAAAAAAAACAAATTGGGAAAAAAAAATGGAATTGAGAATGAAGTACTAAGCTTTTTCTGCTCAGAGAGAAAGAAACTGATGGAATGAAAAGGTGAAAGACTGGTAGAGGAATTTGGTGAGTCGTCAGAGCGTGACCAGTAAACAGCAGAGCTGTTTCTTTGTAGAGTGAAGCAACAGATGCAGAATAATGTTACAGGTAGATGCACAAAGACCTTGAAAAAGGTGAGGTGAAATGTGGAGAGAAGCAGCCCCCCTCGCGGTGCACTTTACTCTTCCACTCTGCACTGTTGCTAAAAGTGTGTGTGCATCTCTACATTGTGATTCTCCCTTGTTTATATCAGAGCTTTGTTTCTGAGCGCCACTGTGAGTGTTAATTATTAACGATGAGTCAGTCTGCTAGTTAAAATGGGCTCCAACATGGAAATGAGTCCTCAAAGCCCAACGGCTTGTTTTGGCACAAGTCCACTTCTCTGCATACTTCATGACTTTGCTAAGAGTGTGTGTGTGGATGTGTGTGTGTGTGTATAGTGTGAGACAGTGAGAAAAAGCATGTGGTTATGCGTAGGCGCACCTTATGTGGATGCACATATTTAATTACGATTGTTGCGTGCCAACTTGCATATCTAATTCTTTGTGATAAGAAATGTCTTCATTATTCATCTATTCTGTGATCAATACACGCGCACGCTCCTGCTCTCTCCTCTCCTTCTCTCGCATGCTCTCTTAGCGCACACACACACACACACACGCACACACACACACACATACTGCACTCAGCTGAGATGCTCTAAAAAGGAATGATAGGGAAGAATGGCTGGGTCTAGAGGACGAGAGGGAAGTGTAGGAGAGGAGCAGGAGGTTGAGCAGGAGTGGGAGAATGAAAGGGGAGGTGAGCAAGGGAACAGATTGGATGTTTGGGTGGGTGTGTGTGTGTATGTGTGGGTGTAGGGGGTGTAGCTGGTGAATAGTGGCCAGGGTAAAATCAATAGTAAACCGGACGTGAAATGGAATTTGAGTCTCAGCCAGATAGGGTGCGATTGAGGAAGGATCTGCAGTGTATGCACAGAGGACAATGTTATATAGGTGTGTGCACCAGTGTACGCGTGCGTGAGTGTGCACGAAGGCAGCTAGGGCAAACAGAGGTCAAAAGCTTTACTATTTGATGTGGCTGAAAGGGTATCCCATGAGCACAGATTGTGGTTATGGTCGGCCCAGGGTGTGCTTGTCATGTAATTTTAATGCAATTCCCCACCAAGGATGTGACCAGAGGACTGAAGTGTTAAGTTGTCTGTCTGTGTGTCTGTGTGTCTGTGTGTGTGACTGTGTGTGAGAGAATTTGCGGTCAGCCCTCTTGAGACTCCAGTGACATGCTGTGTTCACACACAATAAATCTAATAATTTCGGCCAGTGTCACACCCTTGCCAGTGAAGAAGTATGTGTTTGTTTGTATCACAGAGGGAGATGGAGAAGAAAAAAAAGTTTTTTTTGAGTTGTTTATCTATTTATTTCTTTTTCACTAATGAAGAGAAACACAGTAGGTTGACTCTGTTTGGTCTCTAAAAAAGGAGGCCAGGGAGAGCAGGATTAAGGAGTCTGGGGAAAAGTGTACAGATGGGCAAGAATTAGACACCATACTGCAATAAGATTGCATACATGCGTGTGTCCATGCAACCTGGAATAAAAGACATGTAAGTATGAAAAGGTGTCTATCTCCTTGACAGGAAGGTCATTTGGTGAGAGCGTTGGAGTGCGAGCGAAGAAAGCCTAAGACGGAGTGCAGGAGGGGAAGATGTACAGGAGAGAGGCCAGGAGAATGAAGGCATAATGAAATGGAACAAAATGAAAGAAGAGGTGAAATGAAAGGGGAAGTTAAGTATAGATGTGGAACAAAAGGTGAAGAATGATGGAATGGTTAGGCTTTCACCCCACAATCAGCACGTCTTAATGATGCCATGTGACTTGTAGAAAAAGGTTTTTTTATCAGGAAATGAGGGAAAAAGAATCACTTATTATATGCAGGGAACATTAGGCCTTAATATTACACCTTTTGTCCACTGCAGACTGGACAAAGATAAGCTCTTACAGCCCATATATGCTGCACCATACTATTGATGTATGTAAGAAAAGATCTTTATATAGAGAAAGAGGTGAACTCTCCTCTAAGTAGAATCTCCCAGCATGCTGCAGTACAGCCCTAACCCATGAACAGGGTGAGACCTCATTCAGCTTCTGAAGCACACTCACTCCAATATACACCTGAAGCTAACATTATTCACTTTTGTATTAAACTCCATGGGCCTATTCAATTCCGTTACCATAGATTGGAGCCGTTACCGTTATTACCATGAAGTCAAATTCGCCCACTTTGAATTGTTGATTTATGCTGCAACTTTTTACAGCGTGTCCAGAAACTTGGAGTTCAGAGACGAGACGAGACGAGTCTAAAGTTTTAAATCGGTTTAACTTAAAATAGTTTGCCATTTCCAAGAGCTGTATACAGCGGCAAAGGGCGAACTGAAGTGATGAATATGACTAGCAATCAGAACATATTGCTAGTCTTCAAAGATTCACATTGATCAGGTGATTTCTTTTGCATCCTTTCAATAGTGTGAGATTTTAAAAGCTGAATTACATGATGCCTTCAACCTCCATTGCATTGACTTAAACTTAATAAAAACATCTTCAGCCATGCTGGCAGCTGGCACTAAGTGTCACTTTCAGCATCAGTCATGTCAGTCTGGGACACCTATTGACCTGACATCAGGTTCTGGCCAAGTCTCGCTAAGTTCTCGTAACGTCTCGTTCAGAGCAGCAGGAAACCACGTCCGGGGATTACGCCAACAGCTGTGTATCTTGTCATTAAAACATTTAGCCAAGGTTTAGTATGGGGTGGCAGAGGCTCAGTTGGTAGAGTCAGTTGCTGGGGTTCGATCCCCAGCTACTGCAGCCACACTTCCAGTGTGTCCTTGGGCAAGACACTTAAGCCCAAGTTTCTCCCGCTGCTTCGTCGGCGGTGTTTGAATGGGATTAGTTACTTCTGATGGTTACTTTAAATAGCAACCTCTGCCATCAGTGTGTGAATGGGTAGGAATGCATAGGTGTGACCTGCGGTGAAAAAAAACGCTTTGAGTAGTCAGAAGACAAGAAAAACTCAAGTCGATTTACCATTTACACCCAACAATGTAACATTATATGTATGTGTTTAAATATGGAGCATAGTAAATCTTCTTTAAGCTCCGTTTTAATGCTATAGCACTGCACACCATGGGTCTTTCTTAATTAATTTTCCTGATAAAAAAAACTTTTTCTACAAGCATAATTAAGACGTGCTGATTATGGGGTGAAAGCCTAACCATTCCATCATTCTTCACCTTTTGTTCCACATCTATACTTAACTTCCTCTTTCATTTCACCTCTTCTTTCATTTTGTTCCATTTCATTATGCCTTCATTCTCCTGATCCTCACCTGCGTCTTAGCTCCTCCAAATGAGGAATTAAACGAGAGACGCGAGGAAGAGTCGCAAGGAGGGAGGAGGAGATTTTACCAGTACATTCTAAGCAACATTTGCTATCAACACTTTTGAAAATGAGATGCATGGTTGAAGGAAAAAATCGGATTTTTAAGTTCTTTATTTGAGGAAGAAGGTCAGGGGAGAACAGGTTTACTCTATGTCTCTGTGAACATGTCTGTTAAAAAAATCACAGCAATTCATCATGTAGCTTTTCAAATATTTCTGTCTGAACCAAAGTGCTGTATCGACTGACCTACAGATCGACATTGCTCTCCCTAGAGCCATGGTGCTAGCCCCGCTAAAAACAATAGCGACTTGACAGATGTGTCCATGCACCCTTAAGGGTGTGTAAGTGTAAAATGTGTGTTTGGAGTTGTTCTTGCAGTGGTCAAGTGTGCTTTGGGCTGTGACTTAGGGCTTGAAAGTAGAGCAAAGTGGACCATGAAAAAGTTATATGATTATACACACTCACACACCCACACTCTCCCTCTCTCTCCCTCCCTCCCTCTTCAGGCAGCTCTCTGGGCCGTGAAAGTGAGAAGAGAAAACATAGGCTGTTGCAAATGAGAAATGCCTGTGTTTTTTGGGGGCGGCGGTGCTGATCTCAGCAGCGTTTGGCGGCGACTGGGTAAAGAATAGCTGCTGTTTGTGTAGCTAGCTGAAAGACTCTCGATGAATAATCACATCCTATCAAGCAGACACTTTGCTATCGATTCGTAGGAAAAATCACCACATACACATTTTCCAAAATAGCTTTCAGTATCACAGCACCTAAATGCTTTTCTTTTCCCTTTTTTTTTTTTTCTTCAACACATTCACTATATATTTTTTTCATGATCTCTCTTATGCAACTCGTATGTAAGATACCCTCTATCTCTTGCCCAAAGCTACAATCTGCAATTATTCTGTGTATGGGCCCAATGGATTGTAAGGCACACTCAAAAATTTTAGTCAGATCGCTAGTTTTGGATAAACATCTTCCGGCATTTCACAGTGACACTGGCGGAATAAAATCATTTTTTCCCCGGCTATATGTCTTTGTGTGTGTGTGTGTGTGTGTGTGTGTGTGTGTGTGTGTGTGTGTGTGTGTGTGTGTGTGTGTGTGTGTGTGTGTGTGAGTGTGTGTGTGAGTGTGAGTGTGAGTGTGAGTGTGAGTGTGTGTGGTTGTGTGGTGCTCTGAGGAGCCGGAGAGGGTCAGCTCTTTCCCGGAAATCAGACCCTTTGACCGGCTCTGGGTCACGCTCAACCTCCCTGGAGCTCCAACATGCAGTGACAACATCCACTTAAATATATACACACACACACACACACACACACACACACACACACACTCACTTTACACATTTTTACACTCTAAATGAGTTCCCATGGGAGTGCGTGTCTCCTGTCAGGACCCGCTGTTGCTTAGAGACTGGTCCCGGGGCAAAGCAGTCACACACACTCTTCTTCACTCTCCTGGCCTCGTTACACTTTTAGTGAGAATGATGACACTCAGCTGCTTATTGTCCATGAGCTCAAGTAACTGCCTGTGCCTCTGTGTGTGTTCGTCAAGTGTGTGTGTGTGTGTGTGTGTGTGTGTGTGTGTGTGTGTGTGTGTGTGTGTGTGTGTGTGTGTGTGTGTGTGTGTGTGTGTGTGTGTGTGTGTGTGTGTGTGTGTGTGTGTGTGTGTGAGACTGAAAAGGGGAACATTCCTACATCATATCAACCATTCCCTATCTCCCTCTTCTTCTCTCTAGTTTTGTTTCTAGAAGGAGAATCATAGATCTCTGCATGACTTTCCCTCACTCTGTATAATACGCGCACACACACAAACTTGGTGTTATGCTTCCTGTCCTTAGTGGTAGTACGAGTAGTTTAATCTCCCAGCTCCACTTTGAGTTCAGTAATTACACTAACGCAGAGTATTTTCACAGAGATAAATCTGCTGCCTGCTTTGAGAACAAGACTTTTTTTAATCTCGCTCCTTCACGGCATATTTCAGCGAGATAACAACTTCGATAACGTGAGTGTATGTGTGCACGCTACATGTGCTTCAGGATACTTTTTTTTTTTTCTTTCGTGTGCGCGTATGAATGTCGCACTAGCAAGAGGAAGATAAATGGTCTTTTTGTCTCCTGTGCGGCTGAACGCTGTATCAAATGTGCTGATATGCCAAATGAAAGACAAAAACTGTTTACCAGCATTTTGCGAGCCATGACTGCGGCGCTGACAGAACACAGCTGCTGTTGGATATTTCAGGCGGCCTAACCAGCACTTAGAGACTTAAAAAACCTCAAGGCTGCTTCCCTCAACTCCAAGAAGCTGCTTACTGATGCCGCAGTGATGCACTGTTATCTCCAGCCACACAACGCCAGAGCTTTTCATTCTCCGTATCTCATTTCTTGTATTGCCTCTGCGGTATGATTTTGCAATTCATGTTTGGTTTTTAACATTTCTGCTGTATAACCTGCTGTCTATTGAGAATTTCCCATTTTTCAGTCATCTTACTAGCTTAATACTGATTTTCATCATCCTTTTTTTTTTTTTCTCTCTCCCTGTTCCCCAGCTGTACAGTAAGCTGCGGTGTGATGACCAGCCGGTGTTAGAGCATGTGGAACAGCTGCTGGGCGAGCTGGGAGGAGAGCTGGAGGCAGAGGAGGGAGACCCTGTCTTGGATGACGATTATGAACCCTGTAGTGATGAAGAGGAGGGGGACGTTGCAGAGGCACCCATGGAACACTGACCACAACCCCTATTTGTTTGTGCTCTGATTTCACTCTCCTCCATCATGCTCCTTGTACTTTAAATGTTGTAGTATTCTCTCTAAAGAGCCTTTTTAAATGGTTATCCTTTCACACTCGGTGAATTGAAATGCGATGCACAAAAACGTCGACATTAAAACCTGAAGTCTACTCAATCTCTTACAGTTGGTTGTGTAATGCTTTTGGTGAAATAAGTGCATACTTGAGTAATGCCTCCCTTAATCTCTCTGATAGATGTTGATGAAAGAAATGCGTTTTTAGAGCTTTACTTCTTAGCAAGAAGCAGCAAAGGCAAAACACCTTTGAATGCTTTTTCTTCTTATACACACCCACACATGGTCTCAACAAGCGGCTCCACAAGGCAGCACATTAATGACTCTTCCAAAATCAAGCAAGTGCAGCATTGCGTCCATTTCGATGGTAGAAATGTGAAGTATCTCCTCGGGGTGTAAGAGTTGAAAACAAACTGTGTCTGCAAACAAACAGTTAATGATTTCTTTATGTGTTACGGTTCTAGTATTTGAAGTTTGTGTGCGACTCTTGAAATGTTATTGTATTCGGTTTATACTGCCTTTGTTTTCCTGCCTTCTTTTTTAACTCATTGGATTCAACAAGATAAGAAACAGTAGAGAGAATTTGACATTAACTTATGCAGCATGTGTTTCTCCGTCTGCAAGACTGTTCAAAGTGGCAGCACAAAGCCTTTCAGAACGGAGAAATAGCCAACTCTGGCTTCTTTCCCTTTTTTTTAATAGTTAATAGTTTTTTTCACAATACATCCTTTTAAAAATTCTCAGACAGGGTTATGTAGCGCACTGTTGTGGTACAGTAATAGACCGATGCTTTTTCACTTTGATACATTTAACAATTTTAGCACATCATGTTGAAAAAGATGATTGGCAACAACACATTCAGCTACTTTATGTACTCAAACGATTATTACACTTTGAACATTACCAACGGCTAAACGCTTTCGCATCTCAAGAAAATACATGATTCAAGCTAGTCTGCTGCTGAAAATGCAAAATGTAAAGGATACATTTCAATGTATTAAAGCCTCTTGTGTTGCAAAAATCTACAGATACACGTATTGTCCATCATATTTAGTCTTTCTTCTTTCATTCTTTTGTGTTGGATTTCTAACTCAAATATAGTATTTTAAACTCTGCTTGTACATAGCTTGTTATCCAGCTGCAGTGCATTGGACAAAACAGTTGTGACTTAACCTGAGCCCTGATATATTGCTTCATGTCTGATTCTTTTTTTTTTTTTTATTCCATAAACTGCCATTTTCTCCCTAGACACCTTAAGAAGTGGGACTGCAGTATGTGACTTGCATGCTGTTGCACGCCCACCTCGGAGTATTTCTCCATGGTCCGTGCCTGTTAACAAACACAACACACCACGGGCATTCAGTGCTGCGCGGCCCCTTTGAAGAATTCCATAACTGGTAAATGGGACCGTTATCTTAGATGTTTCTCTTGATAGTAGCCGAGCTGAAAGCTGAAAGGTCTGTTGGGGAAAGCGGGAGTTCAGATGCTGTGGTCTGATTGTGTGTGTTTGTGTTTAAGGGGCATAAAATAAAACTCAGGAGAAAAGCTACAGTATGATACTGTGCGTAAATGTGTGTGTGTTGCAGATATTGATACTTTATGTGATATGGTGTGCTGTGTTTTGTGGACCTTGCTTTGCGTAGAGACATCCATGTCTCTCTTGTTCAGTGTATGATAATGCATTAGGAGGGGAGGCCACGAGGACTGACTACCTGGAGCGATACTGTCATCCAGCATTTGGCTTTATAATTACAATGAGCTCTTGTGTGCATGTACTTTTCTGCATTTATGTGTGTGTGTGTTTTTTTTTTTTTTTTTACAGCATGTGTCCGTGTGGCTCATCTGCAGTGTTGTGTGATTAATGACTCAGAGGGTGAGTGAACATCGGCGGTCAGCCCTTTCTGGTTATTCTGAGCTGACCCAGTGTGAGTGGGGGCCAGAGTGGACACAAAGCCTCAGGTGAGCTTAGGAAAAAAAAAAAAAATAAAAAAACCCTTGACCATTCTCTAACCTGTGCATGTGCCTTGGCACTGCAGGAATATGTTCACTCATTGAATGAGAGGACTGCAGTTTCTACACAAGGACACACATTCAATCACGGGGAAAGGACACCCGCTGTTTACTCGCTTTTCTGTCCGGCTCTGTGCTCAAAATTGCTCTCTGAAAGGCCAAAATGGCTTTTTGAGAGGCCAAAGCAAAGAAATAATCAGAATAGTGTGGATATATCTCCTAGACATAGGTCCAGAAGGTTTGATCTTTCACATTTTCATGCCTCAAATACCCATGAACTAACAAAAAATGTAGCATTATACATGCCTAATATGCATGCATGCATTAAGCAGAATTGTTTTCTAACCTGTATGTCAAGCTATATATTGGAGACTTCTCTTGCATAGCTTAGTCTCCTGGGAAACCAGCCCATAAATAGTGTGTGTGTGTGTGTGTGTGTGTTTGCGCCTGTGTGTGTTTTTAATAATCGCTGGTAATGAGATGAGCAAAGGGAGAATAATCCTGGATTAACAGCTTAAAAATGCACGCGTCGTCATAACATCATGATGGGGACTTAATCATTGAAATACACACAAACAACCCTCTGC
Organism: Tautogolabrus adspersus; assembly: GCA_020745685.1. Taxonomy (NCBI): domain Eukaryota; kingdom Metazoa; phylum Chordata; class Actinopteri; order Labriformes; family Labridae; genus Tautogolabrus; species Tautogolabrus adspersus. Next base: position 12,242,119 of record CM036542.1, read on the forward strand.
AACTCATGCACAGACTCATACAGACACATTAACACAGCAAACAACCACCAACTGTCCGTGCATCATATAGCTGAATGCAACACTCGACAGCATGTGCTGTTTCTACTCTGTGTTGGTGTATGTGAGTAATGCTGGCTTAATTAAAGAGTTAAGCGGGGGGCTCCTCTGAATGGATTATGAGGGAAATGATCAGAACCTGGAGATTTAGAGCTGAAACCAGTTAAACAGCAACAGGGAGGAGGGAGTTTTGGTGGCATTATAACTGTTCATGCACACATTAACCCACTCACTCATACTCTAAATAGTATTCTTGACGTTATGCTCAAGCACTCAAATTGGCCTTAAATTGTGCAAGCAACACCTTCAGCTTCTCCGAGCCAACATTTGTGTATTTTAAAGTCATGGACAGTCAATGTTTTGAGTTTTTTTCTCTCATACAATGAGACAGAAATTTAAAGAAGAACACAAAGAGGAACCAAGGACAAAATTAACCTAACCCAAGGACTGACAGACAGGGACTGCATGTCACTCATCTACATTACGTTCTTTGTGCTGTTGCTGTGCAATTCAAGGTGTGACTTAACGACATAATGGGAGTGATGGTTATCTGACCCATGGGTTTTCCTGACAGCCACTGTGTGAGGAGCCATGAATCAAGTGACCTTTCTCCTCTGCAGGGAAGCCATTTCCTGTGCAGGATGGATATCTTGTGTTAATGGATGCAGTGCGACTGACCTGGGATATGGTATGCAGCGGATGAAGTGACACAAAGGGTTAATGCTCTGCTTTTGTGGTGGTTTAATATGATCATTAAAAGGTGATGTAGTTAGGCTTATTGTAAAATATGTGTTTTTCTTCGACTCAATATGGCAAGAGGTCAAACTTCATGGCATGATTAATCTGATTGTTTCCTTATTGGAATAATGGTTGAGGAAAAGTTCACGTGTGAAATGTGCTTTTCTCTTCATTGTTTTCTGCAGAAACTCATTATATCACATAATTACCTCGGATAAGTTGACTTCATCACTGATCTGTATTTTGGGTCAATAAGGCTATTTCAGACCATCCTGCTGCTGCCATTGTCTGAGGATAGAATGTGCCCATGCCTCGCTCTCTCTGCATGCACTCCATTTGTGTACGTGTTGGTTTTTGTTTTGTGTGTTTGCGCATAGTAATCTTTGTTGGGAACATCTGTCCCTCAGAGATAACATAACCGTGGAATTAGCTATGCTGTCTTACAACGGAGCATCACATCTCACTATTACAGCCTGCTAAATTATACCCTGTTACACCTCTGTGTGTGTGTGTGTGTGTGTGTGTGTGTGTGTGTGTGTGTGTGTGTGTGTGTGTGTGTGTGCATATGTGTGTAGATGAGTGTAAGCAATGTGCTGACAGTGTTGTGTCCTTGGGCGACTGTGCCAAGTTTAAGAGTATCACTGAGCCCACTACCTCTTCTAAGCTTTAAATCCATCCTAGAACAGAATTCACACAGTTATTTCTACATAATGCGAGTCCCACACAAACAAGTCTCTCCTCTGCAGGAGAGCCAAACATACACTAAGTCAAAAGAACCACACAAAAAAAAAATCCAAATATACTCCTTTTATATAGCATTAAGGTTTTTCTCCCCTCTGGTTCAGGGTTATTCACAGTAATGTATCTGTTTGATGTAAAAGCTCCAAACAACCTGAAGCGATTTAGCTTTCCATATGTGGCACCTGCAGTCACAGAAGTGTCTCTCTGCGCATCATTGGTGACAGATAACTCTTTAAACTGAACCTTTAAGGAAGTTCTAAAGCTCTCAAAGTTTACAAAGTGATGTATCAACCAGAAACCATCAGAAATATAGAATGTGATATGATCAAATGATAAGACTCTAAAGGGACTATTCAGCTGAAGACAACAAGAATCCCCACTCAGCTTTTGGAGCATTCTTATCTCCTTTTTTCAATATTTTCATTTGTAAATTTTGAATGTGATTTTTCTTGGTAGAATAGAAATATTACTTTGGTTATTAGTGTCACTCCTTTTTCCTAATATGCACAGACATTGGGTAAAAAGATGTAAATTGGGATAGAACAGCCTGGTTCTGTATGGCACACTCTAGCACAACTCAAGAAAACTTTTAATGAATGTCACAGGGAGAGAAAGGTGGCGGGAAGGGCATTTTCTTTGTGTAATAATTCTGCAAAGCCCATTGTGCTGTTTAAGCCAGCGCTGTACAACAGAGTTCGAACATGTGAAAGAAGTAGACTCTTCAATGAACAGGCAAAAAGTAGAGGACAGAGTGTAATGGCGCCTTTTCTTCTGCACAGTCGGAGAACAGCAACGTATAGCCCCACTGACCTGGTTGGATCGAAGAGAAGGGTAGGAGGCAGGACATTGAAAAAAGAGAAAAGAATGGGAGCTTGCAAGAGATGGGAAGTGTCTCATTTACACAGCATTGCAATTTAGGCCGATGGATCGCTTGAGTAGCCGTGAGGGTCTCTTTTAGCTCGATGCGATCTATACCCACAATCTAACAATCAAATGTGGTGCCAATAGAGGTGATCCTGCCCCTGCACTCAGCGCTCTCTCTCTCTCTCTCTCTCTGTGACTGCTGCTGTATTTGACTGAGTGCCAGCTTTAGTTTTTATACCTCATTAATTCAGAGGAGCGATTGAGTCAGGAAACCGCTTCTTCTCCATCATAAATCAAATCGCACTGCTGCATGTGCACACAAAATCACACAGGGGCATACAGGCACACACACAACAGCAAAACATGAACACACCCTGGGTTTCTGTAATGATTTAATCAGTCACTGACAGAAAGTACAGTGATATTGTGATTACTAATTTCCACATGACCCCTTTATGAATAACTGTAGTGAGGAAACATTCTAAAATAAAGTGAAGCGACCAATATTGGTGAATACATTTGCTTTTTAAATAACATTTGTTAATTATTTCTGAATGTCCTGCGATTGCTTTCAAGCCTCTATCTTGTGTTTGCGTCTGTTCTCTTGAACCACCCCTCCAAGCTGTGTGAGTGATTTTGATGCTTAAGAACTGGAGAGAAGAAGGAGGAAAAGTGAAGTGGTTGATTTAGTGTCATCTTCAAGATTATCAGTAATGGAGGACTTGGAATTTGCTGCGCATTTTGAGTATCTCGAAATTAAACTCTGGGATAAGAATGAAGCAGTACTGTGTGCGCGTGTGTGTCTGTGTGTGTGTGTGTGTGTGGAGAGAGAGAGAGGTAGAGATAGAGAGGTTTGATGCTGTAACAGCTGCTAATTATTGCTGCTCTATATTTCACACAGTCTGTTTGATCTCCCGTCCTGTGGAGAGAGATAGGGATTCTCTGTTTCCCTCAAAATCACACACTTTTACACACACACACACACACACACAAAATCACAAATACACACAGGCTCAGGGGTCAGTGGGAGGAGAAAGACGAATTGTGCTCTAATTACCAAATCTCTGCAGGGGTTGACTTATATTTCTAGCCAACACCTCAGGACAGGGAGCACACGTTTTGTGACTTGTTTTGGGGTCTGTTTCTGTGTTGCCCTATGCTGCAGCCCCCCCTGTGTGCTGGCCTGTGATCACTGATATCACTGAGGGCAAATCAATCCAATCTCTCAAAGCACTCTGGGTAGTCCAAGTCCATAGACCATCTGGATGCCGCTCTGTTCTCTTCTGTGTTCTGCTCCCTGAGTGCCTGCCGCTGCAGTGATCAACTGTTTGGCACGCTGCTTTAATACATTTACTGTTCTCCCATCACCAGGCATGAATGCATGGCAACAGTTACTTACCCCCCTAACCTTTGGCATGCAAGGAAAAATCAATGTTTCATTAATGAAGAAAAAAAGTTTTAGTTAAACCAAACATGTTTCATTTTAAAGCAGCATCTTGCACTAAAAACTGTGTGGTGCCATTTCAACTGTGTTCCTTTTAACATGGTTCATATTAATCACCCCCTGATTTAAAGGTCAAACTGGACATTAGTTGAAATGTGTCTTTTGGGACAAAATGATTTATCTGTTAAGCAACAAAAGACTATACTAAGAGCAAACAATCAAAACAAAATGTAGTTTATTTCAAAGTGCAGCATTTAACTCTGCAAATGACACAATAAAAGCACTTTTACAGTGATCCTTCTTTTTATTAAATAAATTGCCACAATGTCATCATGACTTTTTCTTCAGGCCCTTAGGAACTTGCAGATCGGTACAAGTAGAAATTTGCCCAGGGATGAATCTAAAAGGTTGACACTATAATCAGTGAAGGGAACATAAAATCTGCCACACAAAATTACGTTAATTCAGCATGAAATCTTGTATTTTTTTCCCCCACCCCTGACAATAAAACAGCCTAATCAGGTAAAATTAGCAATTGCTCTGTATCCTCTGACAAAGATTTACAAACATTTTTCAATCTAAGGGTTTTAAGAGCATGAAAGGTTTGGAAGCACTACTGTGAGATCTTTTAAAGAGACTTGGAGTGGCAAAGTTGTAAACCACAGAGTATTAATTCTTTATGTTGAACATGTTGCAACATGTTGCACGATCAACACGAATCAGAGAGAATAAGGAAAGCATTAAAGCCCATTCATTTCCAACCAAGATTTAATGCGACAGATTGATTTCACTCACTGTTGTCTCAATTACTGATTTGATTAAATACTGTATGGATTAAAAGATTCCATAATACCACAGATGAATAAAGATAGTTGCAGAGATTGGAACACTGAAGCCATAAATGTAGAAAAAACATCGTACTACAGGTCATGGTTAAATTCACTTTTTGTTTTATTCTTTCTTTTCCAACCGTCTCTTACATTGTCACTCACTGTCAGAATATTTACACTATTGAGACAAAACAGGTCTTTACATGTGTCATATATGGACAAAAAGTCCTTCCTGCTGTATGTTTGTATGTGTATTTAAGTCCAGAAAACCTTTTTTCTTGCACACAAATGCACTTCAGAGGAAGGTTAAAATGACTGTGCTATGCCCTCAGCCCCTGGAACATCATTTATATGTGTTGAAAGATAGAGTCTCAGTAAGATAACCTGTATGAAATGGAGATAAGGAGGGAGTATTATCACTTTTTTCTTGGACTTCTGTCTCTAGCATGAAGGCTACTTCAAAAGGCAGCTGGTCTGTCTGTGGTTCAGAGGGAAAGAGGGAGGATGACACAAGCCCAGCTTGTCTTTGAATAGCAGGTGCACCTTTCCCTTTATTGTTGGCCTGAATGTGGAATGAAGGAAAAAGCAATGGATCAAAGTATGTTTTCCCACTATCTACTGCATGACAGCAAAGGCTAGATGGAGAAACAAATCTCACTTGAAAACAGTCGTTTGCCAAGCTGTTTGTGTGTGCATGCATGTATGTGTGTGTGTGTGTGTGTGTGTGTGTGTGTAAGGGCATATGTGAATAAGTGTTGAAGTTGATGCTTGTAAAAGCACTGACACATCCCCATTTCAAATAGCCGGCTTTTATCCAAACCAAAAAAATTCCCTCTCTCTCCCTTACTTGTCTTAGTTGCCAAGGAAGATTAATAACATGGCAGCCACTCTGTAAAAAAATCACAACGCCTTCTGTTGAAACCTCACTGGCCACACTCGTTCCATGAAAGGCTGTGGGTTCAACGGTTGCAGGGAGACCGGAGAGAGTGGAGCAAGTGGGGCCGGGTGAAAAGTGGGTGACTGGGGAAGGAGCTGGATGGGGTGATGGGAGAGCAAGATTGAGGGGAATAGGGAAGATATGGAGAAGGGAGAGAGATGAAGGTGATGAGGGAGAGTTGGTGGGTGGAGACGGGGCAGGGGGTGAGGGAGCTGAACTCGGTGTGGGTGGATGGCAGGGGAAGAGGATGAGGTGGAAGAGGATGTTGAGGAGGGGGGCAAAGAGAGGGCTGTGTGTTGCAAAATGATATGATGGACGCTTGAGAGAGGGGGAGATGGTGGAAGAGTAGGGAGGTTGGGGACTCCAAGAGCCATGGATTGAGTAAAGTTCTCCTGTCGGGTCAGATTCGGAAGTCGGAGACTGACCTCATGGGTGTGCTGTGCTTGGGTTTGCATTATGTCTCTGTGAATTGACTGGGTGTGCAAGGAAGGTGTATATTGTTCCTCTGAAGTTCCGGAGTTTTCCCGAGTGTGAGGGTAGTTTGTTCCTGTGTGTGACTCTGCACTATTGGTCTGCTCCAGGACTTTCTGCATGTGCTCTCTCGCCTGCTCTTGCAGGGGGCGATATTTGTCCATCTCCTCAGCGGTGAAGCTAATTGGAGCAACAGTCCGTCCACTCGCTTGTTTGTCATCTTTCATAATATGCGATGAGGAGAGATTTGGTAAGTTGCTTGAGCTTGACACAAAGATTCCCATAGGACAATTTTGCCTTTCGATGGCTGCTCCCTCTTCCAGTCCACCACTCCCCTTGGTCTCCTCATCCTCATCTCCCTCCCTCTCCTGACTCTTTTCCAGGAGGCCTTTCCACCTTCTAGCCTTCCTCTGGATTGAAGGTAGTTTCCCTATAAGAGGGAGAAGCAAAGTCCTTGCTAGTTTTCTTGAAGGAGACTTACTCTGGACTTGTCCTGCAAGAGTTGTGCCTGACCTGCTTGACGTGACAGGGGAAGATGGTCCACCTTCAATGTTGGTCTGCGAATTTGGCTCCTTTTGCTGAGAGGAACTTGTGTCAAAATGGTTTGCATTGAGGCCATGGATTGTGGGAGCAAAAGAGGTCCTGTGGGGTGAAGAATGAGAGAAGGAGGAAGAGGTAAAGCTGGAAGGAGAGGACATGGGACTACTGTGCTTCTTTTCCTCCTCAGATGAAAGTTCTTGAGCTCTTGAGGAAGTCCTGCAAGAGCTAAAAGCCAATCCATCAACTTTACCCGCTGAGCAGGAACTACTCTGGCTCCACTCTAAACTGAGTTCTGACATGTTGGTGCTGCTGCAGGGGCTGCAGGATCGTGGGCTGTGGCATCTGCCAGCCCGTGTGTTGATCACACTCCGGGGGCTGTAAGTCTGTTTTTTTGTCCACCACTCAGGGCTGGAGAAGTGTCTGGAGCTTGAGCTTCTAGAGCGTGAATTCTTCCACATAAAGCCTGGGCTGTCCTTGTCTGCCCCTGCCTTGGTTCCTGATCTGTGTGTCCCCCAGTCCTCCCAGCTGTCACTGCTGCCCCATGTCCATCTGTCCCAGTCTACATCTTCTGTGCTAAGATGTCTACGTCTCCTGCCCCACCTGCAAGGACTGGGACTAAACCTTGCCACCTGATCCCACTCTTCTGTTCTGCTTCGTGATCTCGTCCAAGGCCTTGAAGTACCCTCATCAGTACCTCCAGGAAAGGTCCCTCGCATCCAATCCCACTGCTCTGTATCAGGAAACTTCCCCCTGTCTCTACAACCTGACCGCCCTCCCATTATCCTGGTCCTCTCTGTCTCCTCCCAGACTTCCCCATGCCTCAAACTCTTCCTCTGACTATGAATGAATTTCCTGTCCCTGTGGAGGATTTTTCTCTTTCTCACCGGGCTGCAACCACAGCTGTTGTCAGGGTAACAGCAGTCAATGAAACTCCTGGGGTTGCTATGGTGACCCCTTTCCCAAAACAGCTTTGAGTTACATCCTGGTGAGAAAGAGTGTACGGAGAAGTGAGACCGCCAGGGAAAAGTCGCTGTGTCTCCGTGTCGCTTTCCCTCTCCCTTGGTGTTTGTGTCTGCTGTGTGTCTGCTGAGCAGTGAGGAAGAAGTGCAGGTTTCTGCCTGCTCCCTGTCTGCCTGTGACTGGGATTCAGTGCTGTGGCTCCTGTGAGGCCCCCTTTTCCTGACAGAGACAGATACTGGCTCAGTGTCATATCTCCCCAGGAGACAGCTGCTCCCTGCTCTCTGCAATCTCCTCTTCCTCATCCCTCTTTGCCTCCTTTCCTTCCCCCAGCTCCCCACAGCTTCTACTCTCCTCTCTTTTCCAGTGCAGACTGTGGAGACAACACTCCTGACTTTGCGCTTAGCTGATTGTCGCTTGTTTGAATCGCTCCTTTTCCTCTTCCCCAGCTTGTGTTTCTTTGTGTCGGCTTTCTTTCTCTTTTTGCGTGGCACTTCTGAGACACCCACGTACGGCTGTGCAGCTCTGGCACACTCGCACATTGTCTCACTCCCACACTCACACCTGGACGGGCTGATGCTTGTCCCCTGTGTGCCAGGCTGGATGACAGACTCTGATTTACAGCTCAGGGCTGTGATGGCTTTCTCCCTGATCCTTCTCGCGCCCCCTAATCTTCCTCCCTGAGCATTCTGGGAGTTTGTGTCAGAGCTGTCACTATGAGCGGGGTCAAATGGATGGGAGGCTGCCCTCGCACTGTTCTCTATACTTAGCATGCATCTGCCTCTTTCTGTTGGTGGTTTTGACGATGAAAGGTTTTTGTTCTTTATGAACAGGTGTGCTTCTGTGTCTAAATTGATATGTTGTGCTGCCTTGAAATTTGCCTCAGCTTTTTCCTGTCTTTCCACTCCCAGTTCTTGTCTTGTCTGTCTTGGTAAACAGGTATGAGTGTCTGGTGTAAGAATAGCTGGCACACGCGGATTTGATTCGACTGAGAGAGCACACAACTGATTTTGTTGTGACTCCTGCGGATCCTTTGTGAGTTCTTCTTGTCGTTGGTGATCCGAGCAGAGCGGGTTGCAGCTGTAGCAGATGTTTGGCTGAGAAATAGTGAACTTGAGCAAGCTGACAGGCCATCTAAGACAGGTAGAGCCATCTTTCCCCAGCACCGACATATACTGACTTTTCTCCCTCAACCCTTCTGTCACATGCTTTCTTTCTGTCTCACTATCTGTTTTTGTTCCCCATATGCTCACCTGTGTTTGGGATGGCAAGAGTGGAGATTCCTGGCTCTGATTATCAGGGATTTCTGTGGAAAAAGGAGATTTTTCTTTCTCACAGTCTCTTTTTTCCATCCCCTCTTCTTGTTTTTGATAATAACTGATAGGACCAATGTCACTTGATCCAACACTGTCGAAGCTGGACTTTTCACCTTCACTGGGTTTCCCCTCTTCTGTAGACCCTATTTCTCTGTCAATATCTTCCATTATTCCCTTTATCCTTTCTTTCATTTGTTCCCTTTTCTCTCTCTCCTCCTCCTCCAGGTCCGAGAAGACTGAGGCGGAAGGCTCAAGTCGTGGCCCCCTACGTGAGAAACAGAAGGACACCCCAAGCCTGCCCCCTGCCTTTCCCTGCCCAGAGAGAGGCAGCTGGGGATACAAGCCCAGGCAAGACTGGGGGCTCACTGCAGTGGATGCAGGAAGTGTGACTATTGGGGATTCTGCTGGAGCAGTGGGCAACCCCTTTCGGGGAGGAGAATGGTTCGGAATTTCTGGCTGTTGGCTGAGAGGAGCTGTCCTGGCTTGAGTGGTTGGGGGTCTCTTGGAGTAGTTGAAGGATTCATGTTTGTCATCCCAGCTGTGGTCCTTTTGGTCCACATCTTTGTAGTGTTGCTGCCTCCCAGACCTGACAGCACTTCTTTGTCCATAAGTTCTTCCTGAGACTCTGCAAAAGAAAGTCATATTAATATTCCTTATTTTAGTTGATTGAACTTTGCTTCACTTAAGCTTGGCTAAAGTGCCTCTAATTTAATTCAATTTAAAATGAGCAAAGTTTAAGCCATTATGAGAATATTCTTCAGAGGCATAAATAAACTACTTTGGAAACCAAATGGGAAATTAACCTTACATTAATTCATTATTGCAGCTTATTCAAATAAATTGATTATGAAATTACAAAAAGCCAAATATTGCTATAATAATATGTACTTTAGGTTGCAGTCCAAAATGAGAGTCCTGATTAAGCATTGTGCATTCCAATAGCAGGTAATTTAGATAAGGGCATAGTGTAATGTATAATTACAGTAGCTTAGAATTCAAATTTAATGAAATAAACATTTGATAAGTACGCAGGTAGAATTATGTACCGTACAAGTATTTTGGTACGCAATAACAGGAGATGATGTTTCTTACTACAGAGGTTATTCAGACTGAACTACTTTGTTTTTAATATACAATATGTATGCTAATTAGAGAAGAAAGACATAAAGAAAGTAAAAGAAAAGAAAGAAGGGAACAAAGAAGCACAGAAAATAGCCTTAAACAAACAAAGAAAGAAAAAGTGTGGGCATGAAATGAGTAGTCATAGTGATGCTGATCACATATCATTGCCTGATTATAGGAAAACACATTTAATTGCAGAGGGAAAAGGTGCAATCAAGATGATGATTACGTGATGTACTGTCTTTTATTCGTTGTTTTGATTGCTTTAGGTTTGCAAACCTGGAGGCAAGATTAATATTTCACTCGTTTCACTATTTTTATTTACTTCTTTAACAGAAAACTTTCCTCTACCATCCATCCCTTTCTTAAACTTTATCTGTTTCTCCTTTAAATCATCTACTCTCAACAAGAATGTGTCAGAATGTTATGTTTACTTCACCTGTGGCCTATAGGACTGAGTGCTTTAACATCTGTGGATGCATCCATCAAGTCTTAGAACCAATGACTGGATGCAACGCTTTTTAACCCCTCTGGATCATGCCCCTGCAGTCTCAATAAACACACACACACACACACACACACACACACACACACACACACACACACACACACACACACACACACACACACACACACACACACACACACACACACACACACACACACACACACACACACAGAGTCACTCACTCACCGCTGAGTCTCCTGTTGCAGCTGTGCCAGCTGGTGCAGACGTCTGAGAGCCTTCTCCTGTTTGCGCTGATCCTTCCATGATTTTGAGGCCACATTTCGAGCGAACTCCCTTTGCTGGAGTTCCTTCAGTCTCTGGTAGAAAGAGAGACGGGGAAAATATATGTGGAGGGCAGCAAGGAAAGAAGAGACAGGGAGAGATTAGTGTTAGGAAGCTCTCTGCAGGCAGCTGTCTTTCAAATCACACACATCAGTCAGCAGCATTTGCAGATGTTCTCCTCCAAAGCTCATGTCCAATTAACTCCATTCAGCCTGGAAGAAAGAGTCTTTCCTCCATCACACAGCTTGGAAGCAAACACAACAAAGCTGGTGAATAGCAGATTACAGACACAGTTTGGGGTGGGCGACGCAGTGATATAATGATAATGATGCTTTTTCCACTGACATTTCTCAAATATTCAATCTTTTATCAGTCATCACAATTTGGTTTTGCAGAAGTTGTGCTCCAATTACATCTAATTTTAAGCTTTTAAGGCCTTGATTTGCTGTTGCAGAAATTACATGCCACAACAAAAACACAAAGGCCGACCTTTTATCATTGGCAAAATAACTATTTGAGGCTTTATAAAGGCCAGAGATTTAGTTTAAAAAATACTCGCTGTGTGTGGGTGAAACAAAAAAAAATGAGGGAAACATAACCCGACATAGAACTACAAGGTAGTACAAGTGATTTAATTTTGAGAAAACTGGTGGGCCTCAAATGCATTAAAGCAAAGTAAAAAAAACAATTATCCCTGTTGTGCCAGTGTGCATGTGTTTATTTGTGTGTCTGTGGCTATAGGTGTGCCAATACTCCCAGGGAAACAATGATTCATGCCTCTTTCTCCGGTTTCCTTTTCTGTCACACTTTAATCCCCCCTTTATCCATGCTTGGCAGGTGTGTGTGTGTGTGTGCATGTTGGTGTGTCTAAGGAGGGACTAAAGAGTTTAGAAATAGCTGCAGTATCGTGCCTATCCCTCCTATCTCCTGTCTTATTCTCTCTCACTTCCCTGTAGATTCAAGCTACCTCATTGTGCAACCCAGCCACGGCTTATGAACTCAGGATTTGTTGTTTATCTTATATATTTTGGAACTTATCCTGTAGTATAAATTGCAACAGGATTACACCACTCTCACTTTCAGATTATGTTTTGCTATTATCCACCCATACAGTTCGCATCACACACACACACGTGTGCACACACTCATGCACACATCAGATTAGCCCCTCAGACATCAGATTTATTTATACACTCACTGTCTTTCAGACACAGATCTTCTGCTGCAGCTGACACTCTTCAGGTTAATCTCTGCTGAGTCTAACACAATCGTGTGTCTTTTACCATTATCGCCCCATGCTTACCATCCCGCTGTCAGCCTGCTGAAGACAGCATTAAGAATGTTCCTTAAACATACATGACATACAGTATAGGTGCTTGTGCATTGTAGATGTGTGTATGTGCATGTGTGTGTTTGTTAGTGTGCAGCAAGAAGCTTTGAGGGGCTTTGATGCCAGACTCATACTATGGGAAATATTAATCATGTTCAAGCAGAGAGGCATGCATAATGAACAGCTTCGGACAGAACGAGGAGGAAAAGATTGGTGGTTGCACTGTAGCTGTCAATGGCAATGACTGAGAGAGAGAGAGTGTATACAATAGATGGAATATATGAAGTTGAATACTTCCTCCTTCTTCCTGCATTTGCACTCTGCCAGCTTATTGTTCTCTCTTAAAAACAGGCCCCACTGCAGGCAAACCTGTAACTATATTTAGTGCCAAACAAAATACTGCACGCTGAACCATTTTTCGCTGAGCACACCGAGCGGAGATATTTCCGTTACCCATTTTACAGTTAAAATACTTTTGTATTCAAAGATGATGTCATGTCCCCGACAGCAGGGAAGCGTTATTACTCCCGCTCTCCAACATGCCAGTCTCGCTATGTGCTGTGAAGCTCAATCCGTCTGTCAAAGCCTCGATCAATATTCCTTTAGATGTGTTAAGGAGCGCACGGGCTGAGGCAACTACGGATGAGTCAGAGTTGATTCATATCCACCAGGCCCTCCGAATGAGGGATGATGTATTCTTAGGTAGCATGTGAGGGGCCATGCTAATGGGCTGATTGCTTTTTTTTATTATTTAAAAAGGGGAGTGTAATTCCGTTGTAATGAATAATTTCTGTAATGCTGACAAAGCGCTGCATTCAGACATGTTTATCCCTGAATCGATGACAAGGAAAAGAGACAGGGCATATGCAATCAGCTTCTATTCTACACAGCCAATACTCCTGCAGGGACACTGTCTTCTGCTAGAATTTCATCTGTTGTCTGCTCGGTAGACTGTGTGTACATGCATGCCCATGTGTATGTGTTGTGTATGTGTGTGTGTGTGTGTGTGTTCCTGCAATGCCAGTGGCTACTGTCAGCTCAGTGCCTCATGCAGCTCATTTCATGTGCCTGCCGCTGGCGAAAACAAAGCATTAACATTGGCCTGCAGTTGCTTCAATTCATTTTCAAAAGAACAATGACAGTGAAGGAACAGTTTTATTTAATGTTTATTTCATGTTGCACAGTGTGGGCGTTCTGAAGTGGGAAGCGGCTCAGCTCGATCGAGAGATCGTCGAACAGTGTGTGCACTGCATGTCTGTATGTTTTTGTGTGCGTGTATGTCTTGGCATGACAGATAGCTGTAGGAGAGTATGCTATCAGCAGAACCTTCAGCTTGTTAGTCTGGAGTGGAGGTTGTGTATGAAAATGGATGTGAAAGCAGAAGGCAGGAGGAAACCTGCTGCCGGGCCTGTTCCTAATGGTCCATTGGCCTTATCTTGTCCAAACTAGGAAAATAGAATCATGCTTGAGCTGTGACTAATAACTGTATGTTTTATTTGGGAGAGAGAATTCATTTCTCTTTTTTAAGATAGTAGAAATGGAAGAGTAAAGATCATTTTGTAGGGGCATCCTTATGTACAAGATACAAATAATTAACTGCTCTAATTTTTTAACTGAAGTAAAAGAAGTAAAAGATCAGTAAAAGTCAAATATTTTTAATTTTCTTATGATTTTTCTTCAGGTTGCTTTGGTTACTTTCTTCTTTAAAATCTTCAAGGATAAGAACGAGACAATTTGTCAAATCGATATCATCCCCCAAATTTGTATTTAAATAGCATTTTTACACAGTTTTTTTTACCTTATTAAGAAAGGACCTAACGTTGTTAAATTGCAACACTTTTTATTGTGCTGGAGATTATCCTTCACTTCTGTTTTCAGATTTGGAAAAGGTGAAATATCAAGTGCTCTTGGTGAAGACATTATTTTTCATGCAGCACTATTCCTCTAAAAAACAGAATAAGTTAATTTTACTCACATTTCTTATTGCTGCTTTGATTTGTATTCATTTAAATTCAAAGGCCCTATTGTCACAAAATGATGAAATATTAAACACAGGAATGTAAGAAAATGAGGGTTTAATAAAATCCCCCAAAAATGAAAATAAGAAAAAAACAAAAAAAAACTATTACTCAACACTATGATTCATTTTATAGAGGGTTATTTTCATGTCATATTTTACTTCTCTGAAGCGGCTTAATGCGCCCACATGGAATCAATGCAGTTTATCTGAAGTTATCCTGTAAATGCAATGCTCCACTATGTCTGTATGTATATGTATACGGTTTGTGTTTATGTTGGTTTCTGCCTAGAGATGTGGCATTCCACCGCTGTGTGTGTGCTTGTAAGACATGATGTGGTTGTCACACTCCTACTGTTACCTGCTGAGAAACGGTACCTATTGGACAGACTGATGTGTAGCTTTCCATCCACATGCGCACATAGCTAACACACCCGAATGCAATGACAGGAGATCATAAAAAAAAGTCTGCTCACTTGTGCGCGTCTGTTTGCGTGTTGTTGCATAACAAGAGTGCTGGGGCTGTGGTGCAAGAGCTTCTCATGTACCTGCTTGTGTGCATGGTCGTAGGAATTGATGTGGTTGTCAAACTCCTGGTGTCTGAGGTACTGCTTGTGACACAGCTCGCAGTAGAAAAGAGCCTTCAGATCCTCCGCTGAGCAGCCCAAAGCCCTCTCTGCACGCTCCTGCAGAACGAGAAAGAAGAGAGAGAGTTGAGATAGAGGCATAAACAGACAGAGACGTAAAGGGTTGGGGGGTTGGGGGGGGGGGCAGAAATGGAAAACAGGAGGAGAGGGTATGGAGGGATGGGGTGGGGGGTGAAAGAATTGCAGATTGTTAGCCATTTAGAGCAAATCTGCATCCCGGAGACATCAGCAGTAATAGCCTCTACATGTGCTCTGCATAAAACTGTTAAACAGCATCCCATTAAAGCGCGATGCCTTTTCTGCTGCTGGAGGTTGGACAAAGGCATTGAAGCCCTGCGCTCATGGCAACTTGAGCCTGGGGACACATTTAATACAGCCACTATAATAAAAAACCTGCGTTTGTACTGTAATGGCAAATAGTCCAAAGTTTGACTGCAGAGAAAGCGGCAATTGTGCCTGACAGACAGACAGAAAAACTGCACTACTTAGACTTTGGTACACGGGTAAAATTATGCATGTGAAGAAGAAAAAATTCCAGGAAATATTTGAACACATACATATAAAGGTGTGTAAAAAGCAAATGGACAAACAGATACACTCACACACACACACACACACACACACACACACACACACACACGCACACACACACACACACACACACACACACACACACACACACACACACACACACACACACTTACATTCACTGAACAAATGGCACATGGTCCTCTGGGGATAAATCGCTTGTCTGCATGCTCACATCAGCCAGAGGGTTTTTGGTTTGGAGGACATGCACACTGTTGTGTACAATGGATGTGTGTCCTTATGTGTTGAGGAGTGTATGTGCATTCATGCCATGCTCTGCTTCAGAATGTAATTTCCCTGAGGCTGGGGGCTGCCAATAAACACTATTGAATTCTGTTCTACACTGACATGATGGGAATTTAATTTGAGGTTGTCACTTCTTTCTCTCCTTTTCTCCCTCATTTCTTTTTTCTTCCCTGTGTCCACTTCCTGGCTCTCTCTGTCATCGCTAGCTGTCCAAGCTTGTCTTTCCTCCTCTTCCAACTCTCTTTCTCTCCCTTCCCTTTATCTCCCCTTTTATCCCCTCTATTTGGCTTCTCTCTCTTACTGGCGTGCTCCTGGTGAGCCCTGGGT
The DNA here is from genome assembly GCA_020745685.1 of Tautogolabrus adspersus. NCBI lineage: Eukaryota > Metazoa > Chordata > Actinopteri > Labriformes > Labridae > Tautogolabrus > Tautogolabrus adspersus. Next base: position 12,258,081 of record CM036542.1, read on the forward strand.
CATGTGGTGACAGAGTCTATTGGCCTCAATTTGCTTCAGTAATATGCCTGCACACGGGAACAGAGGTGAGCGGAAAAGAGAAGGAGAATAGGAAGGCAGCAAAGAGGAGAAGTGACCCCTGAGCGCCCTACCACACACACAATCGCACAAACACCTCAGCATTATTATTACCACAGTGTCTAATGGTCCCTGCTGTACATGCCATCAGTTCTAACTCACGTAAATGCTACATCCAGCAGAGCCCTGTTGTAGAGAAGTGCAGGCTGTCAGGACTCTCTTAAGCCTGTATCAACAGAAAGGTCACTAATATACATTGATCATGTGTTGCTGTGTTTGTGTGCATGGTATCGATCTGCCTCGTAGGCTTAAGACACGACCAGGAAATGATCCAATCACAGAGAGCGGCTGTCCTTTTGAGTGCTGCCGGGGTGATGGGATTGAGATAATGAATCCTGTGTGTTTGTCAACCTTTGGGTTTATGCAAGATTACATGAGCCGCGTAAGTGCACAATGTAATATACTCATCATACAGCATGTGTGTAAATGTGTTTAATTTTGTGTGCACTTTCTTCTCTCTTTTCCGGAACCTGTCATAGTAATTATTGTGAACACTGAAAAATATCTACGGATAGACCGGAGCATGTAAAGGTAGGTGTAAATGAATCAAAGTCGAAATGAGTGTGTGTATTTTTTTGTGTGTACACTCAAGAGTAAGGTGTTACAAGCAACCCCCCCATTTTCCTGTAGAATGCTAAAATCAAACATGAGAGCTTTCATTTGCCTCAAATGTATACACCTCATCTGATTTCAGCACTCATGCATCAACTCAGACTGCATGTATCGACACAAAGAATCACATTCAGCTCAAACACACACATTTATGCATGCACGGTCGAGCTCTGTCTGTCAACCTGATACAGCAGTGCTAAATTAATCTAGACCTCAATTTACCTCACTAGCATAAATCTGTTTGCACAGAAAGCACAAGTGATATCTGCTGCAGCCCTGAATAGACAGTGATTGTGTGCATGATTATGTGTGTGAGTGTTTGTGCGAGGTTGTGAATGTGAATGCTTTTTCTTTTTCTCTCTCTTCCTCTCTCTACTCTCTGCTTATCCTCAATTTGTGGGAGAAGTGCCATGTTATCCCTCTTCATAGCTGAAATTATTCTAACAAATAAGAGTGTTTATGAGCCATAACCGGAGTTTCAGACACAAACGCATGTTATTCAATGTCTTAAGCTTGTGTGGAAATGAACCGGTCACGCTTAAAGTGTTTTTTACACACGTGGTTTGCCAGTGCTTGAGAAAATGCAGGCTGGAAACTAATGATACACAATATATTCATGTAAAAATCCTCAGGAAGACAAAAAAATAGGTCCTCTGAGAAATCTCTCTGAGTTCTGCAGATGGAAACTGTGCGGGCACCTTTCTGATGCAATCACCATGTCATTGCCTTCGTACCTATTTAACTGCCCTCTTGGTTTTTTGGATGTCTGACTTTTATAGCATATAAAATCCCAAATGTTATCCTTTTTTGTTACAAGTTTGTTATGCAGACTTTTGGAGAGTTCAGATAAGCGTTACCATTTTTTTCCTTCATAATCCTCTTTCTTGTGATGTGAGGATTAAAGACTGCTGATCTTCACAGAAAATCAGAGACACATTACATGCAATTTGTTCCCCTATACTAACTGAATTTAACATCTTAACAAGGTAAAAGTGGGGCTAGATATTGTTTTGATCATCCTAACATGCTGTATAGTTTGCATTGTGTGAAACAGTAGGTGAAATATTTGGTATGTCCAACAACTTAGTATCTAAACCAATAGCAGCCCTAAAGTCTTAATGTGCGACTTTTTGATCCAGTAGATGTCGCCCTTGAGCACCAGCATGAAACCAAAACTACTTGAGCTGCATTGTTGTGCTAGCAGGCTAATATTAGCGCTCTTTAGTTTGCTCATAGCTTCACATTGCATGTAAATTTACACGAAACCATGATCTAAAAACGCTTACGTGACATTCAGATAAGCAGTGAGTACAGTATATTATCCTTCTTCAGAGTCCCTCACTTAAACAGCTTTAATGCGCAAGGGTTCTGAGCCTGCCGGCCGTCCCGTCCATGTGAACACGGTGTATATGCGGCTCACACAACATCACAGACAGCGTGACTCAGGTGTCACACTCATTGTAGAGAGTCATGACTCACAGATATTTTCAGAGGATATATTGGATTTCTGCTATATTTATGTGTAAAATGTCGCACATTCAGCCTTTAATGCATACTTTTTCTGATGAAATGTTAAGAGAGTATTCAACAGGCGCTGGTGGCCTAGTGGTTAGTTTGCGTGCTCCATGTACACAGGATGTAATCCTTGAAGGTTCGGACCCTACCTGTTGCTCCTTTCAGAATCAGAATCAAAATTGTGTTTATTGCCAAGTACATTTACACATACAAGGAATTTGTCTTGGTGTATTGGTGCAAAAAACAGTTAACAGGGAAAAACAGCCAAAAAAAAGCAAGAACTTAAATAATATAAAAAATTTACCAATTTAAACAATAGAATTTAAAAAATGTCAAAAAAAAAAAGAATAATAATAAAAAATAACAAAATCTACAAGCTGCAATGGAGTGCATGTGAGAAAAAGAATGTAAAGTCCAGTGAGCGTTAATGTAACGCATAAAAACAGTTTCAGCCTTCACATTACTGTGATGTTTTCTGACTGTGGGGCTGATGAGAGTCTGTGTTATGTGGGAGGAGGGGGGGGGGGGGGGGGGGGGGGGGGGGGGGGGGAGGGCAGGGACATTGTTCATGAGGCTGACAGCAGAGGGGACGAAACTGTTCTTGTGGCGAGTGGTTTTGGTCCTGATGGACCGCAGCCTCTTGCCAGAGGGGAGAGTCTCAAACAGTCCATGTGTGGGGTGAGAGGGGTCGGCCACAATCTTACCTGCACGCCTCAGGGCCCTGGAGGTGTACAGGTCGTGGAGAGATGGAAGATTGCAGCCAATCACCTTCTCTGCAGAACGGATGATGCGCTGCAGCCTGCACTTCTCTCTTGCTGTGGCTGCAGCGTACCAGACTGTGATGGAGGAGGAGAGGATGGACTCGATGATGGCAGTGTAGAAGTGCACCATCATGGTCTTTGGCAGGTTGAACTTCTTCAGCTGCCGCAGTAAGTACATCCTCTGCTGTCCTTTCTTGATGAGGGAGGTGATGTTCAGCTCCCACTTGAGGTCCTGGGCGATGGTGGTCCCCAGGAAGCGGAAAGACTCCACAGTAGACATCATGGAATCACCGATGGTGATGGGGCTGAGGGCGGCTGCGTTTTTCCTAAAGTCCACAACCATCTCCACTGTCTTCAGAGCGTTAAGCTCTAGGTTGTTTTCACTGCACCAGGTCACCAGATGGTCAGCCTCCCACCTGTAGGCAGACTCGTCCCCAGCAGAGATGAGTCCAATGAGGGTGGTGTCATCTGCGAACTTGAGGAGCTTCACAGACTGGTGACTGGAGGTGCAGCTGTTAGTGTACAGGGAGAAGAGCAGAGGAGAAAGAACGCAGCCCTGAGGGGAGCCAGTGCTGATGGTCCTGCTGTCCGAGACATTCTTCCCCAGCTTCACCTGCTGTCTCCTGTCAGACAGGAAGTCTGTGATCCACCTGCAGGTGGAGTCAGGCACGTTCAGCTGGGAGAGCTTGTCCTGGAGCAGGGCCGGGATTATTGTGTTGAAAGCAGAGCTGAAATCCACAAACAGGATCCTGGCGTAGGTTCCTGCTGAGTCCAGATGCTTGAGGATGGAGTGGAGGGCCAGGTTGACAGCATCATCAACCGACCTGTTGGCTCTGTAGGCGAACTGTAGGGGGTCCAGGAGGGGGTCTGTGATGTCTTTGAGGTGTGAAAGCACCAGGCGCTCAAAGGACTTCATCACCACAGAGGTCAGGGCGACGGGTCTTAAGTCATTAAGTCCTGTGGTCCTTGGTTTTTTGGGGACAGGGATGATGGTGGAGGACTTGAAGCAGGCTGGCACGTGGCATGTCTCCAATGAGGTGTTAAAAATGTCTGTGAAGACTGGAGACAGCTGATCAGCACAGTGCTTCAAGGTGGAGGGAGAGACTAAAAGCCACCTCCTTTTCCTGCCTTAACCGTCTGAGTTTAGCTGTGAACCAGGGCTTGTCGTTGTTGTAGCTCACCGTAGTGCGTGATTCTAAGCACAGGTCCTGGTTCCCGCATGTCATTCCCCACTCTCTCTTTCTCTCCCCAATTTCCAACTCTATCCACTGTCCCGTCTCTCTAATAAAGGCATTAAAAGCCCAAAAAAAATCGTACTAAAAAAAGAGTAGGCTATTCAAGCACTGAAGATTATGTCAGTATAAATATCCTTGAAAAATTCAAGTATTTGTCACATTATGTAACTTTATTCAATGTTCAAACAACTCCAATGACGATCAGGCAGGGGGGCCAGACCAAGAAAGTAACTTGATAACACACTCATGGCTCAGAGCAGGGAGTTTAAAAGATAATTGTCTTTATTCACACAAACATGTTGAACGATAATGCAGATTATAGGGCTGCAGTACACATTTCAGAAGCAGCACTTTAGTTTGTATTTGAAAATGTCTTGTTCACCAGATTACTAGATGAAGAAAATCCCAAAAGTGCTGCTTGCTTTTCTCATTCTTATTGAAGCTAATTTATTCATAAAAGTCCTCATAGAATACAGAACACAATATTCAAAATAGTTAGTGGTCCCTTTGAAAAAAATAGATTGCTATTCTGTTTAAAACAACATATCTCTGCTATTTTTGCTTTACAATGTGTACATACAGTATGTGACATCTGAAACAGGGTTAAATGTCAAACATTATGTGTTGACAAAGTACATTTTATCAGCTGGTTTAAGCGATATTGTAATAAAAAAATACAAACAAATAGGTAGCTGAAAGTTCGACATAATTTGTTACGATAACAGCAATTGGATTACAACAGTGTTCAGCCACCTATACTGTACTTGAGTTAAATAGTCCCACTCATCTCACTGGTCACCTTCGCACTGGCTGTAATTAAATATTGAACAGCATTTTCATGGATGGCCGGACTCAACTCAGAGAGAATGTAAGGGAGGACTTCTGGTGCCAAGAGACTTTACCGTACAGGCACTCTGACACAGCGTTTTAAGAGCGTTTTGCCTCCTAGATTTGATGCATTTATTGTTCAAGGAACGAGAAAGATGGATGGGACATATATCAGGGAGAGATCTTTAAAACTATTAAACAAATGGGATTTCAGTGTTGGAGAAAAAGGCAGTTTTATTTGACAGAAGAAGCAGGGGGGTAGAATAAATAAATAAGCTTGTTTATAGTTGCCTACTTCTCCGAAATAGAACCTAGTATGTAAAAAATCAAATTTGGATCTACAGATACTACACATGTTATACTTTCTTCATTTTCTGTGGGGAATCAGAGTCATTTTTGCTTGTTTTCTTTCCTTTATGTCTCTCTTTCCTTGTGCTTTCATCAAGTTGTGTGGAAAACCTAAAGTGACTTGACGTGTATAAACAAGCACTCGAGTCCTATATCTACCAGCGTGTGAATCTGTTCCTCCTCAGAACTGTTATTCACGTTGGCTCGGACACGTTGAGATGAAGATAATCAGATGTGATAATTGTTACCAGGATTGCAACACACGTTTTTAATTGCAAAACTTGGTTCAGTATCAACTTGAGATAAGATAATAAGATTCAGCGTGCATAATAAACCCACAAAGTAAGAGGAAGAAGGCCCAGCAGCAGGATTACCAGCAGTTACAGATTCTCTCTGTTCAGATTTATTCACTTCCACTTAAAAGAACTTCTACTGCAGGGGGGAGAAACTTTATGAAAATGGCTTAATTTTAATGGAACCATTGTTTCAGAAATTGATGACCCAATAAAAACTCTATGCAGCTCCAGTAATTGACTCGTGTTGCTGTGAAACCTCTTGTTTTGTATAAATACATTGATTGCTGACTAACACCAGTGAGCAATAGCAACTGACTCACAGCATGCACCTGACTGTGTTTCACATGAAGTGTTTCACCTGTATTTACAGAGTTTGTATCAACCGTTTTCATGTTTTAAACCAGTGGAGTATTACACAACGGAACATAAAAAGGATCAAAATAAAAAAGTGCATCCTTGTTACAAAGATGAAAAAATAACTTTTTTAGAGTCCAAGACAAGACTTTTCCAAAACTGAGGCCATCTGCTTATTTCTACATAAAATGTATCATGGGAAGTGTAAAAATCAAATGATTTAAATGCTCTTTCTCTGACTTAAAGATTGTCTGTCTACTTTCAGATTATAGGCCTGAGAGGAGAGGAGAGGAGAGGAGAGGAGAGGAGAGGAGAGGAGAGGAGAGGAGATACAAGGTAGACGTTAAAATTTGGAAAAAAAAACGTCTCATTGCTACTCTGCTGTCTGAGAACAATTCAATAAACAAGTCATAACTGTTTATCAAGCCCAATTAGGCCCTCAATTATCGTCTGCTAAAACTATCACCCTAACTTGGCGACTGCAATGAATAGAAACAATTTCATTTGTGCTAAAAAAAACACAACTAATTCTGCAAATCTGGTTGCCTCCTGCTCCGTCCCTCAGTCTCTGCTATTTACACATATGTGAAGTCTGTTTTTTTCCCCTCTGCCTGTCTCTGAAGTGCTCCTGTGATGGTTTGTTTGAAACACGTGTGTTCACACATGCAGGAGGAGCAGATAGTCTGGCAGTGTGACAGTCTGATGATTTCTGGCCATTCTTCTGTAACTAATGATAGCTGACCTGAGGGCTAAGATGCTTGTTACTGTAATGACCTGCAGATATCTCGGCTTCAAACTGGATATCTGAGTGTTAATGAGGTGATATTTTCAGCCTTAATACATCACTGACTGTCTTTAACCCTCCACGGCCAATATACACCCATTTATTCCTCAGTGCTTGAAACCATTTGATAGTGTTTGTAGGTCTTTGTTTTCTCCAGATCATTAATGCTGGCAGATCATTAAAAGTAGGGCCTACATAGAACAATCTTAGCCAAAGCCGCAGATGTGATGACCACAAATACGCTTGTTAGCGTTTTCTTTCAGCCAAAACTACAGATGTGTTAGCGTCAGTGAGCCACGTCGTCTCACACATTGCCAGTAACCTGCTCTGTGAAGGAGTCACTACACAGGCTAAGATGATTCACAATATAAGAATACATGGTGGTACAAAGTGTACTCCAATGATCCAGACTCAGGTGGGTAATGACTCATTGTGTGATTATGTGTAAAACGGTTTGCTACCTTAAGCAGCAGCTTCTACACAATGAATCCCCGATGTTTGTCTAACTCTCTGGATATGTTTGTGATTTGTTCAAAATATTACAAAATGTTCCGTCTCTCAGTGACCTTTAAAGTTAAGCAGCATGCAGGTAACACACGGAATAAATAAATGATGAAGACATTAGATTTGCTCATTTCCCCTGTGCCTTTGGTTGCCTGGTTGGGATAAGGAGTGCTTTTTCCTGGGGGTGATCTTTAAACTGACTGTCCGAAAGCAGATGTTGGTGTTGTATTGAATCTTATATCGTGTTCCTCAATTTTAATTATTCCCCTCTGAGAGAAGATCTACCTCTACCTCTCGATTTTTATTGTGTTGGCTCTATTATCAAGCTTCTGGTATCTGAAAGAATAATGACCTTCAGTTAAAGTGACAACTTCTGTCTTTCAAGAGGAAATTGTGACGACAAGTCACAAAATGAGAAGTGGATGGTTAAGCAGAGGCTTTATGTGCTGATTTTAAGGCCTTGAATTCTACAACTCCAATATTTCCAGTTCAGAGTAATTTAGAATTGAAACACTATGAAAGAAAAATTGCTAAAATATCGGTCATTACTGGTAAATCAGAATCCTTAAATCCCTGGGTACTACATTTCCCATGATGCAACTCAACAGCCTCTTCTGTTGTGACAGACTTTTTTTTTTAACCGATTTACCTGTACGTATGCAGGGGTGGCATGAAGTTTGTATGCACACATGAATGAATAGCATTTATTTACCCTTTCTAAGTGTACTTGTTTTAAGATTAAGTCTTTATTGAATCAAATGAGGATAGTTGTCCGAAGCAACAATCAAAAATCCCCCCCCCCAAAAAAAATGAACCACACTTTAACGCAAAGAAAGGTACCAGCAGCCTGCTATATCACAGACGAAATCTGTTTTTAACTTAAGTTTGATCTCCAAAAAGGCAAATAGCCAATCATTGTTAAGGATTTTGGGGTGGCCAATCAGTTTTCAGGGGTGGCCTTAGCGACCCCTGGTCCTCCCCTCAATCCACCCCTACTTCTGTTAGACCCTCTCTGCTTGGTAAATCAATGAACTCTGTATTGTACATATTACACAGGAAAAAACAAACTAGAGGGATGGCCTGTGCTCTTAGTTAAAACAAAAACATCACTAAAGTCATCATATTTAAAAACTGTTTACAAATCCTTTGCAATCAACAACTATGTCTTAAACTTCTCTGCTAAACTATCAGCAGAGAAGATGAAGCCTCCCTGTTTATATTCAGCCCAACCTTTCTTGAAGCAGTCAGTTATCAGTCAGTTAAGAAATCTTAATTTGTTTGTCTGTCACTGATTATCAAATGACACACTTGGTCTAAAGTGTTCTCTTCAAATGAATAAGCACACTCATATGCACTTGAAACCTTGAAGTCATTGTTTTATTTTAAATCTTATATGCTAGAGTGAAAAAAATACAGAAATATTTCATTATCTAAATACTTAAGGCTCCAGTAAGTACGGCTTTTTGCTTTGTTACCATTAAATGTATCTGGAGGAAACTATGCCTCAGATCTGCAGAAAGAAGAAGTTTAGAGTCCCCTAACTTGTCTAAAAGGAGAAAAAGCCACAGGGTAGCATTCTGACTTCTTATATAACCTGTGACATATCACATCCAGATATGAAGGAAGGTGAAAAATAATGAGGGAACAGTGGTTTAAAGCCTCAAAATAATTGTACTGTGTTTGTGTGAGGCAACAGCAGGCAGCCCTGTGGCATGGACGAATCACATTGCTCTCCTGCTAAAGTCGTAAATCTCTGATTAAATGCAAGGCCTGACCAAACGATCACTCAGTGGGCAATCAAAATTTAATTCCCTGTCCATCACAATGCAAGGCCAAAGAGTCTGTCCACCCCTCCTCTGCTTCATTCTCTCGCTCTCTATCATTCAACAGGGGCTTCTTGTTTTCACATATATTCATGCACTGTTTCATTGATTATTCCACTGGTTGCCACATTCAAAATCTATCCACTTCTCAACACCCTCCCTCTTTGTCTCTCAATCTGTCTGCTTTGGTGTTATCCTGAATACAATGAGAGCTCTGCCTCTTGCCCGTTCAACACAATTTTAACTGATTTACTCCAGCAGAGCATGGCGATCAGAAACACACACACCAAAAAGTAGAGGACATTTTAAAACATTTTCCCCACATGAGCAAACATGACCCCATAGTTGGTTTTCCAGCTGGTTTGTGGATAAAATTTGTCTTGGGTAAGATCAGAGCAGAAGCACGAACGCATGAAAGCATGCATGCGAATTCCTAAAATACCCGAGTGCTCTACAAACTGTGGTCTCCTCTGTGTCTGCTAATGTATTTTTATGATCCTACCACTCACTCATTGTGCTCTTCAGGGACTTAAATTTGTTTCTCTAAAAGCTGGAGGTTTCCTCCTTTTTTTCTCTCAGTTCACACAAAGAGCATAAACTAACTTCAAGAAGGAATACAAGGAATTCTCTGCAATTTCTTCATTTCAATACATGCATATAAAGTAAGTACGTTTGCATGATCTCTGTTTTCTTTGCACCCCTTGTTTTCCAATTTAATGCTCCTGCCAGGAGGGAGTGAAAATTACACAAGAAGAACCTGGCAGTGCTAGATTTGGAGATGTGGTCCTCTCTTATCCTTTCACCCGCTCCCCTACTTCTTATTCATTTTAGTTATCTCTCCTATTGTAGTCTTTTGTGATATTTAAGGAGCTTCACTCAGTTCCTCTCCCATATTTGTTTCCCTCTTTCGTGCATTGAAAGCCCTGGTCAGTTACGTGTCCCTCCATCTGTGTGCCTATTACAGAAGCTTCTCTCTTCTCGCGCTAAATGTCATCTCCAGTATTAAAATGCTTTTCTCTCCCAGCTGGCAGAAAAATGGAATTACATGGACCATACACTCTCCACATTTAAATTACAGTCACAATTGAAAACCCAGCATGGATAAATTGATGTACAGTGTTTTTAAATTGGTGCACACACATAAAAACCATTCCAGGTGCTACCCCAGAATCGTAAGCTCTGATTGGCTATGTGGGAAATACATTTAAACCATCTTATTGGGCTTTGTTGCAAGAACTCTTAAAGCTTTTGTGTAGCAACTTTTTTTTTGTTTTAAAGCGTGACTTTCGGTGATTCATCTTTCTTTCGTGTCCTTCAAGGATTAATCCAGGATGGTTAGATGATGCAACTTTAGATTAAAAGTCATGACACGGGAATGTAACATCTGTGCGATAGCATTATGTACTAAAGCCCCCCCCTGCAGAAAATGCAGATGATTGACTGCCTCAAAGAGGATTGTGTCTCTATCTGTTAAAGGGATCAAACAGGGACTGTAATCTGTCAGTGTGATGAACAGATTATTAGAAGACAAGTTAAGAAGATGAAGGTAATCAGTTTGGAAAGTGACAGATTTAAAGTACAGGATTAATACAATTCAGATTACACGCTACTTTTTAAATGCTCATCTAAGTCTTGCCAACTCTGGGATGAGGGAAGAGGGGTGAGACAGGCTGAGCGGGGGGGGCGAGGATGGGTGAGAGAGAACGATGGGCTGCAGTTTTCGATGAATCGAGGAATGATTGCTCTCTTTCAGGCATTTATGATTGCAGCTGCTTTTGAAGCTTTGAAGTATGGTAGAGCATTTTTTGTGTGTGTGCATGTTTCTCTCTGTGTGGTTCATTTGTGCCATCGGGTGTGGGGGGGATAACATGAGTGTGTCCAATAACAGGAAGTGATCTTTTCTCTGGCACATTAGAGCAGAAGTGCGGGGACAGCTAATGACACTACAGACGATGATGCTGAAATGAACTGTTAGCTCTCACATAATCACGCTCACACAGCGGACACACACGCAGACAAACTCTGTGGTACACAACAGTCCGACTTTGTTAAAGCTGGTTTTGCTGTGCTCAAAGATTGTGTCGCAGTTAAGACCCTGTGCTGGCCCGGGGGATTGAAATCCCGCCAGGACTCCCTCTGCTTTCAACATCCTTCCATCTCTCTGCTCTCCTTCTTTCTCCTGGTTTCCTCGCTATCGTTCCCAACTTCTATCCACCCCTGTGTACTGCTGCATTAGTATGTATGGCCGTGTAGCTCTGGGTTTAGAGGTTTATGTCTCCTAATAGACAGAGATTTGTCCTGTCACACCAACACCCACATACAGCTTAAAGAGAGAGAGGGAGAAAATGACTCCCTGTGCTCTGTGTGAGACAGAACATTTATGTTCCTGTCTTGTCTCCAGAAAGAAAGGTTCCATTTCTGTACAGACAAATTATAAAGCATTCATTTGTGGCCCTCTTTCTCTTCTTTTCTCCCACGCTTTTCCATCCTCTTCTTTTCCCCCTCTCCTGCTCTCTCTTTCTTCCTCTCCCTACCCTCTTTCTCTCTCTCTCTTTCACTAGCCGTGATTGGATTAAGACCAAAGAAGCAGAGTGCGATGGAGAAGGGATGAGAGCTTATTAAGCATCTGAGAGGTGAGATGACATAAAGCTGTATGGAAAGAGATGAAGAGAGGAAGCTCATGACCACGTGTGCAAAAGTGTGTGTGTGTGTGTGTGTGCGTGTGTGCGTGTGTGTGTGTGTGTGTGTGTGTGTGTGCGTGTGTGTGCGTGTGTGTGCGTGTGTGTGTGTGTGTGTGTGTGTGTGTGTGTGTGTGTGTGTGTGTGTGTGTGTGTGTGTGTGGGGCACATTTCTGTATTTATCCTTGCACAAGGTAGGGTGAAAAAAGGGAGGAAGTGAGGCGTTTAGTTGTGGAGCACTTTAATCAAGGGGCGAGCAATCCTGCATGACCCACTCTGTCATCCATTATTGATGCCTGCCTGAGCCAGGCTGATGAATCATTAAGCCACTCATCAGGCCTGGGAATTCTGCCTTCTCCTCAGCCGATGACACTCATTTGCATAAATCACACTCTGCTGTTTTTCACACGCTCACACAGAAACACAAACACACACACCTCTGGTCACACACACAAAGTTCATGCATTTTGGCTGGTTTGCAATGTGCATGGCTCATACCTTTTTTCCAAAGCTTTTCAAAAACACATGTTTGTCTTGCATCTTCTACACCTGTGCATTAAGGTAACGTGTCACATCCTACAGACCTCTCTTTATGTCTCTTTCCCTTTACTAGATGACAAACATGTTCTGCATATATGCTCCAAGAAAACATTTGGAAGGCTAACTTTTCCTGTGAGGGAAGGGAGTGAAACAAATCACAGAAAAAGAAACAAAAAGAGGCAGAGAGAAGCAGATCTTACAGAGTCTCTGTTTACTTCTTGCCTCCGGGTTTGATGGCAGAGAAAAAGTGGAGAATCTTAGGGAAATTGATGAATACCCACGGCAGGCAGGCAGGCACACATGCACTCGCACGATCCACCCACAGATTTCTTCTCATCTTTGTGGGGGTTTCCCCTCCTTTCGTCTTCTCACATCCTCTCTCCTTTCCCTCTATTCTCCTCCCCACCCGCTGTTTCCATGTCTTCCCATTCAGGCTTGTGACTAATCCCGTACCACAGGGTAGGAATATACCTCACAGCAAGGGTAAAAGGGACCCATAGTAGACCCAGCAAACACGATCAAGCCAAACATACAAACACAAACAGACAGAAGAAACAGGCACCCTGCCCATGTAAAAAAGGTAGCCAAGGCCTCGTGGCTGCTAGCTTGAGGCTGCTTGCAGACCACTGTGAGCCTGCCATCCTGGCAGCACACAGCCAGGGCATTTCTGCACTGCACTAAGCTGAGCGCCTGGCATCTCCAATCTGCTAAACATAGGAATGCGGCTGCTCGGGATAATTGTGACGGGTTGTTCTTGCCATCACTGCTGATGTGAACGCTGGTCTAAGCAAACGGCATGAATTATTAGTGTCTGCATCGTGGCCCTTGCTGCTGGTGGAGGTATCTGATACAATTTGATGCATTGTTACTGATGCATGACCGACCCTACGTAGCAGGTCCTATCTGCTGCCATACATAAACATGAGAGCACAGCAGAGCGAACACATGAGAGCACACAGTTATTATAATAAAACATGGATTTTTGACCCATTTTTGATTTTCTTTGTTTCCCTTTTTATATGTGTGTACTTACTAGCACATACTACTGTACGATGTAATCCCTCATACACGCACTACAAAAAGGTGATAGTTCAATAAAACTCTTTCCATTTTTCCGAATCCTTGACCCTATAGCATTGAAAACTGCTCATTGTAAAAAAAATAAAATAAAAAAAAAAATGACCCAGAGGTTTAATCAGCACTTAAAATAGTCTGTACAAAAAAACCTTCCCCTATGAACCACTTTTGAACATCTTTTCAACTCTGGCCACATTCTTTTAAACACCTTTTCAATTTTTCACTGGGCAAAGATATTCCACTTATGTATGAAAGGCCTATAGAAAGCACACATCATCATGACATTTTAAACATGAAAATAACAAATCCAATCATGTGTGAAAAATGAATGAATGATGATTTTTGTCTCTCAGCTCTACTGGTCGGGCTCTGATGTGAAGCGGTCTGCATGAATTGCTGCCATCCACAGCAATGAAAAACATGAACTCCTCGATCTGATGTTAATGATTTCAGGTTAGTGAAACTTGCTTAAATGCATTCAAATGTTTCTTTTTTCAGAGACACTAATTTGTATACTTTTTTTCTTATGGTCATGAAAAGCATGAAATTATATTATTTCAAGATCAATCTGAGGTTGAAGTCCACGTTGCTTTATTTAGATGGAAGCCCCCTTGGTCTCTGCCTGGATCAGGGAGATTCCCGGGCCTCTGCTGGTTCACAGCCTCGCTTTCGGTGAGTCATCTTTCCTCTAGAGGAGAGATAATTAATTTGTCTGAGCTGCTCTTAACCCGGGCCTGTGTGTCAGTGCTGGCCATGCACACACACATAGACACACGCATACATACATGCAGGCCCTCAAGCACTTAAATGCAACGGTAGGTGCAAACCCACATGTGCATTAAGTGCATACTGTGCAAGACGAGCTAATGGAGGTATAATTGTATTGCCACACCTGCCCTTGTGTATAAGTAGAATCTAGAGAACAAAAGGCATAAACTGAGAGAAACTTGAGGTTATTGGAGGAAAAAAAAACCTGACCAACAAATAATGCACCATCTCTTCTCTTTCATTCCTTCAAGGATTTTTCAGCATTATTGCAACTGCAATATTACTTCCATCGCCAACACACACAAACTCCCTGATAGGCAAACTGTACATCAGGCACACACACACACTCACACGCACGCATGCACACACACACACACACACACACACACACACACACACACACACACACACACACACACACACACACACACACACACACACGCACACACACACACACACACGCACACACACACACACACACACACACACACACACACACACACACACACACACACACACACACACACACAAACAAAGACTCAAAGGCCTTGAACCGTTGAACCATTGACCTGCTTAAAAATGAATGGGCTGCAGAGATGGGATGAAAAGCAATAGGAGAGGTAGATAAGAGCAGTGTCAGAGAGAGGGATGAGAGTAAAGGTACAGGGCGAATAGAGGGGTTGTGAATGGGGGAAAAGATAGACAGTAAAAAGCAAATGGTTGTTTCAAGAAAGGGATAAAGACTGAGACAGAGTTTGCAGAGTCCAGGAGAACAAAAGAGGATGAGATCAAACCTTGAACGAGACATGACATCCTGATGATTGTGAACAAAAAAAAACACTCTCATCTCTTCGTCTCTTCATCTCTCACCTGTCGTCTTTTTTGTTTCTTTCCCCTGGACATTGATAGCTATGATTTGACGTTTTCATGTGTATAATTGTGTGTGCAGCCTGTCAGTCAGATCCTACCTGAGCTACTGTTCCAGATGGTTCATCAAACATCCCCTAATTATCAACAACTCACTAATTGTATGTGAGTGTGTGTGTTTATGTGCTGGTGTGTCTCCAGGTAATTATCTGATGCTGCGATCACTAATGACCACACAGACAAACATCTGTCCCGAGGTAATATACAAAATGAGAGGGTAGCCATCTGTTGTGTCTGCATGTGTGCACTTGCATGCTTCTACGCGTGTCACTCACAACATACTGTACATCTAATACCAGAAAGTGCATTTTAATGATGCCGGCACGCCTCACGTTGAAAATATGAAATCAACCAATTCATCTTTCGCTATCCTTGCAATAACAGACTATTACCAAACACTCCGCTCACACTTTATCTTCCAAATGTGTGCACATACACCCACACACTGCTCATGCAGGTCAGGTCAGTTATGCCACAGAAGCAGATTCTACCTCGCAGGCATCAGACCCAAACATGAATAAATAGACACTTCCAATTCATAAAGCACCATCTTGAGTCTGAACTTGTAGTCCAAGTGGAGGACTGTAAACATGTGCAAACGGAGGTCTTCTGGGAGAAACATTCTCCTTTGTGGGATTGAAAAAGTAAAGTTTAAACGCTCCAATTCATGCATTCAAGTCAGGTTGTGTGTACAGATCAAAGAGGCACAAAAAAAGAATGAGTCAGTCATGTGTAAATTGAATAAAGATCATCTCTATCTCAAGAGGTGAATAAGCATCACAAATTTGGAGTATACACTGAAACAGAAGCACAAAGACAACGTAAACATAGCATGGATGAATGCGCCTGTACATCATTGCGCATCCTTCTTTTTTTCCCCATGATTGCTGAGGGCTTGCTGAGCCGAGTGGCAGGTAATGTCACCTCAAACAACGGGTTCATTTACAAGTTACACAATGCAGCTCAAACAAACAGGTTAGAAACTTCCCGAGTGGAAGAAAAAAGAGACAGTGGTATAGAGAGGAGGGAGAAAAATAAATCTGAGAAAGCGAAGAATGAGTTTGGAGAAGTCAGAAAATACTGAGGTAACAGAGTAAAGACGAAACGTTTTTTCTCCAGGGAACCATCCTGGTTATCAAGTAGAGGTTATTATGCTATGAAGCGCTAATGAATTCATTAGCTAAATGAAATGTCAATAAAGGCTTGAGAGAGTGTTAAAATCGATGCCAACCGTCTCTCGCTCTCGCCCCGTCTCCCTCCTCTTTCGCTTCATCCTATCTCACCCATCTGTCCCAATTATCCACCTTTCTCCCCAACACACACACATCGACACACGCACACACTCACACTCTCTGGAGTGTTGAGTGTAAACTGTGATGGAGGACATTAGCGGTGATCAGTGGGAGCACTTTGCAGCGGTCAGCAGGAATGGTCGAGTCATACAGGACTTTAGTATTCAGCAGCACTCACCTGCTCACTCTCAAACTGCTCCACCAGGGCCTGATGGCTGAGTGTGTGTGTGTGTGTTTGAGTGTGTGTGTACGTGCATTAAGATTACTCTTTATGAATGTGAGTTACTGCAGCATTAAGGGCCATGACTTTCAAATAGCTTTTCCAGTCAACACAAGACTGAATAACCCTGCTGTTAAAACATTTTTTTATCCTCAATTCAGATTTCACTAATATCTCTCTTTCTGACATTTGTCAAACATCATAAATGTCAAGATGCTATAACCAGCTTAATCGTCCCACAGGAGTTCTTTTGATACCAAGCTTGTATCATTAATCATTATGATCATCATTAAAAAGCGCTCAAAGATTCCTGGGTATCGTGTTTACAGCCATGAGCAAACTGCCGCACCAAATGGCGAACCAGTTGGCTCATCTCACCTCTGTCCCCTCATGATGGCGTAATATTTGTAGCCGAGTACTTGACTCACTCGGAAACACGGGCCATGTTTTTGTGTGGCTAAATACTTGTTTCAAGATAATTGTTCAGGGGCATATGTTTAAATGCCACCTCA
Organism: Tautogolabrus adspersus; assembly: GCA_020745685.1. Lineage (NCBI taxonomy): Eukaryota > Metazoa > Chordata > Actinopteri > Labriformes > Labridae > Tautogolabrus > Tautogolabrus adspersus. The sequence goes on from CM036542.1 coordinate 12,275,272, forward strand.
TTTCCATAAACACTGTTCAGCTCCCCGAGGAATCAATGAAAACATGGAGGGTGCAAACGAAGAGTCACACACACACACACACACACACACACACACACACACACACACACACACACACACACACACACACACACACACACACACACACACACACACACGCACACACACAGACACAGACACAGATGAAGGGAAATTTGCACTCGATTTGACACTAAGCTGTATAGCGTGAAATATACATCAAAGTCGTCTTCAGTTAAGTATGCACACATACAATTCTATATGAGGGATGTTTCCTAAAGGGAAATAGGGTGACAGATGGAATGGGAAAATATCTTTTTTTTTTTCAATAATATTAAAAGAAAGGTGTGTATCAGTTTGTATAAATTGATGGATGCATTAGCGCCGTATCTGTCTTTTATGCACACACCTTTCTGTCACCATATCTCTCCTCCTGTCCTCCCTCTTCACTGACACCAAGAACAAAAAACGAACCTTTGAAGTGTTAATGAGAGTTTAAAGAATGACTCACCAATGGTGATTAAGCCCTAATATACATACGAGAACCAGAATTTAGACACGTCCGAGAGACCTATCACGATGACTAATTAGTGGTGATAAAGTAGTAATGAGCGAAATCCTCTTCTAGACATACTGCAGCACTCCACAGGGAAGCTAACTAAACAAGATCTTTTAACAAAAACCAGAGGATTTGTTGAGAAGGGAGGTGTGTGTGTGTGTGTGTGTGTGTGTGTGAATGTGTTTGTGGAGATGTGTTTTCTTAATGCTGCAATGCCTTATCAAAGTGAAGACGCGAGAAGTTACCCCTGACAAATCCCGGTAGTAATATCCTTTGTACTGCACTGATCTAAGCTGAATCAAAGAGCGGCTAGCTGTTGTGCTCGCTGCCACGGCATCCACTACAATAGAATGAAGGGGTGTGGGGGTGGGGGGGGTGTGTAAAAGATGCTGCTCAGCATGACTAACACTTTGAAAGAGATTTGTGTTCAACTCTAAGCTGCACAACTTTGTTTCACCTTAAACAAGAGGTCACTTTTAAACAACATGACCACAAGCGCCGCCTGTTTATCATGCTGACAGGCCCATAAATTGGTCTGTGTCCAAAATAATATGGATAAAACTGAAAGCATGTCTTTTTTTATTTTTTTGACCTTTTGCACCTTCATAGCCAGCATTTTACAACACTGAAAACTTTCCACAGGTAGATTTATCTACATTAGTGAGGACATGTTGCTGGAGGGGAGGAGAGCAAGTCTTTTCAACCATGAATGACAACTATAACTGTAAGCACCCAGAACCTAGAGAACCATCAACACTAAACACACCAATCAGCCGTAATATGATAAGAAGATGACCATCTATGTAATTTAATGCAAACCAATATAAAATCCATTAACATACATGAGCTTGTAACAGGGTAAAGCATGTGTGGACTCAGTAACATTTCATCAGGCTAAAGGCTTGAATCCAGATATTCATGTTGACAGGGAATCTCCTGAGTCGCTGCTGCTCATGTTGTTTGCTCGCCTGCTCTCCTTTGATGGCATTTCTACTTTTGATGATATTTAAAGGGTTATATATTTGCATTACAGCCTCTACAGACTCATCATTTTCAACGTCAGATTTCATTTGGCAATTCTTCATAGGCCTTTTACACAGAGGAGTTTCTGACAAGTAGCTTTTATGCTTTCTCTAAGTTAAATTCCTGCTGTATAGAAAATTGACTATTTGGATGGCAGAGTGCTAAACAAGAGTTGAGATAACACAGAACTATATTAGTAAATGCTGCTTTACAATTTATCATAAAGACTTGAATACACCACCATGAAAAGATGTTTAAACAGAGCTGTACTCCATACTGTGTAAGCTAAAATCCATCTGAAAACAATACTTCTTACTGACCATTTTCAGGTAGTTGAGGGAATATAAAATGGTTTATTGAGTAGAGATCAAATTACATTGATAACATTGATTACTGCTAATGGTTACAACGATGTGAATAAATAAATAAGGAGTGAAGTTGGAAGTTCCCGGGTTTAAACCCTTATTGAATCAAAGAACAACCAAACAAGAATGAGAACCACCCATCTTTCTCAAAGGGCTGCAACTAAGGACCATAATCCTGCACATAATGCAGTCGGTTAATTAATTAGTTGTTTGTCTATAAAATGCCGGTTAATTAAGGTAAGTAAGTCGAATTTCTCATTTAGTTAAACATCATTTAAGTGTTGACTTTTTTTTATGTAAATAACCTCAGTCAAAAGGAACTCCATTTCTTAAAAAGATACTCGCTGACTGATTTTCTGCCAGTCACAGAATTGATTATGTGACAAATTATTATAGCTCTACATTTGGTGGGACATTTTAAACACTTTTAAATTCTTGATGCCTCAGTCACATTTTGATCTTTACCCAAAAAAGGTACAAGGATTTGATACCAATCCTTCCTTTAAACTTTAACATAGGTTTGACACGATTGATGTCCCATTCACAGAACCTCAACAATAAACATGTCTGCCTGAAAAACACCCAAATGCATTCATTAGTTTATAAATGTAGAGAGGCCTAATATATTCAGTATGCTACGTGTTCATTCAAATTAGACTATTTCAGAGAAATCAGGCTTGTTTCTGGGACAAGACTGAACTTGTTGCAGCAGCGATACAAAAAAAAAGAGCATTTGATGATTCTACGAGGGGATGGATGATTGATGATTCAGATAATCAAATTTTAAAGAGAGGCCTCATTAGTAGAAACTGAGATATACAGTATGTCAACATAGCCTATTTATATATAAAAAAGAGAGATATAGGGAGTATGTGCAATCATTTCTCATTCACGGTAGTTATTTGGTCCATCTGGGAATAATGTGTGTGTGACTTTATTTGAGTGTGTGCAAAAGTTATATTTGTTCATATGACTCCTTGCAGCATTTCTCCTTGTGTGACTGTGTGTGTGCTCAAAACTGTTCGCTCATTCCCATCACATAGTGAGCGCGGGCTGAACATGACAGACTGGTAATGACTTGCGTACGAGCAAACGCACACGCACACACTCCCACACACACACACACAGACACACGCATACACACATACCAGCTGCTCCTTCCCTCCTTTCTCATCAAACTTGTCATCAGCTCCGCCAGTTTGTCTCGTCTCACATTAAGAGCTCATGAATAATGTGTGATTACCAGAGACCCTCAAAGTAGCTACAACACACATACACACACACACACACACACACACACGCACACGCACACGCACACACACACACACACACGCACACATACACACACACACACACACACACCCATACTGAACACATACACACATATATTAAGGCTAATATTGTACATAGTCTTTTTTTTGCATACATCTTGTTCTTTTTCTCTCTCTGTCACGCACTTTCATTGTCCCGGTAAGTGTGCACACCAAACACACCATCTTAAAGTGCACACACTGAGAGCCAGTTTAAAACTAAATGCCTGTTAGTTGGTTCAAAGGAACCCAAATCACTGGGGACAGGTCAGGAAGTTACCCAAATAGGCTGGTGAGGTCAAACACACTTCAACACAAGCACACACCTTACAAATACTCCTCAGGTAATTAGTGCTATTTTTCAGCTGGCACTCATCTCTCACTGAATGGAGTTTGTCTCCTGTAAAATCCCACAGCCATCAGAGGGAAAAAGAAAGAGTCACAAGGGGGACAATGGATTCATGGTTGGATTCCCAATTTCTTGCTATTTAATAACGTCTGCCATCCTCTACCAGAAAAATAAAGAAAATATATAGACTAGGCCTATTTTATGACTCACGATGATGAAAAGATCAGCACTCAGAACATTTCCACCTCCTCATTTCTGACAGTGTCTCTGAATCTGTTGTTGCTTTATCCAACCTGTACAAACTTTTCATACCATTTTTTACTTCATAAACTTGTAAGGAACTATCTGTTAAATTACCAGCTTTCTAGCCCTTATAGTGAACTGGCAACCATAAAAAAGTGGAGAAAAGTAGCTGGAAAAGATTGTTTTTCTAACCTAAAAGAAACCCCCCCCCCCACACACACACACACACACACACACACACACACACACACACACACACACACACACACACAACCACAAACAAACAAACAAACAAACAAACACACTCATGCAGTTCCTGTTTCTTTCACACACCCACCTTGGGAAATCCATCAAGCCCTGTGTGTTCTCTCCCTGGTGAATCGCAGCTCGCGGTGGGACGCAGCGGTCCTTTAAAAACCCCCTTGACGCGCCGAAAGTGTCCATTGCTCAGGTGCGTGGAGCTGATAACCAGGTAGTAACACGCGCTGCACGCCATTCCAGGGGCCTCGCGGGGCTGTGGGCCCATATACGGTTGGTTCCTCTGCCTCCTGCGATTCTTGGGTTTCCAAAGTAGAGTCCAGATGCGAAGCTCCTGCGCAGGTGAGAGTGCGACCACAGAGGACGTGTCACTCTTGTCCTCTGTTTGGAAGTCTGTGCGTGCATACAAAGAGGATAACAAGATGATTATGATTCTGTGGGATGAAACTCAACCACATGAGTATGGGAGAGGGATATGAAAAGACACAAAGACACAGACAGGGATGTTATACTGACCGAGCTCCGCCGCTGGAGTCTGCGCTTGGCATGCTCTCGTCGGTCGGGCTTAAATAAATGAATGGGTGCCTGTGGAGTGCCGGAGGAGAAGATGAATCCATCCACTCTCTGATTTGCACACACACACTCTCTCCTCTCTCCTCAGGTGGCTCACCCCACCTTCCCTCTCTCTTCTTCTCCTTCTTCTGTTTCTTTTTTACAGTCCACTGGTCCAGTCTGTAAAGTGCACGCAGCCCCAGCCAGACAGCAGCAGCGGCAGCAGCAGCATCCCAATAGGGGTTCTCAGTCCAGAAAAGGGGAGCAGACACTCTTGCAGGTGCGCCCCCGATTCACGCACATCCAAGAGGAAGGATGGGGAAACATCTGACCCCCTTCTTTCTCCTCTTGGGTTTAAAATCAGCCGTTTTGTGAATGGAACTCCGTGGCACGAGGCGGTAAATTCATCCAGAGCAGCAGTCTCCTGTAGTTGTTATCGTGCGCCAGCGCAGGCAGACTGAAGTGGTTCAGAGTCTTTCTCAAGGAACACACACTCACACTCACTCTCTCTCCTCCTCCTCACTCCCTCCCATTTCTTTCTCTCTGTGTACAAGTGTCTGGTTCTCTTTTTCTCAGGGGCTGCACCGGACTGGGTTCCTGTTGAAGCCTATATTAAGCAGCTCGTGCCCATCGTGCGTGGGTCAGGGATAGGGGGATCATTTCTGTTCACAATGTGCACGAGTGACTCAGAATTGAAGTGCACCCCACAAATCCTCCTCCCGTTCTCCTCTTCTTTATTTTCTCCCCTCCCTCCTTTTCCCAGTTTCTTTCTCTATTTTCAGTCGTTTTTGTTAGGACAAGAAAAGAGAATGAACTTTGTTGAAAACGACAAACTTTCAATATGTTTGTGTCTCTCTCCCCCTCGCTGTTTTTAACATCACCTAGCCCCCCCTCCAACCCTCTCTCTCTCTTTTTATTGCTATGAGGGCTTCAAAGTAAAAGCCCCGTGCTTCAACAAGGTCTGGGTATCGTCAGGGGAAAAGGAAAACCTCTCTCGGTTACAACCTCCGGGATAACGATTAGATTACAGATAAAAGGCTCTTTCTCTCCAGCTCGGGCTGTCAAACCGCTGCCGTCAAAGCGCAGCTCGGAGCTGGCTGTGTTTGGCGCTGTTCACCAACGCAGTGCTGAAACTGTTCCACTGCGAGCACCCACAGAGGAGTCATGCATATTCAGCCTGGGATTAGGGTGCCTTTTTGTTGCTCCACATCAACACTAAACGCTACAGACAGCACTTGGTTTTAGATGTAAACAAGAGGTGGAAGGACACAGAGGTACAAGCTTGGAAAGGGAGTCCACTTTACTCTCTTTCTGCGCCTTTTAACTTGATTTATGTGACCAAAAAGAAATATATCTTTCAAGCTTTAGCAAAACTTTAAGTCGGTTTTATTTAAAGCAGGATACCTGTCATTATAGATGAGATATGATTCAACAAAAATGTCTGTCTTTGATAGGCTACTTATCCTCCCATGACAACAGTCTTAGATTTAGTACAGCCATCAATCCAGCTTTAGGGTCTTTAAATATATGCCTGCAGTGACTAAATCAAAATAAGATAAAAAACCAAGGTGCTGCTGTTGTTTTCATGCACAGAAAAAAGGAACGATAACAATGAAAAACGTTCTTTTATCACATGTTTTATTCAGCAAACGCCCAAAGGACACCTTGCAAAAAAAACTTTTTATTTCTGAGGCAATTGAACTTCCAAACACTTCTCACACACACATGCCTGATCTTTGTGCTTTCAAACACATTATTCCTGACAGCCTCCTACTCTTTGACAAACAGTTGCCCTCCCCCAACCTACTCATTCTGTCTTTGTTCTGTAGCATTTTTCTGCACTTAAACAAGTTTGTGTCCAGTCCTCCAGGCCAAGGTGTCTCCACATCTCAACCCTCTCGCACCACAGTCCTTTGTAGAAGCCTGCACCACTAACTGAACTTTCCTCAAAGCTGTGTTATTCAAAAGCATGTTGCATTCTGGGTTTGATCTGTTATGCCTGAGTGTATGTGTGATGGTGCTGTTTTTTTTATCTGCATGCCCTCGAACATGAAAGGTTTGTTCCTCCGGGGACTCAGCAGTTCCCAGTTACTGTTAAGAAAAAGAATAAAGCATGGATCTGTCTGCATATACCCTCATATATGAGCCTTTTAATGGACTTGTGCCCCCCTCCTTTATGATACACAACAAACACACGCATGCCTGTGTTATCATCTTTGTTAAAACTAGCATGGTCACCCTCTCTGCTGTCTCAGTGGGCCATGAACAGGCACTCCCCTGTGATTGATTTTCACTCTGCGGTAATGATCACACGAGTGTACTGTGTGCCATGCCTGTGAGTTGTGTTGTGAGAAACATGTATAGTGAGAAATCATGAGTCCAGACCATGCAAGTGTGTGCAATATGAAGCCTTTTGCTTCTCAGTATGTATATATGTGTTTGTGTTTGCGTAATCTTACACGGGTTCTTCTGAAGTTAAGAGAAAGGAAGCCCTTAGATTCCTTTACTGAACAACTTTAATGCAAAATTCCAACCAAACAAAGCTAAGAATAAGGTCGATTGGATCTTTTTAAAGCAGATGTTTGCTTATAAAATTTAGTTTAATTAAGTTATTTCAAATATCTTGAATTAAATTCTATGATTGGTATGTATCTCCCTGTCAACAGGCAAAGAAGGCAACTGCTTGTGGCCCCCCGGCTATAAAGAGGCCACTGAGGGCTGACAAACTTTAAACCACAGCAGTGGCTCAAAATTTTCAAAATTTGCAATGACAGTTGGAAACCTCCCTAGAGGACCCCCATCTGACAGCACTCACAAATAGAATAGTGAATTACTGAATGTTGCTAGTCTAGCCCTAAATATATTCAAGAGAAACTTGAATAACTAAACTTAGCATACAGTGGCATTTTATTGTTCTTTTTGAAATATTGAATGACTTGGTTTCTAATGTTTGTAATTTCTTGGAATTACAAGGTTTTTGATTTTTTTTGTATTTACGTTGGAAGTAAAAAATAATGTTTACATTTGGCCATTTTATTGATGCTGTGAGATTATTAATAACATAATGGTAATGAATTCTGATTGGAGGACCCTCCTGTGAATTCCTGCTTAGTGGCCCAGCAGACTCCAGAATCACCTGACACTTGCAGGGTCACTGTACAGAGCAAGTTATGCACCTCTAGATTTTATGTTGTTTAATTTTTCTGGAGAACTAAAAGATTGAATGTTCTCCTTCCTTTTAGTTATCTGAAAATGTATTACCACAAAGCTTGCCAAGGTTTTCACAGGACAGAGGCCTTCAGGTTAGAAATAAAATTGATTGACAAGATAACTGAAAAGGGACAGATAATCAAAGTCAGAAAAGTGAAACATTTTTCAAACCTAGGTTTGTCATGCTTTCCTTGGGGAGAAAGGACATAGTCTAATGATTTCAGTTTTTCTGAAATGCTGGCTTGTTGTACTGATCATGCATGCACATGAATGGAGTTATTTCCCTTTTCTCATTCTGACTCTCCTCTCTTTGGTGATTTAACATCTGCTAACATTTATCCAGTTCCTTGTAACCTTGAGGGTCAACAGTGTGTGGCTGTTTATTCTGTACTGAAGTTTATGTGTCCCAATGGTGAGAATTATCAGGTTTTTGGTGTCCTGCAGCTCTGTAGTATAAACTCTAACATCACCCCCGCTGCTTCAATTTCCTCCTGCAGCCAGCGGCCCCGAACCTTAGCAGATCCTATCAGCACAAATCCCTAATGACCATAAAGCTGTCTTGGTGGAGAGGACATCAGCAGCCATTTGTCCACATCCAAATCCCTACATGACCAGCCACACACCCTCTCATGTGGCCTGTGTCAGTGATAGAAACATTGTGTTTATGCTTTTTCACAGCCTTTTTTTTCCACCCGGGAATACACTCGAGAAAAAGAAAACCAATTTTAAACGGGAAATTACCTCCATACTATCTTCTGGCAAAAGCTTTAGTTAATGTCTCATACACTTAAGTACTGCTAGGTAATGCATTTTCTGTGTCCTGTAGTGCCACTGGGAGCAATACAGCTGCAATAATGAGAGCATCCTGAACAATCAGGTAATGCAGAAAACAATGGCACAAACACTGCCTCCTCACTCGTGATTGGAAAAAAGGAGCGCTTTTGTATTTTTTAATATCTCTCTAATACTGTCAGCGCACATTATGCAGGTGTATGATTCTGTACCTTCCGGTTATTCTGGGTATGAATGCAGATAAAAGAAGAGGGGACTATTTGCACTGATCGTCCACAAGAGGAAAACTGTGTGTTTATTTTAAACACTCTAATTCCCTGAAGTACCTCCCTTTCCCTTGCTATCTTGCTGCTCCTGGTGCTCTCATTACTTTTAGATATGATGCAGTTATACAGAGAGTAGGGGGATCGGGTGGGTGGGTTGGTGGGAGAGCCAGAGAGAAAGACAAACGGGGAGACAGACAGAATGAAAAAGAAAACGATAGAGATGGGGAGAGAGAGAGAGAGAAGGCAAAAATCTTGGTGGTATCTGCTTTCCCCGGTTGCTGCCTCTGGCTCTTTTTCCCTCTCCTCTCTCCTCTCTCCTTATAAACAGCTGAAATATTACACTTAGCTTTTGGCCGCATATTGCCATCTTTTATGCACAGTAGATGAGATTGCATCTGAATGTGTTATGATCCAGAAGTTATTTTTTTGTGTGTGGTGTGTGTCTGTGTGTGTAGAACAGGAGGATGCTTCCTCCAAAGACTTACCATGGCTTCACTGTGAAAATTGTATGCAAAGAAAATGAGGAAAGTGTGAAGGCAGAAAAACATTCTTACAAAGAGATTTTTCACCGTTCACATCTACAGCAGAGATCCACAAAGAGAGTGTGTGAAACTTCTCTCCTCAGACAAACATATCAAATAAATATAAATAAAGAATCCAGGTGCCACCAAGTAAATTATAATTAGCTTATGGGCTTTGTTTCAAAAGACTTTTGTTTTCAAAAGGCTTTTGTTGGTACTTTTTACTGTGATGTTTTAAAATAGATCTTCATTCAGAGTCAGTTAAGAATCACATTTTAATACGCAAGTTTTTAAAGTAGATGATTATTTGAGACAGAGATGGTAAATAAATACTACCTAGGTATAAATGTATGCGCGTGCATCATGGACTGCATACAAATATGCATGACAGGTACCCAAAAGTGAGGCCAAATCATTTGGAGCTCCCCCTACTGGCTGGCTCTAGTTTAGGTCATAACGCCAAACATCTCATTGTTAACAGAGAGGGTTCATTTTTCTGAGGTTAAGTGTTAAGTTGTTTTTTGATACTATAAAAAGAGGTATAATGCCAAATACTGCACAGACAAATACTTAATAACACCTTGCATAAGTCAGTATCGCATTTTGCCACACCAGTCAAAACATCCTGAAGTGTGCGACTGTGCGTGCAAATATGTTTGCACATTAAATATGTGGGCAGGGAAATTAGAATTTACCACCCGTATGTGCATTTTTACATGTGTTCTGGTCAAAGAAAATTGATTTAATACGCACTGTGTTTATATGTGTGTATTAACCTGCACATGTGTGTGTGTGCTCTCTCTTTCCCTTGCACAGTTTGTGTATACTTAAGTGTGAGCATATGGGTATTCACCCCCCTGTGCATCCATACATGCACCAGTGAGAATATAAAAATGCCATGAACAGTTGTGTCTGCATATGGGCGAAGCCATCCACACATTGCGGTCTTGCACAGCAGATTGATAGGAATGAAATATTCTGTAATCTAAATGTAAATGGAAGTGAAATTTACCGGTGGGTTCTATGTAATTACCAGTGCCACAATTTATTAGAGTTGTGTTTGTGTAAGGTGTAGAGGGAGAATGAAAGAAGAGAGGGAGGGAGAGAGAGAGAGTAGAGGGGGATTGAGGGAAAAATAAAGAGAACAAATGAGCAAGTGTGGAAGGGCTATCAGAATGACAGAGTAAGAGAAAGGATAATTTATATTTAGTTATGGTTTCATGGTTGAGCAGGTGCAGACTTACTGCATAGGGAGAGGGAATAGGAAATAAGAAGCTGGTCAAATCTGGTCAGAAGCGTCCATTGAGACAGAGGAATAAGAGCTCTGAATATGACTCTGTTCAGCATAAAGCAGAGAGTGCAGTGGAGGATAAAATATGGGACTAGTTCCAGACTTGTGCCTGTCAGAGCTGACAACCTGGCTCTGGATGCGGACTTGATATCCTGGGCGGTGGACAATTAGTCACCCTCTGGTAAAGTGGTCTGAAATGTCTTTGATATATGGACAGAGTATGAGTTATCCTGACGTGAACCCTGCTGGCCCTGCAGTTAAAGTGAAACGGAGTCAGAAAAAGATGCACCCAGAGAGATGGTGATCATTAAGGTGCGATGCTGTGCTAACACTATTAATGAGACTGTGACTCTCACCCATACATATGCAAGGAAAAAGTGTGTATTAACAGTCTGTGTGTATTTCAGTTTCTGCTTGCCGGTGTGTGTTTGTATCTGGTTTCGCATGCATTTGATCAAGCTCCCTCTGCCACATTCCATTGGGGAAGAGATTCAAAATGTAGTTTTAATAAACTTTGACAGGATTGCATTTCACATATCTCAAAAATCCCTTTTCCCATCCTTCTTCCTTATTTGCCATTTCTCCCCTCTGCAGCCCCCTCAGCTTGGCTTTCTCCCTGGAAGCTAATCAGAGCATACCGAGCTGCAGATGAAAGCTACGAGCATCGTATTAACCATGGGTATGCGACAACCAGTCCAAAAGGGATAATCTGATTCAAGTGTTTGCTTTGACATTTATCCATCAGTTGTCTGTTTTATGTGGTCCATTTCTCTTCTCCTGATATTTTTTGTGACTCTATATGTGCCATGAACTTTTACCACACTAATTGACCCCATATTGTATTTGTTTGGCAATGTGAAGCCTTTTAAGAAACACTTCACACTGGATCAAAAGATACTGCTGCGTCTGGGTGCCAGAAAGCATTCCAATATGTTTCACTTGTTTGTGACAGTAGAAAGTTGTTTGGAGAGGCAGTTAGCTTTTTTTATTGGAGTATCAGTGGGGCTGTGTAAATAATAGATAAGGTCTGTTGATGAGGTCTCTGGTTTGTCCCAGAGTACAATAGGAAACACACTGTTCTCAGCCAATTTTACTCAAACATGGGAGCACACTCGAGAGTCCTTTCATCCGCAGTTATTGTACTTCAAAGCAATGACAGTTAAAATTAAATGTGGTGTTACCAAGCAGCAACCTCCGGGGCTGACAAAAACTGCAGTACCTTTAGCGGCCACATGAGGATGGGTCCAAAAGGGAGTCAATCCCAATTAGGGACCATATTAAAATGCCTAGCTTGACAGCAGAATTAAATCAAGCTGCAACATCCGATGTTGAAAAAATGAAGCCGATGCGGGAGTGCAAAAAAAATGTAGTTCTTAGAGTATCTGCTTGGGGCTGGCTCAAAAAACCCAGAACACCTGGTATAGCAGTTGGATTGTGTTGGCAGAGAAGAGGGCGGGCTGTAGTGATGACCAATCTTTTTTAGGTATGTGCCATTCCCCCATCGCTCTCACTGGGGATTCAGGGGGGCCAGCTGCAAGTGTGCTAACTAATTTATTCGCAAGTTAACAAATAAGCCATGGGTGTAAACTGTTTAGCTTGATAGCTTTAACGTTCATCAACTCCTCACCTCAGTTTCTCTCTCATCCAAATGTGGTCAGTTCTGGCTAAAAAAACCAACATGGTGATGACCAAAATGCCAAACTTGAGCCTTCAAAAAGGAAGTAGACAAAACGGACAATGACACGGTTGCTACATCTACAAATAATACCATCTATAGATGTTAGAGCAAAGGCTCGACCGCTCTACACCAATAAGCGTGAAGGAGGAGAGTATATGAAAGGAAAAGAGAATAGAGTGAAGGAGAGCTGTCATAGCGGTCCAAGTTGATTTGGAGAAGCCTTTATCTGGCCTGGCTGGATGCCCCTCTCTCCTGGCTGTCAGCCACTCCAAGCAGGGCCTAGCAGGGTCAGAGGAAGGGAGGTCATGTGAATCAGAGAAGCAGTTAAAGATCCACTTGGCAGCAAACAGCAGATTCACCACTGAAGGTCAGACATACATCACCCAACAGAGGGAGATAGGCGTGCTGCCGGGGCAGGAAATGATAGAGAGGGGGGGAGCAGGGAGATCTTCTATCTTTCACTCTATTGTTCTTTTCAGACGGACAGAGAAGTGCGATATAGGGCAGTTACATACAGCCCACCAATGGAGCTTTATAGTGTTGTTCTCATGCTTGAAAGCAGAGATGCCATGCAGATAAACAGCAGCTGCTCCTTTATTCATTCTGTCCTCTCTTCCATCCAAGTGCACAAACACACACGCAACCACACGCATACCTACATACAAACACACAAACACCTTTTAGTCCCTACAAAAGAGTCACATTTCCGAGCGGCTAGCATCTTTGGCTCGGCCTTTGTGTGTGAGTCGCCCCCCGGTGTGAGAGGCTTCTGGAGCCAGAGAAATGGCACAGTGACCCGTCTCTGGCTGCTCTAATCTAATCAGCCTCTTCAACTTCCTAATAGGCTGCTTTCCCAACAGTCCTCTCCACTGGGACTGCTTTTATCTGTTGTATGGCTGTTTACTGTGCAGGGGTCAGGGAGCTGTCTTGCTTTGTGTACAAGAAACCAAAGCCAAATCACAGCACATTACATCCAGGCTCACTGTGATTAATTTGCTGGGGTCCCCACTTTTGTTTATATCATGCACAAGTGTGTGTGTGTGTGTGTGTGTGTGTGTGTGTGTGTGTGTGTGTGTGTGTGTGTGTGTGTGTGTGTGTGTGTGTGTGTGTGTGTGTGTTTTAATGTGCTTGGCTGGCTATATCAGCTAGACTTCAATCTAATCTGGTAGCCAGGCCTGCCATGGTGACCTGTAATGATTTGGAGCTGACCTAAGCTCTCTAACTCAATACACTCTTTCCCACTCAGCTGCAGCACGCATATGTGTGTGTAAACAAATGTGTGTGTGCATGGGAGCATGCATGCTTATATGTCAATACAAGCCTATTAACATAAAGACAGTGTGTATGTGCATGTGTATCATGACGCCCCTTGACTTTGCAATGCTTGCACACTCGTTCTTTGTCTCTGTCCTCAGAAACACAGTTGTTCAAGCAAAATTCTCACACACATATACGTACCCACACACAAACACACACAAGCACACAACCCCTGCTCTTTTTTCTCACATGTCTCTGTCTTTCGTTATCTTTCATTTTTCTCTTTGACCTTCAGTTTGAGTTTATGGGAGTAACCTCCATTCCTATAAACAGACTAGAGTGTCTCAAACAGACACACGCATGCACACAGACACACACACACAGACACACACACACACACACACACACGCACATGCACACGCACACACACACACACACACACACACACACAATGGTTATTGGATTCATAACCAGGAGACTCCTATCCTCCTGCTCTCTGTGCAAGATGAGAGGTGTTGAAATGAAATTCTCCCGCAGAAAAGCTCTGCTCTTACCTGGGATTTAGAAAATCTCTACCAGGTCTCTCTCTCTCTCTTTTTCTATCTCTTACACTCACACATTCTCTCACACACACACATATATGCAAGCACACCCCAAGGCTAGCACTGAATGAGAGTGAAAAATAAGCAGAGTGAGCGAATGAAAGTCAGAGAGACGGACGGATTACAACAGGGTTCGCTGGGAAGTGGGGAAAAAAAGAGAGTAAGGGGAAGAGGAGTGATGAAGGTGCTCAAAAAGACATGGGGAGAGCTGAGTTTCAGACAAAGAATTGATCTGTCTATCTCTGAGGCTGAAGAAAGGTGAATGAGGTGGTCAGTGGGTTAAAGGAGGAAGGGAGGGACCACAAAACAGCAGCAGAAAACAAAATGTGTTCCCATGATAGAGCTAATGTGAAGAAGGCTTTATGACAAGTTTTACCCAAAATGATAACAAAATACTGCAAAATCAAAGAGCAAGACCTATTCATACCAAATGTGAAGCCTACGATGATGAATAGCATTGCAAACAAGAGCCGTAAGATTAATTTCTGTTCTGACATCTTAATTTTTGTAACATTTTCATGACTGAATCAATATGTGTAATCAGAAACACACTTGTTCAAGCAAAAGCCTATAGGTCAATTTTGTACTTGTCTTGACAATTTTGTGATCTGCATGAGTCGATTGAGTTTGCATAGTTTGTTGGCTCAAAAGTTGAGTTTCAGACTTTATGTCCTTAAGAGAATTATGATACTTATCTTACCTCTGAGCATTTGAATGGACACTTTCATGGTTTGAAAGTGTCATTCAAAAAGCTAGCATGTAACCCTTCTGGATTAGAAGGTATCACTTGCGCTTCTGTTACATAATGTAGAAAGGTAGACTAAATTGGATTCATTTCATATTTCGAAGGTTCTGTAGTGAGTGGCTCGATATGTAGATTGTGATAACTGCTTCAGGAGCATAACATTAGCCTCCTCAACGAGCTAGCTAGCTATATACTAGCTTTGTTCCTGGGCAGTTTGTTTTCAGGTAGTTTTTTAACTCTAAGCAAGAAAGCTAACTATAAATAAGCCACGTTGCCATTAATGGGTCTATTACTATTACACTGGTCAACCCACAAAACCAGCTGGCGCACCCAGACTTAGAATTATAAAACACAATTTGTCACAGAAAAATTAAAATCAATGGACAACACATAAATATACATTCGTCTGACCATAACTTCTTGTGTGCACTTGATTCATCCTCTTCTAAAAATGGAACTTTACACGTGTTACAACATGTGACCTTTAAAGCGCCTGAGTGGCACTTTTGTTGTTGTTGATTTTTGCGCCCCCTGTTGGTGAAGCAGTATGTCTACTCTCTTTGCTGATCTTTTCCTGTACATGCACAAGCATTTTCTGACAAAATCTCATCCTGCTTCATTTAAACAGTACAATAATGCACTCAGTGTGAATCTATGCCCTGGAAAACATAAACAAAAGCTGTTTCAGCAGCATGTTGTTAATCGACTTGTCTGACACCTACCCGTTAGCAGCAGTTACAGACATTAAAAATATCAACAAAGAAATAAATCTTGTTGTTAATGGTCTTGTTTGCTTTAGTAGGTCATTTAGAGATAGCAGCATTAATTTAGGTTATTTTCAGCTAAAATTGTCCTCACAAGAGCTATGGTAAACTTGTATTTCTAGTTTTACACATACACAGACAAACGCAAGCACACGCACGCACGCACGCACGCACGCACGTATGCACGTATGCACGTAAACTCAGATTTGGCTCATATGTACTTTATCTAATTTTAAACCTGATCAGTGTAGTTCATACTGTAGCATAGGAACCTCAAAGTTTTTGTTTGTTGTGTAGGGTTTATCAACACTTTTACATCAAAAAGCCGTTGTACAATGTGTTTTATGTCCTTTGAATTGCTGAGACACAAACACAAAAGAGACTAAATTGAAAAACGGTACTGGAATCCCTCACCTGGAGAAGAACTATAAAGTCAGTGCATAAGATAAGACAACACTACAGAGTGTAGTCAATAACCTCACAACAACCTGGTTGTTTAAAACCTAAAACAGAACATTATTCACACAACTTGGTGTCAGGATAACGTAAAAAAAACATGCACACTATCTGCTTTAAAGTAACAGAAATACAAATGATGGTACCTTTAATTACAGCAGTATGATAAATAACTGGTGTAACTACTCCCCTGAGGATATTGCTTCGGTTACACTGAGACCACGATAACACAGAAAACCTCTTTACTCTCAGCCTGGAGCAATTAAACGGCTCCCATGATTGCACCCATAAAACATCTCGTGTCTTTAACAGGTCCTATTTTCTGTGTTGTTAAGCAGAGTCATTATGATGAAAATGATTTTTTGTTGATGTAGACAGTATGGTTGAAGAGAGAAAATCCTGAGAATGATTTCATGAAGTCTCTATTTAATTATGTCAGAGTGGAGGGAACAGAGATGAGGTCGCAGTGGTCCTCCTGCTCTCACTGTGCTATCGTTCCATCTTTTAATTATCCAGCACTCCTGTATGGGAAGCACAGGGTTGGTATGGAAGAGCTGAGATAGCAGGGGGCTCATATATACCCTCATCATCTGGCTGCCTGAAAGTGTTGGATGATTGAGTCCCTTTTTTTCCCCCCTCTCCTCTCTTTATGCCTCACACACACACGTTACACTCTCTTTGTTGTCTTAAATGAGTCTCTTAAACTCTTGTCTCCATCTCCCCCTTTACTAACACAACCACTCTTCTGCCTACTACATGCTTAC
Source organism: Tautogolabrus adspersus (assembly GCA_020745685.1). Classification (NCBI taxonomy): domain Eukaryota; kingdom Metazoa; phylum Chordata; class Actinopteri; order Labriformes; family Labridae; genus Tautogolabrus; species Tautogolabrus adspersus. Next base: position 12,292,295 of record CM036542.1, read on the forward strand.
TGCAGATGCTACAAAGAGAAAAATAACATGACCCAAATCTTGAAAGCCTTTTTTTAGTTTCACAGGGATATGGGATAATAATATGTGTGAGAATAAAGGGTAACACCAGCATAGAGAAAAGTAATAACCCTACTGTAGGTGGAGCATGTGAAGAATGTTATAAGCACCTTCGAAGTACAACTGACAACTGAATCGCTGTTGCAAGGATGCATTTGAAGGAATGCTTTATGAAATGTGTCACTATGTCATGAATCACTCTCAATGGCTCGGTATTTACCTTGACCCATGAGCCACTGCAGCATATTCACCATGCCCAGTAAAAGGAGTAAGGTCTGCTGAAGCTGATTAAAGGGCCATACCTTTTTCTCCCTCTGAAGACGTGCTTTTCTTTGCATCACAGCTAACCCTTTCACAACCCCACATCCATTTTTTATTTTTTTATTAAAGGGGCTATATGTAACTTTCAAAAATACTGCGTTTGTAGCGATACCGCATGGCCGTCAGGCGAACTGCCTAACTATTTATATATAGCTACAAGTTACATATATCTGTAACTTTTTACATGTATAAATCGTTTTTTATCGCCCATTAATAAGCGAACGTTTAACTGATGTGAAAAAGTAGATGTTCACTGTCTATCTGTGTTGCCTGTATAAAATTTTCCCCGGGTCGTATTTTCCGCTAAAGCTCCAGGCAGTGTCATTTTTTATTTGCGTTCTCAACGTCCTCCTCACTGCACTCCGCTTACAGAAATCAACAGTACAAACTACAAACTCATCACACACTCCCGGTCTTCACCTGCACAGCCAGAGGTCGCCTTCCACACACTTATATCCGTCCTAGGAGCTCTCACAGGCGGACAAACTCATCACACACTCCCGGTCTCAGGCAGTGCCTGCCGAGACTGTCGTTTGTAGGATGGAGAATGAGACACACAGACTCCTTCACAGACTCTCACATGTGTATGACCACTTACCTCCTCTGTAAACATTATGCTGGTAAATATCCAGTGTTTCAGGGGCCATGATGATGCTCGTTTGTGTACGCACGAGCACGTATGACGAGCACACGAGGGAGAGCAAGCAACAGGCTTACTGGTGCAGTTCGCCTGATGGCCATGCGGTATCGCTACAAACGCAGTATTTTTGAAAGTTACATATAGCCCCTTTAAGAAGACACATGCAACTCGTTTGAGTTGTCTCATCCACCACAGAAAACACATAGTATACATTTTTTTTATCTAACTCACTTTTTTGCTTGTTATTTCATTTAATGGGTTTATAAAATTTAAAACGCCTGCAGTTCTGCTCACCCAGTGTTTTTAGGTTTGCTATTGATGTTACAGTAACATGAATATTTGCTTACCTTGTCACCTTATTTCATGGAATAACTTTACAATCTCTGAATCTAAAGAGCCTTTTCTGCCTTTTTTGCATTGAAATATGAGTGTAATGCAGACTCTGTGCTTACTGTTTTCAAAGATTAAACCCTACACGTTGAACTAAATTACATTTTGTCGGAAACCAACTCAACCATACTTTTCAAATCCTTCCTTTGACCGTTACACTTTTTAGACACTTAAACTTTTAACATTGTATCTATTGATTATTATGTTTATTCTCATGTCAACCATTATCAAACATCTTCAGTGATCAAATCATTGGGGAAATAAACCTAAATGTAACATGTTCAACTTTTATCTTCCCAAATATCACACTAGATATTTCTGAAAACAAAAAAAAGATTTCGATTTAGCGTGAAATGTAATTTGTTCATCTTTATTTCTTTGCACACTGTTTAGATCATAATAAGCCCTCTAGCACTTTCATTTCACTTTTTCAATGTCTTTTGTTTGGTTTAAATTTGTGGAAGTTATTAAACTTAAGTCAAACTTTTCTACATTGTATTGGTTTTTGGAGGACTTTTCATATTGTCAGAGGCTGTGGTGTGTTCCTCGAGCGTATGACAAAAGGCTTTCAGACACTCCACAGGGTATTGTGTTTGTCGATGTGTGAGTTTATCTGTATATGTGTGTTTGAAGAAACGTGTGTTTTTGTGCACATATGTGCTTGCCTGTTTCCCCAACATCTCTAATCTATAATTAATCATTGTCGCTGGCATTGAATCTGAGCTTTTTGTCTCACAAATGTGAATACCTACTTCACTATCTCTCTCGTTCTGTCTCTCCCTCTTTCCTCCTTCTGTCCCATGGGGAATGTCTATTTTAGGAACTTGATGTTCTCTGACAGCTTTCACACATTCCTTCATGGCATTAATGCTGAGAGAGGCGTACACACAAACAGACGCACACACATTAGTGCACACATCATTAAAGGAAAGCATGCACATGTGCAGGAACATTGAGTCTTACTAATGCTAACCTTTACAGACAGTTGTCATGTCTTTGTGGTAATGTCAGCTGTGTGGGGTAATCTTGGCCTGCAGGACAGACACAATCAACTAAAACACAATACAAGAGCATCTTCCAGAAAGCACGGAACATTACCAAACACAATACACAACATTACCATACAATACAATACAGTATGAAGCGGCACAATGGAGCTCAGCTTATAAGGCAACATCACCATGTATTATAATAGGTTACTCTGCACAATGCATGGTTCCTCATCCGTTTAGTATCGAGCGCAGTCAGGCTGTCTCTGTTATGGGACTGGCGGCCATGATGATATGATACCATGTCATAGTATGTGTCATAACTTGTCAAGAAGGATTATGGCCTTCTTTGGACATGACATGGAGAGGGGAAATCAGATCCTGAGGCTCTTCTACTGTGTGTTTGGGTGCACGTATGTGTGTATACAATATGTGCACAAACAGAATAACTGGTGGTTCTGACTCCAGGAATACATTTGTGCAGTGAGACACACACACACACACACACACACATCATGACAGAGGAGAAGGAATGACACTTAAATGTCAATCTATAACTCAGGAAGTCAGGGACTAATTAAACTCCTCTGCTGACACAAAGACGTTCCACTGGCCCTTTCTTTGAATCTCCATGGATACCTGACAGGATACGTGACCTGGACAGAGCCAGAGGGATTACTGTCTTCAGAAACAGACACACACACGCACCCATGCATGCCCACACACACACACACACACACACACACACACACACACACACACACACACACACACACACACACACACGCGCACAAGCACACAGATAACCCTGCAGTGCTCTATTTTCCTTGAAAACAGGTAGACAGTAGAGTAGTAGTAGAGTTGGTCGTCTCTCAACCGGAAGGTCAGGGGTTCAATCCCAAGCTCCTGCAGTCACATGTTGAAGTTTCCTTGGGCAAGACACTGAACCCCAAATTGCTCCTGCTGCTGCGTGAGCGGCATGTGAATATGTGTGAATGGGATTAGTTAATACATAGGGACACTTTACATAGCAGCCTCTGCCATCAGTGTGTGAATGTGGTGTGAATGGGTAGGTGTGACCTGCAGTGAAAAAAGCGCTTTTCAGGCACTGTGTTCATCCCTATAAAACCGCCCATATAACACCGGCCATTTCACATTTCTGTGTTTTATCTACAGTATCATATGTAGAACCAAGCTATATAGTAATAATAGATCATGTTGCCAAAGTGCACCTTCAATGAGCCTTTTGTTGTCATTAAGAAATCGATATGGTGATTTGATGAATGAAAGGTAATGTGAAGCCAACAGACACACAGGAACAACATAACCCTCATCTTCACTCTCATGTCATTAGTTTCCATGAATCAACTTTTCATTTGAACTAGCAGTCAATCACACAAACAGTTTACAAGCTTAGTGTGTGCTAGTTTAGGTTTAAATCTGCATTAAAGCTTGCTATGTTTCTATCACTACTGCTTTGAGTTACCTGGCTGTTGGGGGACGGCACTTGTTGGAGAAAAAGGATGGGCTAAGGGTGGCCGACATTTATATGCAGGACCTAGCTTGTTGGAAGATACCAATTGCACAGATGTGATGGGGGACATTTTTGGTTTCGTTAGCTTTGCACATATAATATGGTGAAGTCTTTTGTTGATCTTTTATTGGCCAAGTTATTCATTCTTGATTTTATAACCTTTTTTTTATTTTGAGGAAAAATAATGAAGTAGGAATGAGTAAAGTGTTTAATATTTCATGTTTTTTTCCACACTTTAAAAGTGGAAGAGAAATATTTACTCCAATATCTAAGCATGTAGATAAAAATGTGGAAAAGTGCATCTTTATTTTAACACATTTAAGACATAGACTGTTTATAAGCCTGAGTGATTTCACCCATTGGTTACTGCAGGGGGCTTTGGAAGCCTGTCGATGGCGGTCGCCTGACTGGACTTGCTGTCTCACCCTAACTTTCAGTCAACCTCATGACAGGCTGAGAGCTTGAGCTGAGTTGGTTCATAAGCCTCCTTCCCTCCCTCCCGTCATTCTGGTCAGCTAAGGGCCTAATTATCCTTCATAAAATCAAAACGGATGAGTTATGGAAAGATTCACCCCCACTTCAGTGTGTGCCGACAGAGACATTAGCTAATCAGACCAATTTTGTTTTTGAACCAGGTCGAGATATATTTTTCTGCTGTAAAAACAGGCTTTTTTGAACGGTTTTGTATGTGACTTCCTGTTCTTTTGCAGTGCCTCAAGATGAATCTCAGAAATAATCAAAATCCCTAAAAATGCCTTTATTTTAGTGGTGTAATGGCCAATTAATTCAAAAGCTCATGTTTGGAGATGCACAGAGCTTCGCAAGACCTACTGCTGGAGAAAACTGTGTTGTTAGATAAACATTTGTATGAGGAGCCACTTAGAACTGCACTATAGAATTTAACTTGATTCAGCAATGACTAATACGATTAACTACATTTGCGACACTAGACCAACTTCATTGTGTGTGTTTCTCAGCATGTTTAAATGTAGAGAAACACACACATTCAGCAATAGAGGTACCGCTATTACTGAATATGAAGGTCAGCAGCAAGGGTACCCAGAGTAATTATACATTTTCTCTTCTGCAAGCCAATCATAAAAAGCCCTGCATGACCCTGGCAGGGCAGAGGTCACCGCTCTCAGCATGGTCACACAGCAATTAACCTGCTGTGCATACTGTACAAACTGTTTCTCATCCTTATTTTCTGTCTGTCTTTCGCTCTCTTGCACATGTAAAGGTTTACGCTCACATGCATAAACTGCAGCTGATGCAAATCTGAACTGCATGTCTCACTGTCTGCTCACTTTCCATCTGTGCCCTTCTAAATGGGGTCAGTTCTATCAAATGGAATATTTAAGCAGAGACATTTGCACATCGTGTCGAGATTTGGGGGAAACAGAATCGAGTACAAACTTGTGTGTGCAGCAAGTTTTATGCTTCCCTATTTTAAACACCTTCCCTGCATCCTACAGTATCTTTTTCCCCTTCTGTCGAATACTATCTCTTACATCACTGGCACACAAACACAGGCCCAATGCATGATGTAGTGTTGGATTTTCACCTGTTCTTGCCGACACATGCCATTTTAGCTTTGCGTGCTCTGCAATTTTTCCCCTAGCTAACAGGCAAGGTCGCTGCCTCATGACAAAGAGACCTCTGCACACACAAACACACTGAAAACCATCTCTATTATAAGCAAGTACTTTTCAAATATTTATTGTAGAGCTTTACCAAAAATGTCTGCTATTTCAATACACTTTGAACTGTTACAACATGCAATGGTTTCAAGCTATTATACTTAAAAGATTGTCCTGCATGATTTAGTAATACTTAAATAGATTTCAAATTCTAAAAGTATTTTTTGAAAGGTTTATTTTAGGGCTTTTTATGCATTTATCTTAGACAGAGGATAGAGTCAGAAATCGGGGAGACAGAGAGAGTAGGGAATGACATGCAGGAAAGGAGCCACTGGTCAGATTTGAACCCGGGCCACCTGCTTGTTGAAATGTACCTTTCACGCACACTAACCACTAGGCTAAAAGTTAAAAAAACAAAACATTGATGTAAAGTATGTGCTACAAGTAAAAAAGCACAGTGAAAGAATGGTTACTTTAAGTGAATCACCCTTACACACACACACAAACATCCAAATCCACATCCCCACACAAAGAAACCAATGAAAAGAAACAGTGTTGTTTTCTTTTCTGACAGCCTGGCAGTGTATTAATATTACATATTACACCCAATCATCATTTTTATTTATTCATTTATCAGCTAAATGTCTGTTTCTTATTGCTGCTAGCAAACCATCTGCTGTTTGGATACACAGTGTTGAATGAAAGCGTGGGAATGTTCAGCACAATGAAACATAATAGAATCACAAACACATGTACGTTTTACAGACCTAACAGATTAGTGTACTGTAGAAGACAATGAATAATTCTCTTTCTCTATTAAAAACCTACACAAGAAAGCAGAGGCTGATGCGTCTTATCAGTGCTGACAGGATGTATGGTCGCATTTTTTTCCAGGGAAGAAGTAGGCATGGAAATGCAGGATGGTTTTGAATGAATTAGAATGGGTTTTTTTTTTTGCAATTACATACAAATTGAAGTAACAAAGACCTTACATTTACATCACAATACACTTCAATTCAAAGCAAATCCCTGGAAATCATGATTCTCTGTGAATAACCACATCCATTGGTCGACACAGAGCTAGACGGGCGACCAAACGCACAGAGACACCGGCAGATGGATAAATAGGCAGGGAGAGATATATCCACATGTAGCCCACTGTCAGTAAAAAGAAATACACATTGAATAAGTCTCAAACAAATCCTTCTTCATATTCAACATTTTATTTATTTGGGGTTTACTAGCAATCTTTGTTTTGTATTGCTATTGGGATGGTTCTTCTTAAAAACAGCAAAAGTAGAAAATGCTGCTCACAACTTTCTATGAAGCTTAATTTAATGGATGTAAGGAGAGAAGGTATGTTGATATTATCACTAACAAGCTGACAGATAGTTGTTGATATTAGAACAATTAAAATTGCAATCACTGGAATACAGATTTCTTAAAAATTCTTGTGTTTTAGGTTTTAAAATGTTTATGAGCACTAACTGGCAAAACAAATGTATTTACAGATGTACAAAATATATAGTTTTTGTACATTTCTAAAGTTGTAATTCTTAAATTGTTTTTCTATTTCCTGTCTTTTATATAATGATACCATGTCAGATTTTTTTTTAAATCCGGCCAACATTTTATAAAAAAAGTTAAACATATGTGAAGGTAATCACTGTGATCAAGTTCAGGCTTCAAATTTCTCTGATTGCTTGGTTTCCAATATTTTTGTCGCTCTTTTGCAGCAAGCTGATGAAAGCTTTTTCAAAGTGTTTATTTTAAGTTAGAAGGCTGTAAACTAACAGTACGACATTCTGGGCTGCTATACTGTATACTCTAACAGTATATACTGCATACAATCAATATTTCGAATCCAAGCTCCATTGAATGAGCTGTACTGTAGCACCAGGCTAGCGCCCCTACTGGGCTGTATTTAGAACAACAATACAGTATACGTTCATTACTTATACAGCTATAGTTATATTAATGACCACCCATATCATGTCATACGGTTACTTATACATCTATACCGCTTGTTGGGCTGGTGAGCTCCACCATTGGATAGTCTGAAGATCTGCAATGCATTGTGGGGCAGTTGAGTGAGCTTAAAACATATGGCCAATCTAGTTCACACCCTGGCATTCTCACACAAACAAGTTTGCATGATGAATTTGGAATGCACTACAACACTACAAATACAACAGAAGACCAAATGATGTGTCACTTTACATTACAGCCAAACAAATCTTCTGTAAAATAAAGCATGACCTCATTATGAATAGCAAACACATTTTTATGTTTTACACATCACAAGGAGATTTCCCTCACAATAGTGCGTGTCCTTTCCACCTGCATCTAACAGCTTTCTGTAGCTGCTCCTTTTTCCTTTGTTACTTCTCTTATTGTTGTAAATGATCCACCTTCACAATAATGACCATTGTCTTGTTGATGATCCTGTAGTCAAACTAAATGTGGTGGCAAATACATCAAATACATTATATTTCCTCTGTCTGCTCAAGCCATCCACATTCAACAACGTGTTCAGTGAACTATAGTGGCAGTGGGATATTGTGTTTGCATTTGCGACATCTTAATGTAGCTCTAATATGGCATAAAGACAGTTAACGGTAAACGTTAAGGCTGTTATTATGGGGTTTTATGCATCATCATTTTCAGTGAATTTGTGCGTCTGAAGGCACTTTAATTACAGCATGAGAATGGCGGACTCAGCCACTAAGAGTGAATACTTCTATTCAGCGAGATAATCCCTGAACACAAATTCATTAAATGGGTATAGCTTAAAAATGCAGACCATAAAGATTATTAAAAAAATTGATTTCATGATGGCAGAGCGTTCCTTTAAGAAAGGTTCAAGGAGTCATAGCAAACAGATGCCCATAAGGCAGAGAGACAGATAGCAGCCTTGACAGAAGAGGCCTCAATTAAACTTAGTTACTGCTGATCAAACAGACCTGCTGCTGGCTCATAATTATTTTCCACCAATCATGGATCTACATGAGTAGCCTCATTTAGAGATTGTAACCCAGAAGGCATTAGAAATAAGCATAATTGGCACACTCCCTCTTGTAGTGGATCCCCCCCTCTGTAAACCACACATTTGGTCAGAAAATAAACACAGAAACAAGAATTCACCAAACCATAACTTATCACTATTATGTGCATGAAATGTGTGCAAACTGCATGCTTCCCAGGCTACTTGTCTCTTCTCTCAACCTTCCTCCTGGAAAAATACAGAGCAGGGAAATTGCACCTCTGATGACTATGAGGTTTTTATCCTTATAGAATTATACTTTTGTGTCAGCTGTTTCCTACCTTGTCAGCTCTTTCACTCGACTGGAGGTATGGGTGAGGAGATGAGGCGAAAAATTCTTTAGGCCTATTTCAGTCTTATAATGGGCTGCAGATTTCCCTGCAGCCACTGAGGAGCAGTGGCATGGATGCATGCTATTTGCAGAGCACAGCTGTTTGTCAAAGATATGATTATATAGAATGACAAAGATACGTTAGAGATTTCAATCTAAACTCTCACAGCATGGCAACCAAAATGGCTATGTTCGGTTTACTTCTATCTATGAGATCACACAGAGTGACACGGGGTGCAAGGGAGAGGAAGAAGTTAGATTAGAGAGATTATCAAAGTTTGTTTTCCAAGGAGAGGATGAGACAACTGTGCAAGAATTGTCTTTGTAGAGGTATTTTCAAAGCTCCACTGTCCCCTCTGTTGTTGAAAAGGCCGTGTTCTGGTGTAAGGAAGGCCACATCATTTCTGAAGAGATGTGTGTCGGACGAGAGAGGAAAATCTCTAAATCTGCAGTTTCATGCAGCTCCTCCCCGCCTGTGATTTCTGCCGCTTGGCTTGCCAGATAAGATTCTGAACTTCAAACATGCAGTCAATGCTCATTCTGTTAAAGCAGAGATAGAGGATGAGGCTTTCTGAATTTGGAGATGTTTTCAATATCCGTATTCGGGCCTGCTAGAGATTGTGATGATGTGAAAATATAGAGCATGAATAAATGAAAACATGAAGTATAGACTCACAATCATATAGAGTTTCTTTATCAAAACACACACACACACACACGCACGCACGCACGCACGCACACGCCCACGCACACTCACGCACACACACACACACACACACACGCACACGCACACGCACACACACACACACACACACACACACACACACACACACACACACACACACACACTAACAGAAAGTAACACAAACAAAACCAGTTCCATAACATTGAGAGATACATTTTCACATTCTGAAAATATAAACACATGGATAAATACATAGATATAAATACATGAATTTAAATACTTAGGCATATGATCTCTTCATTTATTTATCAGCCCCAAAGCAGCAAATTCATCAAAGACAAACTTTGGGAGAATATAGGTTACTCTTTCATCCAAACTGTTTCTGCTTCTCCTTAAACCTATTCTAACTGTTTCATAATCAACATCCCAAGCGTGTCTGTCTGGAAAGCTGGTAATGGAATATTTATAGAATATTTCTGGGAATACTTGTGGGAAACCCGGATTTTTAACAAGTGCCTTTGTTCTACTGAGGCACGATTTCTGATTTCCTAAGTTGCATCTCTCCCTCTGTCTTTCTGGGTCTAACTCTCTCTGCTGTTCTCTCCCTGTTTCTGTCTTTGTGTCTCGTTGTACAGTATCTTTCTCTGTGCTTTCCTACCTTTTTTTCTCTGTCTGTTTTTTCAACAACTTCAAAACCTAAGCTCAGTCAGAACCTCAATGTGAACCTCATACCTAAAGCATTATACATGTAAAAAAAAAAATCTTGTATAACTCATCCATCCTGCAGAATAGTCGGTGTCAATTGTAACAGGATTTACATGTAGTGTGCATGCTATTTACCAAAATGTGTCTTTAATAACAACACGTCATATCCCTCTGCTATCTGACAGCTGGAAACAGCTGGAATTCCCAAAATAATTCCCCTCGGGAAATGAACCTCAGCAATATAGGAGTTGCTTGCAGTGCATAAGTGCTAAGGTTGATAGAAAAATGTGTCATTTTCACCGTTTAAGCTGGCAGAATGAATGTTTAATGTTCACTATTGCATGAATCTCCTTGCAGTACTGCACTTCAGACTGTGCCAACATAGCAGTGACTTAAATTGGGTGCAGTTCCTCACCTGAGCAACTCCACCATGGCATTTCTGAAATGGCAGTTCAGCATGTGTTTGATGTCCCAGAATGCATCTCTGTTAAATGTCGCCAGATGTTTTGGGATAAGCATTTTCACAGGGTTTCAAATCCTCTCCGGACTTCTGGAAACCTTTAAGGATTTGAATCTTGAACCTGTGTGTGTGTGTGTGTGTGTGTGTGTGTGTGTGTGTGTGTGCGTGTGTGCGTGTGTGTGCGTGCGTGCGTGCGTGCGTGCGTGCGTGCGTGCGTGCGTGCGTGCGTGCGTGCGTGCGTGTGTGTGCCCGCGTGTGTGTGTGTGAAACTGTTGAACCACACACTATCTGACTTCTGACAGCTTGTAAAAAAAATATGAGAGAATTGATAAATGTTTTCCTCTAAATCTTGTCCCTCAAGCAATACTTTTCCAGTGGATAACATCGCCTTCAACAAGCTGCGACAGTCAAAGTTTGTTTGGTTCTTTTGGCTAGATTAGGCATTTGATTACAGTTAAAGTTCTATTAAAGGTTACTTGAATGAACTTTTCAAATACTTTTGTGTGATTTTACAAGGGTGAGCAGAAACACATCACGAGTCTCTGCAGTGTCTGTTTAATCTAGGTGAGTATTTTAGCACCATTTTACATATTGTTTTGGTTTGCTGGACAGTATTTCACAGTTTTTTGGTCAACACTTACAAGCTACTGGCATTTACCTTGTTAACAGTTATGGAGGTGAGGGTTTTTTTATCCAACCAAAAATGTTCTAAAAACCCACTTTCCATAACCTTTTAAAATACGCTACACACACTTAGCAACACTTAGCAACAGATCAACATGGACATTTAATATTGACCTTACTTTAGTGACGGGACAAAAACATGACTTAAAATGAGTGCTCATGTTTCTATACCTGCTCATTGCAGGTATAGTAACTTCTGCATACTGTTAAATTGTCATTGCTGCGGGTAAACTTTGCTGATGTTGCACGAAATTTGAACGCAAGCTCACACCCAAGGGATAGGTGACAAAGCTTACACACACTGATGATTCAGAAGACAAACACTGTTGACTGTCTTCTGTAGTCTTTTTGAACTAAAACAATGTGACAGAATGAACCCTGCAGCCCACAGTTGTTTGGATGTACTGCAAACAGATACTTTGGTTGCTCTTCTTGTATCTTTCTAGTTCACACATGAATCATTTCCAAAAGCCACAGGTTTCCACATATCAACCATGACTGAAACCATGACTCTAGTCCTAGTTGGTGCAAGCCTACAGGAAAGGTCCTGATAATACTTACAACTTACTGTATGTGTTTATGGGGGGTAGATTGATTTCCTCTGTCCAACAGGCAAACAGAGAACGTGACCTTTGATGACATCATTAATTCCAGTTTCACTTAAAATCAGGAAATGAATTCAGTAGTTTTTAATTGACAGAAAATTGGAAAGATATAGAAGAGAAGCAAAAGTGAGAAAGTGAGAAAGTGAGAAAGTAAAGAGAGTAAAAAAAGAAGAGTGGATGCTGTAGGAGCAGGAGGATCTAAAGGAGAGGGAGAAAGACAAAGAGAGAGGAGGAAAAAAAAAGAGCGATATCCGGGAGGCAAAGCTAGTAAATGAGTCATCGGAGTGGATCTGCTATCAGGTCTATTCTAACAGCGCCACAAGTGAATGGATGCCTTAAAGGTTAGGCATAAAATGATTTCTCATTTTGCTTCGATATCCCCCCAGGTAGACATTAATGCTTTAGTTATGGACTTGACTGTAAAAGCTCCTGGGGTAACGCGCTGCTTGTCTGCCATAAATATTGCTGGCTATGTATGCGCGGATTGTGATTTCAACGAGGCTGCGTTTACGGTAAGGAGCATATTTTTGTGCAAATAGTCACTAAAGTTGATGTGATGCTATGTGTCATTTCTACAGCCAGGTAGTCACTCTGTCTGTGGAGCCAGCTCCCCAGGTGCTGCAGATCCTGCAGATCACAGCTGAGTCTTTGCACAGCTCTGATCATCCTGACCTAAATACACACACACACACACACGCACACGCACACGCACACGCACAGGCACACGCACGCACGCACACACACACAAACACACACACACACACACACACACGCACGCACACACACACACACACACACACACACCACTGAACACTTGTGAGAAAAACTGAACATTCATACAAAAGAAAAAAGCCACACACAAAGCATTTCCATTTGTGCCAAGCTTCATTTCTGCTCTGCTGAGTCTGTTCGTGTCACAACTTTGCAGATGTTTTAGCCATGGGGACATGAACACTAAATTTGCACAAATTCTCTCTGCAGTCGTTTGGTTGGAACAGTGGGTTTTGAAATGATAATGAATCTGTGGGCCAGGATCTCCCACATGGCACCGTGTCTAGTGTGGAAACAGAAGAAATAGAACAAAAAAAGACAAGCCCTGGAAAGCAGCAGAATAAGATTTTTTTTTCTCTTTCTGTCAAATGTTAAAGTCAAATTCTGGCTGAACTAGATTTTACCTTCAAAGCAGTCTGTTTCTGAAAAGCAATAAAATGGTACAAAATGTGAATCTGAGGTTAATGTTATACATCCTTATAGCAGAAATACAGTCCTGCTTTGGACAGAAGCAATTATAAAACGATAAAACAGATATAAATATACTGAGATTGTTGGGTGGAGCAATGACTCACAGTTGGAATTTTTTAATCAGATTGCATAATGTCACACATGCCTGCACATGTGATCTAGAGGTTTTTCAGTGTGTAATCAGCAGATAAGGTGTTATAAACAACAAACACACAGTAATTAAAGCAGGCAGTAATGGGTTAAAAATCACACACTGAGTCTCAAACACAAGGAGGGATAGGCACTCTACAGGTCAGATTCCAATCAGATATAGCAACACAGCAGGGAGCAGTGAACGTCCAGGATCAGTGTGTGAAAATGACAGTGGAGAGCAGCATGTATGAGGAGGTGAAGCCAGAGACCATGTCCATGCGTGCCCTGGGTGAAGTGGCTGTCCCGGTGCATGAGCAGCTGTGCATCTTTGGGACGGGGGACTTAGGGCGCTCTCTGGGCCTGCGTCTGCTCCAGTCTGGATACAGGGTGGTGTACGGCAGCCGCAGACCCAACAGCTGTGGCCCCCTGCCTGAGGGAGCTCAGGTACAACACATGACATAACATAACCTTTGGGATTTGTCAAAGTGTAACAAAAAGGATTGTGTGTGTGTCGCTAAAACACGCGTCCTAATGTTTTGAATGTGTGTGTTTGAACAGGTGATGAGCCATGCTGCAGCAGCGAGGTCAGCCAGCCTGATCTTCATCTGTGTTCACAGAGAGCACTATGGGTTCCTGCAAACTATGGCCCCTCACCTGGATGGAAAGGTGAGTTAAGGTTAACCATAGTACACAAAAAGGACCTGAACTCAGGAGAAGTTCTCAGAAACAAATCACAATGTAATAGCTAATCATTTAAAAGTAGCTCAGGATGCTGAAAGAAGGATTATAAGTTCTAAAATATGTTTTGAGTCCCCCACATGTTCAATCTCAAGAGTGACAGTCAAGGTATGGATCATGATCAACAGAAAATATTTGAAACTGGCATGTAAACAGTGATGAGCAGGTTCTATGTTATGAACACATCAGTTAGGATTTTTGTGCCGTCTTTTTTAAAGTAGTTCAAGTGTCTCAGACTTTAATCATTTAAACACATTGAAATACAATAATTTAAAACACATAATCCCGGTATGGACAACATTTAAACAGTCAAGTGTGAATAGTGTCGTACATCTTCATTGTGTAACTTTAAGAGCATTTAAACATAAATAAATAAGCATGAATCAGGCTTTTTCACCCTCATTTCATATAAAAAAAACATTTTTTTCTTACCAACTGTTGCAACTGGCCGTTCTTTACGGTCGTTTTTTGATGTATAAAGTTTAAAGACTTCGATGAATACTTTTCTAAACATTCACTTCAGTGTTTTGGCGTTTATCATTAGATTCAGTTTTCCTGATAAGACAAAGTGTGGCTTTGTTTTTAGAGCGTTTTGGTTGTTTAAAACTTAATTTACAATTCGAATATGTTGTTAAATGCTGTCTTAATAAAACAGGCTGATCATGAATAAAACAGGTTGAAATTAATAACAGGCTAAAAAGTATCTAATCACAAAGAAAAGTTTGTTTTCATGTAAACAGTTCACAAAGATGCCCTCAGGAGAGGAGGGACAGAAATATGGACTTACATATACTTGGTATAGAGAGGCACTGAACATATTTTTGGGTTAAATGCTTTGTCATGTTACATCAGTATTACATCTGTCAGTGCTTAAACGTCATGTAATGAGCCTTAGAAAGGGTTGTTGTATCCCCTCGTCAAATTTTAAGATTTCACTGACTTTGAGTAGATCAAGGGTTATCAAGGGCAAGTTTTAAAGGGCAATTACAATACACATAAAACAATAAAAGTGCACAAAGTTGCAGTATACAACAATAAAACATAAACCAAGACATTATGATCATCACTTTAAAAAACCCACACACATTCAAACTGATCCGAATAAATCACAAACGATGAAAATGTAGTGTTGTTCTTGAACAGATACAAGTTAAACATTTTCAAGGAGGAAGAAAAACTTGGGCAGAGAAATAACTTTGTTTCTGTTTTTTAAAATGCATTTGAACTCTTAAATAAAGGGATTGTTCCTGCGGATAAATATTGACTTTGTTCTCTTCAAATATTGTACTACTGTGTTCAGATGTTCTTGTGCTAACCCGTATCTAAAAGGCTGAATATAGATGTTTGAGATGCTGACCTACAGGGCCTTCAAGAAGAAATCCTTTGAGAAAATCAGAATGAACACATTACAATATAACTAATAATACACTGTATGTATAAGTACTTAATGGAAGGAAACACTCATGAATATGGTGACAAGAGTGAAGTAAAAAAAACACATGTAGACAGTTTGGAGTAAATATAACAGAACTAATGTTGATGTAATTTCTGACATTACTAAACAGAATCCTCAACCTGATGCTGTTCGACAAAAAGATATGTAATTTAGATTTGTCACTATTGACTTTTTCCTATATGAATCTTTTAATGGTTTGGTCTATAATTTTTTTTACAAATCCAAAAATGTTTTGGATTGTTTCCCCATACCTCGAGATGAGACTCTCAAATTCATTTTAACAACCTGAATAACATCAGTTTACTGTCACAGATACAGTTTACTGTCATAAATAAAACAGAATCAAAATCACATCTAAGAAGATGGATTCTAATTTTCCTTTTTTCTTAAACATTCAAACTGATTAATTGATAATCGAAATAGTTAGCAATTTATTAAACAATAGACAACTTATCAGTTTATACTTCACAGCTCTTATGTGATAACAGCAGCGTCTGTAAACGTTTCCTCTGACAGTGTGCTTGATCAGCATTCTTCTAGGTTATTCTAAAAGAAAAAGTGCAGTTCTGTTCACATCTTTATCAACATGACTTAATTAATCAGCATCCCCCCCTTTATTTGAGCAGGAATATGAATGAGATAAGATAAGAGTTAATTGGATAGATCTGACTGCTTTTTTTCTTTTGCCTGCTCTTGTCTGTCGTTGCTCGAAGGTTCTGGTGGATCTCAGTAACAACCTGAAGAAAGGCGTGTACCCAGAAGCCAATGCTGCTTACCTGCAGAGGTAACACACTCAGCCTCAATATTTCCTCTACGCACAAAAGCATATATGATTATTTTTGTCTTGATATCAATATGTTCAGACCCACAATCTGCAAAAATCTCACTTTCATGTAAGCAAGCAGCTGCCACTTTTTTCAAAGGCCAAATGTTCTTTTTTTTTTTTTTTTTTTTGGGGGGGGGGGAGTGCTCCTAAATGCCACTTAGAGCATGAGACATCAAAACTCCCAACTGGAAATAAAAAAAAATTGCAGGGTTTCAGCTGGCTGGATGTCCTGCTGTGCACCTATTCAGCTTGAGAGGAAAAATCAATTCTCACCATTTTGAGACCCTTTTCGCCATCTATGTGTTTGATAAAAGAAACAATAGCTTAACTAAAAGTCCTGGCTGTGTGTTCTGCAGCCTGGTCCCTGGAGCCGCTGTGGTGAAAGGCCTTAACACGCTGTCTGCCTGGGCCCTGCAGAACGGACTGCTGGCAGGAAAACAGGTGAGAGAGGAGTGAAAGTAAAGAATCTGTTAAAAGATGTCAGCATGATCAAAGGGAAACAGAGCCAGGAAGCTTCTGAAGGCTCTGCTTGACTAGACCGAACATACAAAGACAAAGCTGTAACAGGAGGAGATTACAGACTTGATCTTTTACAGATGATACATGTTTGACTTCAAACCAGGAAACAAAAACTGCCTTTCATCATTTCCTGCGATACAATGGGATAAATGTCTGTCAGAATTTGTATTAAAAGGAGACAAAGACTTCATCATGGAAAATTTTAGAAAAGTGATCGATTTCATTTGTGTCGTTGCACATGATTGATATTGCCTTCTACTCAAAACAATGGAAGAAAAAAAAATGAGGGCAGCGCTTGTATAAACACACAAACAAACAAACACACTTTATGATGTTACAAACTACAAAGACCCGTGTTTATTGCAGCTTCCGTTTCACAGCTACAAAGAGAAACACAAACATGCTGAAACCTCTGGAGACCAAACCTGAATCTGCCTCGAATCCTCTTCAACTAACCCCCCCCCCCCCCCCCCCCCCCCCCCCCCCCCAAAAAAAAAAAACCACGCAGACGCACACACACACACACTCCAACACACACACGCACATGCACATGCACACTGCAGTGCTCTATTTTCTTTGAAAACAGGTAGCTGTGAGAGAACATAAGTAGTGTGTGTGTGAATGTGTGTGAAGCTACAGTACATATCTGCACATGCTTGTAAGCGTGTGCTCTTCCCTGGTCAGCAATTTGATTAGATCCACAGCAGGGCCGTGCCTCTGTCACATTTACATTCAGATGGAGATTTAGTCTGTCGGCGGTCCCCTGCTGTTACTGGTGCAGTAATGTAGGGAGACATGGCTGGCTGCCCGGTCCACTTAAACACACACCTGAGGGAAAACTGCTCAATCCTGCTGCCCCCACTGTACGCCTGTCAAACTGCACTCTCTCTCTCTCTCTCTCTCTCTCTCTCTCTCTCTCTCTCTCTCTCTCTCTCTCTCTTTACCTCTTTGTATCTCTCTTCTTTTGTATGATTATTTTTGTCTCGCTTTACAAACAACTAAATCGTCTTATGGCAGAGCTGTGAGTGTGGTAATAACCTTCTCCATGGTGAGAACTCCAATGTGATCACATATTTAGCACCGTATGTATATAGTATGCCTGTGCCTTACATAGTCATACACATCCAGCAGTTCAGTCTCAAAAAGACTGAAACAGCTCTGTGGAGATCAACAAAACAGAGGTAATTCTGTTGACAGACACTGTAGGTGTGTGTGGTGCAGTCATGCATTGCATATTCCTAACAGGGCCGGTGAGTCATCGAACAACAATCTCTGAATAATTATTATAAACTGAAAAACAAAAGGTGATCAGCATGAAGAATTACTCGTCTTTTGTTATTCTGAGCAATTTTTGAATAAAAGATGTACCTGGATTTGAAATAATGGGCTCACAGTCAACATAATTGCATATAAAGATTAAGTAATATGCTCTGGTACATGCTGAAACCTTTGTAACATTTTGAACCAAGTGCCTCCCATGTAAATCGAAATTCTAAATTTGTTTTGCCAACATTATGTGACCTTTAAGGTTGTTTAAATGGAATGACGCCTATAAGCTAGTACGGGCAGACAACTTGAACTGCACTGCAGAATGTTGGGCAGCATTTGTTGAACGTACCTGAACAAAGTTTAACTCTGTTATAATGTAGAGCCGACAAACACTACAGAGCCATCATTTAGCTAAGCACAAATAGGGCGTCTGAGCTAGTCTTGCTTGTGTTTGTTTGAATCGCAAAACAATTTCAGATGTCAGGGCATTTGCTTCCTCCAAGGATTCAACTATGCCATGATATGCAAATTTACAATTTCAAGGCCCATTTCCAGAGCCTTTCAACTGACTATAACAATACAACAACCCATTTTAAAAGGTAACCCAACCCTCTGTGCTACAGGTGTACCTTTGTGGGAACAGTGCAGAAGCAAAGCAGGCAGTGGCAGAGATGGCCACAAAGCTGGGCCTCACTGTTCTGGACAGAGGGTCTTTGTCATCAGCCAGAGAGCTGGAGGACTTTCCCTTACGGTTGTTCCAAGAGTGGAGGCTGCCGCTACGCGTTGCCCTAGGTCTCATTGCCTTCTTCTTCTTTTATCTGCTTATAAGAGATGTCATCTACGAGGCTGTTGAAAAAGGCAACGACATCTCCTTCAGAATCATGATATCCTTGGCCAACAAGGTAAGGAGCTGCCCTCCCTTTTTTTAAGTACTGTTTTTTTGACATGTTGTGTTCCTTTTGAAGGATGTGTTCGGGGTTTGCCTCCTATCTTTCAGGTGTTTCCAATCGTGTCTCTCATCATGTTGTCCCTGTGCTACCTGCCTGGAGTCATAGCTGCCTTCCTTCAGCTCTACAGAGGGACCAAGTACAGGTCAGACATCAAACAGGGACAGAAATGTTCACTTACTGTGCAATTTGTTGTTCAGAAAAGGTGTATCATTTTGGGAGTGTGAAGTAACTAGCTCACTTTTGGATGTTCCAGGCGCTTCCCTGATTGGCTGGACCGCTGGATGCTGTGCAGGAAGCAGATGGGTCTGGTTGCACTGGGCTTAGCTTTTCTCCATGCCATCTATACATTCATCATTCCTATTCGCTATGCTGTCAGACACAAACTCATCTCGCGGGTGGTGGATGAGGTACAGCAGGCTGGTTCAAATCCTGCAGGGTTTACAGAATCCTGTACATAGAAGACATAAAGCTTTCATTTCAACAGAGTCGCCAATTTAACAGCTGTGTTTCTGTCTTTGTGTCTTTCAGATGAAGAACAATAAAACCACCCCATTTTTCTTTGATAATACTGAGGCATGGGGCACAGACTCGTTCTTGGTGCTGGGGATCCTGGGCTTCTTTCTTTATGTCCTGCTAGGACTAACATCCCTGCCCTCTGTGGGAGGAACTCTCAGCTGGAGAGAGTTCAGCTTCATTCAGGTCAGAGCGCAGTTGAAAAATGTGTGGTCCTCTAAGTGCATGTGTTAGTTACAATGGCAGTGTGTGTGCGTGTGTTCACCTTTAAGCCTGTACTGTGTTGCAGTTATCAGTCATGTGCTCACTATCAGTAAATATATCTTATAGGTCCTTTTAGATAATCTATATTTGGAGTAAACATGTTTTCCTCAGAGTTATTAAAGCATTGTAAAAAGCAATAAGTCATTGGCACTCTTCTCCCTGGGGCCTAGTTAACGAGCAGCATAGACCGGGCACACAGAACGAAAGCCTGACTGACTTTAGCCCAGGATTTAAATGTTAAGTTATTCATTAAAGAGAGTTATGATACCTAGTACGATCCGGTGGGAGAAGATTATGAATACAGGTCACAGATCCATTTGTGTAAAGGTCAAGTCCACAGATAGAACTCGGAAAGGGAATGACTCAGAGATAGAGGTCAGGGTCAAGATAATCCTTGTGATCTAGTGTGAAGAATATACAGTACACTAATGATCATTTCCAATAATTGTTTGTTGTTGTTACACTGGTGATCAGGGTTGTAAAAAATGTAACTTAAAGTTCTGTTCAAAAGTTTTATACTCATAGCAGAAGGACATGCTTCTCTAATTTGGTAAATTATCATAATGGAGGCACAGTTCATTATTGTAGTACATCAACAGGGCTTTTTTTCTTTCTGTGCTGTTCAAGCCTCTTAAAAGAGAACATCTGTTAAATGCTAAAAAGAAAAAGAAAAGAATGGTATACAAAAAAAGAAAAAGAAAATGGAGACTCAAAGGCCACTGGTGCCACAAAAGCAATTATTCTGAGGGATGTGAGAAAATGTTGTATTGATTGAGCCTATTCTCACCAATAGCCAGACATTTCCTTTTTATAATATTATCGAAAATATCACAAAAAGTTCACTTTAAAGCATTACAGGCTTTTAATTTCTAAAGTCAGTTGTATGTGAGATTTATTTGACCAAATTGCTGTTATATCTATTGAAGGAAACATGCTGAATATGATTACATCCACATTAACCATCAACAAGTATTTAAGCTTCGGGGGCTTAAGCTACTTAAAGAGTTTTACAGAAGGCCAGATGTTGATGACGCAATATCTGCATTTGCCTTTAACATGTCAGTGAACCTTTAACGTTTTCTTGGTGAGACTGAGAAGAAGAGATTGATACCACCATCATGTTTGCCTATAATATGAAGGGACCACCAGCACCCAGTTAGCTTAGCTTACTAACTAAAGAAAGAAGCTAACTTGGCTCTGTCTTTAGATAGTTCAATCAGCCTACCAGCACCATGGGCTAAATAGCTAACATGTTTTATCTTGCTTGCACATCCTATACGCAAGCCAAAATGTAACAATAATATGTGTTAAGGAAAAGTATATGACAGACTGTTTTTTGGTTGTGTTATCTTCTGCTGATATAATGTGTTAATTAGTTAGCTTTTAGGTGCTGATAGGCAGATTTTGTTACCTTTGTACCTCTTTCCGCTAATGTGCTTTACACTAAGCTAAGCTAACAGGTGGCTAGCTCTAGCTACATAATTAGTGCATAGACACAAGAGAGGTATCAATCCTCTCGTCTAACTCTTGGCAAATCAGGTTTTTTTTGGTGTTTTTTTTTAACATTGGCATTTTATTTTCCTCAGTCTAAGCTTGGCCACCTGACCCTGTTCATCTGCACATCACACGGTTACATTTACGGCTGGAACAAGTTCCTTCGTCCTTCTACCTACAAATGGTACACTCCTCCGGGTTACATGCTCTGTCTGATTGTGCCCTCTGTGGTGTTGGTGCTCAAGTTTTTGCTCCTCCTCCCCTGTGTGGACCGGACCCTAACCCGCATTCGACAAGGCTGGGAGAGGACCCAGCCAGGGAAAGAGCTGATTATGACTAAGGCAACCAATTTATAATCACTCCTGTCTTAAGAGAAAAAATGCAAAACTGTACATAACTTTATATTTTAAAGATACAGATGATTGTGAAGATATTTGTCATTTGTAAATAGCGATACTGTATTAGGCAAAATGATTGACCATATTTCATTCTTTTGATTTTGAAAAAAAAAAAAAAATCTTTCATTTTTCTGAAATATACTGTAAAAAAAAACACATGTTCTCAATCAGGTTCATATTTTGAATAAACTAAAAAGAAAAAAAAAACATTTCCATGATAACTTTGTCCATGCTCAGTTGTTGCTTGTGTCCTTTAATCAGTCTACACTGCCTCTCAATTGTGCAACATCCAAACAAAACAAAAAAGTATAGCTTATTTCAGCCAAAATTGACAGGTCTCCATAGATATGAATGTTTTTTAATGTGTATTCCCTGCGAGCTTTCAAAAAACAAAAATGTTTGTGCTGTGTCTTTCTCACAGAATATGGTGAAAAATAGATTGTTATCCCAAGCCGACATCCATTGTTTTGATAAACATAGGCAACGGTTCTCCTCCCCCCTCTCCCTCTTAGTGGTGAGATTGTATCCCTGAGGTTGCTCTCTTTCAGGATGCTATTGATCTCCCAGTTTTCTAACATAAATACCTCGCTGCCCGAACCTGCCTGCCTCTCAGGGGCATGCAAATGTGCATACTCACACTTACACAATGCATTCAAAAACTCAAAGTAAGGAGATGGATGTCAAGCTAATTATATTCCCACATGCAGAGTCAACACACAGAGATGTACACACTAGTGCCAACAACAGAGTGCAACGACAGGTCGCAGATTTTGTAGCCAAAAGCATTTGTTATAAAACCTGTCCCTAATATATCCAGAGTAACAATCAACAACAACTTGAGAGAGCCAAGGGGAAAGCAGAACAGAATGTAGGCTCTATAAAAGAGACTTTTACCATATTCACACGACAAACATTGACATGCTGCTCAGGCTGTCATGATGTCAAACTGTTGTGTCTTTAGGCTTTACTTTTATGATTGAAGGAGTTTGACAATCCTTACCATGTCACAATTTCCTTATTGATGAGCAACTAAGAAGACAATACTGAGGAAAAATCACAACTTTTCAGATTTGATGTTAAAACAATTGTCTATGTTTGAAAAGCCATTAGCTTCCAGTAGACAACAGCTAGCCACTCCCTAACATTACCATTAGATATCCAAGTGGCTCTTTACCATACAATAAATGCATACATTAATAGCCTGTGGTAATTTTAACAACACAATTAATGTATATAACAGCTGCTGTCTGACATTAGCTAAATGATTATATTTTGTTTTACATGTTATTGATTTTACTTCCAAAATAGGCCTAAATGCCTCTCTGGATTTTCAAGATTGCTTTTTCTTATCAGTTGCTGATCAATGAAGAAGCACTAAAATCACAAGAATGTGTCAAATGTCATACATTTAGGACTTTAGACATTATAAAACACTCATAGAACGAGGATAGTATTTGAGCGTCCCACCCTGGGCCTGATCTCAGAGTAAAATGGGCCATCTTGTGAACATGGTCAATGGCCCAATACCAATCTCCGCCATCACTGACTCCTGGACCTTGTGGCACTTTTTCTGCTAAGTGTCCAAATGCCATTAAGCGTTAAAGTGCTTAAGGGCTTTGATGAAGACTTTCCACTCCACATTTCATGTCCCATTTCCCATGGTTCATAGGGAAGTTGTTGACTTGTGAAATTACCTCTACTTAATGTCAAAATTGTGTAAAAGTGATTTGTGTTTTCAGTCAGAAGACGTTCATGGCTTTTCCCGACTTCTGTTTGTTTGCACCGTTAAGTCACAACACAAATTCATATTGGCATGTTTATTTATTCATGTTTGTTTGTTGCCAATTTTTTTATTTCTATGCAACTTGATCTCAAGATTGTATGTCCTATTCCTCCTTTTTCTATCACTTTAGCCCCAATGGACTCACACATTCATGTCTGACAACAGTTAAGTGTGTGAGGTTGAAGTGTTCAGCCTTTAAGGCAGAGATTGAAAGTTTGAGCCAATATTGAACGTTTGCCCTCAATAGACTCTGATAGCAGAAAAGGGACAGCCAGGTAGGCAGGTGACTTGATCAGGTGATGAGCAGAGGTGGGAAAGTCACTAGTGACTGCCGGTGAACAGGTGCAGAATAGCAGGTGTGAAATGTGTACATATTAACATAGGAATATAGAAACCCTAATCAGATAAATGAGATGCAGAGGAGGGAAGAGAGGAGGATGGAGCAGCTGTCTCTGCGACAGGATCTGGTGCTACGAGAGGAATATGCAGCGGCTTTCCCGCCCCAAGCAGAACATTTAGTCAGAGACATCCTGTTATCTAGCATCTAACAGCATTATCTGCACACACAATCTGCAATCCCTTCCACCCTCTCAAGTTGTATTATTCTCTTATTACCAAAGAACTGCTGTTGATTTTAGCCTATCTCCTGCTGCTTGGATGTGTGTGTCATTGTGTGTGTGTGTGTGTGTGTGTGTGTGTGTGTGTGTGTCAGTGTGTGTGTGTGTGTGTCAGTATGTGTGTGCTGATATAAATAAGATAGAGTATTCCAATATTGCCCTGGGAAAGAATTAAGATGTAGCAACATTGAGAAAAGCTGTGAAAAAAGCTACTTTACATTCATCATCTCCTCTCGTGTTTATTCTCACACACCTATAGGCTACCATGAAGCTGTAATAAGATTATGTGCGTCCAGCAATGAAGACTTGCCTCTATATGAGCAGAAATAAACAGTCGGAATTGTGGGTAGAAAAACAGAATCATGGAGCATAATGTAGAGTTCAGCCAGGATTCATCACTCCATGATGAACAAAATGTTATTATTATCACTGACGTGTCTGAATTGTTGTCTTAAACTAACAAATGCACATGCAGGGCATGACCAAGCTGCTACATAAAAAGTATCTTGTAATGTACTTAAAATGTATATTGCGAGTGGTGTTATAATTGAGATTGTTTTATTATTGTGAAAGGAAAAAAATGTGAATCAACAGATTTTCTTATGTTTAATGCACCTGTGAATTACGTGATTTCATTTTCTATCTCTACAAAGGGTTGAAATGTTCTAAAAACTGATTACAAACTACATGAAATAAAACTCTTCCTTTGTCTGCTTCTAAGATGTTGATGTTGTGCTGTTTGAACTATTTTCTTTCAAAGAAATCTAAGGCTGCACAAGTTGAAAGAGTTTCTTGCTATCTTTAAGTTTTTAGGTTGTTACTCTTTCCAAAAAAATAATTGAATTTTTAAATTCCTTCTTCCTTTTGTCAGCTTGGAATTGCAAGCTCTCAAGGTTCGTAAAAACGTAGTCTTTTTGCTTGAAATAGATAAAATAAAAGTCTCTGCCTATATGATACATTTTGACATACTGTTTCTTTGAAACAGTTCAGAAAGCCCAACTCTATAACACCTCAGGATTGCTCTTAAGACTGTATAACAGGGCACAGCATGAGGTACATGTACCGTGGCTCAGGAAATCAAGCAGGCATATGGCATCCAAAGGGACCCAAGTGTTCCTCATTGTCCGCTGGATTAGACTTTCACAATATGCTCCAACTCTCAAATCCCTCAGTCTGTTGAGGTAAAAGTTGCCCTCCATTACATCAGGAAGCAGCTAGCGTACCACAAGGGGCTTTTTCTGAGTTCTCACGCAGCACATAACACTTAATTGATTCAGCAGGAATGTCAAAAGAGAGGTGTTTAAGGTGAGCAGTGTTACTGCTTCATCTCCTTCAGTGCAGACTAATTTATGTTGGAAGTCCCACAAGGTTTGCAAGTAGCCTTCAACATCCCCAGTGCTGTGCAGTTGGAGAAAATGTTACTATTTGTTCAGAAAAGAAAACTTAATGGAAAAAGATTAGAAAGGCTTTAATGTCGCTAATGAAGTCGTGTACAGGGTCAGGGAGAGCGAATGTTTAAACAACAGGCATCATTAGGAGGAAGACTGAATCATTTCAACATGGGTCTATATATGATGATGTGAGTTCACATTTTTTATTTATCTGTTATCAAGGGCGTGTCCTGACTTTTTGACTGGGGTTGCCCAACTGAGGCACTGACTTCTGCAGGGGTGGCCTAAAGTGTTATTAGTGCTCAAACAGACACAAATAAATATCAATTATTTACCCTTCCTAACTTCACTAATCATATCTACTTTATAACATCTGCTGTTTTATGATATATATATATGGCTTCTTAATGACTGAAAAAGGTGATGTATGTTCAAAGACACAATTTACTGAAACATTGCCAGTTAGTTCAGTAAGATAGTGTGCATTACTTTTCTATGCAGAGGTTATGAAATAGATGTGCAAAGTATTTATTTACAATTTAGAGTACAAACAAAAGAAAACGTGAAACATTCACATGTTCAGAAATCTACTAGAAGACTTTTGCATTAAAGACCTAATAGTCACTTTTAACACAAGTCCTGCCTCTGACAGGGCAAATAGAAAATCACAGTTTAGGATTTTTGGGGTGGCACCAAGGGTGGCCAATCAGATTTCAAGGGAGGGCCAATCAATCAATCAATCAATCAATCAATCAATCAATCAATCAATCAATCAATCAATCAATCAATCCTCTTTTATGCTTGTTTAGTAAATGTATTTTAGTTATAAATTCTGTACCATCTTGTTGCATATGTTGACATTTTCTTAACATCTTGAAAGCAGTCAATAAATCTAATGCCCTGACAAATAAAGACTAAAGAACAGTTGTGTAGAATATTTTCCTTTCTGACTGTAAAAACCCTGTCAGATTATTCAAATGGGACCACTGGCAAAACCTCCACCATCTGTGCCCCCCTAAGCTTATACATTTTTAGGGGGGGGATTCAGGAAAATGTATGAATTACTCTGCAGACTGCAGTCTCTGTAAAATATGACAAAAATATGAGCTGATTTCTATCCTGCAACACCCTGCAGACATACTCTTGCCTTCAGACAAAAATGTACCAAGTTTGCACCCTTCTTAAAAAAGGCCACATGATGCTTTCAGTTAACTGTCTGGTTTAACAGATTGACACTTTAATTGGTTATTATTTGTTCTATTTCACTTAGATGTGTTGTTCACATGTGTTTACTCTTGATCAGTTAAAATATGGATTATAATAATAACAATAGGCATACATAGGCAAAATAGCCTAATCTGTACTGTCAGAGCCAAATGTAACCTCCTCTCTACAAAGCACTTCAGTGGTGGAGTTTGCATGCTTCTCTCTTCACTGATGTGATGAGATCCAGAAGTGACTGGGGAGAAGCCTGCAGCTCAGAGCGAATGTTTCCTGGAGAACCGCATCAGATCAGCCAAAGGGATGAACCCTGGAGAGGGATCAGATTGAGGCAACGAGACAGAGCACACCCAACTCAGCAGGAAAAAAAAGTCAGAGTTTAACTGAGCTTCCAGACAGGGTGAGATGGATGAGAGAGAAACAGGTCAACACTCTTCAATCACATGAATGTTTATCTTGTGGAGGTTTTATCAGTTGTAAGATTTGAATGTTTGAAAATGTTTGTGTCATGATTTGGTCTGTTTTAGTTTGTAGTTCAGAGTTTAGATTTCTTTATATGGTTTTAGTTCTCATTCTTCCCTGGTGTTGTTTCCCTTGTGTTTCTTTAAATGAATGGTTCCTAGTGTTCGTTTAGTGTTTCCTGTTTTATTGTGTAATTTCTTATCCTAGTGTTTCGTTACGGTCTAGTCATATTCTTGAGTTCGGTGTCTTCAGTGTTTCATGATTTAGTTTGTAGTCTCCTCAGTGTTTCTTGTATGTTACTCCTGCCTGTTTCCCTCTTGTCTTGATTGCCCTGATTGTCCTCACCTGTGTCTTGTTAGTCTCACCTGTGTTTGATTACCCTTGTCTATTTAGTCTCTGTGTTCCTTCCCTCGTGTTGTCAGTTCATTGTTGTATCTCAGTGTTAAAGTAAGTCCTTGTCAGTCTTCCTCTGTGTTTTTGTACCCTCAGTGTTTTTTTCAGTTTGGAGAGTTTTCATAGTCAGTTTGTTTTGCCTTGTGCCTTTTTAGTTTAAATAAATCATTTTTTGTCATTCTGCATTTGGGTCCTCCTCATTCCAGTCTTGACCGACTCCTGACAGTTTGACTGCATGTACGGGGAGGCACCACCTGAGTTAGCATTGTTCCAAGGATAAGGATGGGTTTTCTTTGGATGGAAAAACCATCCCTTAACAAAGGTGATGGTTTGAGACACCACCTTTCACCAACCTACAATGATGTTTTGAATTCTCTCTCAGTAAAACTGAAGTCCCAGTCCCACCTTGGAACATGTGACCCAAACCGACCGGTTGGCTTAATGGCTCTAGGCTAAACTAGGTCAACGAATCAGCTAATGACTTTCATGTGAGTCATCCTTGACTCACATGAAAGTAGCATGCTAATGATCAACAAAGGCTTAAAATTCTAGCTCCGTCCACCAGTTAGTTAAGTACTTGAGAAGCCTTTCGAGGAGAGGTGAAACGTCTTCAAGATCTTCAACCAAGTTCAGTTCTCTGCTCATTCATAAAACTTTTGCCAGAGAGCATGAAAAAGACTCACTGGTTAACATCAAATCCTCAGAATTCACACTGGGCACCTGACAGAATCTCTAGTACAGCTGTTAAAGCCATGATATAAGAACAGCGCTGTACTGTCACAGACATGAAGAGGAAATGGTTTGACATACATCGCTCAAAAATATATTTAATATAACAGCATGACTATAGAGGATGATAATGGACAGTGACCTGCATGAAGACTAAAAGCAGCTTTCCTAGAACTTTGGAGAGTTTATGTGCTGAAATATGTGTCAATAAAACCAAAAAGCTTTTCAGAGAATTGTCAGGTCATGATGATATCAGTGATGGTATGATAATGATGATTCATTCACTTTATCTGACATTTATATTTATTTTGTTAGATCACTATCATATCCAAACTAATTTAATAAAGGCTTATTTAAAGGGGACATATTATGAAAATCCACTTTTACAGGGTTTTTGTACATATATGTGGGTAACCTGAGTGTCTACGACCCATAAAAATGTGAAATAAATCCATCCAGTCCTTTGTTTGTGGTCTGCATTAGTCTTACAACACAGAGAAAAATGCTCTGTTTCAAATTTTCTCAACTTGTGACATCACAAGTTGGATTCTGGTGAGAAAATACCCTCCCCTCCCTTGTTTTCTCCACCCCCAGTCTAGAGCAAAACCTTTGCGCACTAAAGAGGCGTGATGTCTACTCGGAAAACTCAGGGGGGGCTCATTGCATTTAAAGAGACACAGACACCAAAAGGGAGCGTTCTGAGAGAGCCGGTTTATACAGGGTCACAAACCTCCTCTGCTGCTTGATTCATGTTATATTCTGTCCAAAGCACAGCACAGATGTTTCACTTAGACCACAGCGGACTGTTTGAAAAGTTGCAAAAGGGGGATAATCCTCTTTAATGTGTCTGAAATCACTCACTACTAAATCGTCTATAGTGGGTTTGCTGTTTGGTTTGGTTTTCTGTACAGTGGACTCAAAGAATCCCACAATGCACAGTGAAAAGTAGACAAAAACCAGTGGTCACCTACCCAGTTGAATATACCAATGTAATGCGCTGAAATAAACAAAAAGGCAATATACTGGACACAATCTCAGATTGAGGATACAAGATACATGGTCAAGGTCAAAAGGAGTTCTTTCGTCTTGATAAGGGAGGCAGTATAATCTGTGTTTGTCTTTACCAGCACTTCTGGGCCCCATGAAAAGTTGATTGTGGACCCCACCACCAAAGCTCAAGCTAGCATGAATAATTACTAGATCCACATGTCCACTAAACGGACGACACATTAATCGCTTTAATTATCTCTACCTTTGGGTTACACCCTGAAAATTGGAGATCAATAACCACAAGACAGAAAAGGGGATATTTTCTCAGCAGCATTTGAAGTCATATTTATTCATTTACAAATGCCAGACATTTCACACACCAACATAGAAAGTTTAAGAGAAGCATATTCTATGCCAGTTGAATAGAATAAACAGGAACGACATTTTCGCAGCCAAGTTATCCAGTTTCAATTAATTAATTTGAAAGACTTGTTGGGTTTAATCAGTCATGTCGAATTTATTAGATTTCTAACCCTAACCCTCACAGATTTCACAATCATTCAGCCCATAAATACCATTTTCTTTTTATAGTCAATTAATTTATAGTATTACAAAATGTTTCATGTTATGAAGGCCATCTTTTATAGTCCAAATGTTTTTCTAATTATTGCATGGCAAATTCTACTGACATAAACAACTTAATTCATTGATGAATATAACTCAATCAGAGACAGCCATAC
The DNA here is from genome assembly GCA_020745685.1 of Tautogolabrus adspersus. NCBI lineage: Eukaryota > Metazoa > Chordata > Actinopteri > Labriformes > Labridae > Tautogolabrus > Tautogolabrus adspersus. Next base: position 12,322,506 of record CM036542.1, read on the forward strand.
TAGTCTTGACCTTAAAAATTGAAGAATTCCCCTCAGTTTTTAGTTTACTTTCTTTCTTTTGACACTGAAAATTAAAGCAAATGACCTCACCTGACATTAAAAACATTGTGTTTTTTTTAAATACCGCTTTCTTAGAAAATCTACCCTGTGACCCCTTCTCCAACGGGGCCCTGGTCATCAGTCCCATCACTACCACTAGGACACCCATGGTCTCAGACAACAGCTCCAGATTACTTGTGAAATTCATTTGCAATAATTCTAAATTAAAGACAATAGGTGATCGGTTTAGCTTAACAGGTTTCTGTCTCTCTTCAATGTACTAACTTATAAAGGCACAAATGGACAAACTTTTTAAAAAAGAAAATAGGTGAATGTCATAAACTTTCCTTAAATTACTAATTTTGGTCACCTGAGAAGAAAATATATTTGTATAAGTAACGCTTATTTTCAGATGGCCATTCAGACTAGTGTGACAGGCTGAAAAATAACAGTTTAGAGTATGTGTATTGTGTACACTATAACAGCATAAATAAGGAAACAAGTCAATGACAGTGATAACGAAGCTGCTGGGTGCACATCGACCCTGACTCAGTGTGGGCAACTTCTGTGCAGGTACAGAAAAGCTGGTGAGGAACATCAAGGAAAGTCAGAATGCACATCATAGAAATTAATTTTATGATCGAGATGCAGAGGAGGGGAGAGAGGAGGAGGGAGCAGCTGTCTCTTTGAGCCCAATGCTACAAAAGGAATCTGCAGCAGCTTTCCTGCCCCAAGCAGAACATTTAGTCAGAGACATCCTGTTATTATCAAGCATCTAACAGCATTATCTGTTATCATGCAATCTGTCCCCTCAACCCTCGTGCATTGTATTATTCTGCTATAAGAAAGGGACTACTGTTGGTTCTATGTTAGCCTATAAACTGCAGTTTGGATGTTTTAGGTTCTGTGCTTGTGCATGTAGATGTAGATATTCCAATATTGCCCTGGGAAGGATTAAAGAGGTAAAAACCTACAGAAAAGCTGTCAAGCATGCTAGTTTAAATCATCTTTTACACTCATGTTTAATTTCACACACCTTAAGGCTGACATGAAGCCCATAATAACATTAAGTGTGCCCAGCCTTAAAAGCTTGCATGAGCATAAATAAACAGTATCAACAGTGGGGGAGGATTAGCTGTTTATAATGGAGCAAATGTCAATGAGCATTCACCCTGGATTCTTCTGTGAACAACACACCTGGATACTAAATATTTATCTGATACAAGAGCACACTAATATGACAACACCATGCAAAACATTCTATTTTTTCACAGGAAGAAAATAGAAATGAAGAATACGTAAGGTGAACTCATATTATTTTTGAGAGAATTCAACATGAGAATTCAACCATTCAATGTGTCACTTCCAAAGGAATGTCAGGAAACTGACCACTCACTGGATTCTCTTTGTGCTTTGGTTCACGACTCAACCCATCTGCCATCCTGTCATGCCATCTACCTAAACCTGCCCACATCAGCCTCACTCACAACCTCACCTTCCCCCAACCTGCCACACCTCCTTTCCCTCTACGACCTTTTGGACATCTTTCTCCCATCTCCATATTCATCTTCCTTTTCCCTACAATAACGCTCATTACCAATCCCTGTGTCTGTGTTCTGCATGTGGGCCCTTATTCATTGGTTTTTCAACAGGTAGAAAGTTGTAAAGTGAGTTACAACACCTTGCATTAATGTAAGTTTATCTCAGAGAAGAGCAAAAAAAGAGACAAATACATTAAACAAAAACGAGGAATATACAAAATGAGTTTTATCAAATGTAGCCAGATTCATTTACTGATTCAACATTTACATCATTTTTAAAATATCATCAAATGTTCAGTTTACATTGACAACAAATACCATTAACATTATTTTGATTCACCAAGACATTGACAGTTGAGTGTAACATTTCATTTGTGTTAAAAATTAAGAATTTCAAGAATTTCCTCCGAGGTTAATACAGTTCTATCTGATCAAAAGTTAATCTTGATATTTTTTAATGATAGCAGGTCTTTCAACATTGTATGACCACTACACCTACACAAAATTGTCCTTCTTACTTCCCATACATGCATACCCATTTGACTTTTGTACCTTGCTTAATCAACCTGGAACTTTTTTGTCCAAATGATGAAATTGAAATGATGAGGTTTAGTGACACGTCATTTCTTCTTTCTCTACCAAAACTCTGTTAAAAATCTGGAACTCCAGCGCCCTCCAGTTGAGCACATTGCCTGGAGTGAAGTTTAGATTGTCCATGTATTTGTGAATCTCACAGGCGGAGAGGGTGTAGTCCCACATGTGGACGTCAGACATCATTCCAAGGAATGACTGATTAATGTCAAAATTCCCACCGTGTGAATCCTGCTCCTGTAGAGATGAAAGAAGATTATGATTCAGTAAATCAAACTTAAATCTTATTAAAACATTTACATTAAAGACACAAAACAAGTCAGAAGTTAGCATATATATAAAATTAATTGAAACATGATTACTTTTTATCCTTATTAGTATTACTGTTACCTGTCCTAATACAATAATTAAGGGCCCTTGGATACTTCTTCCAGAGGTGCTGTATTTCCTAGCCAAAGGTCTTCCATCAAACCACAGCTGCAATAGTCCAGAAGTAGAGTCCCATGTGGTACAAATGGAGTGCCACATGTTCAGCTTGTAGTCCAGCCCTGCCAACTTTAATGGCTTGTCCATGACGGTGACCTCCATCTCTTCCGCTGCTGAATGCCAAAAAACCAGGAAGGCATTTGGATTGGAGGACGTAGACATTGAGAAAAGGCCGTGATCTCTCTTCAGGTCTGTAAAAGTCCTGTAGACATAAGTGATATGTTGTCATGAATGATGATTTTCACAGTCAGAGATTCAGTAGTGATTTTTGGTGCATTTTTCATTTACACTTTTACCTGTGACAGACGGTGATAGCACTCAACTCACGCACAGTTGTAGTTGGCCTTGCATAGGCGCTGTTGGTTTTCTGAGGGAATGTGAACATTTTACCCGACAGATCTAAAAGAAGAATGAGAAAAATATTTAATATTTATTTGCGTGTTTGGTTTTTAGCACAGATTATTATTTTGACCCTTATGGGGAGGATAGAGGTTGACCAATATCATAATTCATCATCATTAAAAAAAAATCATAGCTAAAACTCTGGAAACTACTGTAACTTGTTTCTAAACTCAATCTACACAAAGTGTTTCCTGTTTTATTTAGTAGTTTTTTCCCTCTCCGTTGTCTAGTGTTTCTCTTCTTACTTCACCCCTCTGTCAAAGAGGTGGACGCAATTGCAGAAAACCAAAATATTTAATCAAACAAAAAAGGCAAAAACAAGGGTTACTTTTTGAAGTTCCAAAACACAGTTAATCAAAATCCAACCCAAAAATTCACAACGAGAAAACTGGGATTCACGAGGCCACACCAGGAACACGGGTAGGTAGACAACTGACACAGAAGGGAAGGAACACTGAGACTAAACAGACAGTGGAGTAATCAGACACAGGTGGGACTAACGACACAGGTGAAGACAATCAGGGTAATCACAATGGAGGGAAATCAGACAAAGGGACGAAGTAAGAGAAGAAACACTAGACCTGATACACGGGGCGGGGAAGAACTACAAAATAAAACAGGAAACACTGAAATCTAAAATGAAGGAATATAAATGTAAAAATACACGAGGAAGGAACAAACAAACTGAACAAGAATACTTCATGGCTCACTTGCCTATTTTTGGATTCACTCATTCCATTTCTTTTCATCTTACAACAGTGTGCCTTGGAATCAAGCAACAGTGTTTTCGTTTTTTTCAAGTCTTATCAAGAATTAAACTTCCTTAGTGCATTTGTATTAATCAACTCTTTGTAGTTTTGTATTACGCACATGCTTGAAATGTAAAATATTAAGAAATGAAAAGATTCAAACGATAACACAAATAACCTGCATATGCCTGTAAAGGACATTGTAACCTTACTGGAATGTTGTCCTTCAATAAAATGCTTTCCTTTTTCAAGACTTTATTAGGACTTAACATTTTTCTCTCTGTTAGAAAAGGATTGCTTTTACCTTGAGGACTTGCAGAACATGATGTCAGCATCAACACCAGCAACAAAAACTTCATCTAATACAAAGACAAAAAAAAATGTTGTCCTTTCATATGAATCCCAGACTTCCTTTAAATATCCTGTCTCAAAATGTACAAATAGTCGATATTTTCCTTGCATTGGTCTGCTACACTAAATAACACAAAGTTGTTTATCTATAGAATCTCTGTAAATTCCTTTATTTGCAGTATCTCATGTTTGGATCTTACCTTGAAATCTGTGCTTGGAGTGTGGGCAGCAGGGAAAAGGATGGCGTGTTTTTGTAAACCTAATCGTTCCGTTCTTTGTTCCCTTTTTTCTCTTTTTTTCTGCCTGCACATCTTCGTGGCTGTTTCCTTCCTGTATCTACTTCTACATTTTATGCTTCCAGAGACATTAAATGTTGTACCATAAAGAATGCTTTCTGCTGAATCAACACATTAAAGGGTGTGTCTCATGTTGAAATAGTCTTTCTTCTGCATTGCAACATTATTATAAGTAACCCCATAAAGATAAGTGAAAAAGATTTCATCTGACAATTGTTTTTCTGTTTCTGGACTTTTTCCTGAATGTACATTTTTGATTAAAGATGGTGGCATTCCTTATTATAGAGAATCACATTTTCATAAACAGCCAAGCAAGTGCAGGTGCATTCTTGTATTTGTGATATATTCATTCTTGTTCATACGCTCATATTTAAATCAACCATCTCTATATCTATAACATCTATAACTTAAATTCGTTTGCATCTACGGATAAAATATGGATCACTCGGGACAAACAAGTGATATTCTGTGTTTTCTTCATCCTCATCTTGATGAGACACAAATCTGAAACTTGACAACATCAAGGGCTGATTGGTGGGAAGATATTTTGCTCTAAGTTTGTTTGATGAGGATATCAGAAGTCACATAATGACATTTTTCTTTTTATTTCAACACTTTTGAACACTTGCTTTTTTGATGTTTTCCTGGCCGACATCCTTGCATCAAGATCGATGCCCTGGAGTTGTGATTGCTTTTAGTAAAGAGGCTGAGTATTTGTTGTGAACATGCTGGTGGTCCACTCGTCATGTATGATGTGTTGCTTGTGTAATACACAATGATATCTTGTTACACTGTATGCATCCTATAAAGTAGTGAAGCCATTAATGTCAAGATAAGCTAATAGAAAAGAGCTGCAATATATACTCATGTATAACCAAAAAAGAGGAGCATACATGTGAAATAGCGAGAGGGATACGATCAAATGGTTATAATGAGGAAAATCCTGAAGCGAGAAATATAATAACTAGAAGCAGCAGGAAGAGTCTGAATGTTCCCCATGTTGCCAACCGATCATTCATGGTTTATGACGAAAGGCTTTAAAAGCTTTGACAGTCAATCTTTAGTCGCAGGCAAAGAGAGAGGATGTTGTTAACAAAGTGTGTGATACCCAGCTTATCTTTTAGTCAACTTATTGTTATATCCACTGACTTTTTGTTTTTCTCAAGTAGCAACAAAGATATCTTGCCTTGGCCTACTGCAATATACCAAATAAAAAACAATATGTTTAAGTTAATCGTATTAAGACTATGTCTCCATCCAGCTACGTATTCTACAAGTACGAAGAATGTCGCCACCTGACCGATCATGTGTAGGATCTGACACACCAGCAGTACAAGCTCTGTATATCCTCCACTGAGCAGTCTGCATACATACAGAGAAAGACTAGAAGTAATGTACGTTAAGGATCTACCTATAAAATTAAACAAATACATTACCTGCTACCCTGGCCAGATAAGTGCTGGCATTTCGCTCCTCTCTGGATTTGCTGCTGTTGTTCTTTGGGTCTTTGTAACTGTACATTTGTTATGGAATCAATATTTCATAACTGTTGCTGTTGTTTAGGATATGGGGCACCACCTTCGTCTATCCACAGGGAAAAGTGCTGTAAAACTTCATATTAGTTTTGAACACTAAGCAGGAAGTACAAAACTATAGATTTCTTTATCGTGGCTTTTTAGTGATGTATAGCATGAGGGATTAGGCTACACTGAACAGCACTTGTAGGTGATAATGAGAAAACACACGTCGGAGGGATGATATATCAAAACATCTCAGTTCATTCTTACTTCAGTTAAATATTAACAGGATGAACTAATATCAAAGTTAAACGTCTTTTTTTATATTCTTTATTAACGGTTATCTGAGTGTGTTTGTTCCTGTTCCTGGTTCGACACATACAGTGTGAACACTCAGCGGTACTTGACAATCAGTGTAAGGACATAAATCACAGCTTTGGTTGTGTGTTTTAAACATTTCACTTACAACTCACAGCGTGAGTTTGACATTCGACCACGACATTATTACAATTGTACAGTGAATGCAATATGTACATTGTTCATAAAAATATATGATTTTTATTTTGCAAGACATTGATGGTTAAGTTATATATGCTGCTACATGTGCATTCTGCATGCTTCATTTTTAATAAACAGACAGATACAAGAACACTTTTCTTACACTATGCTGAAAGTGTATCTTGGTTTTTCTAAATACTGTACCTTAACACTTTCTGAACTCCAGGACTTTATTTTGAAAAGTTTCCTTCGTACTTCCCATAAAACATACATTAGCTTTTGATTTACCCTACCCTTCAAATTCAGAATGTTGGCCTTTTTCAGACTGTCTACCAATACTACACTGGATCACAAAATCACACCATTAGATCCATTCGTTCATCACACTTTTATTTAATCTCGAGCTCTCATCAAATTGTATTTTTACATTGTACATCAAATTACAGAAACATTAATTAGATGTTATCAAGACAGAACATTTAGCTCTAATTGGTGCTACCAGATAATTCTGCATTTATCTTGTTATTTGAAAAGATACACCATCATAAAAGTCAAAAGTGATCAAAGATGAAAGAACACTTTTCTTGCACTGTGCCAAAACTCTATCTTGATATGTTTTGATAAAAGCATGTCAGCTAAATTGAGCATAGCGTTAGTTCAGGCAGGCCTCAGAGTCACGCTCTATTATCATGCCAGAGTTCGGTAACAGCTGATCTCGCGTAAGCCTCATGAGCTGATGGCCAGCTGATTTGATTCAAAGCATCCTATTGGACAAATAATACTTATGCCGCCTTATTTAAGCTGTTCAAGCCTGCCTACTCTTTGCTACCCCCTATGCAAGCCACATTTACAAGCGCATTTGCAACCCTCCTCCACCCCAGCTCCTTCTTCTATGCTGTTCTGACTTAATCAATGTAATGCTGTTGTCATTGATGCCTGCTCTGTTGGGGTTGGTTGCTTATCTCCCTGCCTTAAGCTTTCCTTGTATGCACAGGAAGGGCAGGGAGATCCCAGAACAGAGCCATACCGCCATTTAGAAATAATTGCAATAAAGTATTTTTCTTGACAAAGTGGTCCTGACTGAACTACCGTTAAACATTTTCTGACCTCCACACCGACATTGAGTTAACTTCTTAACTCCCATTATGAATGCATACCATTTAACCGTTGTTCCTTGCTTAAGCAACCTAGGTCTTGTTTCCTAATTGTGGACTTTTTAGACTGGCTTCCTCTACCTTACACTAGATCTAAAATAGCAGAAAGTGTGATTGTTTTTTACTTTTGAAAATTGAAATGGAATTGTTTTCATGTTTAGTGACAGGTCTTTTCTTCTTTATCTACCAAAACTCTGTCAACAATCTGGAACTCCAGCGCCCTCCAGTTGAGCACATTTCCTGGAGTGAAGTTTAGATCATCCATGTAGTTGTGAATCTCACAAGCAGAGAGGGTGTAGTCCCACATGTGGATGTCAGACATCATTCCAACAAATGATTGCTTGAGGTCAAACCCCCCACCGTGTGAATCCTGCTCCTGTAAAGATAAAAGAAGACTGAGATTCAGTGAATTAAATCAAAATCGTATTGAGTCATTTACAATAAGGAGGGAAAAAGTCAGAAGTTTGCATAAACCAAATTAATTGAAATACCATTACTTGTACTTGAGTGTTACAGTACCTGTCCCAAAATTATTATAAAGGGCCCTTGGAAACTTGTTCCACTGGTGCTGAATTTCCTAGTCAAAGGTTGTCCATTAAACCACAGCTGCACCAGTCCAGATGTAGAGTCCCATGTGGTACAAATGGAATGCCACATGTTCAGCTTGTAGTCCGTCCCTGCAAACTCTGCTGCTTTGTCCCTGACGTGGGCCTCCATCTCCTTATTTGTATTATCCCAAAAAGTCAGGAAGGCATTTGAATTACCGCTCGTAGACATTGAGAAAAGGACGTGATCTCTCTTCAGGTCTGTAAAGGACCTGTAGACATAAGCTTTGTCATGAATGATGCTTTTCACAGTCAGAGATACAATCAGGGGTTTTTTTATGACTTTTGCTTATTTGTTCCTACCTGTGACAGACAGTTATGGCACTCAAACTCTCTTTGGTTGTGGTCAGCTTTACATAGGCGCTGTTGGTTTGTTGAGGGAAGGTGAACATTTTACCTGAGAGATCTGAGAGAAAGAGTGAGAACAAAAGTTTTCATTGGTATTGCTTTTTTTATTGTATGTATTTTTTGTTTTGCTTATAGTATGCGGCTAAAGGTAAAAAAAAAACACATTCATGCAGTAACAAACCTCTTTGATAAATGTAATAAAGAATTTGAGAGAAAGTTATCACAAACTAAATAAGGAAATAATTCACAGACTCTTGAACGTGTTGACGTTCATGTTTGCGTTGTTCAGTGTGTTAGAATTCTATCATTAAAGTTTCATTAACGTTTCTAAAGAAAACTTCAAAGCTTTGAGAAAATAAATGTCTCACCTGCATATCTTAAGCATAAAGATACTTTGTAGGCTGAGTTAAACTTTTTTCACAACTTAAGTAATATTTTATCTATTTATTAATGTCAGTCGTTTTCTCGGCAAATAGAGTGAAACGGTTGTGATTTACATCAAATAAGCACCTGTGTTTTAAATTCCACAAAGCTTATCTAGAATCAAACATTCTCATTTTTGCATTTTCTTTCTTTATATTACATATTGTTTAAAGTTTGCAACATGTTGGAATCATATTGCCAAAGTACATTCTGGAAAAAAAAGAGTATTTCATCACAGGTTTATAGAAAAAAGGAACCTTCAGGTTAAATTGAGACTCATACAAAGTGTTCATTTTCAAATGCAGCTTAACATTTAATTTCCGTTTTTTGTCTGTTAAACAAGGATTTTTTTTTTTACCTTGACGAAGTGCAGCACATGATGCCAGCATCACCACCAGTAACAACAACTTCATCTAATACAAAGACAAAAAAAATGTCAAACATAAGTTCTTACATTTCTTTCAGTGAATCACATAACTTTGAGGTCCCACTGTATAAATACTCAGTGTACCAAAGATGACATAGAATTTTACTTTTCCTTCATTGGATGTGTAAAACAAACACTTCAAGCAGTTTATACATGATATAATCTTTTTTAAATTCCTGTATTACAAGTATAGATCTTACCTTAAAATCTGTTCTTGAACTGTGAGTGCAGCAGGAAAAAGGATTGTGATTTTCTGCAAACTCACTCACTTCCTTTTTTTCAGCCTGTAGGCTACATCTCTTAAACTGGGTGTTTCCTTCCTTTATCTACTTCTACATTTTCTGGTTCCATAGACCCAAAAGAGAACTTGTTATGTCATAAAGAATGCTTTCTGCTATATTAACAGAACAAAGGGTGTTTCTCATGTTGAAAACATGTACTTTTGTATTGCATTATATCCATTATTACGAGTTACTCAATAAGAAGATGTGAAATAGGTCTTCATGGGGCAATTGTATTTCTGACTGCCCAGAAAAAGAATCGACAACCATGTCTCAGCTATGAGTGATATTTTGCAGGGGGGGTTTATGCCTCTCAGTCAGATATTTTAGCTTTGAAACTTGACAACATGAAGAAATCTGTTGAACTGCTACAATATACCACATAAAACACTATGTTAAAGTCTTTCCCTTTAGAGACTATATCTCCAGCCAGATACATATTCAATATGTACAAGGTACAAGTCCCCTTCTGAGGCCTTCTAATGGTGGGGCTTTAACAGTCTCGCCAAGGAGAGCAGACTGGATCCTAACCTGTTGCTATCTTGTTTTAGCCAACGCACCTCTGGTAGGCTAGGATGTGTTGCACAACAGCAGAGGAGCGCAAAACAGTATCCTGTGCAACATTTTATTTGATGGTTAACTAGCAGTAAGGTCTTCATTTGTTCATCATTTGTTCCATGGTGTTTTGCACCTGATTGTAAAGTGTTAACTTCCAGTGCTTCCACAGCATGGTAGTGGAGTAAAAAGTCAAATGTTTGACTTTGATTATTAGTATAGTAGTAGTTTTCACTGACAAAATACTTCAAATTGTACTTTTGACTTCAGGTCAAGTATTAACTCAAGTTGCTTATTGCTTTTAAGGTTCTTGCTTGAGTTAACATTTCTGTTTGAAAGTTGTATCCTGAGTGACATGTGAAGCAACACTTTTTATAAATGAACTAATCATACCCTATAAAGTGAGATATTCATCAAATGGTGGAAAGGACAAAAAATCACAATTTGACTTTGATGTAACGAAAAGTTATTTTATTATGACAGAGCAAGAAAGAGACTACAGAACAGAAAAGAGATATACATGTTCCACTTTACCAAATACAGTTTACCTTCACATTGTACTTACTATTGAAGAAAAAACTGTATTTATTTGCATGACATTGATAATTTAGTTGTAGTAGTTTCTGCTGAATCAACTAAATAAACCCTCATGTTGAAATGTGTTTTATTCTGCATTGCATATTATTATTATGAGTTATCCAGAAATGGTGGACATGTCTGGTTTGGACAAATTTACAAAGGGATTAAAGAAAATACAAAATGTGTTATTAGAAACAGGTGACTTACAAGACACAAGTGAAACAACTTGGGGGAGGGGGGCATATCATTACAAAGGAGGAGTAGAATAAATAGTAGCAAGAGTAGTAAAAGATGAAATTCAAACGTATGGTATATGAACATTGAAAGAACTAAAGCAAAACTAAACAAAAACAAAAATATTGATTTAAAAGTCTTGACTCCAGACTTTATATGTCTCTCTGGAAACAAAAAAACAGGATGGGTGGAGGGGCTCAGAGGATACTGCTCTAGGAGTAGAAGAATAGCTAGGTTTAAAAACTAAACAGCCTGGAAGCTGGAGAGGAGCTGAGAGTATCCAGGGGATCAGCTACAAGTGATGGCAAGACCTCTGACAGAGAGCGAGAGACAAGTGTTGGCCGGATCACCAATAGATATCGAAGAGGGTTGTTGACCGGATTGGCGAAAAAAGAAACTTGTCTGGCAACATGAGCATCCTCACAAACTGGATCAGCAGCAGGCCAGACTGGAAGAGGATCAGGGACTGGAGAGACATTGGTTGGGACCCCCAGACTTCAGACTTAACAAGACATCAGCTGGGACCTCCTGGGGGCTTGAGTTCTTGGGGATTCCGGCTGAGAGTCAGTGACTGCAGACTTTGAGGTGAGGAGATTGAAGCTGGGAATAGGCCTGGACAGCCTACTGATACTTAGGTGACAGGAGTCAGCCAGGGCCCTAACTGGATCACAGGGCGGGAGTAAAAAGGGTCTTGGCAGTGAAGACCCTGGGAGGCAGGGCAGTGTAGAGTCTGAGGGATTGGGCATCGGCGACTCTGGCGAGCTGGGCAGTGGATGCAGAGGAGGATGTGGAAAGCTTTGATTACCATTCTGTTGCCTCAAATGGAACCACAGAAAATAGCTGGCAATTGAGGAGCAAGTTCATGGGGAACTGAAAAGTCTGTGGTCAAGGGTGCCCTCTGCCCAGCGCAAAACATTATCCACTGCCCAGTGCCAGAAAGTCTCAGAAGAGAAGGAGCGTCCCATCTTGCTCCATACATCACCAAGTAGGCCATGGCCCACCACACCTTTGCCTAATGGCGCAAGAGTTATGGAAATGTCCCATACTGGCCTCACATGTTATGGTTTTAAGGAATCTCACCATTTATGGGCAAGCTACCAAGAAGGGTTTTCAATCCCAAGAGATCTCTCACTGGCAGAGGATTAACTTAAACAACATTTTGAAACCAGCCTCTGGAAAAGGTGTTATTGTTTTTTCACCTACAGTGTTTGCTTCTGTGGTTTATGGGACATATTTCCATTTGTCAAATAGTTCAGTCATCATCTATATCACGCAATTGACATGCCTGACATAAGAAGTTATCATTTATTTTCTTCAAAAATGAGTTAAAACCGATGCATTTCACTACATCAGCCAGGTGAAACAAATGAGTAAACAGTCCAATGACATATCATTAAAAAAAGGTAGTCATGGAAATGTCCTTTAGCCTCCAATACAGATACTGTAGATAAACAATATCTTAAGTTTTGTGTGAGCTTACTTTCAGAAAGTTGCTCTTTATGCAGGTCTTTATGTCCTTAATGCTTGCTTGTAGTTTGTATTAAGGTTCGGTTTCATCCGACAATATTCATAAGTGTAATTTGTTACCGTAATATTCTCCAAAATCCAAGCTGTCCATCATGTGTTCCTCACTCGTTCTCTAATAAAGGAATCACTTGTTTATGATTACTCTTTACATTTTTATTTGAAGCCACATAAAAAGACTTTCACGGAATTTCACCAAATGAAAAAATATTGAATGAAGACAGAAATATTTCACAAAACTCAAACACATTTGCTGCCCGTTTAACTTGTTGCATTTGTTGTGGACTTTCAGCGTCCTTTTTTTTTTGCTTTGTTTCTGTATATGCTGCACATTTTTCTTAATGTACGACTTTCGACTATTTCACTTGACAGCCACTGTATGAATGCAAACCCATTTAACTTTTGTTATCCTGCCACTTTTCCTGATTGTGGCCTTATGAGACTCTCTGTTTACACTGGATCTAAATTACAGTAAAATGTACATTTCTTAAACTCTGAAATATCGTTGGTATTTAATATAAAGTTTAGTCACAGGTCATTTCTTCTTTCTCTACCACAACTCTGTCAAAAATCTGGAACTCCAGCGCCCTCCAGTTGAGCACATTGCCTGGAGTAAAGTTTAGATTGTCCATGTAGTTGTGAATCTCACAGGCGGAGAGGGTGTAGTCCCACATGTGGACGTCAGACATCATTCCAACAAATGACTGATTAATGTCAAACCCCCCACCGTGTGAATCCTGCTCCTGTAGACATGAAAGAACACTGAGATTCAGTGAAATAAATCAAAATCTTAGCGAAATAATGACATGAGGAAGGCACAATAAATTTAAATTTAAGAAATACAGGATTGGTAAAAAAAGAACATTACTTTTGTCTTCAATGGTATTACTGTACCTGTCCTAAAATTATTATAAATGGCCCTTGGATTCTTGTTCCAGTGGTCGCAAATTTCTTAACCAAAGGTTTTCCATCAAACCACAGCTGCACCAATCCAGATGTAGAGTCCCATGTGGTACAAACAGAGTGCCACATGTTCAGCTTGTAGTCCAGCCCTGACAAATCAGATGTTCTGTCCTTGACGTGGACCTCCATCTCATTATGTATTGCATCCCAAAATGTCAGGAAGGCATTAGGGTTAGAGAGCGTGGCCATAGAGAAAAGGAGATGATCTCTCTTCAGGTCTGTAAAGGACCTGTTGACGTAAGTTTAAAAAGAAAATCATAAATCGTGATTCTTTCCACAGAGATTCAGTAGTGATTTTATCTTTTTGATGCAATTTGCTTATTCTGTTCGACCTGTGACAGACGGTAAAAGCACCCAAATCCTGCACTGATGTCAACAGCCTCACATGAGCGTTGTTGGTTTTCAGAGGGAAGGTGAACATTTTACCTGAAAGATCTGAGAGAAAGTGAGGAATATTAATTATAAGATTGTATCTTTTGCTTAAAAAAAAACAATATTCAAATGTTTTCCAAAAACTCAATATATCATCATTATTAAAGCTGCACCATAAATCACAGACTCTTGAACCTGTTGGGATTCATGTTAATGTTGCTCAACATGTGGTACATAAATCGTTCAAAATTTATAAAAAAGATCTCAAAGCTTTTAGACAAGAAAGATGTTAACTGCATGACATAGACAACCACAATATATGTTGAATAAAACCCTCATAGGTTCACTTCTGTTCCTATTTATCATATTCATTCATTTTCCTCAGCAAATAGAGTAATGAAATAATTTAAATTGAATAAGCTCCATTTTTGGCCTTTCTCAAGTCTTTTCTCCAATTGAACATTCTCATTCTTGTTTTTTTTTATTACATTCCACATTATTTTGAATTTGAAACATGCTGGAAATGTTTAGTCAAAATTCAGTCAGAGTATTGAAACACATGTCTGTAATGGAACAAAACTAAATTTAGGGTTAAAGAGAGACTCATGGACACTGTTTTTTACATTTGAATGCGACTACACATTTCATGTCTCTGTTAAAGAAGGATTATTTTTACCTTCAGGACTTGCAGTACATGATGTCAACAACACTAACAGCATCAGCAGCTTCATCTGATAACAAAACAATAAAACACAATCTTTAAAACAAAATTATTTCAATGAATTGTTTAACTTTCAGCTCCAATAAATACAGTACTGTGTGTGCCTATAGAAATAATATATCTTTTCTTTGCATTGGATGGCTATAAAAACACTTACAGCAGTTTATTTATGAAACAGTCTCTTTAAACGACTGTATGTGCAGTATTTCATGTATAGATCTTACCTTGAAATCTGTGCTTGGACTGTGAGTGCAGCAGGAAAAAGGATTGTGAGTTCATGTAATCTCACTTGTTCCTTTTTTCTGTCCGTACATCTTTAAAATACGTGTTTCCTTCCTTTATCCACTTCTACATTTTTTTGATTCTAGAATCTAAAAAAATAGAAACAATTATTTCATGAAAACAAGTAGTTTCTGCTGAATCAACAAAATAAACCCTCATGTTGAAATATGTTTTATTCTGCATTGCATATTATTATTATGAGTTATCCAGAAATGGTGGACATGTCTGGTTTGGACAAAATCACAAAGGGATTAAAGAAAATACAAAATGTGTTATTAGAAACAGGTGACTTACAAGACACAAGTGAAACAACTTGGGGGAGGGGGGCATATCATTACAAAGGAGGAGTAGAATAAATAGTAGTAAGAGTAGTAAAAGATGAAATTTAAACATAAATGGTATATGAACATTGAAAGAACTAAAGCAAAACTAAACAAAAACAAAAATATTGATTTAAAAGTCTTTACTCCAGACTTTATATGTCTCTCTGGAAACAAAAAAACAGGATGGGTGGAGGGCTCAGAGGATACTGCTCTAGCATCCTCACAAACTGGATCAGCATCAGGCCAGACTGGAAGAGGATCAGGGACTGGAGAGACATTGGTTGGGACCCCCAGACTGCAGACTTAACAAGACATCAGCTGGAAAACCCACATAATGATGATACATTGGCTGGGACCTCCTGGGGGCTTGAGTTCTTGGGGATTCCAGCTGAGAGTCAGTGACTGCAGACTTTGAGGTGAGGAGATTGAGGCTGGGAATAGGCCTGGACAGCCTACTGATACTAAGGTGACAGGAGTCAGCCAGGGCCCTAACTGGACCACAGGGCGGGAGTAGCTAGCGTGCCGAATGGATCATGAGGACAGGGATCGGCCGGTACAGCATCTTGATCATAGGCACAGGAGTGGGCTGCAAATTGGTGATCAGTCATGATTGGTTGCGGTTCTGTGGCTCTAAGTGGCTGGATCTCTTTGATTACCATTCTGTTGCCTCAAATGGAACCACAGAAAATAGCTGGCAATTGAGGAGCAAGTTCATGGGGAACTGAAAAGTCTGTGGTCCAGGGTGCCCTCTGCCCAGCGCAAAACATTATCCCCTCGTTCTCTAATAAAGGAATCACTTGTTTATGATTACTCTTTACATTTTTATTTGAAGCAACATAAAAAAAACTTTTACAGAACACCAAAAACATTTCACCAAATGAAAAAATATTTAATGAAGAGAGAAATATTTCACAAAACTCAAACATATTGAATCAAACTCAAAATGTGTCACAAAACAAAAATAATTTCATGAAACACTTAAACATTTCATTAAACACATAAATGGCTGGACTCACTTTGAATCTCCTTTAGTTGCTGTATTCATAGCGTTAACACTCCCTGTCAGCAAACTATTCCATTGTCCCATTTACTTCCTTGCCTCCCTCACTCTCCCATTAGTAATCAACTTTTAAACTGACTAAATGCAGTTGTTTCAGCTTTTTGCAGCACATTTTTTCATTTGCTGCCCGTTTAACTTGTTGCATTTGTTGTGGACTTTCAGCGTCCTTTTTTTTGCTTTGTTTCTGTATATGCTGCACATTCCTCGTAATGTACGACTTTCGACTATTTCACTTGACAGCCACTGTATGAATGCAAACCCATTTAACTTTTGTTATCCTGCCACTTTTCCGGATTGTGGCCTTATGAGACTCTCTGTCTACACTGGATCTAAATGACAGTAAAATGTACATTTCTTAAACTCTGAAATATCGTTGGTATTTAATATAAAGTTTAGTCACAGGTCATTTCTTCTTTCTCTACCAAAACTCTGTCAAAAATCTGGAACTCCAGCGCCCTCCAGTTGAGCACATTGCCTGGAGTGAAGTTTAGATTGTCCATGTAGTTGTGAATCTCACAGGCGGAGAGGGTGTAGTCCCACATGTGGACGTCAGACATCATTCCAACAAATGACTGATTAATGTCAAACCCCCCACCGTGTGAATCCTGCTCCTGTAGACATGAAAGAACACTGAGATTCAGTGAAATAAATCAAAATCTTAGCGAAATGATGACATGAGGAAGGCCTTATAAATTGGAATTTATGAAATACAGGATTGGTAAAAAAAGAACATTACTTTTGTCTTCAATGGTATTACTGTACCTGTCCTAAAATTATTATAAAGGATGTTGACATATACATGTGTGAAAATTCTAAAGCATGTACAAATATAATATATAATTATTTGAATCTTGCATCTCAAAATGTTAAAGACTCAACAGCAAAATATAAACTTTTGATCCTTACAGCCTGAATGCTCCCCATGTTGCCAACCTAAGATTCATGATTTATGAAAAAAGGCTTTGAAGCTTTAAAGAGGCTTACTAAAAACAGCAAATCTCAAGTACTGTACAAAGAGAGAGAGGATATTGTTAACAAAATGTCTTTGATATCCCATGTATCTTTTTGGTTGTAACTGTTTTTCCTCAAGTGACTACAAAGATATTTCCTTGCCTTAGCTTGCTACAATAAACCATAAAGGCAAACAATTGAGCAGTCAAACTTTCTCTGAGTACCTGTGCACAACATGTCATGATCTTATCCGGAAGAAAGTCATGAGTTTGTGTCCAACAGAACATCGGATTATCAGTTTTATTTTAGCTCCATCTTAAACAATTAAGCAGGTAACAACATGCTGCATATTTGTATTACTTCTTGTCAATGTTTTTAGATTAATTTTGGATCAAGTGCCAGTTCTCAAAGTCATACGGCCGTCTTCACTCCCTCCAGGATCAACTGAAATGACTTGTAGCTTGACATCAAGGGCCTATCTGTACCGACACAGCCAAATATAACCTCGTCTCTGCAGAGGACTTCAGTAATGGAGTCTGCACGCTCCTCTCTTCGCTGATGTGATGAGATCCAGTAGTGACTGGGGAGAAGCCTGCAGCTCAGAGCGAATGTTTCCTGGAGAACAGCAACAGATCAGCCAGGGGGATGAACCCTGGAGAGGGATCAGACCGAGACGATGAGACGGAGCACGCTCAACTCAGCAGGGAAAAACTGCTGAGTTTGACTGAGCTTTCAGACAAGATGAGATTTATGGAATGGAAGGAGAGAGAGGCTGATGTTTTTATTCATTTATATTGCTTTTATTTTATCTAAAAATCTAAATTTACATACAAATATGCACTTTATATTCAATAAACATGAGCTGCCAAATACAGTAGATAAAGGTTGAGAAAATTAAAGGTATAAAAATCTAAGGGGGACAAAGTGTTGCGAGTGTTGTTTAGGGAATTACAACAAAGTTGGTGATCTTCAAGCTAGAGACTGTAACATTGATAAACATGAGTACAGCATGTAAAACAGTGAGCATAAATCCTATTTGAAAGGGAAAGTAATAACATAAAGCAGTTCTGGTACACATCAGAAACTAAGCCATGCCCACAAGAATATTTCTTGTGTCTCACGAGAACATTTCTTGTGCTCACAAGAAAGTTTTACATGCTCACCAGAAAAAAAATTGTGCAAACAACAAAGTATTGCATGCGCACTTGAAACCTTTTCGAGAAATCTCCGGCCCAACAGAGATGGCAAAAGATCATCCTCTGAGACAGAATGGCAGAAACTCTTTGGTGCACACATATTACTTTATGCAATATTTTCTCTTGAGCACAAGAAACTATCCCCAACGCCCGCAATACCTTTCCGTAAGATACAGTCAGTTCAAGTTATTTGTTTAACCTCGTCAATGTTGTTTTACAAACTGTTCAAAAAGTGGAATATTTTGAACATGATGGCATAAGAGACAGATCTGATTTAATGTCTGATGTTTATGTTGATTTTGTTGACAGTATAGACTGGAAAAAATGTAAAAGTTTGGCTGTTTCACAGTTATATCATGTGGTGACATTGCATCTTGATTTGTTTTTTTTAACATGTCACTGTTTTTTTTTCGTTTCTGGAATAGTGATAGTTCTATGTTAGCAATGACTCCTTGGCGTCCTCCTCTGGATCACACCTCTCCCAGCCTTGTCGGATGCGTGTGAGCGTTTTGTCCACACAGGGCACAAGGAGCAGAAGCTTAAATATCAGCACCACAGACGGCACAACAAGAGAGAGCATGTAGCCCGGAGGTGTGTACCACTTGTAGGTGGAGGGACGAAGGAACCTGTCCCAGCCGTACAGGTAGGTGTGAAAGGTGCAGAAGAACAATGTCAGGTACCCCAGCTTGGACTGGAAGAGAGAGAAAAAAACAAGTTACACCTTTACAGACGCTGAAGATGTGCACATTTACAGATCCACATGATTCCACATGCACCATTAAACACATGACTAATGGCTGTGTAATGGGCTCACTAAGCTGAAATGTGAAAGACTGACCTTTACAGAGACAAGCTTTTGACCTACACATGTGCACACACACCAGCACACTCATCCCCTTGTAGAGAAACGTTGGCTTATATATAGAGAGAACATGCACCCACATACACACAAATTTAAAAGCATCCATCCACCACACATGAACAAAAATCTAAAGACCATGGCCAAGGATAATGTATGCCCCCTAAATTACATTTGATGAATAACTTAACATTTAAAGCACAGCTCTAATTTGGGCGGGAGTAAAGGGGAGGGCTGTGGATTGAAAAAATAAAAAAAGAGCTTGACATGACCCAGTTACATTTATGAATGAGTTTGATCCCTGTGGTGAGGGGCTGATTTAATTTTCAATTGGTCAAAGCAGCAAAAAAAAAAAAGGTAAACATTTGTATCAGCGTGAATCAAATTATCATGGAAAATGTAAAATATTACTAACACACTTTTAACAGGAACTTTGCTATCTGGCTTACACACCTATTTTACATTTTGCTGAGGCTCAGAGTCGGCCTCATCAGCTGTAGCTTGAGTCTTTCTAAATGGAAATTGTAGAAAAGACTTTCTTTCTTTTTTACAATTCCACATTCTTTTTAGGGTTCAGCATCCTGAGACAGTGTCTATATTTCATAATGCACTTTCAAGTGACTTCAGTTTGCCCATCATAAGTCGATACCCACTGAGTCCATTTATTATTGAGATTATGCATCACTGTGTTAAATGAATCATCAATCTACATGTCATTTGCAGCTTTTCAAGGCCACATTGTAGAGGTGAACTAATCAGTTGTACTGAATTAAACTTCACAATGAGCCTGTTTGTATTCACTTTATCACAAGCTGGCTCATTAAATATCACAGAAACGGCTCTAAAATGAGCTGTAATGTGTTTGTCTGCCTTTCAGTTTCCTTCTCAAGTGCCAATTTGGTTGGATACAAAAGGTGTGAAGGCTCATCTGTGTTTAATTTTTGGAAGTCAGTTTAGGTTTCAAAGAAAAGGTTTTAGAATTGTTTGATATTCAGCTGAAATGCAGCAACTACACAATCTGTTGTTCAGTAAATCCTGTTATACCACACTCAGGCACAAACATAAACATATGCTTAAGGGAAGAGCTGTTGGACAGATTGCTAAGGAGACCACAGGGCTAGCTCCACTGGAAAAGGTTATACAAAAAACCCACAGTCTCGAGTTTTGGCCGCCAGCGAGCAGTAAACAGGATGCAGGGATTTAGATAAATTTAAATGGGCTGCATTCTTCACAAGAAAAGTTGAGCTCTGTATTCTGTGCCTCATATTCGGACACATCCAGATCTCATACGGCTCAGACACACATTCCGGTATCTACCTGTATGAAGCTGAACTCTCTCCAGCTGAGAGCATTGCTGACTGAGGGAAGAGAGCTTATTCCCAGCAGGAGAAACAGGCAAAATCCCAGAATCCCCATAGAGTAGTAAGAGTCACCACGCCAGGCCGAGGTGATGTCAAACTCTGATGTTCGGTTCTCCTTTATCTGGAAATGATATTAAACAACCAGGGGATGCTTATCAACTGTATAAGATTGGAAAGAACCAAATCATCCAAAATTGTAAGAATTTGGGATATAAATAGGCAAGTATTTTTTTCATGCAAACTAAATGGTTTGAAGGATTTTTGTTATTTGTTAATGCTTGGCTTTCTTACCTGTGAAATGGTGCTTGCAGCAATCCTGAATCTCACATAATATCTGGGGATGAAAATGACAAACTATTAGGACAAAAGTTATAAGGGAAATCAAGATGCATTCTTCTACTTATCTAGACCAATGGAAACTATTCCAGTTTGTAAGAATTATTGAATTCATTGTTTAACCAAGCTTACATGATTATTTTCTTATTTATCTGTGGGTTATAATAATTATAAGATTATTAATTATACAATTATTTGTAAAGCACTTTTTAAGGAAAGAGCAAAAAGTGCAACACAAAAGAAAAAGTCACTAGGATACATTTTAAAAACAGTAAAATGAAAGCAAAACAGAAAAACATATTAAATCAGAAAAAATATGATAATGACTTGAAAACATGGGGTTTCAAAACTTGGCTATGAAAACAAGTAAGGCGATGAGCCCAGTCTGTAAAAATGCACCAATTGGCACAACCCTATAAGAAGACAGAATTTTCTTTGGTGCTGTAGACTAATCGAGAGTTTAAATGCCAGTTAAACAGACACTAGATCACCCTTTGTCTTTAACCAAGACTCTGGGACAGCCTGCAGGGCGAGCCCACAGATCTTTGATAACTTTTTGGACAATAAGGGGTTAAAAGTTTGGTACTCTTTGGCCTGGCCATGTAAAGCCTGTTAAGTCATGACAACGCATAAGGTTTAAGCATTAGGACTCTTAGTATTAAGCATTTAAACTGCATTGTTCTGGTAAGCGTCTAACGTTCAGACTTTGAAAATGTTGTTAGCTTTTTATATTTCAGTTGTGTTTCTGTGTGTCACAATCAAACTCTACAAATAACAACTCTGTGTCACACACTTCCCTATTTTTTCTCAATCCGTTCATATGCATTTAAACTCAATGATCACTACCTTGGAACCTAAGCTGTGCATATACCTCCACTCAACAAACCCGGATCTTGTTTGTGGCTTCAGAGGTATTGACCCGACATAACATACCACTCTCCGTATCACAACAATATATTATACCCCCAAAACCGTGTTATACACCAGAGCAACTGACAACATGTCAGCCGACAAGCCACTGCCAAACACAGCACAGTAACCAGTAAGTAACCAACACATTTCTTTATTTCTTCATGTGTAATTCTGTTTTTTTGTCATTCACTGGCGAGTTCTAAGGTAACATGTTGTTATCCTCTGTGGAGTCTGACTGCTATTATGCAATAGTCTATACAATAACCTTCAAACCAAAGTGTGGACAATATCATCTGAATACCCTTAGCATTACATAACTCAAAAGCAGCACAAACCACAACATCCAGAGAAAACATGAAGTGTAGGCACCAGATCACTAATGCAGTTTCAACACAATCTAAATATTAAAACCTTCCCCGAAGGTAAAACTTATTGCTTGGCATCAGTTCACTGCATTTGTTTCAGCACCAGTTCCTGTATTAAAACTGGAAACTACCTTTAGTTAAAGTTAAGGTTTGAATCACTTCCAAGTTTAAAGGTGCACTATTTGTTTTGGTGGAAATAAACAACATTTACAAGCCCGTTCAGATACGTTAAAGAGGGAGTACTAGCATACGCTGTTACAAACCTTATGGGGATGATAAGAGTGTAGAGCACATGTAGAGATGCAAAGCCCAGTGCTAACAGTCCCAGTTGTTTCCTGCAAAGCATCCAGCGATCCAACCAGTCAGGGAAACGCCTGAAACGCATACAGTTTCACTTGGATGACGCAATATTTAGTACATGATGGAAATAGTACACCTCTGTGTGTTCATAATATCCATCCATCGTGTTTTTTTTCTGACCTGTATTTGGTTCCTCTGTACAGCTGAAATATGGCAGCTATGACACCAGGGAGGTAACACAGAGACAACATGATGAGAGACACAATGGGAAACACCTGAAAGATGGAGGGCAGACACGGAAGGTGTTACAGAAAGAATATCATGCACTAGATTCTTGTGACTTTTTTCTATTTATCACACTTTGAGGCTACTGTTCAAAGAGGAACAAATGCAGGTTTACAAACTGAAGCGTATTTACCTTGTTAGCCAGTGACACCATTATTCTGAAGGAGTTGTTTTTCCCCTGGTCAACATACGCGTAGACGATATCTCTAATGAGCAGATAGAAGAAGAAGAAGGCAGTGAGGCAGACGGCCAGGCGTAACGGCAGCCTCCACTCAGGGAACAGCAGTAAAGGGGAGTCCTCCAGCTCTCTGGCTGCCTTTAGAGACCCTCTATCCAGAACAGAGAAGCCAAGTTTGGTTGCAGTCTCTGCTACGGCCTGCTTGGCCTCCACACTGTTTCCACACAGATACACCTGGATCATAATGAAAGACAGCCTTATTCACCAATACCTTTGCAAGTTTGTCCTTAAAGCTCCTGTGAGAAACTTTTGGTTTGTGCCGATTTTGGCACCATTTGTGGACAAAGCTATACTTCTTACCTCTTAACTGATCTTGTCTTCTAAAAGTGAAAGTAGTGTTTTCTGAAGAAGAATCTAGTTCTGCTGTTCTTTAACATTCAATTGTATCGCTCACTGAGAATACAGAATGCGCTGAAAAAATGTCAATAAAGGCTTTTTTTGCAGCGTGTTGCAACTCACTTCGTCTGACCTCTCGAGGCCGAGATAACAGACATTTAAAATAACTATATAGGAATAATTAATCTTGTCCCTGAGGCTCATGTTTGCTTTAGTAGTTCGTAAAAACATTAGAATTAATTTCAGTCTGTTTCATAACAAGCCAAAAAATCCCCACCGGTGCTTTAAATTGTTCCTTATAGGCATAGGTAAAGACCAAAAAACCCCAGAACAGGGCATGAGACTTTTGGGGTCATACAGTATGCAAATGATTCACACGTTAAAACGAATTAGAGATAAGTCAGGAATGACCAAACAAAAAAACAATGGGGTTGCTAAAGTTATCTGTGCTGGACCAGCACATTAGAGCTGTCAATTGGTCTTCAGACACAGACCTACTGAGCCTACAGGTCACCAATAAAAACATTTTGATGTTACATTTATTCAAAAAGCTTTAGCTGTAAAACCAAAGAATGGGGGCCACATTTAACAGGGAAATACCAGATGAATATGTGGGTGTATGTTTTTCCTAAGTGCCTAATTTACAGCCTTAGAATGACAGAAAACACATTTATCATTTTTTATGCATCTAGCATCAATAGTGCATAAATATGCTCTGGAGTGTTTGTAGATTATTTTTTTATGTATGCATTTATTTTAACAAAGATCAAACTTCAGATAAGAAAACAATGTTAAATGTTGGGATGCTCTAGAAAACTGTGTAAGTGGGTTTCTAGAAGAAAAGTTGAAAAATGAGGCCCATATAGTTTCGTAATCACTTAAAATGAAACAGACAATATATGCATTTATGCACATTGTTGAAAGGATTGGTCTGTACGCCAATGCATCAAATACTAAAGTTCCAGAAGATCCTGCATGGAATACTAAAATGAATGAAAGAAAACAGGTGAAGAAACAACAACGTTCAGTTAAACACCTCTGTTATGTTGAGGACTTTGTTCTGAATACCCCGACACACTCCACTACTTAAACATATGCCCTGTACAGCACACACACATTCTCTCCTGTGTGGTTTTATCTGTCCTCTGGGATTGTACAAACCAGATACAAACAAAACAGACAAACCCACATATGCTGCAGCTTTTCAGTACAGAGTGAGAGAGCAAAGCACGTGATGGAAGCTCAGATCTGAGAGCGACTGTGGAGTTAATTGATTCAAGGATACATCAAAGATGGCACTCACAGTAAAGACAAGGCTGACTCCTCCGATTTGGCTTCTTTTACTTGGATTTGGTTTGATCAAAACTTCAAAATGAGTTAATATAGTTTGGACTGAAATGCTTTCCTCTCTGAAAGCGACTATTATTTTTAACTTGTTGGTCAACACCCCACTGTGTGAACACAATAGGGAATCGTAAAATAGCTTGTAGTTCTGCATTGGAAGAAGAATACACACAGAATGAATTCTAAAATAAGAAGTGTCCCCATTAGGGAAAAATAGAAGCAGTCCTAAGTAGCAGACAGAGAAGAGTGAAGTGTCAGATATTTTTAAACACATCTGACTGGAAATACACTTACAAACTGCATATTCATTACCTGTCTGTTGGCATCTGAGGGTCCATTCTGCAGGGCCCAGGCAGACAAAGTATTAAAAGCTTTCACGACATGTGCACCAGGGATCAGCCTGCACAACAAACAACAAACTCTGTTTTGCATCTTGTACCGTCAGTTGTTGGTGATTGTAACCACATGATCTATGAGATCTCCCAATAGTTAAGGTAATGGAATTATAATTGCCTCTTACCTCTGGAGATACTCTGCGTTGGCCTCTGGGTATTGATTCTTCTTCAAGTTGTTGCTGACGTCCACCAGCACCTTGCATTCAACAAAATCAGCAGAGTGGATAAAAACGTAAAAATTCAGCAACGTTTTGGTAACAGAAAGGCATCTGACTTCATCAACATAGATACCTTTCCATTGAGCTGAGGCGCAAGATTCGTGAGGAAGTCATAGTTTTCTCTGTGAATACAAAGAAAGACCAGACTGGCTGACTTGGCTGCTGCTTCATGGTTCATCACCTGCTCAACACACAAAACCACAGCACTACTTTTATGCATGTGTCACATTTGGTGACACTCCTACTTAAAACTGGCTTAACATGTTTTGTGATAGATCCATTTATAAAAACCTATTACATAAAACACAATGCACTAGTCAAACCAAACAGCAACATGTACAGACAAACATCAGTGACGTTGTGTCAACATTTTCTCCATTAGCTTTGCACTTTGACTTTATCCACAAGCTTTTCCCCCCATGATGCCATAATCAAGGACAACACTCATCAAAAAGCTGGGAAATAGACAAATGTAGATTGGAGAAAACGTTATGCATGCAGTGTGTTGTACCTGAGCTCCCTGCGGTAGGGGGCCACAGTTGTGAGGTCTGCGGCTGCCGTGCACCACCCTGTATCCAGACTGGAGCAGACGCTGGCCCAGGGAGCGCCCTAAGTCCCCCGTCCCAAATATGCACAGCAGCTCCTGTTCAGGGGCAGCAGCTGCACCCAAGGGACACAGCGGCACGCTCTCTGGCTTCTCCTCCTTTGACATGCTGCTCAATCTGTCCGTTGACGAGTCTGACACAAACAGTAAAGATATCTCCTGTGATCAAAACAATCCACCAAGATATCTGTCAAAGCCAGACAGCTGTCCTGAAATATGACTGACTAATGTGTCCAGATTCAAGGTAGATGTAACAAATAATAGCCTTCAAAGTAACAGCTCTTCAAGTTGCCTCTGGAAAAAAAAAAGTGTCAGAAATTGAAGCCCAAGCGTCTGTTCTACTAACCCATTACTTCTCAGACTGACAGATTCTTAGTCCTGCATGAGTTTTTGTAACGGCCCGTCCCCGCCCATGGCTCAGGGTGAAACAAACTTGGGAAACTCCATGTCCAAAAGGTGGAATGCATGTGGCTCTGCTGGAAAGATTATCAGAGAGCAACAGTGTTTTCTTTGTACAAACTCTGGGTCTGTCTATGTTCCTGCATGTTTGTCTTGGGCCAGTACATTTTGTGGCAATATTCTGAGCCTTAACCATCTTCTGGGAAATCTGCTGAGGATCTGTAACAGATTTGTACAACGCTGGAACATATTACATAATTCAGTCAGTTTGCCAAAAATTCTGAACCTGAAATGCTGGGGTTTCCTGGTCTTACCAAATCACTGCTTTGACTAAACAAATATAAACACAAGAGAGTCAGGGAAATTTAAAGTTCATTTGAGGACAAGAGAGAAGCACATTTAAAGGACACAATGAGGTTTTTTTCTTTTTAAAATGTTAGCTGTTCAAATACAGGTTAATTTTAAGAGCTTTCAGCATTTACACAAAATGCAGTGAAAATGAATCTTAAGTAAGTGGCCTAGAATAAGCGCAAGTAAAAAAAAACCTTTGTAATTAGGCTAAAATGGGAGCAGTTGGACACATATGGACCACGTCTAAGTCATGGTATGCAAACAGACTATGCTGGAATGCTCCCAACCCCCTCCTTTCCCCCCCCTGCATAATATCCATTATATGACCATAAACCTCACACACCCTGCCAAGTGCATAATCACTTTGACATGTGTGCAAAACAAATAACTCACATTTTTATTTGCAGCACTTCATTTGTTGTGCACTCTGAGTGAAAGAACCCAATCCTTATAATCAGTCACTGATACGGTGGTCAGCAGTGGCTCTCCTTGATTCATGTGAGCAGGCAAACCCACCAATTACAGTCTAATCTGCACTTGTGTGTTGCCCCTGTGAGTAATTAATGTTCGTAGCTGAAGTTGGCCTCTGAGAGTGGCCCTTGTTATTTTCCCAGAGGTCTAGAATAGCTGCAGTGTTAAGGGTTGAGGTGAACCACAGGCCTAGTGACCTGTCCTACACTGTAATTACTCCCTCTGCTCTGCTGCTCCACTAAAACGCCTGTGTATGATGGTGTGATTATGTGAATCTCTAACTGTCATTCAAATGTAATCTCATTTTAATGGCACAAATTCACACACTCAAAAGATAGACAGACAAAAGATAATGTTGTTAAATCGCATTGATCTGGTTTCATTAGCAGTAATTGTACAGCAGTTAATCTGATGTTTGGTAAACTATTTCTTGAAGTCCCTTTTACACATGAACTCTGAAAGATTTCCAGACATATTCCAGACACCCTGACATTTTTCTAGGCTTTTTTACACATGTAGCACACAACGGAGAGTGAGTGTGTTGTATGGGTCACTTACAATTGGAAATAGTCAATTTGGCAGACCATACAGAAGGAAGAGAAGGAACATCTAGTAATGGGGACTGTTTCATGGTAAACATCACAACATCAGGACAGTTCTATAATACAAACACAAGAAGGGAAAACATAAAACTGGCAACTGAGGCCAACAGGAAGAAGTATAAGCAGACTATCACCTGCTGCATTCAAACATCAGCTTAGTCAGACATTACACTTACTTTGTCCTTGGGGCATGGCGTTAAAAAGTCTATGAAAACGCAATGAAATTAGCATCACTGTGTGATATATTGTAAGACATACTTTAAAAGTAAAGAAAATCACGTGCCCACTTGTGCAGCAGCCTATTCACATGCTGAGAGTTATATCAGCATGTGCCTTATCCCTCCTATTATCTTTGGGGTCAATGTGACCCCATTCAATGTTTAACGTCTCTAAATGAATGATTGACATCATTTTTTTGCTTCATATTTAATGACTTTTCCTAATTTAATGGGGACAACTGGGTAAACATACAATTGACATGTTGATATGTTTTCAATGTCTTGTACACATGTTGTACGCATCGGTGTTCTTTGGGGTCAATTTGACCCCAGGATGTTTTCGCTGTATAACCCTTGTATGGTCTTCGGCCTAGGTTTTTAGTAAATAAAGAACTGTTATGTGTTCCTTACGGATGTTCTGATGATGTTCTGTTCTACAATTAAAATCCTTCTAAATCTTTGAAATTGTGTTTGTTTTTCCTGGGGTCAAATTGACCCCGAACATAATGCATGTTACTACTCTTGATAACAGAAATTGTTTTTCATTCCTCACTTGAGGGATCTTTGCTGTGTTGTTGGTAAGTTAAGTGGCATGGCGTCAATACTGCGCTCAGCTAGCCCATCTCTAAGCTATTTCAAAAGATGATGTCACCAGTGAAAGATGGCAGGCATATTTTGGCTTCACTTTGCTGCAACAAGAGGATGGGGAGATGTATTGTAATTCTTTATAAAGTCAATGGTGCTCACAGCCTACCCAGGTTATGTTGGGATATTTGCAGGAGTGCAGTGCATGTGTAAAAGAGGCTCTACACCTACAAGTTTCTTAATCATTGAGTACAGTGATTTCACAAGATGGGGCGTCAGGCCAAAAGAAGAAAAGATCATATAAAGGTTGTTTGTTTTGTTTGCTTTCGTTTATAAGAACGAAAGCAAACAAAAGAAAAGCTTACAGAAAGGGTGCAGGTCAGAGTGATTTATACACTGGTGAGAGTTGGTTTTATTTTTTTCGAATACTGAGTGGTCAGTTATAACTGAACTGAAGTTCCTTGCCCTCTGAAGCCAAACTCAAAGATCAAAGAGTAACAGCCCAGGCCGAGCTCGACCTCACTGAGCACTGGAATTGCAGTCAAGTACTTGTGGGCAACAAACAATCAAGGCTCCAACAGCGTGGGTGGTTTTCTGATGATCAAAACAAAACTGAATGGAAGCTGCAATCACATATCAAATGTCAAGCCTGGAAAACAAGGTACTCTAAAGCAAGGGTGATGATTGGAGCGGCCAGTGTTCCAAGGCTGCAGCCATTACCATGATTGGCTTTACACTGCGCAATATGTGATTGTCTAAGCAAAAAGCAGGGAGCATTAGAGCCACAAGTGTATGCTAATGAATTCTGGTGCATGAAATCAGGCTCACTGATACAGTAACATCCTGCTTTCTTGATCATTTTACTAGACATGATTGATTATTCCTAATGCAGTGTTGTTTGCTTGGCTTTTGTGCTATCTCCAAAGCAGCTATATTGGATGTATAATTGTGAACATGGTAGAATTAAGACTATTGAGAGATGAAGAAAAAAAAAAAGGAAGAATTGATGTATGTTTTCTGCAATGATGAGCTAACCAGAGCAGATGCTCTCCAGGTAATGGATTATCAGATACATGAATAACTGTAGCAATTATTCAGTGGACAGTATGACAAGGGGGTTAAATTATTAATAATCTACATGTCAAAAAAGAAAGAGGAAGCTAGTATCAAGGAGGGCTGGGTGTGTTAGAAGTCCTGCCAGATAATGGTCCCACAGTGCCACAGGGGGTTGGTAGGTAGATGTCGTTGGATCTACGGTGTGACCAAGCCAAGGATCAGCTAAGCCCCAGGGCAAAAACAGGAGAGTGAGAAACATCCAGGTCGTAGGGCGAGGTTTGGTATAGTGACTTTTTCCTCTTTTCGCTTCACCTCCCCTACACAACACATCTGATGATTGTGTTTTCCTTGAGGCACAGAATGTCCTCATACGAGGGCCCTCAGCTATCTTTTTGAGGTTATGTTTTGAGTTCGCAGTGCATGACCTAACACTGCCAGAAAGGCCACATCTAAAAACAGCTTCTCTTAAGGCGGGAATTTGAGAGGGCCCGGCTGAAAAACAACCTAAATGTACTGTTATCATGTGCTCAGAAAACGGTCAAGTTGTAAGCTGTTTTTCTGTAGAGCATTTAGATGAGTAACAGAAGAAAATAAAGTCCAGCTGGCTGGTTGGCAGGAGATGATGTCCTTAGTGAAACTTAGCTTGGCTTTGGACAGAGCTGGGAACAGTGTTGCAAGCTGTGCTTCTTTCTCTCTCTCTCTCTCTCTCTCTCTCTCTCTCTCTCTCCCTCTCTCTCTCCCTCTCTCTCTCTAGTCTATCATTGTGATCGTTGCAGAGATTTACAGTGAAATCTCCCTACTGACCCCTACTGCACCGGTGCTCAATGAGTGGCCTGTAAAGTTAATGGGTCAGATCCAATCTTTCCTTGTAACACACTTCACTCCACATGCACACACACGCACGCACACACACGCATAGGCACAAAAGCATATACATCGACTACCTTTCTTTCTTTCGTCCTCACACAGGCGACACACGAATCTTCCTGTCTCTCTTTCTGTCTCGTACAATTCCGAACAGCGTAAGGACATGGTCTCAGCTTTATAGGGACTCTAATCACAGTGGTTATAAAACCTGACAGGATGGGTGAGCAGTAGCTCTGTGTTAACAGTGAGGTATGCAATATTAAAGGGAACCTGAGGATTTGAGGCCCTCGATATAAGATTCACTCAGTGGCGTTCTGTTCCCAAAAACTTAAAAAAAAAATGATATGGAGGTGTTAGAAAAACGACATTGGTCCACCCACACTTTTTTTTTTTTCCATATATGATGATTTATTGGAGCTCATCTAAAGATTACAAGTCAATGTCAGGACACAGCCTTTGTTAAAGTTGACAGCTTTTTTGAGAGAAATCCCTTAGCAAGGAGTCTGCTGATCCATTCAGAATAAAGTGTATTTTTTAAACCTGCAAGGACTTTTAGCAGACATCCAAAATGCATAGCAGGAAGGAGAAGCCTTATGAAGGTGTTGCCAGAGTAACCTCACCAGTCACAAGGGGGAAGGCTAAAAAGATCATGAAAACCGGATGTGTTGTCTTGCATCCTTAAAAAACCTTTTTTGACTGACTTGTGGTAATCAAATCCTCTCAGAAGTCACGAATGTTACTGCATCAGTTGCACATTTGGGGAAGTTAAATCCGGGTCATGTGGCAACAAAAGACCAGCAGTTTTTTGTATGTGCAAATTTCCATTCATGTCAACCATAGCATGATCATTTTTAAGGATAACAACTTTATATTTTCTACTTATTAGAAAAACAAAATCCTAAACATCCACATTGGTGTTCACAGATGACTTCATTTGGTTTGCATTCCACCTCTATTATTATTATTATTATTATTATTTTATTTGTTTTAATTTTGCAACATGTGCTTCATGAATGTGAAGCAGTCAGATAAATGTCAGGACACTCTGGTTGCTATCATAAGTAGTGGGGATCTCTTGGAGGTGCAGAGAGTTTAGTTGTTACTGGAGCACATACCTTGAATGAATTTTAAAAAACATGATATTTTTTTAGCTAGTGTCTTTGTTTTGAAGCTTTTTACTTTGATGTCTACTTATATACATTTATTTTTTCAAGTGATACGTCTACAAGTTGTGGATACTGCATGGTTGATATTTTGCTGCTATCTCATCAATCATTCATACATTTTAAAGGCCCTGAATTTTATTTCCCTAATCAGCTTCTTTTTCTTTTTTTTCTTTTCTTTTTTTACAATAGATTCGGTCATACCATCCAGTTATTTCCCATGAGAGATTTCTGCATTTCTTTTTTTCCTCCTATGGTGTGCAGAAGTTGTGGCAGGTTTCAGTTAGTAAAAAAGGTCAGATGGCAGTTGCTGAGTTGTTTGGCCAGTGTCAATCACATCTGATCAAACCAAACACACTAATGAATCTGATGCACTGGATTTGACTTTTTAATTGGTAATACAATGTATGATTATTGCATTTTTTAATTATAATGTAGGAAGGTTTTAAGCCCACTGATTCAGTTGTTAAATCCAAGCTACAATGGATACCGAGTGGGAAATCAAACAGATTATGTATTATGTGATCTTCCATAAAAAATGCAATGCATCTATAGCAGTAACTTTGTCAGCACTCAGGGCTGCAAACAGGGCTGACAACTGTCTGAACTAGCTTTGCAGACTGTTCTCCATATATGTCATCTAGGGACTGTTTCTTTGTATAACGCAATGTCTACTGAAAACAGTTACAACAGACCTATTAAGTAATTTTTTGAAACTATATTTATATTTGATGAAATAAATACAAAAAACACAAAATCAGGAAGTGAAAGTGAATTGACTGGAAGCAGTATGCCCTGTTCAGCACATTTTCCAAAGAGGATGTGGATGATTCATTGCGTTTCAGATAGTCATCTATTACTGTCAACTCACAGGACAGAAAATATCAAACAAAACTATCGAGGGCAAACTCAAAACTAAAATCAAAACTTGAAATGTGTTAATATGCAATGTGTTAGAAACTTTCCAGCCCTCTGGCTGTAAGTCACCAGCGCCTGGCATGCATCTTCCAACTACCTGGAGACATTTCAGACTCCAGTGAGCTGTAGAAGTTAAAACTTCACTTCCTCCATGTCTAATGTAATCTGCCCTCCCTTTTCCTCTGTAATCACTTCATTCACTCCCCACTTCTGTCTTTTTTCTCTCTCTCCATTTAACTCTCCCTCTCTGCCCTTACAACATCAAATCCCACTCTGGAACACAGGTCCTGATGGTACTGAATTTATAATTCATCTGCATGACCACACATTGCTGAATATCTTACTCTGACGGTCATGTATAATTAGAGATGACTCTGTGTCAAACTGTCACTCCAGTGTATCCCGTCTCTGGTCGTTTTTCCACACAACCTTCCAGGCCTATAAAAACATTTTCCATGGCAGTGTGGGCTGACTTCTTCTTTTCTTTTTGAGTTGGCAGTGAATTGCTCAATTACTGTCAATCGCCGCCATCATTCACACCTAGTCCCGCCTCCAATGAAATGCATAACAACTCACAATTACCGACTAAAACTTGTGTTGCAGTGAGCAGACATTCGAGGAATGCATAGTGTGGTGTTTAGGAAATTAGATAAAGCAAGCAGTAACGATTCTCACGAGGGTGGTAATGAGACTTAATGGGAGTTAATGGGGTTACAGTGATCAGGAGTGCAGAGAGACCCCAGGTTAATACAGCTACTAACAGGACAGAGACTGAGAGAGGGACACACACACACACACACACACACACACACACACACACACACACACACACACACACACACACACACACACACACACACACACACACACACACACACACACACACACACACACACACACACACACACATGCATATCACACACACACACACACACACACACACACACACACACACACACACACACACACACACACACACACACACACACATGCATATCACACACACAAAGAGCCAATAAAGGGCCCTTCCTCTGTGCTCGTGTAGCTTGAAATCATTAGATCCATATAACTATCTTCAGAATTATACATGAAGTCTCTGGAAGGTTCCCCGTCTTTGATTCCCTTGTCCTATCCTACTGTTAGGGTTATAAAAGCAACATGTGTCTGTGTGTGTGTGCGCATGTGTGTGTGCATGGATGAGACAGTGTGTTCTTTCAAGTCTTCTGTGCTTAGCAGCAGTTAATGAGATCAGGGTGAGTGTTACCTGTGAGGAGACCTTTGATGAAATATGTTCAGAAAGAGAGAGAAGGGAGGGGGTCGCAGAGAATGAGATGGGAGGAGAAAGCCGGGAGGAGCGAGGAGGGGAGAAAAGTGTCGGGGTATGAGTGCATGTGGGGGTTGGGGGGTGATATATAGAGATGGCTTGAAGAAAATAGAGAGAATATAGAGGGGATAACGGTGAAAAAGAGAGGGAGCAGGCGCAGGCAGAGCGAGGGAATGTGACAGAGAGCAGAAGGGGAGACATTCATTTTTAATCGAGAGGAAAAGTCAGCTTCACTGCAAAGAGAAAGGCAGATTGATGATGCCTGCGCACACCCACGGACCCACATTACAGACACACCTATGCAAAGAACTATTCACACAAGCCTTAAGCAAACACACAGAGCATCAGACAGTTAATAGCAAAACATATTTGGACCTTTTTTAGCTTTGTTTATTTGACTGGAGTACGTTGCATTTATATGAAGCCCATGAGGGAATATTTGGATTATAGTTTTTCCTTCATCATAATCAGACTCAAATCCTCCTTTTTAACTCTAATACTTTAATTCTAATTACTCCACACAGGCTTCAGTGAGCTAAAGACTGGGGGGGGTCTTTATCCTTCGGGAGAGAAGAAGGAAGAGACTGGAGGAGACAAAGGCAGACAGACAGAACCAGAAAACAGCGGTGGAAAAGACAGAATGTAAGAGTTTATAGGGAGAAGAGGAACTAAAACAGAAACAGTACAGGCTTGCTCAACACTAAATGACAGGAGAAGGCAAGCAAATAAAAAAAACAAGCTGAGTTAGAGGCACATTTTATTTTATGAAGCACATGGCATCAAAATTACCAACATGCCTCTTAAAAACCAGAAGATTGCTTTGGGTTGGAGAGGAAAGCACTTAAATAAAGCCACCTTTGCAATCTTTGCTGAACAACAATATTCTGCACCGCAGGGACACACTACTGACATAACTATTGGATATGTATGTCAATTTGAATAATTTGAAGGTTATTTCACTGTAAAAGTAAAGCCAAAGGCCATTTTTATATATTACTTCTGCAGGGTTTTTGTTTGTTT